>CM062297.1:229460009-230660009 GCA_031216915.1 Pictodentalium vernedei | reverse complement strand
GGCTTCACAACCTCAGTAAAGTGACTGATGTATTATTGGGGCAGCCCTGAACATTTTCCCATGTCAAGAGTCGATCTCCTGTGATTTACCACACGACAGACTTGCGTAAATGCGTAAATCATTAAATTGATTGATTGATTGATATCTTCGATTATTTTCAGGAAGGGGTCAAAATGAAACTAAATAAAGGTAATAAAAATGAGTTTTGCACAATTTTGTTCTGACAGAGAAATACAATTTAAAAATCAATCGCACTGCTCTTTGTGGACTGAAAGTGGACAAGATTAGATAATTGCTAGAGCATTACAATTTAGAATACATATGTAACGAGGAATGGGATTTTGAACGTGCTCAAATATCAAAGGAGTGTATTGGTTACATGTACCCTGCGCCTGTTCAAATAGTACATGTTTTTACATACCCGAAGTCTGACGTCTGTGCAACACTTTCGCGTTCAGAGCGAGACTATAACTAAGAAATTAATTTTCGGGAACGGAAAATAAATCCGTAACACGCAGGCTGGTCTTTCCCAAACGGCCACGCCTACGTGATTCGGGAAATTCTTCTGTGGTTTGGTGTGGCTATCGATCAATCAGATTTAAGAATGCAAGCTGATCAACAGATAACTTGACTTACCGTGGTCTGACCTGGTGTAAGAAAGATTGAAAAATTGATCCCCACAAATGCCGATTGCTCTATTCCCATGCCGAAAGGAGAGCGACGGAAGGTGTAAAAATATGTGTGTGAGGGGACGGTCATCGAAACAAATATAATACCTTCGAAACAGCCGACTACGTCATTTCCTGCCATACTGCATATTATAATGATATATCAGCAATGAACGAATCCTCTCTTTTGAGGTATGTATTAAAGGGGGGGGGGGGTGGGGTGCGAAGCTTCGAGATTCAATTCGATTCGATTCGTTGCCATGATTCGAACATTTTCTAATCGTCGAGATGTTTCCAGTTTCCATGTGGCTTCTCCTGCTCTCTTCTTCTATCATCAGTTTTGCTGTATAGGACAGACACCTGATGGTAGAAGAAGATTTCAACGAGGTTCCGATCCGACACTGCAACACTTGAGTAGAGACTGGCAAGGTCTACGGCTCTAAGAAGGTGCAATATTTACAACTTGAAGAGCCATGAGATTCGATTCGAGATTCTAGTCGATTCGAAATACTTTGCCTGATTCGATTCGACCTCAGATTTGAGATTTACAGTGCCCTAGAGCAAATGCCACGGCATCGTCATGGTTTGGTCTATTTCTTCTACTTCAGCTCCAGACTTCTGGTGGGATGGTGATTGAAGAAAAAGATAAACCAGGTGAATTTGATTGCCCAAATGCATCTAAATTTGTTTGCGTTAGCAAGTAATATATGACAAGACTGCCTATTTATTACACGTCTGTTCTATGTAATCCCCATCTACAGCAACACTAAACCGTGCGGAAAATGAAAATCTGTTCCGCACATATATGTGTGGAAGGGAAATCGTTGACGGACAAATTTTAAATAGAAGCGAAATTTTCATTGGAATTTTCTACAAATCGTGCAACGCAATTACAATTTGAATCGCTAGTGATAGCTGAAAATCGTCCTCTGAGTTCCAATGTGTTCTATGTGCCAGTAGGCACATAGAACGCATTGGAACTCAGGGGATGAAATAGTAACACGGATTCCCCTCGCAAATTTGGTTGGCAATAAAATGTGTATTCTTTCTGTTGATAGTTGCCAAATGAATTCTTGAGTGTCCTTCTGATAATTGTTTTATAGACATGAAGGCGTGTGAGAAATACAGAACGACACGTGTGTGTGAATGGGTTAATCTATATGGCACTTGTGCCATCGCGGAATGATAAAACTCGAGGCCTGCGGCCTCTCGTTCTATCCTTCCGCGCTCGCACTCGTGCCATATCGATTAACCTATTCACACACACGTGTCGTTCTGTGTATATATTGACAAATCTGCACACTCTCAGTGTTTTTTTTTAAATCGCAGTGTAATCATATCGAATATATATGAGCAAAGTGGGCGACAGTTGCCCCTGTGCCCTTGTCATTGTTCCGACGCCCCTGTTCTTGCAGTGTTGTGTATGGGGTGTCTGCCACCCGGTGTTCAAGGGAACTGCATACGCGTTACATCAATAATATATAATATTGAAACGCTGGGATGGTAGAATGAAATCAAGGGCTTTTGTGAACAAGCTTGAACTGCTATAGTCTGAGGGACTGATGCCACTACACAGTAAAACGCGAGTACCATTGTTTTCTTATACACCAGTCATGAAAACATTTTGAAACCTGAAACCTGGACACTGAAATAAATAATGATAGTTGTCCTCGCAGTAGTAGCCACACACACGTCAAACACCTTTCGTTCTGAACTGACCGACATGCACTCTTTTGAATACCTCGCTCCAAACGTAACATTCAGTGTAAGTTATAGCCTGCCCTTCATGACGAATACAAGTATTTTGAGTTTGGAAGGACCAACAGAGATTGGTTGATTTTAAAGTGCAATGGCAGACGTAAGAGAACGTTTCGCATACGATTCTGGGCATTTTTTGCGAATGTCATAGCGGGGTACCTATTACAGTATTAATCATATTGCCCCTTGAGTGCAACAAGGCGCCATCTGCAATGCTAAACGCATTGTGGATGCGCCTTGTTGCATTCAAGGAGCGATATGATCTGATTGTTTTTCAAAGCATTATGCACTCATACTTTAAAATGGGTAAAGCATGATCACTTCATAACATTATGGAAATAGCCCCAGATGTGCACAACTGTTTGAAATATTGTTTCAATTTCTTCAGATAGTACTCCAAGTGTTCCACGAAGTTTGAGACAATCATAAAAACAATGACAATCACTACGATTCAAATAAACCTTCACAGTGCGCCGCATTCTATTTTCGGAAAGATTACGGCGGTCACATTGAAATCCACGTGTATAACTGCAACAACCAATCAGCAGCTGTATATGCAACGCCAGCGGATAATCGGAGTTGAGAAATGACTCGGAGTTGAGAAATGAAAAAAACAACTTCCATTGACACCATCAATTCTATGATTTTTAGTTTCCATCAAATTATATTATTGCTTTGAATGCTTTCTAATATTTACGTTATTGGGAACTATATTTTGCCGCGAATGCTCTTCCAAACAACACGGCGATATTAGCAAGGCATAGTCATCTTATAGGAAGCACCGTTTGTTTCTTAATCTATTTACGCGCATTTTATCGGTTGGGGCATAGCTAAGATTGGCTTAGGGGTGTGACAGTCGGGAGATTTTCGTCAGAGATGGAGTCTAAGATATTGTTTCTCTCTTGTTGGTAATCGTGTATTGGATTCGATACTTGGACTTATGTCTTATATCTCACACGCAGTTGGTCAAACAAGATAGTAGCCCTCGATTCGGGTTGTTGAGGCACAGCATGACCAATTTGGAGTCTCGGTACCACTCATGTCAACCGGTACCTGTACCGGTACTATCGGTTCCCTTATGCTCCAACCGGTACCGGTACTGAAGCTTTTGTCCCGCCGGTACCGGGACAAAATTATTTTATGACGAAATTCCTAATTGTACGAGGGAAAACCGGGTGATAAAGGTGTATGGCACACTTGCATGACATACTTTGAACTTATTTGTGAATTAACATATCAAAACACTCTACAGGTGCATGTTCTGTCTGCACCACGACCTCGAA
Organism: Pictodentalium vernedei; assembly: GCA_031216915.1. Taxonomy (NCBI): domain Eukaryota; kingdom Metazoa; phylum Mollusca; class Scaphopoda; order Dentaliida; family Dentaliidae; genus Pictodentalium; species Pictodentalium vernedei. Next base: position 230,656,300 of record CM062297.1, on the reverse strand, counting down.
AAGACCGACCATTTTGACTTTTCGAACGTCGTATCAAAGACAACGACAGAGCCGTCATCAGCTAATTCAAAGAAATTATTCTGCGATGACATCAAAGTAATCATAAAGCACGAACTTCGTGCTTTATGATTACTTTGATGTCGTCGCAGAATAATTGGCACGATGCAATGTTTGTTTTGCGATCTTGCGGACTGAGGTGGTATAAATGCGAGTTTCTCCCATCTGATTGCGATATGCCATCCAGTTGTTGATTTGTCCCGGTACCGGTTTCGGCGGGACAGGCTCTGTCCCGTCCCGGTACCGGTTATGTTGGTACCGGCGGTATTTTGACATGCCTGCTCGGTACCGTACGTGTTAATTAAATACGAAGTTGCGTCACGAGGACTACACTTATATTTTATTTATTCACTAATAAATTTCCAAGAAACCTTTTTTTGAAACTATAATCCCGAATGAATAATATTCCAACTACATTGTCGAAGAATGCATGCCTTGATGATGTAGTTGAAATATTAGTCAGTCGGGACTTCGCCCATTATAGTTGGAACAAATCAAGTTTACACTTTCCCCCCCCCCCCCCTCCCCCTCCCCCACCAACCAATCGTTCATATTCACGACGCCTCTATTTATTTGGTTGTACAGTACGGATGAGCAGTATTTCCGCGGACTCAATAATATTAGATTGCAAAAACTAATTATAGGAATAATCATCAAACATTTAATTAATGAAGCACCGGGTTGAACCCGGTGCTTCATTAATTAAACTTTTGCTGCTGATGATTTTGATTTTCTGGTAAACGCACCCGTGGATTATGACCAGCCTGTACTGTACATTAGTTGATAAATAGAATATTCAACCTGTGGCCAGTTTACAGTGAAATTTACTTACCTCGTCCTGAAAAGTAGGTCTGGGCTCAGTCAAAGGCTCTGTCCACACATAATTCTCAGAACCCGATCCATAAATCTCACTATAAATTTGGGACTTACTGAGATCTTCTATGCAATAAAGTAAATTGGTTTCAGGCCTCACGATAACAGATCTATCTATTGATCTTGGTTGTAGATTACAAGGGGATAGAAGAGTAATGTGGAATTCTCTTTGTTGCTCAACAGAGATTGTGACCGCTATCCTCTTCATTCATTTGGTTCGAATGATTGCAAAATGTCCACACGATTCTGAAACTAAGGTCGAATCAAGTCAGGAAGAGGATTTCCAATCGGATCGAATCGATTCTCGAATCAAATCTCACCGCGTTTCAAATTCTAAATATTGCACCATCTTGTCGGGAATTTGAGGAATAATTGTGAAAAGAACTGTTAGCGGTTTGACGAAATCGTGATATTTTGACAACTCCCTTTCAATTGCAAAAACACGAAACAATATAAACGGAACACGGGGATTTCCCGGAATAGTGATGTCATAAACATTGCCAATTTCGCTTCGTTATTTCACTATTCCGGGAAATCCCCGTGTTCCGTTTATATTGTTTCGTGTTTTTGCAATTGAAAGGAAGTTGTCAAAATATCACGATTTCGTCAAACCGCTTACAGTTCTTTTCACAATTATTCCTCAAATTCCCGACATTTGGTCCCTCGAGCCGGATTGTTTAAGTCTCTTGTGAACATCAAGAACTAGAAGTTTGGAAAAGTTGTGGTCCTTTGGTAATAAAATTAGATGTTTCGTATTATCCTCAAGTGGAGCGTTTTGAATACGTCCACGACAGCGTATGATGACGTTTGAACTTGATAATTCAAAAAGGGTTCTTGTGAAGAGTACCCAGAATTCAGCGTATCCTGATGTTATTAAAGCCTTGTTGGGAACAGACACTCCGCCAAAGTTATCAATAATCAACCAATTACAGCTGTTCTTAGATTCAAATGACATCATACGTTGTCGTGGACGTATTCAAAACGCACCACTTGAGGATAATACGAAACATCTAATTTTATTACCAAAGGACCACAACTTTTCCAAACTTCTAGTTCTTGATGTTCACAAGAGACTTAAACAATCCGGCTCGAGGGACCAAATGTCGGGAATTTGAGGAATAATTGTGAAAAGAACTGTAAGCGGTTTGACGAAATCGTGATATTTTGACAACTTCCTTTCAATTACAAAAACACGAAACAATATAAACGGAACACGGGGATTTCCCGGAATAGTGAAATAACGAAGCGAAATTGGCAATGTTTATGACATATCTTACAACCATGGAATATACCAAGTGTTCTAAGTCTCCACTCAAGTGTCGTCTTCAACGCTGATGGTCTGTTTGAGAAAGTCTAAAAAGCAGAATTTTCCAGAAATTGAATGAAGCCAATTCTGAAAGCGGAACCTTCTGGAACTTTTCTCTTATCATCAGGTCTCCCGTACAGAAGACCTGTACAGGAGACCTGATGATAATAGAAGAATTCAAGAGGAAACATTTGGTGTGGTTTTCGGAACTTCCTGGAACTCTTCTCTTATCACCAGGTCTCCTGTACAGGAGACCTGATGATAATAGAAGAGTTTAAGAGGAGACGTTTATTGTGGTTTGTAAAACATTTCGACGATTCCCAGAGATTTCCAGAAATGATATGAAACTAGTTTTGAAAGCGGAACCTCCTGGAACTCTTTTTATCATCCGGTCTCTCGTATAGGAGACCTGATGATAATAGAAGAGTTCAAGAGGAGACAATTGGTGTGTTTTTCGAACATTTCGGCAATTCGAAAATTTCCGAATCAGCGCGACCAGAATCGAATCAAATCGTCGGGACGGGTTCGAATCGCATCGAATTTCGAACCTTCGCAGGCGGGTCCTACTTATAATTAATCCCTAAACAGTCTGAAAGTCTGAAGTAATGCTAAATTGGTCCCAGTTATTGGAATAGAAATGACAGACATAACGGCGTTGTGATAAGTCTCGAATGAGTTGATAATTTCATATACACACAGTCATTGTGGAGTCAGCTATCTTTTTAGATACTTCGGTAAAGCACTAACGCAAACGCCAGAAAAAGTCGATAATGAAGAAACAAGTATGGTGGAACAGAGATCTGTTTTGCTCTCCTCTGTGCATTTCATGAATATAGAGTTGATAATTATTGTAATGATCAAGAAGAATACAGGCCATGCCGTAGTGTGACGTATTATGAGCGTTATGAATGCCGTTATGTAAAGAGTAGGATGGCAGTATATGTCTGTTTCTGTTGACGGTGACCATCGTCCATCTCTTGTGAACACGGCGACGCTACCTGAAAGAGGATAGTAACAATTATATTATTGAAGTGTATCTATCATGAAATCAGGGGCGTAGCTAGAAAGAGGATGCGGAGGGGTCAGTTCTCTTCCCCACTCGTGCCTGTGGCCCTCGGGACATGTCTATGACATGTGGCGATATGACCATAATCCCCGGTTAGAAGTGTAATTGATCACTCCCTCACTGAAGACCCTCTGGATAGATAGTAACTTGCAGGTGCAAGATAGCTAACCAGCACGTGCAAGATAGTAACTTGCAGGTGCAAGATAGCTAACCTGCACGTGCAAGGTAGTAACTTGCAGGTGCAAGATAGCTATCTCCTGCACGTACAAGATAGCTAACCTGCACGTGCAAGATAGCTAACTTGCATGTGCACGATAGCTATTCTGCACGTGCAAGATAGCTAACCTACACGTGCAAGATAGTAACTTGCACGTGCAAGAGAGCTAACCTGCACGTGCAAGATAGCTAACCTGCACGTGCAAGATAGTAACTTGCAGGTGCAAGATAGCTAACCTGCACGTGCAAGGTAGTAACTTGCAGGTGCAAGATAGCTATCTCCTGCACGTACAAGATAGCTAACCTGCACGCGCAAGATAGCTAACTTGCATGTGCACGATAGCTATCCTGCACGTGCAAGATAGCTAACCTACACGCGCAAGATAGTAACTTGCACGTGCAAGAGAGCTAACCTGCACGTGCAAGATAGCTAACCTGCACGTGCAAGATAGCTAACTTGCACGTGCAAAATAGAAATAATACGGAAGCGTTGGGGCGCCAGTTGAGTATTATTTCTATCTTGCACGTGCAAGTTAGTTATCTTGCACCTGCAAGTTACTATCTTGCACGTGCAGGTTAGCTATCTTGCACCTGCAAGTTACTATCTTGCACGTGCAGGTTAGCTATCTTGCACCTGCAAGTTACTATATTGCACGTGCAGTTAGCTATCTTGCACCTGCAAGTTACTATCTTGCACATGCAGGTTAGTTATCTTGCACGTGCAGGTTAGCTATCTTGCACGCGCAGGTTAGCTATCTTGCACCTGCAAGTTACTATCTTGCACATGCAGGTTAGTTGTCTGGCACCTGCAAGTTACTATCTTGCACGTGCAGGTTAGCTATCATGCACCTGCAAGTTTCTATCTTGCACGTGCAGGTTAGTTATCTTGCACGTGCAGGTTAGGTATCTTGCACGTGCAGGTTCGTTACCTTGCACGTGCATGTTAGTTATCTTTCGACAGCCACCCAGCCACCCTATCTCAGAAGCCCCGGTCCCCCATACTTGCCCCAGTGGCTTACATTTCCGCATTTGACAGCCACCCTATCTCAGAAGCCTCGTCTCCCCATACTTGCCCCAGTGGCTTACATTCCCGTATTTGTGCCGATGACCTTACCTCTGCCGCTTGACCAAGAGCGACACAGTCGCCCTTCCCCTTCTTCCAGACGCCCTCCACGCTACGATTCCCTAACCCTACCTTCTCCACCAAATACCCTCATCACATCAGAGACCCGTCGACCTTATTCCACGAGCCCAGGCCTCCACGACCCTACACCGAGCGGCACAGTCACTTTTCCCCTTCTTCTAGTACCCCTACCTCAGCAAGCTCGAACAGTCGCCTGACAGGTCAGTCATTGCTGGTGATCATTATAATCCAGATGTAGAAGAGTCGTTCGAAGAATCGCTGGGACTAACTCTTTTATTACTAATTTGCACCTCGAAGGCTCATTTCAGGGAGTCGTTCGAAATGCTACTTCTGGGGCAGCTCCCCAGTTACTCATCTGTATGAGTCGTTCGAGGAGTCCCTTCTCGAGGGGCTGATCTATTGGCTCCTTGGTTCGAGCCCTTCGAGCCGACAGAGTAGGACAGAGTCGATCAGGGAGAAGAAAGGTTGAAAGCCTGAAAAGGGACATTCCTGACCCTGTCAACGGCACTGCCACCTATAGGAAGACATCGGCTATTCAACGACCCTAAGGACGTCCAGTTACTCATCTCTGTGGACATCGACAGCGGTCAACGTCGTCATGACGTTGCGAGCACCCCAAATCGTCACCGACGTCATTGCAACTCTAACCGTTTTTCACTCTTTATGCCTGACCTTTCCCATTCACACCCCCATCATAAAGCATCCACGCCTAGCTTGCGATGCAAGCGATGCGAAACGTACATAGCCAGGCGGCTAGACATGGCCAATGAGCCTATAGCGGTTGTCTCAGCGAAAGGGATTTCCGTAGTCCGGGAGGGGGTCTGGCAAATCCGAACCTAGGTCCGGCAAATTGGAGCTAGATTGGACCCTTATATACTACTTTTGATGAACTCGACTTCAGATATGACTATAATGATGTTACTCAAATATAACTAACTTGCAGGTGCAAGATAGCTAACCTGCACGTGCAAGATAGTAACTTGCAGGAGCAAGATAGCTTACCTGCACGTGCAAGATAACTAACTTGCACATGCAAGATAGCTAACCTGCACGTGCAAGATAGCTAACCTGCACGTGCAAGATAGCAACTTGCAGATGCAAGATAGTAACTTGCAGGTGCAAGATAGTAACTTGCAGGTGCGAGATAGCCAAGTTGCACGTGAAAGTTAGTAACTTGCAGGTGCACGATAGCTAACTTGCACGTGCAAGATAGAAATAATACTCAACTGGCGCCTCAACGCTTCCGTGTGAATCACTTCTTATTTGCGGACGAGGTAAGTGAGATATCGTCAACAGAGTAGAGTCAAAGATATGAAAATCTGGCACTGTGTGTAAAAGATCATATTAAATATTAAACTAATTACAAATGTCAGCAAATACTCCTCTAGTTATACTGTACGCGCAAAACTTAGTCGATACCCAGTACCATTTGATTCTTTGACTGGTTGAGGGTTAGATTATTTTTTTGTGGTGTGAATTTGTTATTCAATATTTGTTTAAAAAGTGGGAGCGCAGTGGCTCAGTGATAGACTGTTGGACATCTATGCTAGAGGTCCCGAGTTCAATCCCAGTCCGGGACCACCCGCGTTGTGTCCTTTATCCCGGTTGCCTGCAGGGTGGCACGATGACACCGTGTGCTACGGAGTACTGCACGTCGATGGTGCACATGTCTTCAACCGCTGTAACCCTGCTTGACGGGGCTTGAATAGAGTTAGAATGTTTAGGAGCTGACAGTTGCTCGCCGATGCTCGGTGGTTCTCTCGGGGTACTCCGGCTTCCTCCACCCGTAAAGCTGTCACGGTCACGATCAACCATTGTGCATAAGTATGTGACTTTAAACACCAATAAATAAATAAATATATTTGTTTTATTATAAATTATTGGAGAGTGCCCCTGGCACTCTCCAATAATTTGTAATAAACCAATTTTATATAAACAAAATATTATTAGCATTTGACTGAATGGGAAACATGAGCAAGGAAAATGTTGGCTTTTCCTCTGGTACCCTCATTTTTAGAATGTCCTGATAGGGGCTTCCAGCACTCAACCAGTTAGTACGTTTCACAAAATACACTGTGAAACTACTTGCAACTTTATCAGACACGATTCATAATGATACTCTTTTGGAAGCTAGGAAATGTGCACTCCTTGACTCCTTAAATGAAAAGCCTAACTGTCTTGGTTTTAAAAACTTGAACGAAACTGAAATTTCAAGTCGCTGAATTTATTACTCAGAAGCCACACTTTAATCAGATGAAATTCAGTCATTTCAAAAAGAGACACTTAGAGGTTAATACTTGGTTAGTTTCATATCGGCCGAGATATCAGCCCGCGATGACTTCATATCAGCCTGAGACCGAAGGTCGAAGGTTGATGTGAAGTTACCGAGGGCTGATATTTCGGCTGATCTGAAACTAATAAAGTAATAACCTCTTTATTTATTAAACCAAAGCAAAATAATTACAAAATGTTCTCCGATCTGTTACGGTTTTCTGACAGTGTTATTGTTTTTCATTCTTTTCACAAAGTCCGAAGTTTCCTCTTTTCCGACTCTTAGTTTAGATATCCGAACGCCTCAGCTCCTGTTCAGGTAGCTACACTGCCTCTTCTCCCACTTCGACGAATCTCCGCTTATTACTATGAATTTTAGTTTGCGATGATTTTTTCCAAACCTGTCTGACACAAGGTGACCCAGGACTGTCGAAGTTGTCGTTAAACCCAATAAATAAATAAATATCTCTAACATGTCTGGAAATAACGCGCAACCGATCGTTCAGTTTACGTAGGGTTACCACAATTGTACAATACGCGAACGTATTACAGGCCACGACAAAGTAATACAAATCAAATTAAATTCCTAATCCCCAATGTTTTTTCGCAGTCCCACTTGATAATTTTTCGGGGCTAGCTCGACTCTAAAGTTACTCTTTGCATCCACGCAGGTCACGCATCTCATCCATATACAGTATAGTCGCCGTGGACTGGTCACTTTCCACGGCTGGAAAATATTTCCACGGACGCAGTAATTAGATTCCAAACACTAATTATAAGAATAATCATTAAAAAATGTAATTAATGAAGCGTCGGGTACAACCCGGTGCTTCATTAATTAAATTTGCTGATGACGATTTTTATTACCTTGTAAACGCATGCGTGAACATCACTGCCCATGTGTGATTACGACCAATCCACGCCGACTGTACTGTAGATTGCACATTGCACCGACCTTAACAGAATTATTTTCGCCACAATAAATAGCGCCAACTATCGCGCCATCTCGCTTTGGCAAGTCGCGCGTTAGTTGGTGCTATTTGTTTTGCCGTAATTTCAGTGAGGACGTAAACAGGGCGGATAACGTATTAAAACGGAGAAGGCGGAAACAGAGCAGGCAGAAAACGGAAAACTGAGATGGCGGAAAAGGGTCACGAAACTTTTCCTTAAATATGTTAATATCATGTAATACAGCGTAACCTGCTGATAGGTTACGATGTTGGCTCCTTATTTCTTGGCTTGTTAGACTAACCTGATATGACGATACCAAGAAAACAAAGGAAGAGGATAATGATCGCAAGTGGAAGAATCAGCTGTTCTCTGCATATTGCCAGGACAAGCCAAATTCCCAGGAGGAATAATGTGATTGTTCCAACGGACGTAAGGTAGGCTGGAATGAAATTATCCACTGGGCAGTCTTTAATATGTACAGCACCTGAAAAAAGAAGAAAATAGAGCCGGTGCAGTTAACTACGTGGTGATCTGATACTCGATACTTTCCCACCACCCCTACCCCTCCACCGCCTTCCATCGAGAGAATACTTTTACTGGCTAAACCACTAGGAACGTGAGGGCCAACAAGCACATTTACAGCTCATGGACCACTTCAGTGGAACTACGAACGTGTTTGTTGTCTTTCCAGATTTTACTGTTGTAGCAAGTAAATTTAACGTCAGGTGCCTTCTGATCACGTGGTTAAGTACAACATTTCCGCTGCGTATACTGTGAAGACACAGATGCTAGAATGTATTGGATAAAATTAAAAAGTTGGTTTTCTCCCAAAAGTTTGCTTCCGGTTGTTTTTAAATTTGAGAATAAGTGACATAGGCGTTGCCGAACCGAGGGGGAGGGGGGGGCACATGACACACGATTTACCTCTCCCCACCACGGACACGTTTTCAAAGAAATGCTTCGTGATAACACGATCAGTTTAGCAATTTGAGAGTATGAAAATGTGCCAAGACACAGGTTGCCTTGTACGATATTAATCCAAGAATGTAAACAAAGTTAAAGGCATTTGGTCAATTAATTCCATCTTTGGTCAGCTCGGTCTATATATTTTTTATTTCAACATATTTCAACCCGAAAGCTAGCCTACGGACAGGGACGTCACCACGGAGGGGTATGGGGTGTCTCACCACTCCCCTCCCCCAATCATTCGTCAAATTTACAACAGTTGGAAATTCGAAGCTATACACTGCAAAACAGTTGGGACTTTCAAACGTTAGTGACGCTAATGAATTTTTCCAAACATGTCAAGAATTTGGCCAAAATATGGAGTTTTTAGACTGAGAAGTAGTGAGGGTCCTCTAAAATATTGATTGAAAAGTAGAAAAATCCTGCAAATAATGATTTGTACTTGGAATACGAGACTATGGGGAGCCTCAGTTGGATAATTCACAGACAAGGTTGTACAAATGTAATTCTGCTTCTTAAAAACTGTAGTTGGGGTGGGGGGGAGGGGGGTAATAAGCTAATGGATATTTCCCACTTGTTGAAAATTATGCAGTGGAAATCAGAATTATTCCAACCGGGAGGGGTGCAATTGGATAGAAGCGGTGGACCCCACACACACACACACATATACACATACACACCACCACCACCACCACCCACGTACACATGGACACTCCTTAGCAACGATCCTGCCTCCGAGTAAGACAGTTGCTGAAGTAGGAGAAATAGACCGAACAATGATTAAACAAGTGGGCATTTGCACCAAGCTCTCAGGCCACCAGTCTAATTCGACGCTGTTATGGCCTGGCACCAGTCTAGTCCTTAACTCTTAACTCGCTGGGTATTTTCAAGATATTTTTCATTGAAAATGAAGCATCCATGACTAGATTTGATGACAAAATAGTCTAAATATAACAAGAAAAACCAGGTGAAAAAATCCATTCAATTCAATTTATAGGGTGGAAATATGATTAAATTATGTTGATTTCAGTGACAAGAAAAACACTGTGCTGGGCAGGAATATCCGCCAGCAGCAAAGAGTTAAATAGCCCATCGCCTATGTTTAGATTCACTCCTCTGGAATATTTCAGTTGGTTGGAATACGGTTCGCTTTCCTGTCCAACCGAAATATTCCGTCAGATTGAATGTGAGAAAATTCGATAAACATTCATTTTCTTTGAATCAAAGCAAGAAATGTTTCTTAATCGAGACTTGATTTGTCCCAATCTTTGATGGCATTTACAATTGTGAATGGAAACGCACCACAGCTGTAGTTTTATTATTACGAGCGTACCGTACGGCAGCCGTGGACTGGTCACTTCCCATGGGTGGGAAATATTTCCACGGACGCGATAAAATTAGATTCCAAACACTAATTACAGGAAAAATCATTTAAAAAACTAATTAATGAAACACCGGGTACAACCCGGTGCTTTATTAATTAAAATTTGGCTGATGATTTTTATTACCTGGTAAAGGTATGCGCGGACATCACAACCCACGCGTGGATTACGACCAATCCACAGTGGCTGAACTGTAGCTTCATTAATTGTGTTAATATCTTGATGTTTTAACAGTGAATTAGAGAGTAAGTCATTGGAATATATGTAACTGGAGCATGAAAGAATATCCGTGTATGTTTGTGAGCAAAGAGACATTGCATTGTATCGACGGGAGACTGCGCGCAACCTCTAGAAATGTAGACAAACAGCCCAGAACAGCGTCGAATTCCGAATAGAATTAGACTGATGGTCCGAGAGCTTGTTTTGGGGACATTTGCTGGCAATCCTGACATACCGTTTTGATACACGGTTGGCACGAAGGAATGTCATCAATTTGTTATGGGCTTACCTATGGGCTTATTCTGCCATATGAAGAAATTTAGTGTGTACCCATCTTATCAAATTGAGTTAACCTTTAAAATGGATTTCAAAAACTTACAATTGGAAGAAGTTATTTTGTTTTTTGAAGATCGGCCATTGAGTACAGAGGAAAACAATTAGACAGGACTCTACATTTCTGACTTAGGCCTGTTATATACGTCGCACTACCGTCTCGCCGACTTCAATTCATTCCATTTAACTGAATTCGAGACGACACTAGTGCGACGTATATAACCGGTCCTTATGCATAAGCACAACAAGCTGGAAGAAATATTTCTGGGTGACAGGCGCATGTTTGTGAAAACACACCCCGCACCCCGTGAGAACATCAAGAGCCAAAAACAGTTTAAATGCCTATATTGCGTTTGCCCCGACTTTTGTTCTCTTTAATATTGTTATCTTCACTTCCGTGTTTACATGATACATCTAAATTCTAAAAACCATGATTGACAATTTTCGTCATTTGAAGAGACAGGGCAGAGAAAGAATCTGTGGAAGACATTTACGGAAAAGTTATCTCCCCTTAATTTCCGAAAACTGTCAGTCGATTTAATACTAAGGGTAATTTCGTGTTAAAATTTCAAATTTCGAGCTGTTAATAATTTGTGATCATCGATAAACTTATTTTCCTGAAGAGTAGTTTTAGAATACAGAAGTTGTCTTTTAACATTTTTCCAATGAGTTTCAACGTTTCACAATTAAAAATAAGAAAACTACGTTTTTCACCATCTTTCGATGTTCTGTCATTCTTTTGCAGTTCATTATATCAATAATGTGCGCATCGTGACATATAATACAGATACTGTCCTTTCCATTAATATAACAGTTTAGGAGGTGAGATTTGCTCATATTTTTCCACGGAAGAATAAAAACCTACAAATTACCGTTAAAACATATGCGCTAATCAATGAGCCAAAGTAGACGTTTAATGTTGGTATGTGAAATACCGATAGATCTATTTCCCCTGAAATTGTTGACCAGGCGAGGAAGGTCCACTTAAGAAACATGTAATTGTTGAGAAAGCACCCATCAGCTGTCTGTTGCTTTCTTTTATTGAAAGTTACGAAAGCAAAGTTGGCTTTTTATGGCAAGCTAATTAGAAGCAACTAAGTAACTTTCCAGTTTGGCTCTTTGTTTACCAAATGTGTTTTACAGTAATTTGCAAGTTTTTATTCTTCCCAGGAAAAAAATTAACAAATCCTACCTCCCAAACTTTTATATTAACGGAAAACATAGTGTCTGTGTTATATATCACGACGTCACACTTTTGACATAAGGAACAGAAAAAGTTAGAGAACATCAAAAGATGGTGAAAGCGCCATTTTCTGTTTTTATCTGGTTTTAAACAGAGAATAGTAGTCAAACGTTCAAACTGACTGGGAAGAAAATTGTAAAAAGCCAGCTTTTGTATTTTTATACCACTCTGCAGGAAAATGCCTGAAGTGTGAGAAATGATGCACACATCGATGATACAGCTTCACTAACAATTCAAAATTTCATTTTTTTCTCAAATTCCCTCATCCTTATTGTTAAATTTACTAACAGATTTAGGAAATTAAAGAGAGCTAATGTTCTCGTAAATCTTTTCCAGTGAAGAAAATTGTCAGCCAGGAGCTTGATTTTATCAACATCATATGTACTCTCATAAAAATTAAGCATTCAGAAGGGGAACATGTAAAATCAATAACTCGTCTCGTTAAAAAGACCCAAATTGGCGAGTTTTGGTACTTAGCCCCCCACCCCCACACCCCCCTCATTGTGTATAGGTGTATTGTATTTCGGTGAGAGTTTGACATTTTTCTCAATATTGAACTTATGTTTTAAGGTGCTATATAAGGACAAACAATTTTTGAAGTCTTTTGAATTCCTAGCTTTGAATATGTTCACAACGAGATGTTACCGTGAAGTATTATTTTATTTTCAGTTCTGGTACGAATGCAGTAGAAGATTTTCAGAAACCGTTTTAGCCTGCTATCAACAATGTGAGTTGACCGCATATATTTTGCGTGTTCTTTGCACCAAAAGCTCCATTTTTGATGTATAATTTGTTCTGTGTATATTTATTTGAAATATATGGAATTTTACATTTGGAAGTTTCAAAGTAAATTGTCTCACTTATGCCTAAAAGCGCATTAAATTCCCAACAAGAATTCTCTTTTACATCTTGAAATAACTTTAATAACTAATCGTATTTAATTTTTTCCTGAATGAGACTTGATATTTAAAATAAAATTTAATCCCTGAGGAATTATTACAATTTTCATAATGAGGAGATTTTTTGCTCGTTATTATCATTTCATAATCGCGGTCGCGGTTCAAATTAAAGACAAGTGCGCGATAAGCTGTTATGGTTGTGTAAATGTTCTCGAGTTACCTCCCCTAGCACGTGCTTGTGACGATGAAACACAACACTGAAGCATTTATTTCACCATGTCTGAGCGCACGACAAGCTGAGACGGCTGATTGAAATGTTTTCATATTAACTTCATCAGACCGAGACCGCGATTATTGTACACGACGAGCATTTCGTCACGCACGGATGTTGCACGGGAGTAGTATGTTATGTGTTTTTCACCTCAAGATTGGGTGTTCTCATGTGACGCCATAGTCACGTGACCCAGTGGCACCGCGTTAGGTTGTCATGGTTAGAGGACATGTTCTGGCGTCATTACCATAGTGATACGTAGTGTCAGTACCAGTGTGCAGCGTGTGTAGTTATGTGTTTCTATGGTGGAACGTGGTTGCTATGTGACCCCAAACCCTCTGATAGGAAGGCTGTGTTTTAGGAGGGTGTGTTCTATTCAGCGGTAGTAAATCTAATTACCACAATCAAACCACCAATCATCCCAAATCACCCAAACCCACCCAAATCTACGAAACGCGTATGGATTCCGTAGAATCCTTCTTATAATAGTAGCACGTAGTGCTATAAGGCGCGTTCTATTAAATTGGACTAAAACTAATTACCACAAACAACCCGATAATCACTACAAATTACAAAAAAAATGACTTGGAGTCCCCATCTTGGGCTTATAAAAACTAGCACATACGGTAGTACTCTAGGACTGTGTGAGTGTTGTTTCTTTATATAAGAGTATCTTTACTGGCTAGGATTTTCCCAGAGCCCCCGTTTTTCTGCCTATTGCAGACGCTATTCTAGCTACTACTACTACCCCATGTTATGACTTCTGCCCTCGTCCAAATCTTATAATCACCAGTCAGATTGTTTGATTTTCCCGTAATCTGTATCTACCCTTACAAAGTAATCGCCCTTGTTGATAACGAAGATTTTTAAACCCGAAAGGCAATCAAGCAATGACTGGAAAGGTATCACTCGAACGACTGGAATCTTATCGAGAATGTGAGCTATAGAGCAATTGCTCGAACGAGTGACTCCGCGTATGAACGTACGACTCGTCGACTCATCTGGGAATTTGAGGATGCCTATGGTATGGTGACGTACTATTGGAGGATACATTTTGGGGATACCTTTTAGAGAATGCCTTTGGGAGTATATCTATTTGAGGATAGTTATAGTTCGTATTACTTGTTTGTCCCCTGTCTTCTAAGCCGCCCATGACCTGCATATGTCTAAGATCATTACAGCTGACCAACCCATATTCACTACCATCTGTGCTGTGATCAGCTTTCACGGTAGACATCATTACTATAGTCTTCTACCAGCCATGTAGTTGTTTACCATTACTGCCTTGAGCCATTAGTACTATTTATCACTATTCTTCCCTGTGTTAGAGTGACCCCCCCCCCCCCCCCCCCCCCCCCCATTACTGACTTGTGGCACTACCGCTCTTAGTACCTACCTATCATTACAATACTTCCACTATGGGGCCAATATCAATATCACACTTGTCTTGTTCTACTAAAAGCAGTAGCACACAGTCTGCTTGCTCGAATAACTTTTTCGTGCCTACTTAAAGTTCACTTAATGAGCCATTGAGCAGTGACTGGGACATTGCTCGGACGACTCAGATCCCATCGAGCAAATGAGCTATCGAGCATTTGTTCGACCGAGTGACTCCACATACGACTTTATAATTCATTTCGGAAAAGGGGGGTTCTGTGTCCTAAATACACAGAACGACACGCGTGTGAATGGGTTAATCGATATGGCACGAGTGCCAACGCGGAAGGATAGAACGAGAGGCCACAGGCTTCGAGTTTTATCCTTCCGCGATGGCATAAGTGCTATATCGATTCGCCCATTCACACACGCGTGTCGTTCTGTGTTTATTACACGTCTTCACGTCTTTAAAAATAATTATAAGAAGGGCACTCAGCAATTCATTTGACAACTATCAACAAAAAGAACACATTTTATCGCCAACCAAATTTGAAAGGGGAACCCGTGTTACTGTTTCGTCCTAGGAGTTCCAATAATGTGTTCTATGTGCCTAGTGGCACATAGAACACATTGGAACTCAGGGGACGATTTTCAGCTATCGCAAACGATTCATATTGTAATAGCGTTGCACGATTTGTAGAAAATTGCAGTGAAATTTCGCTTCTATTTGAAAGTAGTTCGTCAACGATTTCCGTTCCGCACATATGTGCGGAACAGATTTTCATTTTCTGCACGGTCTGTTGTTACTGTAGATGGGGATAGCATAGAACAGGCGTGTAATAAAAGGAATCTGTAAGTGGGGTGTCGAGAAACATGCATAATGATTTTAACAAATGAGCCATCGCGCTGTGACAGGAAAAGGCATTGCGCGAACGACTCTTAGTGATCAAATGCGCTTCAAAGCAATTACTCGAACGAGTGACTCCACATAGTACTATTTGACCCATCTCGTAAATATGTCGAAAGTGGGACTCTAGAGGCGGGGTACTACAAGTGGGGTGCTGCAAGTGAAGTAACTGGCACAAGACAAGACTCAGGAGGGTATTCCCCTATCATATTGAAAGAAAAGGACTTGATTTTATTTCAAATATTTATTGAGTTCAAAATAGTTTATTTTTTTTTATATACTTCAGTCTTTGTTCAGTACTGTTATCTTTATTTCTTCTAAACCCCGATGCTATCGAAAACTGTTTGCGTGATAAAATTCGAGTCGTTCCGGGGGGGGGGGGGGGGTGTGTCAGGCAAAATAAATTACGGATACAAGGTGGAATTTTTTACATTTTCAATTTTTGGGACCCACCACCCCCGGAATGCACATTTTTGCCAGTCATGTCTTGGACACCCACCCCTCCCGCACAGTTTTTCCTCTTGGGGACCCACCCCAATTTATAAAATCTGTTTAACGAAGTATTCAAATTACCTAAATAAAAAAAATAAATAAATAAATGCTTTTCCCAAACATGAAAGGTGCCGTAAACCAACTTGTCCGATATCCCAGCCCTGCTCTTGGGCATCCAAGGCATCCCTAGCCACAGATGGCCTCAAAACATTCTCTCTGCATATAAAGCCACAACGGAAATGCAGCATCAGCCCCCCAGGTAATCACTGGAACCCGCCTCCACCAACTGAATTGCAGATATACACCCATTCATGTTCCAAGCAACACAACCCTTACCCCAATGTACAACATGTCTATGCTGTTCAGACACCAGTCGAATCCCACCATCAAGAAGCCCTGCCCAAAATATATATTGTTCCCACCTGGATATCTTCAACTATCCACAAGAAATAGGCGTTTTTCATTTCATTACTTTTCAGTTAAATGTTTAGTTTGTACAGCTGGTCTGAGAGAGACCTAATACTGAAGTTCTTTGACCCATGCCAGGGTGGCTTGTCTGAGATGAATTGCCTCTTATTTATTTTTTTATGTTAGTGTCACTAGAATCATATTTACCTTGAAATTATACACGTTTTCCACAATCAAGATTTTTATTCTGTCAATCTTTCCAGTTATTCCATACATGGAAGCACACTAGACCAATGGCATGAGGCACCCTGAGGCTTACAGAAGAATCAAATAATAGGAGCTACAAAGCACTAATAAGAGGCAGACTGCCTTAGTAGAAATATAAAGGAGTGAAAATCATGACCAAATACCTGGGAATCACTTTTTTGTTTTGCAAATTTTTGCCAGACCCAGAACAGGACCCACCTCCTAATGAAGTGTAAAACATGGGGACAAAATTCTAACATGGAGCCCCCAACACATTATCAATGCTCTATTCTGTTCTAAGTTATGAATCTAAGCACTTGAATTCACTTTGGTTGTAATTACTTGTCTGTAAAATGATATTTGGCAAAAAATTGCATGACACCAGCAAAAACTGCATTTTGGGGCTCGGCCCCACCCACCCACCGGACCTTGTATCCTGGCATTTTTTTGCGACCCCCCCCCCCCCCCCCCCCCCCGGTCGTTCGAGCAATGCCTTTTCCAGTCACTGCTCGATGGCACGTTTGTTGAAATCATGATCCATGTTTCTTGCCACCCCACTTACAGAATCCTTTTTAGGACACAGAATTCCTTTTTCCGAAATGAGTCGTAGAGTCATATGTGGAGGCACTCGATCGAGCAAATGTTTGATAGTTTATTTGCTCGATGAGATTCGAGTCATCCGGGCAATGCCTGTCCCAGGCCAGGCAGGTCACGGGGTAGCCTAGAAGGTAGTGGACAAACGTGTTTGGTAATCTAGGGCTGCACGATATTCAAAACTGAATATCGGTATCGGTATTCAAAAAAAAAAATACCGCGGTATACCGGTATATCGAAAACTGTTCAGATATATGAACACAGGTACCACAACCGAAACTCGAGGCATCACAGTCGGAACGAATTAGCATGCCTTGTTGATGTGATTCGAAAAACCTTCACCCCACGCAGACCCATATAAAAGTTTATTATTTTCAAAATTAGTTTATCAGATTTTCCCCAAAGATTTCAACAAAACTATATCATGTGACCCCTCATTGGAACGAGCTCAACGAGCTCGTTCCAATGAGGGGTCACATAATATAGTTTTGTCGAAATTTTTTAAATTTATTTTCTCAACTGCTGAATTTGTATATTATGAGGGCACAAGCAGACGATTCCTTGGATAAAGGGATAATTTTATTCATTCGGGGCTACAGTTAAAAAACTCAAGACATTTTGAAAATGGTACATAAATAATGACGATAAACCGATATTTTTTAAATTACACCGGTTTTCAATCGATATTGGTTTGAATACCGGTATATATCGGTTTATCAATATACTGTTCAGCCCTGCTAAGAACTACAACTATCCTCAAATAGGTATCCTCCCAAAGGTATCCTGTAAAAGGTATCCTCCAATAGTACATCACCATGCCATAGGTATACTGAAATACCCAGATGAGTTGTCGAGTCGTATGTGAAGTCACTCATTCGAGCAATTGCTCAACAACTCATTTGCTCGATAAGATTCGAGTTGTTCGAGCAACGCCTTTTCCAGTTACTGCTCGATTGTCTTTCGGATTTAAGAATCATAGATGCCTTCCATCCGAGCCATTAAAGATACTCATATTTAAAAGAACAACACTCACACAGTTCAATAGCACTACCTGTTACTCTTATGAGTCCAAGATGGGGCTTTGCTAAGTCTTTTTGGTGATTTGAAGTGATTATCGGGTTGTTGTGCTAATTAATTCTACTTCGGTTTAATAGAACGCGCTTTATAGCCTTAGCTGCTATTATTATAAGAAGGATTCTACAGGAATCCGAACCCGTTTCGTAGTTTTTGGTGTTTTCTTTTGGTGATTTGGGATGATTGTTGGATTGTTTGTGGAAATTATATTTGCCCCTGTTGAATCAAACACATCCTCCGAACAGATCCCCGGCCTATTTGGGGTCACATAACAACCACGTGCCATCATAGAAACCGAGATGGCGGCCTCCACTTAACAAAATGGACGACGGAAACACGTGTCACACTAACAACACGTGCTAGGCATGCGTCCTGACACTACGTGTCACTATGCTATGTTAATGACGTCACAACATGGTCTCTCACGCGGATCTCCATAACAACCCAACTTGACACCAATGTGACTATGACGGGTCACGCGACCATTACGTCACACGAGAACATGCATAATACCACCTAACCTTGAGGTGAAAACCACATTACATACTGATGACAGTCTAATGAACGAACAAACACAGCTACCTATTGACTTTCTTGACATTTTTTTTTTTTTGGGGGGGGGGGATGCAGCGGACTCTTACCTTCGGCTGGGGGTGCTGTGGGCAAAGGTGCCATTCGATTGTTCCCTGGAGAGGGTGCGGAAGGTCAAGTCTGGAGAACATTCGCATGTGAGTATGTATGTTAATGCGTCGCAGCACTTGTGCGATGAAATACGCAACCAAATTACAGACCGAATAATACAGTCTATCAATGCCCTCCCAGTTATTCCTCAGAAAGTTCTGTATCAAAAAGTATGACAACCCCCATGTGGCATCGGAACTAAAATTGGAAGAGATTACGGGAAAGTTAGCTCCCCTTAATTTTCTAAAGTAATCTGTAAATTTAACACTTAGCTTATGGGAATTTCATACAAAAACTTAAATTTCGAAATGTTAGCGAACTTGTATCATCGATGTGCGCATCATAGCACATTTTGGGCATTTTCCTGCAGAATAGTATAAAAATACAGAAGCTGGCTTTTTACATTTTTTTCTCAATCAGTGTGAACGTTTGTCTTTTATTCTCTGTTTAAACCCATTTAAAATATGAAAACGGCGCTTTCACAATCTTTTGATGTTCTGTAACCATTTTGCATGTTCATTATATCAACGGTGTGAGCATCGTGACATATAATAAAATATAATACAGACACTATCCTTCCCATTAATATAAAAGTCTAGGAGGTCAAATTTGCTGATGTTTTTCCATTGGAAAAATAAAAACTTGCAAATTACTGGAAAAACACATGTGCAAAATAGAGAGGCAAAGTGGAAAGTTACTTGCTTCTAATTAGCTTGTCTCAAAAACATAGGTTATGAGCCCTCGTTGGAACGAGCTCGAAGAACTCGTTCCAACGGGGGGTCATAACCTATGTTTTTGAGACAAAAAATGAAAAAATAATGAAAATTAATTGGCGATTTTTGAGAATAGTGCTGGCCAGTTTTGGCCGTTAGGGTTAATAAACGAAAAAAAACAGATAGCTCCGAGACTTGTCTGTTATTTTCGTTTATTAAAAGTAACAACAACGTTTGTATTGACGTCATAGGTGTTTTCGCAAGAATTGCATGCTTCTTACTTGACCTTCCTCACCAGTCTGGTAATTTCCGGGAGATAACTTTACCCAAGGCCTAGTTTTATGACGTAATAAGTCAGGATGATTTTTTTTCCATTTTTTGTCTCAACTACACAGCTTTGGTTAGATTAGATAAAACGTGGTGTAAAAACATCAAAACAAGGCTGATTGCACAGAATATACCAGAAATACAATAGAACACTAGTAGTATGTCTCGTATGTTTGAGGGATAGGTTGGGGGACCCCGGTGGGGGACCCCGGAAGTGACGTCATGTCACGTGACCTAGTGGCGCCATGTTGTGTTGTTATGGTAACCCGCGTGAGCGGCCATGTTGTGACGTCATCTCCATAGTGATACGTGGTTTGAGTGCGCATGCGCAGCGCGTGTTGTTAGGGTGATACGTGTTTCCGTCGTCCATTTTGTATACTGGAGGCCGCCATCTTGGTTTCTATGGTAGCACGTGATTGCTATGTTACCAATGGCTTCTAACAAGACAGGGCTATGTTCGGGGGTGTGTTCGATTGTAGAAGAGTAAATCTAATTACCACAAACAACCCGACAATCCCTCCAAAACACCAAAATCCACCCAAAATCACCGAAATTGACTTTATTTCCCTTGTTATTGGTTTTATTGACTTAGCACGTAGTGCCATAGTACTAAGGGGGTATAAGGGGTGCGTTCGATTGAACAGGAGTAATGTTCTGGCTTTGAATTCGCCCAGATTCCCTTTTTGGATCCCTATCCCATGACGTTGTTCCCATTAAAAGACACGTTGGTCATTACCCAGAATTCTCTGCTTCTATCTATATATGCAATAGTTTTCGTCTATTTGGCCATGTTCCTTTGTTCTAGAGTATACTCCAGTAGCATAGAAGAGCCTATTAATTGGACCAGCTTTGCTTATTAGTACTATATTTAACTATTTCTGGTATATTCTTGTTAGTTCTGACCCTATTCCAAGTACTCTTGTTGTTTCATGTATCTAGATCATTTATATAAATTATAACTAACCAATCAGATTGCTTGATTTCCCATAACCTGTATGCAGAGTTATCTTCCTTCTGTACAACAAAAGCCAATATCATTCCCAAAGCCAATATCATTCCCAAAGCCAATAAGCCATTGAGCAGTTATTGATAAGTCATTGCTTGAACGACTCGAAGCTCATCGAGCAAATGAGCCTTAGAGCAATTGCTCGATCGAGTGACTCGGCATATTGCTCGAATGACTCGAAGTCCGTCGAGCAAATGAGCTATCGAGTAATTGCTCGTTCGAGTGACTCCTCGAACGACTCTTCGACTCATTTCAGTATTTGAGGATACCTATGGCCTGGCATTGTATTATTTGAGGATACATATCGAGGATACCTTTTATAGGATACTTATCTGAGGATACTATTACCTATATCACAAGGCATACCTATCCCAAATATCCCTTATAAGCTAAAGAGCAAGAGAGTAATTGCTCCATGAGCAATTGCTCGATCGACTCGAAGCTCATCGAGCAAATGAGCCTAAGAGCAATTGCTCGATCGAGTGACTCGGTATATTGCTCGAACGACTCGAAGATCATCGAGCAAATGAGCTATCGAGTAATTGCTCGTTCGAGTGACTCCTCGAACGACTCTTAGACTCATTTCAGAAAAAAGGGGTGCCGAAGGCCATATGTTTTCCAAAAAGGGGTGCCGAAATTGGGATGCCTTCTGGAGAATCCCTTTTTTGTCAGATGAGCTATCGAGTAATTGCTCGATCGAGTGACTCGACATGCTGCTCGAACGACTCGAATCCCATCGAGCGAATGAGCTAACGAGCAATTGCTCGTTCGAGTGACTCCTCGAACGACTCTTAGACTCATTTCAGAAAAAGGGATTCCATAGCCATAGCCGTTTTCGAAAAAGGGATTCTTAAAAAGGGATTCTGTAAAATGGGATTCCTATTCGAGTCCGTAAAATTTGGATTCCGTGTTTTAACATCGACACTCGAGGGTATTCCCCTTCCCTATTGGAAGAATTCAGTTTAATGGGTTGTATTCTCGAGTTAAAATTCAGATCACCTTCGTTATATTTTCATTAAGTTTAAAATTTATTAAGTTAAACTTTGTTCAGTTCAAAGGTGTTAACATTGGGATATAGTTAGGGGTTATACTTCATTCTGTTCAAGGGTGTTAATACCTTCATTTAGGTTATAGTTAAAAACTTTCTGGTCTTCAAAGGGGTTTTAATTACATAAAGTTCATTCAGTTGAAAACTTTGTTCAGTTCAAAGGGTTCATTCAGGTTTGTTCAATTTAAGGGGGTTAACATTGGGTTATATTTAAGGGTTATAGTTCATTCAGTTGAAAACTTTGTTATGGTCAATTCACTTCGATAACTTCATTGGATCTTTGTTCACTTTGTTCTGTTCCCATCCATCTTGATTGTATTGGATCTTTGTTCACTACGACTTCATTCGAACAGGTGTCTTGTATCTGTTCATAATTCAGATCTGTTCAGTCTGTCCAACTAGTTCGATCAATCCGACTAGTTGGACATTCTTTCACTTTGTTATGTTTACTTCGTTGTTTTGTAGTGACTGGTCGTATCTGTTCAGAGTCTTGTAGTCATTGTTGAATTGGTTGTTATCAATCCCTTTCCATGCCCTCGAGTGTCGATGTTAAAACACGGAATCCAAATTTTACGGACTCGAATAGGAATCCCATTTTACAGAATCCCTTTTTAAGAATCCCTTTTTCGGAAACGGCTATGGCTATGGAATCCCTTTTTCTGAAATGAGTCTAAGAGTCGTTCGAGGAGTCACTCGAACGAGCAATTGCTCGTTAGCTCATTTGCTCGATGGGATTCGAGTCGTTCGAGCAGCATGTCGAGTCACTCGATCGAGCAATTACTCGATAGCTCATTTGACAAAAAAGGAATTCTCCAGAAGGCACCCCAATTTCGGCACCCCTTTTTGGAAAACATATGGCCTTCGGCACCCCTTTTTTCTGAAATGAGTCTAAGAGTCGTTCGAGGAGTCACTCGAACGAGCAATTACTCGATAGCTCATTTGCTCGATGATCTTCGAGTCGTTCGAGCAACATACCGAGTCACTCGATCGAGCAATTGCTCTTAGGCTCATTTGCTCGATGAGCTTCGAGTCGATCGAGCAATTGCTCATGGAGCAATTACTCTCTTGCTCTTTAGCTTATAAGGGATATTTGGGATAGGTATGCCTTGAGATATAGGTAATAGTATCCTCAGATAAGTATCCTATAAAAAGTATCCTCGATATGTATCCTCAAATAATACAATGCCGGGCCATAGGTATCCTCAAATACTGAAATGAGTCGAAGAGTCGTTCGAGGAGTCACTCGAACGAGCAATTACTCGATAGCTCATTTGCTCGACGGACTTCGAGTCATTCGAACAATATACCGAGTCACTCGATTGAGCAATTGCTCTAAGGCTCATTTGCTCGATGAGCTTCGAGTCGTTCGAGCAATGGCTTATCAGTAACTGCTCGATAGCTTATTGGCTTTGGGAATGATATTGGCTTTGGGAATGATATTGGCTTTTGTTGTACAGAAGGAAGATAACTCTGCATACAGGTTATGGGAAATCAAGTAATCTGATTGGTTAGTTATATAATTTATATAAATGATCTAGATAAATGAAACAACAAGAGTACTTGGAATAGGGTCAGAACTAACAAGAATAGACCAGAAATAGCTAAATATAGTAATAATAAGCAAAGCTGTTCCAATTAATAGGCTCTTCTACGCTACTGGAGTATACTCTAGAACAAAGGAACATGGCCAAATAGACGAAAACTATTGCATATATAGACAGAAGCAGAGAATTCTGGGTAATGACCAAAGGAACGTGTCTTTTAATGGGAACAACGTCATGGAATAGGGATCCAAAAAGGAATCTGGGCGAATTCAAAGCCAGAACATTACTCCTGTTCAACGCACCCCTTCTACCCCCTTAGTACTATGGCGCTACGTGCTAAGTCAATAAAACCAATAACAAGGGAAATCCGTATCAAATAAAGTCAATTTCGGTGATTTGGGGTGGATTTTGGTGTTTTGGAGGGATTGTCGGGTTGTTTGTGGTAATTAGATTTACTCTTCTACAATCGAACACACCCCCGAACATAGCCCTGTCTTGTTAGAAGCCATTGGTAACATAGTAATCACGTGCTACCATAGAAATCAAGATGGCGGCCTCCAGTATACAAAATGGACGACGGAAACACGTATCACCCTAACAACACGCGCTGCGCATGCGCACTCACACCACGTATCACTATGGAGATGACGTCACAACATGGCCGCTCACGCGGGTTACCATAACAACACAACATGGCGCCACTAGGTCACGTGACATGACGTCACTTCCGGAGTCCCCCACCGGGGTCCCCCAACCTATCCCTCAAACATACGAGACATACTACTAACACTTTAATTTATAAGGTTATTCTTATCTTTGTGCAGTTGATGCATGCAAGTAATACATCCAAGAAATTTCTTGAATAGAAATAATAGAATGACATGAATGATTACGCAACAAGAAACTGTTCTCTCTGTTCAAAGAACTTGAGTATCATAATTGGCCAAAATGCCCCCTCCCCCCCCCCCCAACCTCGATGAAGTTACCCCAACGAGGTGTCACACGCCGTATGTTTTAGGTCCCATAAATGATTTTTTCTGGTTATAGTACAGTCGAAGTGGACTGGACAGTGATGTCCGCGCATGCGTTTACCAGGTAATAAAAATCACTGACAGTAAAAGTTTTATTAATGAAGCACCGGGTTGTACCCGGTGCTTCATTAATTAATTTTTTGACGATTATTCCTGTAATTAGTGTTTGGAGTCTAATATTATTGCGTCCGTGGAAATATTCCCCACCCAACCAGTCCAAGGCGGCTGTACTGTGTGCCTTAATTTTGGAACAAAGCGTTGTCGGATATTCGTGTAAAGCAAAGGACTTCATAATAATAAAATAAATGTTGATTAAAAAACCTCCATGGATAATTTTTTATCCATCAAAATTGTGGCTAATTCCCCCATCCACCGTCACCAGACTCACCACAACCCCTGTTTTCACCACCAATCTTCCTCCCACTGCCTTTTTGTGCTTTCGGCGTCTACATGTATGATTTACATTAGCATCCAAAATTTTGAAACAGATGTCTATTGAAAATAGCAGCAAGTTCCCAGTTGCAGACAATACAAATTTCTCTAGCCGCAAATTGTGATTGGACATACAGGCGAAATATGAATACCAACGATAAAAAGGCAGATGTCCGTAATATTCTTCATCGAGGAACATTTGTTCTCGGAATCTTACTGTTGCTCAAGATATAGGACACCAAAGATGCCTTTGTTCAAAACAAAATTAAAAAAAAAACCCAGTTTGTTCATTTTTACTCCCAAGAAAACTTCTAAAAGGGAAGTAGTTGATAAAAACCTCATTTGATTGATTAGAAGGACATGTTCATGGCAAAATAAATCAGAAAGTCAGTTTCCTACCTAGCTTTCTCTGGTGGTGGGGAGAAACCATAATAGTTCTAACAGAAATTAGCGACTTTGACACCCCTCCTAATAAGTGAGCGTCCATCCTTACCTGACATGGAAATGTTTTGATAAAGTCATGTCTAAAAGACGCAACCTCTAAAATTTTGACTGGTAGCTATCGCTTGTTACAACCGATAATGTTACAACGCCGCATAATGTTACACCAACGCATAATGTTACAAAAAATGTAGTAAACAACCGATAATGTTATAAACTCCGCATAATGTTATAACTTTTTTCAACCCGTTATGTTATAAAAATCGACGCATAATGTTATAACTTTTTTCAACCCGTTATGTTACAACAAATTAACCGATACTGTTATAACTTCTGTATACTAATTCCAGTTACATTATTGTAGATGGACTTTACCACTTAACATTTATTGCCACATAAAGGTATGTAATATTTATACTAAATGTTTCTGCTCTGGTTAAGGCGAGCAGTTACCCCCCCCCCCCCCCAACTCCCGGGGATTTATCATAGAATGACCTCGTCACGTTACATAGACGCGGATTATCCTGGTAACTCAATCGTGTGACGTCATTACCATGATCATCCAGTGCCCAAGATGGTGAAGGCGGGGGTGGTGGGGCAGGGGTGCTACTTTATCCGGTTGGTACGTTTACCAACATACGTAGTCTCCGCTTCCAGAAAAGTAGTGTACCATAGTCCCCTCACGCCTTTGGGGATGGGCAAATGCCTCTGTTTCTGCTTGTTTTGGGCATCTAAAAATGATTTGTCGCATATTTCTTAGTCATAAGAATATCTTATTGTTCATTATATTTAACATTTTAACAACTAACAGTGAACAAAAATGAGGTGGAGTTAAAAGAGGTCAAAAAGTTGGATGGAGCGAGGTGCATATGGTGGATGTGGCGGGTTGGTAGTGTCGCACGGAACAAGAATAAGATGCGAGAGTGGGTAGGAAGAGGAATGGGGTTTAGGGGGACTGGCAGGAGGTGGGCAGGGATTAGGCTGAGAAAGAGAGGAGGTCATGAATTATTACATCAGGGTGATTGTACAAAGAAGGCTATCTGAGAATGCTATAAGGGAGTTGTGCTAGACGGTATGATGATATAGATGGTGGAGATGCTGGAAGAAGTAGAAGTGATGAATTTGGGATTACAGCTTCTGGAAAAGGCGGAATCACTAGAACATGCAGTATAGGGAGAAGAGGGAGGCTGTGGAGGAGGAGTTGTGTTGATGTTGGTGTTGCGGCGGTGTTGGTGATGGTGTTGAGTAGTTATGTATTTTAAAAATGAGCCATTTTGTAGGACCCCGGGGCAGGACCGGGGGATGTGCGTCATGTCACGTGACTGGACGGTCATGTTGGGTTGTCATGATAGTGCACGTGGGTGGCCATGTTGTGACGTCATTGTCATGATAATAGGTGGTAGGAGTGCGTATGCGCAGCGCATGTTGTTATGGGGACACGTACTCCGTCTCACCCCTAACAACCCGAAAATAGATATCGAATTAATCCAAACAACCCGATAATCTTCAGAAAACTGACCCAAACACTCCCGAAAACACTCCCAAATAAAGGTAAGATAGTATCCTTAATGAGGGTATGAGACGTATGAAGAGGTACTCATTGCGCTCATTTTCATAGCTCTCATTTTGAGACGTATGATCTTGCGCGCATCGTGCTCATTTTCATAGCTTTCATTGCTTCATACGACGAAAAGGGGGATTCCGTGGGTTTAGTATCCTTAAAATATAGGATAGTATCCTTACCTAATGTCCGACCATATAATGGACTCGTAATTTATCACAGAAATGGGTTTATTACAATAATGGTAGAAATTATTTAAAGTCAGAATGGTCCAATTCTGCACTGGGAACTGCAGAATTCCCTCAAATACAGACCGACGGTCTCCACCTGAAACTGATGCCATGACAGTATAAATTACCACAGATATGTTTATTTGAAGTTATAACATTATCGGTTGTTTACTACATTTTTTGTGACATCATGCGTTGGTGTAACATTATGCGGCGTTGTAACATTATCGGTTGTAACATCGCTGTCCTGTTCAGTTTGAATTATGTTTACCAATGCAACATATTCATTTTCCGCCAAGTTTGCAGTTTTGGGGCTTTTTTTCGTCAAGCATGCAGTTTTCACCCCTGACTTGTCTCGTCACTAAAATCGACTTCCAATTAAGTATCTCCACTGAAATTATTAGACCAGCGAGAAAAGTCCAATGGAGAAGCAAGCAATTGTTTAACCCTTTACCTAACATGAAAAGCAGACGACACTTGCAAACAAAATTCTTGAATAACTAATTTGTTTCATTTTTTGTCTCCAAAACATAGGTTATGGCCCCCCTCATTGGAACGAGCTCGTTCCAAAGAGGGGTCATAACCTATGCTTTTGAGAAAAAAATGAAAATGTAATGAAAATTATGAAATGAAAGGGTTAACCCTTTACCCAACGTAACGGCCAAAACCGGACAGCGCTATTCTCAAAAATCGCCAATTAATTTTCATTATTTTTTCATTTTTGTCTCAAAAGCATAGGTTATGAGCCCACGTTGGAACGAGCTCGTCAAATGAGGAACCATAACCTACGTTTTTGAGACAAAAAAATGAAAAATATTAGTTATTCAAGATTTTTTTTGCAAGTGTCGTCTGCTTTTCAGGTTAGGTAAAGGGCTAAGAAACACCTACGACATCAGTAGAAAACAAAGTCAAGTTTCCTTTTGTTACTTTTAATAAAGGAAAACAACAGACAGCTCTCGGAGCTGTTAGGTGTTTTCGTTTATTAACGGTTACAGAACTAAACTTGGCTTTTTTATGGCGGGCTAATTAGATGCAACTAAGTAACCACTGTTCCATTTCAGCGACTGATTCGTTTTCCCGCGTTGTGTCCTTGGGCAAGGCACTTAACCCCGCTTGCCTGCCTGGGGGCACGATGAATCTGTGTACTAAGGCGTACTGCACGTCGATGGTGCGCATGTCTTCAACCAATCTAACTTTGCCTGTGCCGCGGTCCAGAGTTCACAGTTACGATGTTGGAGAGGTGACAGCTGCTCGTTGTTGCTTGGTGGTTCTCTCCGGGTACTCCGGCTTCCTCCACCCGTAAAACTGTCACCGACATGATGTGACCCTGGCTGTTAATGTGCCGTTAAACCCTAATAAAAAAGTAACCCCAGTCTATTTGTTTAGCGAATGTGTTTTTATCGTGATTTGCAGAGATCGTGGTGGCTCGATGGTTACGGTATTGGACTTCAAACCGAATGGTCCACGGTTCGACCACCGCCAGGGGTAACTCCGTTGTGTCCTTGGGCCCTTTTCTTCAGGAAAAGAATTAGAAAATCTTTCCTCTTAGTCTAATATAACGTGGAGGATAGTGTCTACATTATGTGAACAGGAAAAAAAGGTACAGAACATCATTTGATGATAAAAGCGCCATTTTCTTATTTTTAAATGGGTTTAACCCTTTGATACTTTTGTACGTGTTATTACGTACGAAACCTTTGTTTAATTTAACCCTTTGATACTTTTGTACGCGTTATTACGCACGAAAATTTTTGTTCAATTTAACCTTTGATACTTTTGTGGGGGGGGGGGGGGGCGCGGTGGTTCGGTTGGTAGAGGTGCAGGCTACAAGCCGAGAGGTCCTCGGTTCGAATCCCACCTGCGGCAACCGCGTTGTGTCCTTGGGCAAGACACTTCACCCCCCACTGCCCACGTGGGGGCACGGTGACGCTATGTACTAAGGCGTACTGCACGTCGATGGTGCACCTGTCTTCAACCAATGCTAACCCTGCTTGTGTGGAGTTGGTATGTTGGGGAGCTGACAGTTGCTCACCGTTGTTCGGTGGTTCTCTCCGGGTACTCCAGCTTCCTCCACCCGTAATGGATAGCCGTTGTGCAGAAATATGTGACCTTAAACACCAATAAATAAATAAATAAATAAATACTAAATTGATACTTTTGTACGTGTTATTACGTACGAAATCAGACAGCACGTTAATATTTTGTGGTAATTTGTTTTGTTATTATTTTTCGATTTTTTAAAGTTCTAACCTCAAATTCCTGTTTTCTCCCGAATAGTGCTCAGTGATAACCGCTGAACCAAATGTTATCGCAGCTTAAAATACTAATAAAATCCTGCTGTCAAGACTTCTTAACTGGTTGAGTGCTAGAAGCCACTATCAGGGCTTTCAAAAAATGAGGATACCAGAGCAAAAGCCAACACTCTCCTTGCTTATATTTCATATTCAGTCAAACACAAATAATATTTTGTTTACATATAAATTTGTTTTATTACAAATTATTGGAGAGTGCCTTCAGGCACTCTCCAATAATTTGTAATAAAACAAGTTTTCAATAACAAATTAAGACCACCAAAAATACCCTAGCCCTCAATCTGATAATCACTAATGTGAAATATATCTTGTAATTGGTACATTCCGACGTTTGGCATCGCATTTTGAAAAAAACGATAAAGAAATTGAATTCCAAGTGACGTTTGAACCTCAGGAAAATTAAAGTCTCAAAGGGTTAACAGAGAATAATAGTCAAACGTTCAATCTGATTGGGAAAAATAATTGTAAACGGCAGATGTTGAACTACTCTTGAGGAAAATGCCCGCGTTGTGTCCTTGGGCAAGACACTTCATCCCAATTGCTCACGTGGGGACACGGTGGCTTTGTGTACTAAGGCGTACTGCACATCGATGGTGCACTCTTCGTGAACCAATGCTAACCCCGCTTGTGTGGAGTTAGTATGTTGGGGAGTCTGACAGTTGTTCGCCGTTGCTCGGTGGTTCTCACCGGGTACTCCGGCTTCCTCTGGTTATGACCCCTCGTTGGAACGAGCTCGTCCAATGAGGGGCCATAACCAACGTTTTTGAGACAAAAAATGAGAATATTAGTTATTCAAGAATTTTTTTGCAAGTGTCGTCTTCTTTTCATGTTAGGTAAAGGGTTAAAAATGCAAAAAAAACCCCAATGAAGTCCCCATTACAACCACGGCAAAGCGTCTTCGTTTGCGCGCACGGATACATGGCACAATTGTTGATTGCATAATTCACTTGTGAAGTTATCGTTTATAATCAAACCCGGAAATCCCAGTAAATCACACTTTGGAAAGTAATAAACATTGATATAAGTACTTACCGATTATAATCTCTGTAATAGGTAGTACAAGCATAAGTGTTACCAGCAACACTGTCGAAATAAAAAAAAAACTATGATTGATTACATAATAGTCACTTAATCAAGGCTGAATTAGTCTATCGGTAACAGGACTCCCCATACACCGAAAGAGTATTTGGACTTTTCACACATGCTTTATCGAGTTATAAAAAAAAAAGGTCGATTGTAGAAGTGACTTTATGACTCACTACATATGGCGCACCCCCCCCCCCCCCACCTCCACCCCAACACACACACCTACACACACCTAACCTCTTTTGATAAACAATAAAAAAAATTACCAAGGACTCTGGAATGGGATTATTATTATTATTATTTATGGACTCTTTGACATGGAATAACTGAATAAATATTTTAACACGAGGAGCTCGTTCCATCCGGGGTCACAATGATGTTTTTCAATAAAAAATTAGAGAAAAAAAACAATTTCGTAAACCTCCCATTTTCATTTTACGTCCGCCGCCGCTGATTTTAGACCCCCTCACTTCCAATATTCAATGTCGCGGTCCCTGGGTTGAATATGCATAAAGGGTTGAGGAAAATCCTAAATATTCCATGTAAGTACCCCCCATATATTCCTCAATCATGTAGCTTTTTCTTAACTCTTAGTAGCCGGGGAATCAGAATGAATTTATTGAACATGACATACCGCGAAAAACTTACAGTAAAGCAGGTGCTTCTAGTCAAGTGTCGTCTGCCTATTCAGGCAGACGACACTTGACTAGAAGCACCTGCTCAGTGTTTAATTCTCCCCCAGCCCAAAGATAGCCGAATCGTCACAGCCAGATTACCTACAGGCAGGAAAACTCGACTCCCGTTTTCTAAGAGTTAAATAACTTATTAAAAAATGAAAAGTAAATAATGGTTTGAAGCTTTTAGGAGATCTAAGTAAATTATCATCACTGTTAGTGTACATTCGTATGGAGCCCGAGAGGAGACATGGTCAATTTTTTGTAATCCGTAAGAACGGATTACTAATCCGTGCGGGCGGTTTACTAATCCGTGCGGACGGATTACTAATCGGTGCGAACGGATTACTAATCCGAGCGAACGGATTAATATACAATGCTTTTTCTCACTTGGCACCTCACGGTCACCAGTCATTACATGCGCACGACATGGGACATGTTAATTTATTTTATGGTTCCAATACTAGTCAAGGAGCATGATTGTAGAGGGATGGCTTAATGAATGAGGGTCAATGAGAACCTGTAACATTTATGCATCATTTCCTACATGGGAAAGAATTAGAAATGAATTTATTGATAGTTATGTACAGGGCGATCAGTCCTTATTGGGGGGACCTGGAGTCCAAGAATGAGTACATTAAGCAAGCCATCTCCATAGGCTACACTGTCAATCCTTGAGTCCCTCGGAGTGACAAAAATAATCCGGGCATCATGCCTTTTCTTCAGTTGATCATAAAGTAAAATGTAGAGCTTCCCTATGAAGCTCCTTGATACAACCTATGTCGATTAATCTTAATTACACACCTCTAGAGGGTACTGAATACAAAATTTTTAATTCTTCAGAAAAATGGCCTATTCCGGCTCCCATAGGGAGCCCAAATATTAACCCAAGCTCTCGATTTCAACACCGTTGAATCTGACTTCCCTAGAAATGCTGTGTATCAAATATGTAAGAATTCTGACTGTTGGATCTGAAGAAGAGAAATTTTAAAGAAATTTCTTCATATTGCACCAAGTTAAAATTTGGGCTACCAAAGCGAGCCCAAATATTAACCAATGGATCCGATTTGAACAAACTTGAATCTGACCCTCCTAGAGATATTGTATATCAAATATGAAAGCATTCTGACTAGCGGATCGTAAGAAGAAGATTTTTGAAGAAATTCCCTCATATTATACCAAGTTAAATTTCAGGTTCCCATATGGAGCCCAAATATTAACACAGGCACTCAAATTGAACAAACTGGAATCTGCCCCCCCCCCCCCCCTCCCCCTAGAGATGTTGTATACCAAATATGAAAGCATTCCGACTGGTGGATCTGAAGAAGAAGATTTTTAAAGAAATTTCCTCATATTGCACTAAGTACAAATTTGGGCTACCATACCGAGCCCATATATATACCTAGGGATCTTATTTGAACAAACCTGAATCTGATCCCCCTAGAGATGTTGCATACCAAATAAGAAAGCATTCTGACTGGTGGATCTGAAGAAGATTTTTTTTAAATTACCCCCATATTGAACAAAGTTAAAATTTAGGCTTCTGCAGAAAGCCCAAATATTAACCTAGGGACTTGGTTTGAACAATCTTGAATCTGACCCTCATAACAATGTTGAATACCAAACATTAAGAGATGATTCTGACTGGAGGTTCTGAAGAAGAAGATTTTTAAAGAATATTCCCCATATTACCCTATGTTAAAAATTCGGGCTCCTGTAGTGAGCCCAAATATGAACCAATAAGCTTTATTTCAAAAAACTTGTATCTGACCCCCTACCCCCCCCCCCCCCCCCCCCCCCCACACACACACACCCTATGAATGCTGTATACCAAATATCAAAAGATTCTGATGACTGGTTCTGGAGAAAAGATTTTTTTAAATTTTTGCAAATATGCTGACTCAGCATTTTTTCAATGCCCATTACAGAACACCTTAACATAACCGATGGCAATTTTTTTTTTTACCATTCAATTCTACTGGTCCTCAGGATACTTCATACCAAATAACAGCTCTCTGTTCCGTGGGGTTTGGGAAATATGGGCGTTTGAAAGTATTTCTAATTTTAGCTCCCAGGGTTCCCATGGGGATGCGGGAATTTTTTTTTCTTTGCATGGGTCAAGTACTTATGACCCAATAATACCACATACCAAATTTGGTTCATACTGGACCATCGGTTCAGAAAATAGAAATTTTGGGCGGGGCCAATAATCTTACCCCTCCCAATTCAAAGCCAAATATAGCTTCACGAACATCGTTTGAACAAACTTGATTTTACACCTCAAAAGGAAGCTCCATAGCAAATATCAAGTCATTGTACACACTGGTTCTTGAGAAGAAGATTTTTAAAATATTTTGGAGCTTTTCCCCCACTCCCTCCCTATGGGGCTGGGCATGTTGAGTTGAACAAAAATGCAATGCCCCTTTGGGACCATCATTCACACAAACTTTAACTTGAATTGGCACAGTTGCTTTGGAGGAGAAGACCAAAACATGGTGTTGACGGACGACGGACGGACGGACGACGGACGGAGAGCGATGAGACTAGCTCAGCTTGACTTTGTCAAGATGAGCTAAAAAACTAACGTTATACTATTTACACTCAGCAGAGATGTTATATTTCCAAATGTTGTTTTCAACAGCGGATTTTGTTGCTGTCCACAAAACATTTGGGGATATCTATTCAATCCAACTTAAGTTGGGAAGCCCATATTGATGATACATGTATCTGTAAAAAAGCTTGTGCAAGACTTTCTCAGTTGAGAAAATTGAAACACAGTTTTAACCGACAGATCCTGGAAAAGATGTATAATGCTTTCGTACTACCATTATTAGAGTACGGTAGTCTTGTTTGGTGCGGTGCTCCGCAACATTTAATGAAGCGCCTCGAGGATATACACTGCGATGCCGCACGAATCGTATCGGGCCTGAAACGATCAGTATCACGCGACCGCCTCTTGTTGGAAGTTGGGTGGAATAATCTAGAAACAAGAAGACACGTTCAAAAGATGTGTATCTTTTACAAAATCATACACAACGATGCGCCAGATTTTCTCTATGAACTTCTACCGCCACGGGTTTGTGACACATCGTCTTATAACCTTCGCAATTCGTCAGATTTCATGCCTCACAGCATGCGAACTGAGCTATTTAAACGATCATTGTTTCCGTCTTGCACGGAAACGTGAAACAATTTATCCCAACCATTACGAAATTGCTCATCGCTTACCGAATTCAAAAAACTCATATCACCCTCCCGTATGCAGACCACCTGTATACTTCTCGCATGGTTCTAGAAAACACAATATCATTCACAGTAGAATTAGAACTGGTTGTAGTGATCTGAAAAGTGATAAATTCCTCAATTACATCTCCGAATGTCCATATTGTCCACATTGTATAACTGTTGTTGAGGACGCAGAACATTATTTCCTTGTCTGTCCATCTTATTCAAACGCCCGTAACGCTCTTATTGGTAATTTATCAAATCTTAATATTACTCTGAATTCGATGGATAATCTATTGTACGGTGATCCAGTGTTAGAAACCAAAACTAACACTATGATTTTTAAATTTGTGCAACAATTTATTTGTAGCACTGGGAGGTTCGACAACGAGTTTCCGACCTAGTAATATTTGCAAAACAATGCTGACTCAAGGTATCCACTTCAATATAGAATACGCATGGTGGGGGTCACGGAATGGACGCGTCATCGGGGTGACGTTGAGCCAGCCCCTCGGTACACAGATTGCGCAGTCACGATGATAGTCACGGTTGCGCTGTTTGTGGCCTGAGTCGCTGACGCGGCGTTTCCCCTTCCTCTTGTGTGAACCAGCATGGATCTAATGAGACACGTCCCTAAGCTGCAGTACAGAAGGCGAAGAGATGATGATGATTATTATTATTATTATTATTATTATTATTATTATTATTATTATTATTATTATTATTATTATTATTTTATTATTACTATTATTATTTTATTATTACTATTATTAGTAATATTATTATTATTTTAACACGTCCTAATCAGAACAGCGCCCAAGCGGCCTTTGGCTTTGAATATTAATTGATTCAAATCGAGAGAGACACAGAAGGCAAAAGGGACATCAACAGCTTTTCTTCTTTTCTTTCTTCCTTTTTTCTGTCTTTGTTTACTACAACATATTAATATTTATTTTTACACATACACATATATTTATATAAACCCTTTCAAATGGTTTATTTTACATTTATGAATTTCAAAAACTTGTTTGTTTCGCCATTGTAACATTTTCTGTATTCATGTTATGGGAGCGGAGGTTTTTACTAAGTGGAAAGCACTTGTCCTCCTATCCCTTTTTGCTTAATAGTTATGGCAAATAAAAATATGTTTAAAGTACTCATTTGGTGGAATGCATCACGTGACTAAACCTTCTGGTAGTTCTGGTAACCTGCTATTGTGTGACGTCATCCTAATGGTGATACAAGGTGTTACATGCGCAAACTGGCGCTAATTGTTGGGAATTTTTATATCTGGATCAGAATCTCACAAGAGTCCTCTGTAAAAGGACCATGAGCCCGCCATCTAGTATATGTACCACTGACATGAGTTTCCCCCCCTCCCCCCCTCCCCACCCCAATCCTGAAAGTAGCATATGCCAGTCGAATTATCCCTTTTGGGGGTTGGTGAATTAACCACGTGGTTAGGGTTAGCCCTCACAACGCACACTACCACCGTCACCCCTCAAAGCAGCGGTTGCTGCTCCTGCCCTTTAATCCTTATCCTATGATGATCCTGATCCTAGTGAGATACTGATACTCAATAACGACCCCATCCTGATCCAAGGATGATCTTGGGGTTATCAGAATCTGAGTCACTCCTCCGCTCACCCCTCTTCTCATTCCTCCATTCCCTCCCACCCTCTCCCTCCTCTGTTCCCTCCTCTCTGCCCTTTAGAGGTGTTTTAGGAAACATCAGTTATTTTTCTCCCAAAAGGGTGACAGACTGATTCACCGGGATACAGCTTTCTGTTGCTGAAGGTACGGAAAACTAGAGCCTCTAAAGAGCCTGTAATCGCTCACTTGGAACTACATATAAAAATGTGATTTCCCATAGGCTTTCCACGGTAACTATGAGCTGCAATTGTGTCCATGTTTGCAACATTACATCAACATTACATGAGGATCATTGGTAGAATGTGTCCCAGTCCTCAATCGTGTGAAGTTTCAAAACATTTGACTTTGTAGTTTTATTGGGAAATATTTTTGCAAAATTCATCAAACAGAATCAGAGAATGTCTCTGGTGTCTGGTCGCCATATTTTCCAACCAACGGGAACAAAATGAGGATCGTTTGTAGAGGGCCTCCTATAGACC
The DNA here is from genome assembly GCA_031216915.1 of Pictodentalium vernedei. Classification (NCBI taxonomy): domain Eukaryota; kingdom Metazoa; phylum Mollusca; class Scaphopoda; order Dentaliida; family Dentaliidae; genus Pictodentalium; species Pictodentalium vernedei. The sequence continues at coordinate 230,619,562 of CM062297.1, read as the reverse complement.
ATTCCTGCCAAGTTTGGTTCACGTCGGCTCAGTAGTTCCAGAGAGAAGATGAAAATGTGATTTCCCATAGGGTTTTCTATAGTAACTATAAGCCGCAGTTGTGGCCATGTTTGCAACACGATCAACATTAAATGAGGATGGTTGGTAGAAGGGGTCACAGTCATCACGCATGCAAAGTTTCAAAACATTTGGCCCAGTGGTTTCTGAAGAGAAGCTTTTTCAAAATCCACCAATCAGAATCAGAAAATGCTTCTGGCAGCCATGTTTTTCGGTGCACGGTAACAAAATGAGTAGCGTTTGTAGAGGTACCGATCTTCGTGCAGACAGGAGAGGCGTTAAGTTAAGCATCAGAATATAGCCTCTGGCGGCTACATATTTCCATCCTCTCATAGACCATTCCTGCGAGGTTTGGTTCACGTCGGCTCAGTAGTTACAGAGAAGATGAAAAGGTGATTTCCCATAGGGTATTTATAGTAAATGCAACCCGATCAACATTAAATGTGGATCGTTGGTAGAGGATGGCCCAGTCAGCAAGCATGTAAAGTTTCAAAGCATTTGGCCCAGTGGTTTCTGAGGAGAAGCTTTTTCAAAATCCACCAATCAGAATCAAAAAATGCTTCTGGCAGCCATGTTTTTCGATGCACGGTAACAAAATGAGTAGCGTTTGTAGAGGGCCTGCCATAGACTATCCCTGCCGGGTTTGGTTCACTTCAGCTCAGTAGTTCTGGAGAAGAAGATGAAAATGTGATTTCCCATATGGTTTCTATGGTAACTATAAGCCATAATTGCAGCCATGTTTGCAACCCGACCAACATTAAATGATTCTCGTTGGTAGAGGGTGTCTCAGTCATCAACCATGCAAAGTTTCAAAACATTTGGCCCTGTGGTGTCAGAGGAGAAAATTTTTCAAAATCCACCAATCAGAATCAAAAATATAAAAATGTGATTTCCCAAAGGATGTTCATGGTAACTATGAGCTGCAGTTGTGGCCATGTTTGCAACGTTACATCAACATTACATGAGGATCATTGGTAGGTGTCCCAGTCCTCAATCATATGAAGTTTCAAAACACTTGACTTTGTACTTTCAGAGGTGAAGAGTTTTCAAAATTGACCAATCAGAATCAAAGAATGATTCTGGCAGCCACGTTTTTCATCCAACAGGAATAAAATATGAGTAACAGTTGTAGAGAACCTCTCATAGACCATGTCTGCCAAGTCTGGTTCAAATTGGCTCAGGGTTTCTATAGTAACTATAGGCCACAATTGCAGCCATAATTGCAACCCGATGAAGATTAAATGATGATCTTTGGTAGAGGGAGTTCCAGATATCAGTCACATTAAGTTTCAAGACATTTGGCCTTGTAGTTTCAAAGAAGATTTCTTGAATATCCACACATTTATGAATTCTGTTTCAACAAAAAAATCAGTAAAAGAAGGTTAAATATTTTGAAAATTACAATTTTTTCAGACAGTATTCTCTTTCAAATAGCTTTGGATAGGTAAAGGCTTACAGGAAGCACATTTTACTCCAATTTTGTCATATCTCAAATGATATAATTTACTGGTCAGCTCAACATGATGGGAAAAGAAAATAAATAAAACTTCCATGCTTTCCAAACACCTGTAATCAATCAGTATTTCTGATAAGTAACTTGAGAGTAATACATGTATTAACATAATTACAGATGCACTTGTTTACAGTACAAGTCAAAATAAGTTGTAGGATAACCGTATAAACTATGTCTCTTTCTCTTCCTACACTGATAAGACCAGAAGCTGGCATCATTTTCTGTGGATCGTTGGTAGAGGTGTCCCAGTCATCAAGAATGCAAGCATGCAAAGTTTCAAAACATTTGGCCTTGTGGTTTCAGAGGAGAAGATTTTTCAAAATCCTCCAATCAGAATTCAAAAATGCTTCTGTCAGCCATGTTTTTCGACGCACGGTAATAAAATGTGCAGCGTTTGTAGAGGACCTGCCAAAGACTATCCCTGCGAGGTTTAGTTCACATCAACTCGGTAGTTCTGGGGAAGAAGATGAAAATGTAATTTCCTATAGGGTTTATATAGTAACTATAAGCCACAATTGCAGCCATGTTTACAACCCGATCAACATTAAATGAGGACCGTTGGTAGAGGGTGTCCCCGTCACCAACCATGCACAGTTTCAAAACATTTGACCCTGTGGTTTCAGAGGTGAAGATTTTTCAAAATCCACCAATCAGAATCCAAAAATGCTTCTGGCAGTCATGTTTTTCGATGCATGGTAACAAAAATGAGGAGCATTTGTAGAAGACCTCTCATAGACTATCCCTGCCAGGTATGGTTCACATCGGCTCAGTAGTTCCAGAGAAGAAGATGAAAATGTGATTTCCCAAAGGGTATCTATAGTAACTTTAAGCCACAATTACGACCAGGTTTACAACCCGATCAACATTAAATAAGGATCGTTGATAGAGGGGGTCCCAGTCATCATTTATGTGAAGTATAAAAAAATTTGGCCAGGCAGTTTCAGAGAAGATTTTTGAAAATCCACCAACCAGAATCAAAGAATCCTCTGGCGGCCATGTTTTTCAACCCACGGGAACAAAATGAGGATCGTTTATAGATGACGTCCCTTAGACCATTCCGGTCAAGTTTGGTTCACGTCGGCTCAGTAGTTCTAGAGAAGAAGATGAAATGTGATTTCCCATAGGGTTTCTATAGTAAATATAAGCCACAATTGAAGCCATGTTTGCAACCCGATCAACATTAAATGAGGATCGTTGGTAGAAGGGGTCCCAGTAATCAACCATGCAAAGTTTCAAAACATTTGACCCTGTGGTTTCAGAGGAGAAGATTTTTCAAAATCCACCAATCAGAATCAAAGAATGCCTCTGGCGGCCATGTTTTCAAACTCATGGGAACAAAATGAGGATCGTTTGTAGAGGACCTCCAATAGACTTGCTCACGTCGTCTCAGTAGTTCCAGAGAAGATGAAGAAAATGTGATTTCTCATAGGGTTTCTATAGTAACTAAAATCCACCAACCAGAATCAAAGAATGCCTCTGGAAGCCATGTTTTTCATCCGACGGGAACAAAATGAGGATCGTTTGTAGAGGGCCTCCCATAGGCCATTCCTGCTAAGTTTGGTTCACACCGGCTCAGCGGTTACAGAGACGACGATGAAAATGTGAAAAGTTTATGGACGACGGAGGACGATGGACGCCAAGTGACGAGGAAAGCTCACATGGCCTTTGGGCCAGGTGAGCTAAAAACGCCAATACGTGTTTTTGAAGCTTTAAAGTTGTAAACTGTGTGGCTGGACATGTAATGCCAATTGACCATACTCCATGAGTTCATGTTTTTGCATAGGGGCCCGTAACGCGCTCCCCTGGATATTCCCGCTCCCTCATTCCGTACACTGTACACTGTTCCAACATGCTATAACATTCAGAAAGTGGTAGCATAAAATTCGTATCTGATGAGTAAATTCACTAGCAAATCGAATGGAGTCATCACGGAAGGTGTCACGAACTTTGACAATAGGCGAGAAAGTGTTGTTATGCATTTTGGTATAATTCTATTCTACCCCTTTCTGTGTATTATAGCATGTAAGGGCAAGGTATAGAGGATGGGAGCGGGGAATATCTAGTGGAGCACATTAGGAGTCCTGTGTAAGAAACCTCCTGTAACCATGAATGCAAGGCTGAACACAATGAAATGATAAATAATTGGTTTACACTTGGTTTACACCTGGTAAGGTCAGCCTCACGTCACCCGAAATAAGAAATAACTTGACCATGTCACCTTCCGGGCTCTAGTATATGAACAGAGGAAACGTGGTCAATTTATGTTTTGTTCCCTTCGCGCGAATTAGTAATCCGTTCGCACGGATTAGTAATCCATTCGCTCGGATTAGTAAATCGTTCGCACGAATTAGAAATCCGTTCACACGGATTACAAAAACATTTGACCATGTCACCTCTCGGGCTCCATACATTCGTCGTTTAACTGCTCTCAACTCAGCCGCTCTGATCAGTGTCGTCTTTTGCACTGAACAGCAAAATGGTCCAGTTAGTAGTTGGGCCGACGTGGACTGGTCACTTTCCACGGGTGGGCAATATTTTCCACGGACGCAATATTTCCACGGACGCAATAATTTTAGATTCCAAACACTAATTATAGAAATAATTATCAAAAATTTACTTAATGAAAATTTTGCTGATGAGGATTTGTTATTACCTGGTCAACGTATGCGTAGACACCACTGCCCACGAGTGGATTACGACCAGTCCACGGCGACTGTACTGTATTTGCACTAATGGGTGGTGGCGGACAGGAATCATTTAATCATTGACCCATGTTTGGTGTATAGGATTAAATTATAACAACGCAAAAATTTAAGTTTAAGCACTGCGCATTGAAAGGGTTAAGGCAGCTGTTCTCAAAGGTATCATAATCACCAAAGGCTTTAAAATTCTTCCCGATTCGCGAAAATCAGTTTTCATTCTCATGGACTCCTGCTGCGATAATCAATTTTCATTTCTCAATTTTATAATTTGAGAGTACAGTTATTCCCTTGTCCTTTCGATTGCAACCAGTTGACAATCCCTCGTGAAGAACAAATCTTAAGTTTATATATTTTCTAGAGTTTAATTCTAAGGGTCGACTTTAAATTTTTGTGAGTTTTCTTTTTTTAGTAGTCATGTACATGTGGAACACATACCAACATACAAACTTTTGGTGGGTTTGCTGATCGAAATTAGAGTACCTTGGCAATGGTTTCTACACTCAGAAAGATCCAGGTTCTCCATAGGTATTCTTAAAAAACCCGGGCTCCAGGAATATCTATAACATTAACTTTAATAGTCAACCCCCTCCACCCCCCCCCCCCCCCCCCGCCCATTTCTAATTTCCGCGCCGAATACGAAAGTGCCCGTTTATCTGATTCGAGCGCCATCTGAAAATGGCGTCTGTCACAGTAGTAGCTTGGTCAAAAGATATGGTTGCAGACTGGCTCCAAAGGATCGGTTTGGATAAATTGATAGGTGCCTTTAAAGGTTGTTTCTCATACATTTTCATACCTGATCAGCACAATGACTGACCGGGTAAGGTCACTGGCATTCATGAATACACATTCATGTATACTGGCATTCATGTATACAAAAGAGATGAAGATGGGTCAGTTCAGTTACATAGTATTGAATTCTATGAGGATCACTTAGAAGTTTCGTTTTCAGCTGAGCAGAAACGTTTATTTTGTTTTTCCAAAAACACATTGGACTGATATTCTGGCTATCCTCGGTTTTAGCATTGGTACTTAACGGAACCTTTATATTTTGGTATTCTAGAGTACCCGTGAACCCAACCAGTATATTTGGTATTCTGGCAACCCAAAATGTTTTAGCATTTTATAGTACCAATCTTGGTACACTGTCGTTTGGTATTCTGTAGTATCCTTATGTTGGCACTCGTGTGGTGACAAGTGGATTACCATAGGTCTGCACGGGAAATCGATAAACCTGTATATACCGGTATTCAAACCAATATCGATTGAATACCGGTGTAATTTAAAAAATAACGGTTTATCGTCATTATTTATTTACCCACAATTTAATTTTCAAGATGTCTTGAGTTTTTAACTGTAGCCCCGAATGAATAATATCATCCCTTTATCCAAGGAATCGTCTACTTGTGCCCTCGTAATATACAAATTCAGCAGTTGAAAAAATAAATTTAAAAAATTTCAACAAAACTATATCATGTGACCCCTCATTGAAACGAGCTCGTTCCAATGAGGGGTCACATGATATAGTTTTGTTGACATCTTTGGAGGAAATCTGATAAACTAATTTTGAAAATAATAAATTTTTATATCGTCTGCGTCGGGTAAAGGTTTTTCGAATTCGCATCATCAAGGCATGCTAATACGTTCCGACTGTGATCCCTCGAGTCTCGATTGTGGTACTTGTGTTCATATATCTGAACAGTTTTCGATATACCGGAATACCGCGGTATTTTTTTGAATACCGATATCGGTATTCAGTTTTGAATATCGTGCAGCCCTAGATTACCAAACTTGGTACTCTGGAAAACTAGTATTTTTAGAGTGTTGTGATCCTGGATGTCTGTATAGACAGCCAAGACTTCACTAGACACCACTGCTATGTCAAAGTGTTATCTTATTATTTGAGGGAGCAAAAACAAGTAGAATTCTTCATGTTGCAGGAATCAAAGCTGATTCTTATTGGTTTCTTTGCGAGAATCATTTGCAAGAATCAATTCTGAATCTCGCTTGAATTTTAAGCCCTGCACCTCGCTTTGATTTACCCCCTTTTACATACACTCTATGTGGTGATGGTTAGCATCGTATATTTCTGTCGACGTCAATTCAGTGTGTACATCAAACTTTTCTCCCAACTCAAATAAACGAGGACAGAAGCCAAACATATCTTGAAAAATAACAAATTTTCATTTTTGGCCTAAAAGGCAAAGCGTATGACTCCTCATTGGAACGACCACCAAGAGCTCATTCTAATGAAGAATTATAAACTTAGTTTTGGAGGGAAAAATTGAAAGTCGATCTTCTGTTTCTCAGGCCATTTTTTTCTAAATTGCATTTTATTTTGTTTTTTATTTTTGTAATTATTTCTTTGCCATCAAACGTTCATTTTCTTGGTTTGTTTTATTTTTTAGGCCTTATAATCTACAAAATAGCATGGGTGGTGGTGTATTTGCATTGCAAAGCCCTTTGCACTTAAGGGACAAATTTATAAATTTATTAACTTGGGTAAAATATTAGACATAAACTATTTAATTATTATTTTTTTAAATTTGCATTGGTTATGAAAAGAGAGCATGCGGCAGCCAAAATGACCATGCGGGAGGGCCTGAGAAACAGATTCTTAACTTTCTTTGGCCTAAATTTGAATATTTTTTTGTGTGAATAGCACTGTCCGGTTTTGGGGCGTTACCTTAGGTAGAGGGTTAACCCTTTACCCAACGTAACGGCCAAAACCGGCCAGCGCTATTCTCAAAAATCGCCTATTAATTTTAATTATTTTTTCATTTTTTGTCTCAAAAACGTAGGTTATGACCCCTCATTGGAACGAGCTCGTCGAGCTCGTTCCAATGAGGGGTCATAACCTATGTTTTTGAGACAAAAAATGAAAAAAAATAGTTATTCAAGAATTTTTTTTTGCAAGTGTCGTCTGCTTTTCATGTTAGGTAATGGGTTAAGAGAAGTCTAATGTACTGGAATAGGTTCCGCTCAACACCAGAACAGATTATTTCGCCGATGTCTCCAGAACCGTAGAATTATTGATACTCCAAACAAATGCAAAATCGATTTGTCAATATTCTTCAAGGCAGAACTGTATAGAAAAGCCCTATTCAGGTTTGAAAAGTGTTAACTCCGCCGTTTTGTGCACAATACAGAAGTCTATTTTTTATATTGAATAAACTCTTATCTCTGCAACATAATTGACACCCAATACTACAAATATTTCTTTCTTTTTATCTCACCCAAAGAAAAGATTATTGATCAAAACTTTTTAAAAAGAGTTATGTATCGAATATTGTTATTGCATGCATGAATACAAAGGTGAATGAGTGCGAACACGCGCATGTACTTCTCATATTGAATCAAACATTCAGTGACGCTCGTTGCAAATATAGAATTAAATGAGATCGCTTCAAAATATTTCATCCTTTCCTTCGGTGAATGATGTGAATTTTTTTTTTTGTAAATTACCATTACACTACCAACAGAAATACGTTATAGGATAAGCACAAGAACATATGACCCCGTTTATTTCCTGTTTATAATTCCAACCGTTGTTGATATAATTTCTTATGAAGAGAGAGATGGGCGGTATTGGAATTTTAAGTTCGGTATCGGTTTCGAATTTTAGGTGGGTATACCACGGTATCGGTTCGGTATTCGGTATCTGACTTGACTGAAATTTGCTGATAGTAGGCCTACCAAAGGGGAATTCACATCAGGAAAAAAAAGAATAAGTTGTTCTTGTATCACTTTACCACAAGGCTATAAATGCCACCGCCGGTGAGCTCAAATCATGTCTATAGTAATTTTGTGACTTGTTTTAATCGCACCTAACGTTTAAAGACCTATTTCAGAATTTGCGATCTCAGCCCATGTGTCCGGAGCATGCCATCATTAGGAAGACCCGCTGCCAATTTATATTTATTTATTTATTTATTTATTTATTTATTGGTGTTTAAGGTCATATACTTATGTACAATGGCTAAGCATGACCGTGACAGTGTAACGGGTGGAGGAAGCCGTAGTACCCGGAGAGAACTACCGAGCAACGACGAGCAGCTGTCAGTTCCCCAACATCGTAACTCCGCATTGCAGCACAGGCAGGGTTAGAGTGGTTGAAGACACGCGTACCATCGACGTGCAGTACGCATTAGTACACGGCGTCATCGTGTCTCCACGTGGACAATCGGGGTTAAGTGCCTCGCCCAAGAACACAACGCGGGAGTCCGAATTGATCGCTCAGACGCTCACCCATCCAATGATTAACCGTTCTCGACGTTGCTTAACTTCGGTGATCTGACTAGAACCGGTTACCGCAAACTCCACCGTGCTGCCACCCGCTGCAAATGGACAACTCACCTGGACACTGATTTCTAGTCGGGTCTTGGCTGCTTTAACAGGCAGCCAAGACTTGACTAGAAATAACTACAAAGCAACTGGACATGTGCACGTTGTATTCTAGAGGGAATTCAGAGCAATTGCCAGACCAATGGAGGTTAACAAAACTGAAAAGAAAATCAGTCACTTCTTTCTTGAAAATGAACCTTTCAACTTTTATCAAGCCTCAACAGGGCCTGATAAAAAGCGATTGTAGGAAAATGTGAAAATTCAGACGGTTTCGGTATTCAACTATTGGTTTGATTCGGTTTTTCGGTATCCCCATGATATCAATATATTGCCAATCTGTATTTCTGAAGGTCTCTCTGAGAGTTTCCAAAACAAAAGATCAAGGGGTGGAATTATCAGCACAGAAAATATATTACATGGATATTACGCTTGTAGTTATCCTACGACCTACTTTAGGTGGTTTTGTATATCCCACTCAGGATGATATTCAGTGGAATCAATTATTGTCCATACATGCGCAAGATAGGGTTAAATTCCGAGGCGAATCGAATCCCGCATCGAATCAATGAATGTAGTTTGAATCGGATGGAATATTGAACTGAATTTCAGGGCTATTCACATTCAGGTTCAGTTTGTCCTATGTGCCATTGTGGTCATAGGCCACGGGCCCAACCTCAGGGGGCCGACGTCACAGGGGAGAGAGAGAGAGAGAGAGAGAGAGAGATTGAGAGAGAGATACTGAGAGAGGGATAGAGAGAGAGAGAGGGGAGGGATATCCGTGTGTATTTGTAGGAATTCGAATTAATGTATCATAAATCACAAACTGGGATCTCTTCGTGTACACCTTGCACATGGGCCCCTGTCGAGTTCCGCGGACCGTCGAGGGGGGCATCAAATCGGTCCTCGAGACTAGATGGGTGCGCAGAATTTGCCCACGAAGGATTTCTGCACAAAATAGACCACCACGTACTGGGCCCCCACATTGGTCCACCACACTTGACAGTGGCCCCACGTCTGAGCAGGATGCCCATGCCCATTCCCATCCCGAAAAATAGTCTTGTTCGTTAAAGGTTGTATTTTATTATTAGTGGAGGTAGTATTTTATTCAAGTCTCTCAAAACGCACTATAGACCTACTCTATTTCTTCCGTTGGGAGCTCCTTCAAGTATACAGAGTCACTATCCCCCGTACTACATGTTGATCTTTGTTGTAGGCTGGTTTGAACTCGCAATTGAAGTCGTACAAAAAGTGAGACTGAATCGATAATTTTTCTACTTGTAATTCCTCAGTGCATCGACTCTCAAAGTTGAGGACTTTGGTCCTTTTCATATGCAATTTTTAGAATTTCCCCCACCGGACCAAACCACGGGTCGTCCAGGTGCGTCTTGGGGCCCATATAATGTGTTATGTCACGGCCGCCATCCATCACCCGTCATCCACTGTTCAAGTTGCAAATATTCTTACAACTGTAAATATTGCGAGTCTCCACTCAAGTATTGTATTCAACAGCCACATATCTGTTTGGGCAAGTCAATCCAAAAAGCGGAATATTTCAGAATGGAATCAAAAGTAGTTTTGGAAACGGAACCTCCTTGAATTCTTCTTCTATTATCAGGTCTCCTGTTGGAGACCTGATGTTAGAAGAAGAGTTCAAGATAAGACATTTGATAGGGTTTTGAGAACTTCTCGATGATTTGGAAATTTCCGAATGAGGCGACTCCAATCTGATCAAATCGTCGGGATGATTTCGAAACAAATGAGTTTCGAAGCTTCGTAAGGCCATAGCGCAAGTACGCTGGGGCCATTGACCGCGAGCGCAGATCTCCCCTTTCCAAGGGGAAGACGAGAAAGAAATGGTCTTTTCACGAGACAAGATGAAGAGACCCCCGGATGCACGGTGAGAGGTCAAGGTATGGGCTATCTACCATTGATTTATATCACGGGTACATGCTGCCCCTTTGAAGAGACACATATAAGCACAACATAATGATTATTTTCGAAAAGATTTTTTCAAGAGGAGTTTAAAAAATTCATCTCTTTCTAAATACTCAACTTGTTAATTCATACACAGTCTTGCAGTGGATTCCACTCTTTGGCTTGTTTATCTTATACTTTTATGCATAACAATAAATGGAACTAATAAATAAACTAAAAATGTTCAAATATTCACATACTCACTCACTATAGTACAAGTAAACTCTCCCTTGACCCTTTGTTGTTGCACGTGTGCAATCACCCATGGTCAATCTTGGGCAGTAAAAGTAAACCAGGCTCCTTTCTGAGGATGCCAAACTTCAATCACTACACGGTGGCGTTGTGGTAACCGGTTCTCGTCAGAGCATCGAAGTTAAGCAACGTCGAGCCCGGTTAGTCCTTGGATGGGTGAACGTCTGAGCGATCGATTAGAACTCCCGCGTTGTGTCCTTGGGCAAGGCACTTAACCCCGGTTGTCCACATGGGGGCACGATGACACCGTGTACTAAGGCGTACTGCACGTCGATGGTGCGCATGTCTTCAACCAATCTAACACTGCCTGTGCTGCAATGCGGAGTTACGATGTTGGGGAGCTGATAGCTGCTCGTCGTTGCTCGGTGTTTACTCCGGGTTCCTCCACCCGTAAAACTGTCACCGACACGATATGACCCTGGCTGTTAAAGTGTCGTTAAACCTTAATAAATAAGTGAATAAATGAGTAAGTGTTTCAAACATTACTTTAACAGTCTACATGTGCAAATCAGTATCTCTTATGCGCCCCAGACGTCATTTGAGTCTCCACAAACACTCAAGAGGGCATGGTTGCGACAGTCGGGCACATCAAAGAGACAGACAGCTGCGGCACTCGGTATGCGCTAAAGTGTTAGATCTGCGGCCTGGAATCAGTTCAGACCTTCTGATGGAGTTGAGAGAAAATGTGATACATGACGACAAAAGGGTCACAACTACTAATTATGTTGTTCCCACAGCATGCATGTACTGCACTATCGATGCTACGGCTCTGGAAAGCAACCCCCACAATGCAACTGGGGCCACTGTTTCCACGCAAACAATCAGGAAGCGACTCCACAATGCTGGACTACGTGCAAGAAAAAACATAGTTTGTATTCTTCTGTGGGTACGGGACTACCGTACTCATTCCCAGTTCCTTATACCGACATTTGTTATCAACCGATAAAATCGGTTGATAACGAGTGGCGAATAAGGAAAGGGGAATAAGCTACGGTTGTCACGTCCGTTTCTTCTGCTAAGAGGGTACAGACATTCCTTGGCATGAATAAATCGTTTTTGATAGTGTTGTTCTGTATGCGGTTTAAAATAGGATAAATCGGATAAAGGGGTGACCCACTTTCATGTTCTTAGACTTCACAGTGCATGGTTGAACACAGGTATAAACAAATGAAAGGGCTTTCCTGACCCATTGTCACGCTCTTTCACCTCACCATGTATGATTGCACACAAGTAACAACAAATGTAAAGGTTTGGGTAAGATTTTTCAGTACTGTAGAGAGTGATTAGAATCTCAGGTTTCCGTCCACTTATCTTTTATGTTTCAAATTTGACGATGAGCAGAGGAGTGATCTTCACCAAATTGTGAACAGTTCACAGTACGTTTGCCGTAGACTGGTCGTAATCCACGCGTGGGCAGTGATGTCCACACATGCGTTTACCGGGTAATAAAATCATCATCAGCAACAATTTAATTAATGAAGCACCGGGTAGTACAGTTGCCCGCCGCTGTTCTGTGGTTCTCTCCGGGTATTCCGGCTTCCCCCATCCGTAATACTGTCCGACACGAGGTGACCTGGTGGCGAAAGTGTCGTTAAACCCCAATAAATAAATAAATAAATAAATAAATAAATAAATAAATAAATAAATAAATAAATAAACATGAGTTTCTAGTCACTTGTCTTTGTTGATACTGAATTAATAAATATCTTATCAGATCTTATCTCCATTAAACCATAGCACCAACACAGCAGGCCACCAAATGTGTTCGTGGGACACTAATGCCCCACTTTATGAAAAACTATATTTTATTGGTTAACAAAGTCCAAAAAGGGATCATAACTCAGATAACAATTATCACACCACACTCAAAATCAAACCCGTTTGGTCTGTTGTCTGCAGAAGCTACATTCCAAGTTTGATTGAAATCGGACAACTATAACTCATGTTAGCCAATATCAACATGTCTTCTAAGTCAGAAAGGGACATAACTCTGTCAAAAATATCGGACCAAGCCCACTATCAATCTCAACCTGTATTTTGTGGTTATAAACCTATGTATAAAATTTTGTTTCACTCCGTCCACTCAAACTAAAGTTATCGTCCGGAAACGAATATCGGTATGTTTTCTAAGTCGGAAAAGGGGCATACTCTGCCAACAAATACCGGACCAAGCCCACTATCAATCCCAGCCTGTATCATGAGGTTATAAACCTATGTATAAAATTTTGTTTCATTTCGTTCAGTCAATCTAAAGTTGTCGTTCGGAAACCAATATCAACATGTCTTCTAAGTCAGAAAAGTGTCCATAACTCTGTCAAAAAACATCGGACCAAGCCCACTACCAATCCCAACCTGTATTTTGTGGTTATAAACCTATGAATAAAATTTTGTTTCATTTCGTTCAGGCAAACTAAAGTTATCGTCTGGAAACCAATATCAACATGTCTAAGTTGGAAAAAGACCATAACTCTGCCAAAAAATACCGGACCAAGCAACCCCAACCTGTATTATGTGGTTATAAACTTATGTATAAAATTTTGTTTCATTTCGTTCAGGCAAGTTAAAGTTATTGTCCAGAAACCACTTGCTTCAGACGGACGGAGAGAAGAACAGACGGACAGGTGGACAGACAGGCAGATAGACAGGCAGACAGGGTGCCGACTATATGCTCCCCCGAAATTTTTTCGGGGAGCCTAATAAAGTAGGCCTATAAGAATGCATTTGAATATTCTCGAATTGTGAAAGTCACAGTGTGAGCGTGTGGGTGGGAAAAAGAGTAGGGTGTGTGTTAGGGCCTTCCGAATCTAAAATATCGGGTAAAATCGAATCTCGAATCAAATCTCACTGCTTTTCAAGCTGTACATATTGATATTTCACCTTCATGGAACCTGGAATACATCGTCATTTTCCACTCAAGTATTGTATTCAACGGTCACTCGTCTCTTTGTACGGTCAATCTAAAATGCGGAATATCCAAGAAATCGCATCAAAGAAATTTCGGAATCGGAATATCTTGTTTTAACCCTTTACCCAACGTAACGGCCAAAACCGGCCAGCGCCATTCTCAAAAATCGTCAGTTAATTTTCATTATTTTTTCATTTTTTGTCTCAAAAACATAGGTTATGACCCCTCATTGGAACGAGCTCGTCGAGCTCGTTCCAATGAGGGGTCATAACCTATGTTTTTGAGACAAAAAATGAAAAAAATTAGTTGTTCAAGAATTTTTTTTGCAAGTGTCGTCTGCTATACATGTTAGGTAAAGGGTTAACTCTTTTCGTACTCTTCCTCTCTCATCAGGTCTCCTGTATAGGAGACTTAATGGCGGAGGAAGGGTTCAAGAGGACGTTCTTATAAGGTTTTAAAGGTTTTAAGAACATCTTGAAGATTCGAACACGTCCGAACTAGCGCGACTCGAAACGAATCATCGGAACGATTGCGAATCTAATTTCGAGGCTTCACATGGCACAAGAGCACATGGCCCTGCGCCTCCTATCCTCTCAGATTCGCCACCTTTTGGAGAAAACTTTAGATGGAACCAAGACGAAATTCTAATGTTTTTCTCCATTTGTTGTACCTGATCAGATATTGACTTTTGTAAAGCCTTTGTGAGAGCTTCCGAGGTATCAATATTAGAGAATGCTATCACCAAGAAAGAGAAGATAAGAAATGGATTTTCTTGCAGATCTTCTACAACAAAAATTGGACATTAAGGCTATAGTCAGGGTAATAAGTGGTTTGTTTGTTTGGTTGTTTGTTTAGGTCTGTGTACGACAATCGTGTTGGTGGGTGTAGCCCTAGTACCCAGAGAGAGAAGCACTGGGCAGCGGCGAGCAGCTGCCATACTCGCCAACTCACTAACCCGGTAAAACAGAGTTTGCAGCGGTTGGAGGCAAGTACATCATCGACGTGCACTATAACTTGGTACACAGCATCACCATGGGTAAATAGTGGTATACTTAGATCACTGAACCCCTTCAATCCAACGCCCGAGATGGTGTCCTTTCCTAGAGTACTGTCTACGGATCATTCCCACTCAGCCAACCTTTTCAAATTTTCATATTACCTCTTCCAAACCTTCTTGATCTCACACCTTCAAAAGATTTGCCTATAGTCTGTTTCAGAATCATATCATTATCAATTACATTTTCATAAATTATTATTTTCTCTCTTGATTAAAACAGTCTGTTATACTTTCTAGACAATTTATATTCAATTTAAGTTGTGACTTAAATTATTTAATTGTTTTTTTTTTTATCTGTTTTAGAAATTTTATTCAAATTTAAACACAAATTACAGATAAAAGACTTAAGACAACTATTACATTGAGTCCACAGTTACGATTGAAGTCAAAATGTTAAGCATCAAATATTTCCCATGATGCAACTTGGAATCTAACCAATTCAGCCTTGTTTGACAGAGCTCGGTGAGCTCTGTCAAACAAGACTGAATTGGTTAAATTCCTAATTGCCTTATAGGAAGAAATTGAAAGTTAAAATATCGACATAAGTGTATTTCTTGACGCAGAAGGGTTTTTATAGAAGTTTTTGAATGGCCAGCTAAAGTAGTTTCCTTGTAATTTCCCAATTATTATACTTGGTGACAGTTAAAAAGGTTATTGGAAAATACTTATACAAATAAACATTTCTAATTATTTTCTCTATTTGTAATTTTGTATGCGGTATAATACTTGAAACAGACTACACCATAATGTGAGGATTAAACCAATTGTTCTCTTCCACAACAAGTTGCACTCAGCCAACTTTTCAAAACTTAGTTGATGACAATAAAAAATCAAAAGGTTGGCCAGGTGGTAAGCCATCCTGTCTACGACGAAATTAGCGAATTCATTTTGCATTTACAGGGAAGTTTAGTTATAATTTAATCCGACAGCTCTGTAGAGCTGGGGGATTAAATTATTAATCCACACTACCAGTCTGCCAATTTTTTTTTTCACACAAAAATGTATGAATATAAAATTATTGAAAGGGTGAACCTTACTTAATAACCGGAGTTATATCTGTATGGGTTCTGAATTAGCCTATTTAGACATTGTGGGGTGGAGAGCCAACTCCGTTATGACTTATATCGCGAACCAATGAATAGCAGCAACAAGTGGAACCATCTGCAGTAACTGTTCATATTCCTGACACAACCGATGTGCATTGCGTTTCTCATTATTTGAAAATTAATTCGAGACGTTGAACTCACCTGTTTTGCAAACGGAAAGGCCTACACTCTTGCAATCACCTGGTCTTCGTAATTCTGGTTCGTGGGTCTCAACACGTCGTCTGTCGTCTAAAATATATATTCATACCAGAAATGGGGGGTGTTATACTGCAATAAAATGTTCCCGAGTAACAAGAAATCCTTAACAATTTCGTTTAGTCAGCCCTGCAAATAAGCAGCCTGAAAGCCAATATTTGCGTGTTTGAAAGAACTAATTCGTTTGTGCCTGTTGTAATGACCAGTACGATTTCTTGAAATTGAATATGAGCCTGCTACTTATAAATATTCCAATTTTAGTGCACACTAGAACCTAAAGTGTTCAAACTGACACATTCAAGGTGTTAAACCAATTCTAACTCTTAGGGTTTGATTTTAACACTCAAAGTGCAATGCTTTAAGCACTTAGACATTACAATCGTCAGACATCTGAAACTTGAATGGATGGCACTTCCCATTTGTCTAGCATTGGTGGTTCTTCCAGAATTGTACATAATTAAAAGGACACAACGCAGATGACGCGGATCAGGCTCGAGAGTTCGAGCCTGATCCGCGTCATCTGCGTTGTTTCCTTTTAAGTGTCGCGACATTATTGTAACACCTGTCAAGTTCTGGGATATCTACACTTGAACAAAGTGCTAGTTCAGCACTTAGTAAGTGTTAAATACAGCACTTCAAGTGTTGTTTTCAACACTTTAGTTTTTAACGAGTGGCTTCACTAATTCCAAATTCTTGGGAGCACCGTGGTTCAGTGGTTATGGCATTGAACTTCAAATCGAATGGTCCATGGTTAGATCTCCACCAGGGGTAACTGCCTTGTGCACTCAATCCTAATTACCCACGAAGGGGCGGAGGGGGTCACACGGTGGAGCTGTGTAGTAAAGCGTACTGCGCGTCGATAGAGATTGACTTCAGCGAATGCTAACCCTGCTTGTGGGAGTTGGTACGTTGAAGAGTCTGAGAGTTGCTCCCCGCTGCTCGGTGGTTATTTCCGGGTCCTCTGGCTTCCCCCGCCCGTAATACTGTCCGATACGAGGTGAACCTAGCAGTCGAAAGTGTCGTTGAGCCCCAATAACAAATTCTTGGCAATAATGAAGAAAATTCTTGACAAACATTCTTTGATAATAACTTGTCTTGCTAACAAGACAAGATTATTGACAGATCTGCATATACAGTTAACCTACATATGCATAGCATATTAACAAATCTATAGAATTCACCCTTTGAGTTTAGGGTGAAAAGAGAAAACGACAAGATCAGTTTGACAAGCACAACTTATTCTTTACCTCTCATGGTGCCAGAGGGACCTTAATATTTCTTAGTTTGATGAATGAATAAAACCTACTTTCACGGCGTGTCTTGCCCAAGTGCCTTATAGAGGTAAGGAGGGCCTCTTATACCTACGCAAAAATGTATGATGATTGTCACAGAAATTGTACTTAGAGATTATTACGTGGTTAGTTTCATATCGGCCTAGATATCAGCCCGAGGTAACTTCTTATCAGCCTGAAACCCAATATCAGAGGCGGCGGAATCAGGGGGCACAGGGGGCACGTGCCCCTCCCCTTTTTTCCACAGATATGTTTCGCAGTTACACAGTGAGTTAAAATAGGCGCACGCAAATGTGTCAATATACAGGTATTCCTGTAACATTATTTGCAAATCCAAACAATATTTAGCCAAAGAAACCCACTTTCGGTCCGTTTCTTCAACTTCAACTATATATCTTCCAACCCGAAGGCTGGCCTTCGGGTTGGAATATGGTTGAAATAGAAGAAACGGACAGGACAGTGATCACACAGCGGCATATTCATCTAAACGAGATACTATAGCGAGTCATGGTACATTTACCGATATACGTCTGTAACCTTTCTCACACTGGGTCAAACCATGGTAGCATCGTAAATTTGTGTCCCTCCACTTTTATCGAGCTTTCGCCGCCCCTGCCCAATCAATATCCAAGGTTGATGTGACGTTACCGATATCTCAGCCGATACGAAACTAACCAAGTTATAATCTCTATACTATATATAACCAAAGCAAATAACTACAAAAATTCGAAGATCTTTTCCAGTTTTCCAACACTGTTATTGCTACTCGTTCCTTTCACAGGGTCCTGAAGTTTCCTCTTCTCCTAGTTCAGCTATCCGAACGTCTCGACTTCTCTATACTGGGGGAGCCTCGACATTCCGATAACTAAACTTCCTCTTTTCACTTCGACGAATCTTTGCTTAAGACTTTTGAATTTTAGTTTGAAGTTTCCAAACTACTCTCTTCTTTCTTCTCTTCGCCACCAAATCATTTTTATTGCCATCATTAATTCCTTATCATGCAGACCTCTGCTTCAAACTACCCCTCCATGCCCGGTAACGCTATTTTTCCTGATTGCGTTCGACGAATAACCGTGAACATTTCCATGGCTGTGCATCAAATTGGTTGCGCCTAGTAACGCCCCCGGTGGTGGGGACTTGGTTCATATCAGCCGAGATCGGTCTCATATCAGCCTAGGTTGAAGTCATATCAGCCGAGTTTGATAATGGGCAATTCTGGGAAAGAAAATCATGTCTTATAAATAAACCCCAATATAAGATCCTAATCGCTGTGGCAGCTACCAACTTTGCGATGATATGCACAAAACTGGTATATGTCACTTGAATACAAATTATTTGCAGGCAAGCGAATAGCGTTTTTTCGTGTTTTTGCAGAACTGACTAACATTATCCTGATTTCACTGAACAATTATTATAGTTATGCTGGGGTGATAATTTCAAGTAACTTGCTGTTTTATATAATACACTACCGCCCTCCGCCCACCCCCTCCCCCACACACATACAGCCTTGTTAAAGCAGCGATTTTGTGTGGGACTTGTTTTGGTTTCGGTGACAAACAAGTCCCCAGAAAATCAGAAAGACAAACCCAACCCCATTGTTTTCTTTGCGAGGTCTCGAATTTTTGTGACCGGAAACCCAAAACTTTTGTCTGAGGTCTCACAATATCGGGAAGACAGACCCACACCCTCATACAGATACACCTACCAGCGACATAGACAAAATGAACATTTAAATGACATTTTTCTACATATTTGTTTCAGGACCACAGCTTATGACCACCCATTTAAACGAGATCTGCTGGGCTTGTTTCAGAGAAGGTCATAAGATATGTTTACAAGGATTACCATGTCGTCTGCAACTTGTGTTAGGAATGGGGAAAATTTGGGCATTGTTCAGAAAGACAACCACCAAGCAGCGGTTTGAAAGCTTCGGAAATTTCATGCTGACGGGGCACAAGCTCATCACGGACGTGCCAACCGTTACTTATTCCCAGTTGCTTATTCGACATTCGTTATCAACCGATAAAATGATAACGAATGTCGCATAAGGAAATGGGAATAAGTAACGGTTGTCACTTCCACTAAACAGCGAATCTTAAGTTCAGGTCGAAATAACTGAAGTCACATTCTGCCTACGCGCACCCACAAGAGCGTGTGGAATTAGAAGTTTACTCTACGAAACAACACAGAACACGGGTTAGATCCTAATTCACGACCTCTCAATTACAAAGCCAACGCGTTAACCAAGGTAACTCTGCGCCCTTGGTTTTAACCCTTTGCTTAACGTAACATACATATACGACCACAGATATTTACTAAATTTACAACTCAAAATGTTTTTTTTTTTATAATTTTCGCCTCCAAAACATCGCCTATGATCCCTCAATGAAACGAGCACTCGTTCCAATGAGAGAAAGTAAGCCATGTTTTGGATGTCACACAATTAAAATTGTCAGTTATGCAAGAATTGTTTTCACATATCGACTAATAGTCGTGTCAGGTGAGGGGTTAATAAGAGCATACTTGAAGAACTCATACGATGAAAGGACCGGGGTGCTTCAGTCATAGGAGGACGCAGAGGGAACGCATCCGCCCCCACCCCCCCCCCCCCCTCCCATTCAGTCACTTTTTTCACAAGCACTGAGACCTGGGATACGGTGTTATCCGTGACACCACATAGACACCCACTGCAGGAGGTAGCGAATGTCCATGTGCTATCGCGAATAATACCGTCCCCCTTGCACACATCTATTGTTCCAGCCCGTGGATCCTCTGAGGGTCATAATATTGGCTTCTCTTCTGCAAAACCTGAATGAGCCTGTATAAAACTGCGAGAATATTTTAACTTGAGAATATTGTGGTCAGATGCAAAGAAGCCACCAGAGGTCCACACTTACCTACCATTTTCAAACAATTTCCCCGCTGAAGTTCCCGATCCCCGCCGTTGAGAGTGGAATACCGCCTCCTATATGCTCGCTCCTAACTCTCCACTACGCTTCGCATCATAATCCATGATTGAAATGTAGCATACACCCCCTCACCCTCGCCTCCAATCCAGAATTCTGGATCCTCAACTGCCAATGGTGTTCACAGGCTTAATCTGAAATCACTTTGGAGCATGAACTCTAAGCACTCTGGTAGTGTAACAGAATTTTCTCCAATCATCCTGATTTTCTCGTTTAACTTTGAATTTAACCAATTATATCTTGTTTGACAGAGCTCTGTTAACCCTTTACCTAACATGAAAAGCAGACGACACTTGCAATAAAAATTTTTGAATAACTAGTTTTTTTCATTTTTTGTCTCAAAAACATAGGTTATGACCCCCGGTTGGAACGAGCTCGACGAGCTCGTTCCAACGAGGGGTCATAACCTATGTTTTTGAGACAAAAAATGAAAAAATAATGAATATTAATTGGCGAATTTTGAGAATAGCGCTGGCCGGTTTTGGCCGTTATGTTGGGTAAAGGGTTAAACGAGTAATATTTGGTTAAATATCAAACAGCATTGAGGGAAATATTTGCTGCTGAAACCTTTCCCATTTTGACATCAGCGTACAGAGGGTTAAAAGGCTACAAAGGGACGCTACGAATGGTATCAGACTTTTTCCTAAGCGTGGAAGACGATAGTTTTGCGAAGAATACGGTATTTTCCATATTTCTCCCAATATATCAACTGAATATTATATATATATATTCCTTTATTGTACTATTACACCAATCCTGAACAAATGTACATAAATGTTTGTTGTGAGATACAAAAATATAATATATAGTAATATTGCAACACTTCAAATTTCTTTTCCGCAAGCTAGCAATCCGACACATAATATATATATAATACCTGCGCAGAATTGAAGAGGTCGGCCACATCACTGTGTTAGTTGACCTCTGAGTCTGAGTATTGACTGTCGCCTTGCTATCGCTGCAGGTCCGAAGCTATTGGGGGGGGGGGGGAGGGGGCGAACTGTCCCCTATGGCCACCTCTGTCGGAAATTTTAGCCCCCTCTTACCAGAATTTCGATGCATTTTGCATACAAAATGGAGCTTATTTGGTCATTTTGGGGAATTTCCCCAATTTTTTCTGGAATTTTGTCGCAAATTTTCAAAAGTTCGCTCCCCTGTAATCTGTCATCGAGGAGAGTCTGGCTTCGGGCCTGATTCGCTAGTTAGTGCCGAGTCAACAGTGCTGGCCTGTGCGTGTTTCAGACTACATTAATCGGGAATGCTTCGTATGGTTTAACGTTTTATCTGAGGAAACGGTCAGCTATTGGTGAGATATCGATATCATGGAGCTGACACTAGACATGACATGACACTGACTGCAGAGGTGTCAGTTTTAGGCTTTTAGCAACGTTGGGCAGTGGCATTGGGCAGTGGCTGTCTCGAACTGTTTAATTCAGGAACGTGGGATATGGCTAAACTATTCGAACCGGTCAAATTTACACACTTTCATACATAATGTTCCAATGATCATGAGTTGTGATTTCGAAGGAAAAAATGAATTTTGAAAACTTTGGGAAAATACTGGGATTGTCCTGTTCACATGGCTGACAATTTTCGTCAATAGAAGAGATTTACTGGAAAGTTAGCTCCCATTAATGTCAGTAAATTTAATACTAAGGGTATGGGAATTTCATATGTTGATATAATGAACGTATAAAAAGTCTCAGAACATCAAAAGATGGTGAAAAAACAGTTTTCTTGTTTTTAACCCTTTACGCAACGTAACGGCCAAAACCGACCAGCACTTTTCTCAAAAAATCGCCAATTAATTTTCATTAGTTTTTTTCATTTTTTGTCTCAAAAACATAGGTTATGACCCCTCGTTGGAACGAGTTCGTCGATGAAAAAATTAGTTATTCAAGAATTGTTTTTGCAACTGTCGTCTTCTTTTATGTTAAGTAAAGGGTTAACCCTTTACCCAACGCAGACGATTTCAAAATTTATTATTTTAAATATCATTTTTTAAAGTTTTTCAAAAAATTTCAACAAAACCATATCATGTGACCCCTCTTTGGAACGAGCTCGACGAGCTCGTTCCAAAGAGGGGTCACATGATATGGTTTTGTTGAAATTGTTCGAAAAATAATATTTTTTTCAGCTGCTAAATTTGCATATTACGCGGGCGGATGCGGGCGATTCGTTGGGTAAAGGGTTAAACGGGTTTCAACAGAGAATAATAGTCAAACATTCAAACACACTGGGGGAAAATGCAAAAAGACATCTGTATTGTTACTCTATACAGTCAAAAACCAGAAGTTTGTGAAATGATGCGTACATCGATGATACAAATTCGCTAACATTTCTGAACTGCATAAATTTCATTTTTTTGTATGAAAATTCCCATACCCTTCGTAATAGATTTATCGACAGATTTATGATTTTAGGGCACTAACTTTCCCGTAAATCTCTCCCAATGACGAAAACTGTCAGCAATTGTCGCAAGATGATTAGCCTACTAATCACTAAGCGTGGAGAAACTGGTGACGGTGGAGGGGGAGGGGTGCTTTACTTCTAACCAGCTGAGTATTTTAAAGATATTTTTCATCAAATCTAATCATGGCTGCTATGAAGCAGCCATGACTAGATTTGATGAGAAATTCATCTACATTTAACTCAAAAATCATCGGTGAAAAATTCCATTCAATTTGCAGGAGAAAATCGGATTAAATATGCCCAAATTATACTTATTTCAGTGGCAAGAGAAAAATTCGGTCCTGTACAGGAATGTCCACCATCAGCATATAAAGGGTTAGGAGGGATTTTGCCTCTCACCTTTAAAGTCGAAGAGCTAAAGCCTTGTTTAGCTCCCCACGTTTTCTCATTTACTGCTTAATATTTAGCGTTCCATTCACATATATGTACATACACATACACAAACACCTCTCTACCCTCATAACCCCCCCCCCCCCCCCTTTTCAATACACACAGACACACAGTATACATATTCAATCCCCCACAGAGAGGCACATTTTATTTATTCTGCTGATGCCAACTTTTCGCTGGAATCGGAAAAATAGATAAAATTGTATCTCTGTATATGAAGAATTATGTAGCAGATAATGTTCACAAAACGTGATAGTGTTTATACGGGGCCGAATGTTAATTATTTACGTATGCTAAAGGGAGGGTATACGACTCTTCCCCCACGCAACTAATTTTTTCTTATCCCCTCCGTCATTTCATTTTGTTCTGAGAAGGCGGTTCACCATTACATGGCAGCTGAAACATGGCTTCTGAGCTGCTAAAATTTAAGACTGTAAATAGCATTCAAAGATTAACTCTTAGAGCCTCTGATTAACTCTTTGAACCCCAGAGGCCTTTTTCCGACCGGATCACAAATAACTTCACAATGACATTAAGTGGGATAGCTACAAGGTAAATGTGTGGTGTAGACCAATCAATATTTTCAACGTGCAGCCCTACGGCTGCACGTTGAAAAGATTGATTGGTCTAACCCCAAATAATAAATCTGGACCTTCCGATTGATACCATTGAACTGACATGGAATATACCACCAGGGTTTAAAGGGTTAGGTTATGATAACTACTACTGAATTTACGTGTACACGGCTGCATATGACTTGACAGTATTTCTACATCATTGCTTATATACTGCTTATGCAGGTAATCAACAATAACGAAAAAATATTACTAAATTGTCAAGGGAGAAAACGCTTGGGGGCACCTTTCCAAAGCAATATAATTGCCACACAGATTTGATGTATTGATATGAGGTTTAAAATCACTAAAAGGATTTTAAAATCAATGAGAGGCTTGGTTAAAGCTTGTTTTGCTGCACTGTCTGCTCTGGTGTTACCGGAGATACCAACATGTCCAGGGAACCAGCGAAACACGATTGGTCAGACACAAGAGAATTCAACTTCTCACGAAGCATAACTAGTCAACTAACTTTTTGGGGAGGGAGGGGGTGTAGGACGTCGGTGTCCGACGGCTTGGTCATTTCGCCCAACTATTTAAAACATACCTAACTATTTTTATCAAAGACTTGACGCTACAAATATTCTTTCCATTGATAAAATACTTGCATGACAGGGAATTTATTCGAGTTTTATGACAGTGTTGTCAATTACACATCAGCTGGATAGAGGTGCCCGACCATCTGGGTGTTTTCAATAGGTCATGGTCATAAAAATCACTCTCTCTCTCTCTCTCTCTCTCTCTCTCTCTCTCTCTCTCTCTCTCTCTCTCTCTCTCTCTCTCTCTCTCTCTCTCTCTCTCTCTCTGGATGTGGAATTCTACCGATATATTGAGTCGGGAATTTATTGCACTCTGCACGCTAAAATCAGAAGGACATTGGGAATGTTCACCAGTACTACGCAATCCCCACCGTACATATGTGTAAAATAGGGACCTGCTGAGGCGCTTGCCTTGTGCGCCCGTCTGTGGAGCACCGGCAATATGCTCCGTTGAGTTGAGCTGAGAATGTCATAGAATGAATAAAGGGTGTGAACACCTGCGATACGGGGTAATGATGTAAGTCAGATAAAACTGCGGTGGATTCTTGACGTTAACATTGCATTATTATTATTATTATTATTATTATTATTATTATTATTATTATTATTATTATTATTATTATTAAAAGTCAACGCAAATCAACTGGTTTGAGTGAATATGAATCCTATCAACCCCGTTGATTTGGGTAAAATCAGTTGGGTTAAAAGTCAACCCAAATCAACTGGGTTGGGTGAATATGAACCCAAATGGGTTCATATTCACCCAACCCTGTTAATTTTGTTTGATTTTTAACCCAAATGATTTTAGTGTGCATATTTTGTCCAACTATTTATTTATATATTTATTTATTTATTTATTGGTGTTAAGGTGACATACTTATGCACAATGGCTAATCGTGACAGATTTACGGGTGGAGGAAGCCGGAGTACCTGGAGAGAACTACCGAGCATCGACGAGCAACTGTCAGCTCCACAACATTCTAACTCTGTTCAAGCTCCGCTCAAGCAGGGTTACAGCTGGTTGAAGATATGTGCTTCATCGACGTGCAGTACGCCTTAGTACACGGCGTCATCGTGCCCCATGTAGGCAACCGGGATAAAGTGTCTTGCCCAAGGACACAACGCGGGTCGACCCGGACGGGGATCGTACTCGGGACCTCTAGCACAGATGTCCAACAGTCTACAACTGAGCCACCGCGCTCCCCATTTTGTCCAACTGAGTACACCAAAGCGTAAGTGTATTTTCGTACACGTACGTCTGCCTAACTTGGTATTTCATAATTTCTTGCTCAACTTCTGCACGTCGAAACCAATGATCGCGAGATTTGGGGAAGGGGGGTGGTGGTGTCACACACCCCCACCCGAAGTTACGCCCCGGAATGTGGCTATATGGGAACTTACGGGTTAAATATGTTTCCTTTCTAGGGAAATTGGTTCTCAACCATTTCCGCTCGTCCGTTTAACTATTGTGGGAACGCCTGGTCTGACCAGATTAAAAAGTGGAAACAGGTTGTTGGTATGCTATCGAATTACTTGTACTCACCACAGCACAGCAAACATTTCCTCAGACAGTATCTCGCTTCATCCATAATATATTCCACTTTCTCCTGAAAAATATCAGAATGCCAGAACAAGTGGATTTTGTACGTGCCCTGCTTGTGAGATGTTCTGAGATAAAATAAACGTGAAATACTTGTTCAACAAATCTTAACTCCGTTTCTGCTCCTTCAGTTTAGGAAATGACTTTTTATGAATATTTTGCGGCCTTTTATCAACAATTCGGTTCGAAAATATTTAGTATCTCGTATGTATATCTTCAGTTATCTGCAGAGCATTTAAAACCTGATATTATAAATACAAAAGTGCCATAAATATAAACATAACAACGTATATCACCGTAGAGCGCTGTGAGTTAATAACATCGGTATGAAAAGATAAATAAAATGAATAAAAATTCCATACAACATCCGCGTATTCTAACCTCTGCCCCTATATGTTTATTTGGCAGAACATAATATATGTGTTGATCTCTCGAATATGCGAAGTTCAGGGAGAATGTCTGATTCCTTCACTGGTTTCAGTCTTCAAAATATTGAATTCTGCTTCAAGGGTTGTTACTCGGTGTTCAAGCTGGCGCGAAACAATCTGGTGCCACATGTTTAACCATTCTGGATATCTTAGTGCCAAACAATGTGTTTTGGTGCCAAATTGCTAATGGGGGGGGGGGGGGGGTACTTCGTTGTCTGAGCTAAATAAATTGATCGAGTTTTTTTTTATTGTTTCTAATTATTTTTAATTTTTTCAAGAGTAAACGGAAATTTAGTCGCGGAAAAAATCCGACAGAACTGGAAAGTTCTCACGAAAGCATCGGTAGGCGAAAAGGGCGGTCACCTAAGTTACATTTATAAGCCACTGATTTAATTAGTGATTGCTGCCGGCACGAAAGCATGTTGTTGCACTTAGATAAGAATAGATCAATCGACTAATTGCTTAGTGGGTAGCAAATCTCTGCAAAATGTAGTATTAATTAGATAAATACTTCATACCGTCGCGAGTGACTCGCGACGGTATGAAGAATTTATCTAATTGAATGCTGCCTTTTGGAGAGTTGATAATCTACAATGTTTTATTAAAGAAGAACAATTCCCCATGACCACTCACTGACAATCAACGTTGGAAGTCTGTCCGAACACTATTTTTAACACCTTATTGACAAAAAGAAGTATGGAATTTTTTTTTTTTTTTTTTTTTTTTTTGATTTCGTCATCGATCGCGCTCTTCACTGCCATAATGGCTTTCCTTTGTAAGTGAAAGAAGCTTTTTTTGTGTAAGAATGTTAGCCAAAGAAGATTTTTGGGTGCCAAAACAAAAGTTTAGTGCAATTGGCTAAACTGGCACCTGACGACAACGTGAACACTGCTGTTACTATAGCTCGAGAGTGGCGGGGTATGAGTCATTTTGCCCCACAGCAGGGACGTCACGATGCTGACCGATTAATGGGAGGAGAGGGGAAGGGGGTAAACCTAATTTGACCGGTCTCAAGTTCAGACTTACTAAAATTCCAACTGTATGTTCAGCGAAGGCCTGCCTTGATGATGAACTTGGAATATTAGACAGTCGGGATAAAAGTTAAAAAACACAAGACTTCTTTTGAATTTACGGATGGATAAATACAATACACATGTAGTAGTCGTTACGCAACTGTTCATTTAATTAATACGCTCCGTACCGATATTCCAATTTGGTCAACAGCCCCCATTTGCATGACCGAACGTGTGTGTGACATTAAGTCCAAGTACCAAACCTATTCTTTTAAGAAACAACATGATTACTAACAAAAAAGAATCGATATCTTAGGCTCCAATCCTGATGAAAATTTCCTGACTGGAAAAATTATTGGGGGGGGGGGGTGCACATCCCATTCCCCACCCCCCTATCGACACCCTAGCATAAGAAATTGCACATTCGAACGTAACATGGAGGCTCTGTTTATTAATTGGTAGATTAGCGCTGAAAGAGTTTGTCCGCATACAGTTGTTTCGTTTTGTCCGTATACAGTTGTTTCGTTACAAGTAATTGGAGAGAGCCAAGTGGAACGAGGACTGAACGAGAGCGAGTGCGGGGTGGGAATGGTAGGGCAACACAACCAAATCTTCCGAAATTGCACGAGAAGACCGACCATATTTACGCATTTTTGCAAAGGTTTGAGAGATTTGAGTAATGAGTGGCCCGAAGATTCTTGGAGTGAGTCTGAGCCCGTTATAGATGGGTCAGGGCCTCCGAGTGTATGCGAGTGTGCCCTGACCTAGGCCACGACTACGGCGAGATGAAGAAGTCTATTCTCGAACGGCATCAACTCACTGAGGAGGGCTTCTGGGTTAAATTCAGAGAGTATACGTCCGGAGAGAGTGAAAGCGTTTGCAGGTTCGTTTCGAGGGCAACGAGATATTTCGACCACTGTTCGCGCTAGCAGAGATTGATGAGTCATTTCAATCTCTGAAAGATGTTCTCCTTCGGGAACAGTTCATGTCGACATGTTCGCCGCAAATGGACATTTTTTGTTATGGAAAGGAAACCGGGGAACGTAGGTGACATGATCAAGGTGGCCGATCAGTTTCAAGAGGCCAATGGGGTGAAATTACCCAATCACGGTCAGGACGAAACGGAAATCACGTAGTTGGAAAGACATCAGTTAAGATTAACCAATCCGCCCATGCCCCTAGTAGGGGTAGCTCGGGGGTATAGATGTGCTCTGTTTCGTCTGCGAGAAACGGGTACATATAGCCCGGGATTGCTGGCCAAAGGCCACAACCGTAAGAGGTAATGGTAGGGAACTTAGAAGGGGGGAAAGTCGGCAATAACCTGGGATACGGGTCGATATAAATTGGATTAGACTAGGGCCTGATTTGCGGAAGGCAGTTGAGAAGGGCCGACCTGTCCCAAAGCGAGTGGAGACTGGCCTCACGCAACAGGCTGAGCAAGGAGCCCCACCTCGCGGAGCCGAGCTATGTTTGGGAAGAGTTGGTGCAGCAGAACGGACACCTGCTTGCTGCTATTAGTATTCTAATGGGACCCACAGGAGGTTTGTAAGCCCAGGTAGGGATTGCCTACTGTCCAGGGTAAGGTCCGGTGGAGCATCACGAAAAAGGGGTTAAGAGCAACCAGACACCCAAAGGGTTGAGAAATAGTGTATAGGCAGTGGCACCAAAGGGCAAAGGCGTTCATGTTAGTAATGTCTGAAGTTCAGATAGAGTTACCGAGTCTGCCAATACAGACCATGCTATGTATCCAGCGGGCCCATGGTGGCGCGGGGACCGGTATCTTAGAACATGGTATAAGGGGCCAAAGTAGGTTGTCTAAAGAGGCCCAATAGAAACCTTACCTCTGTCAGTGGTGGTGGAAGTACTTGGAAAAATTAGACTCCGCGTGGTGTCCTCTCTGCTGGCATGTGTCGGAATGGGTAACCTGTGAAAATGTGAAGGCGAAGAGAGTTTGTGTATATAATGAACGAGTGTATCTATTACATATCTGAGTATTCGAGTTCCCTGTGCATAAGGTGGAAATGAACGATAACAAGCTTGAGCGAATCCGCGACGCTTACCCTCCCAGACGAAGCGACTGGTTAAGTCAATTCTGAGTCTGATCGGGTATTTCGTCCCAAATTTTTTGCCGAGGTGGTAGTAACACTGACCGACCTGGAGAAAAGGGGACAACCGAATAAAGTGAAATGGGGACTCATCAATAGAGGTCCTTCAATGCACTGAAAGACTTGTTGTGCAGGTCGACCATCCTGCGACTGCCGGGCCTTTTTAGGCCATTCATGGTGCAAACCGACGCGTCAGACACTGGAGTGGGGCCATGTTGCTACAGGAGTACACCGATGGGCCATTTTCTGTGGTGTATGCTAGCAAGAAGTTCCTACAGAAGGAGCGAAACTAATCAAATGATTGAGAGGGGATGTCTCGCGGTTGTTTTTGCCACAAAACAATTCCAGATCGCGAGCTCGTGTTGCAACCGACCACATGCCCCTGACCTATATTCCAAAGTGTAAGGTTGAGAGTAGTAGGATCCCGAAATAGTCTCTTTTGCTCCAGAATTACAGCTTCAAAATCGAGGCGATTAAGGGGAGTGAAAATGTGACGGCTTGTTGTGTCAGCAGGCAAGCATGAATGCGCAGTAAATTTTGTATCACCGTTGCCCAGGAGAATGCTCGGATGAGATCGAGACAAAAGAGACGTGAAAATGTGGGGGGTGATTTGCTGTGACAAGATCTTTGAGCTCTCGGTAGAGCATCTTGGGTGTTTCATAACATATGTAGGGAGGGGACGGGGGAATTCTGCATCATTGTCCATATAGCTATTATTCACTTGCGTCCAAGCAAATTGACCATGTCGATTTATCGATTCTAGTCACAATTTGTCTATCAATCGCACTGGCTTTTTGGAATTCGCAGGAGATCAAAAGAATCTATAATTTGTAATTTATTACCTAACGAATCGATCAATCTCGACCAGCGCTAGATCCAAAATAAAGTGTCATTTAATTTTTGCTGTTATCGATCCCTTTCCATGACAAGTCTTCAGCATCAGTTTGGAAGTAAACCAAACCCTAGGGCCCTTGTAGAACGAACTCTCCCATCCCGTTGAACTAGCAGGCCATATAACCTGTGGTTTCAGAAATTGAAAATTGTTAGATGCTTGTGAAAGAAAATACCTCACAATTGGTCTCTTTGACGTTTAAGATAAGGTGTTACTTTGAAATGTTATACCTCATCAATTGGCCTAAAGCTAGAATCTCTAAATTTTCTGACATGGTGAGACGAGAGTTCAAATTTTCAGACAGTGTTTCTGGATCTTTGAACGTCAGAACGAACTTGGAACCTAACTCAATATACTACTTTAAAATAACAATAATAAAAATAATAAACGGTCCGAAATGTTAGTCTATTATTTTTATTTTAAAGAGTAACTTTCGATTGACGAAAGTAATTCTTCGAAATAATAACACACGAATCTCTTTGTGTACATGCCAACTCGAGTGTCATATACTTAACTCTTTACCCATTGTAACGCCCCAAATCGGCCAGCGATATTCACAGAATCGCCAATTAATTTTTTTTTTCATTTTTTGTCTCAAAAACATAGGTTATGATCCCTCTTTGGAACGAGCTCGTCAAGCTCATTCCAATTAGGGGTCATAACCTATGTTTTTGAGACAAAAAATGAAAAAATTAGGTTTTCAAGAATTTTGTTTGCAAGTGTCGTCTGCTTTTCATGTTAGGTAAAGGGTTAAAGCGAACGTTTTCACACAGGATATATGGAACATAAAAGTATTTTGGGCATGATGAAAATTGTACTTTCGTCAAATGATTAACTTATTTCCCCAAATTTGCCAATTTCAGCGAAAATGTTGGCGTTCGGGCGCCCAACATTTTTTCAGACAGGCAATGTCATGGGGTGGGGAACCCCCACACCAACCGTCCCACTAACTTCGGGCCTGCTTACCGAAGTCTAACTCGAATAACTTTCAATTGTTAATACAATACATCACGTGACCTTTGAAGTAAAAATATATCGCTCGTGACAATAAAATATACCATATAATCAATAGAAATACATGCTAGTAGTTTCCTGATAACTAGAAATGTTAACTCAGTCCGTAAAGTGTTAAATTTATTGTGACACGCACATATCATCTCCAAAAGAAAATCAGCCATGTCAGTGACGAGAGAACGTTTTTTGAAAGTGGGAAGTGGGGGGGGGGGGGGGGGGGCGTGGATAATGCGCGTGCCAATTTTGGTATAGTATAGCGATCTATTTTTATCGGTGCATACATCATGCACTGTGATTTGCGAGGTGGTTAATAGAACATCAAAAGTCTGGAATGAATTTTACGAATATTCAACAAACACGTGTAAATGCATTCAGAAGAAAGTGTCTATGTGCTAATCAATGCATTGTACAGTATGGAAAATGGACACCAATTTCAGATTAAATTTGGATCAGGGCTAGTTCATGTTTTGTCTTTGATGTGTACGTGTGAAAGCTCGGGATACTCCCGTCTGTTTCTGGCGGGACTTTTGTTTTCTGGAGACGGGCACTGTCTGATAAAAACGTGTGGGGGGGGGGGGGTAACGCCACCTCCCCTCTTCCACCGTTTACGTTGTCAAAAACAGTGAAATGTATCGAGTAGTATCGAATAGAGCGTTCAATTGTTGATCTTATGCAATGCCTTAATAATGGCCAATAACCCAGACAGTCTGGTGGGAGTGGTACGATGTTACACCGGGTAGATTTTGAAGAAGATGATTTCCATGCAGTTACAAGCGCATGCTCTCCCAGCAAGCATGGTAAATAGTGGTTAATTATGGAACATGAAAATAATTATCAACACTTATGGCGATGGAGTTATTTATTGTTGAGTGTCGTGTTTCTGTTGAGGTAGGCGACATTTGATTAGAAACAAGAGCTTATATTATACCACTCCCGATCACGATATCGTGACATCGTTGGTGTCAAAGCATATACAGCACAAAAGCGGGGGAAGTAGGATTGGCTCTACTAGGCTTTAGATGTTAATCCTTGATGGCCAATTGTCCGCTATGTTTTTTTTTTTTCATTCAGCGAATGAAACGGATATTATTTTTTGTATAAAAAGCAAGAGATGCCCAAACATAGCAGAATTCAGACGTTTCAAAGGGAGGGACGCCTTCTCATTCGAGGTATCCCCTTGCCTAGTGGCCTGAAGAAGAATTAAAACCTACTTATTATATGGCAGACAAAATCTGGTAATTTCATTGGCTAAAACACTCATCAGAAGTGTTGATGTACCCCAGTATTGCTGATCTATTCTATTTTGATTGAAATCGAGTTGATATTTCACTGCTCAATCATTGTTGTCTATAAATAGCGCAGGTAGGCTGATAAATGATTCCAAATATACGTTTGCGAAAAAAATAGAAATGATATTTCCAACTTGCTTCTTCCTTTAATTTCCCTGTTCCAGTGTTTAGGAACGGTGTTCAACTATAACAATTAAGTACAACATGAACAAATACGTTACTGAGCATTGTTTCTTATATATATATATAAATATTTGACAAAACAAGGAATTTGCAAATGATTTTTTCTGTCATAATACGGCCTTGGTGTATATTATTTTTTTCGAATTGATATTTCCTTGTATCAATCGCATGGAAAGTCAGAAATTGTATAATAGTAATTCTTGATAACAATACAGTTTTTCACACTAAGCAAGTTTCTCTCTCCCCCCCTCTCTCTCTCTATCCTTCTCTCTCTCTCTCCCTCTCTCTCTTGACAATTTTTATCATTGGAAGAGGTTTTTACAGGAAAGTTAGCTCACCTTAATTTTCGAAAGTTGTCAGTAAATTTAACACTAAGGGAATTGGAATTTCATATAAAGATTCAAATTTTGAAATGTTAGCGATGTTGTATCATCGATGTGCGCATCATTTCACAAACAAACGGAAACATCGTGCATTTTCCTGTGGAGTGGTACACACTAAAAACTAAAGTGTTAAAACTGACACTTTCAAGGTGTTAAACCCATTCTAACTCTCAGGGTTTGATTTTAACACTCAAAGTGCAATGCTTTAAGCACTTAGACATTACAATCGTCAGACATCTGAAACTTGAATGGATGGCACTTCCCATGTGTCTAGCATTGGTGGTTCTTCCAGAATCGTCCATAATTTGATTTGCGCTTGGTGGGTACAAAATTAAAAGGACACAACGCAGATGACGCGGATCAGGCTCGAGAGTTCGAGCCTGATCCGCGTCATCTGGTTGTTTCCTTTTAAGTGTCACGACATTACACATGTCAAGTGGTATTATTGTAACACCTGTCAAGTTCTGGGATATCTACACTTGAACAAAGTGCTAGTTCAGCACTTAGTAAGTGTTAAATACAGCACTTCAAGTGTAGTTAGTTTTTGACACTTTAGTTTTTAGCGTGTACAGAAATACAGTAGCAAGCTTTTTACAATTTGTTTCCCAATCTGTTTGAACGTTTGACTATTATTCTCTATTTAAAACTCTTCGGGGCGCGGTGGCTCAGTTGGTAGAGGTGCGGGCTGTAAGCCGAGAGGTCCTCGGTTCGAATCCCACCTGCGGCAACCGCGTTGTGTCCTTAGGCAAGATACTTCACCCCCATTGCCCACGTGGGGGGGGGGGCGGTGACGTTGTGTACTAAGGCGTACTGCACGTCGATGGTGCACCTGTCTTCAACCAATGCTAACCCTGCTTGTGTGGAGTTCGTATGTTGGGGAGCTGACAGTTGCTCGCCGTTGCTCGGTGGTTCTCTCCGGGTACTCCGGCTTCCTCCACCCGTAAAACTGTCGCGGTCATGGTTAGCCATTGTGCAGAAATATGCGACCTTAAACACCAGTAAATAAATAAATAAATAAATAATTTAAAACCCTTTACCCAACGAATCGGCCGCATCCGCCCGCGTAATATGCAAATTGAACAGTTGAAAAAATATTATTTTTCAAAACATTTCAACAAAACCATATCATGTGACCCCTCGTTGGAACGAGCTCGTCGAGCTCGTTCCAAAGAGGGGTCACATGATATGGTTTTGTTGAAATTTTTTGAAAAATTGAAAAAAAATGATATTTAAAATAATAAATTTTGATATCGTCTGCGTTGGGTAAAGGGTTAAACCCATTAAAAAATAAGAAAACGACGCTTTCGCACCTTTGGATGTTCTGTAACCTTTTCTGTTCATTGCATCGTGATATATAGAACAGACACTATTCTTTCCATTAATTTAAAAGCATAGCATGTAAGATTTGCTAATTTTTTTCCCAGGAAGAATAAAACTTGCAAATGCTGTAAAAACAGATTCGCTAAACATTGATCCAAAGTGGACAGTTACTTAGTTGCTTCTCATTAGCATTAAAATTCCAAGTTTCCTTTTGTAACGTTTAATAAACGTAAACAACAGACAGCTCCGAGAGCTGTCTGTTATTTTGGTTTATTACAAGTAACAAAGGAAACTTCGCTTTTATTTTCTACTGATGTCATCGGTGTTTTCTCAACATTTACATTGCTTCTTAAATTGGACCTTCCCGGTATATCTAATAATTTCAGGGGAGATAACTTCATCGAAAGTTGATTTTTATGACGAGAAAATCAGGGATGTATTCCAATCTGCGTATCGATATTGACCATATTAACTCTTTTCGAAGGTGATATAACTAAATAGTACCCTTCATGTTACTTGGCAGAGTCTACACGTATTTTCTGTGACAGAATTAATCTCTACGAAACATTACGTCATCAGGTCAGAGCGCTACTCACAAAAATCGCTACTTAAATATTATAAAATTTCAGTTTTTGTCTTCAAAACATACCTTACACTGTAAGCAATTGCCGTTAAAACACCAATAAGAGTATCAGTAACCAGATACCGGGATGTCCAGTATTTTACCGTAGAATATTACAGTGAAAACGATGTATTTAAGAAAACTACTTCCAGCAATGCCGATCTATTCTTCGTTCGATCCTGGAGAAATCGAGACACTGATATTTGGTTTCTCTACATTACACAGGAAACCTGTTGATTTGTCATATATAGAAGACAAATTGATATCTTTGGCTGCAGGATAACCCTTTACCCAACGTAACGGCCAAAACCGGCCAGCGCTATTCTCAAAAATCGCCAATTAATTTTCAATATTTTTTCATTTTTTTCTCAAAAACGTAGGTTATGACCCCTCGTTGGAACGAGCTCGTCGAGCTCGTTCCAACGAGGGAGCATAACCTATGTTTTTGAGACAAAAAATGAAAAAAAGTAGTTATTCAAGAATTTTTTTTGCGAGTGTCGTCTGCTTTTCATGTTAGGTAAAGGGTTAAAGATATTAATTAGACTACTTTATAAATGTTCTAAAAAAGGTAACTTTAGACATGGATGATGCCATTTTGAAAAGCAGGTATTAAAGATTTGAATGCGTTCGTTCTAAAAAAAACTTTACTCCCCTGTACATCAACACTCCTCTAGAATTTAAAAAAAAACAAAAAACAAATTTTGCTCCCCTGCACATGAATACTCAGGCCTGTCATTTTCAAAATGGGAGAAGAGCAATGGTGGCCCGCCTTAAATTAACTTAGGAGGACCATTTTTGATCCAGCTTAATTTGAAACAGGGGGAGTCACTGGGGTCTGTTCTTGAGATTGATAATTTTACCATATCTTTGCATCTTATTGTTTTGGTTCAGCATATAGTATCTAATGTAGGTTTGAGGGGGCGCAATGGCGTTGCGGTAACCGGTTCTCGTCAGATCACCTAAGTTAAGCAACGTCGAGCCCGGTTAGTCCTCGGATGGGTGACCGTCTAAGCGATCGATTCGGACTCCCGAGTTGTGACCTTGGGCAAGGCACTTAACCCCCATTGTCCACATGGGGGCACGATGACGCCGCGTACTAAGGCGTACTGCACGTCGATGGTGCGCATGTCTTCAACCAATCTAACCCTGCCTGTGCTGCAGCTGAGAGTTACGATGTTGGGGAGCTGACGGCTGCTCGTCGTTTCTCGGTGGTTCTCTCCGGGTACTCCGGCTTCCTCCACTCGTAAAACTGTCACGTCATGATTAGCCATTGTGCATAAGCATGTGACCTTAAACACCAATAAATAAATAAATAAATAAATCAATAAATATGTAGGTTTGAAAGATGCAGTAATTTCTTGCTGATCATGTCAGAATTTCTACCTGAATTATGTCAGATATAGTCAGTATCCGACAGGTAAGAGAAATGGCTATCAGTTAGTCTCTGTGAGACCCCTACACATGGCCCCCGGCTCAAGCCGGAGGCCAGACGTAAGGGCCTCACACAGACTCACTACCAGTAAGCTTTTCCAAAGTGCACGATCACATATTATGATGTGCGATATCGATCACCGCTACTGAACAAAGTTAACTTTCGTGGCTCTCCTTGTATGTGGCAAGGAGGGTGTTTACCGCCCTCGTAAATCTTGGATTAGGAGAGCCATTGAGAGTGAGAGCGGTCGCCCTCCTTATAATGACAGGGCTGAATACTCCTCTTTTAGTAGTTTTTTTTTTTTTGGTTGTATAAGTCATTATCGTGATTTTCATGGTAGAAGTAACGGCAATTGGTTACCAATATTTCTACTCTGTAAATTGAAACTCAAATGACTCTGGCAGTTTGAGTGTTGTTTATGGAGAAATAGCTTGACCTGCTGCTGGGTCATCATAGCCATATCTATCTAGTTACATGTGCATGTTAGAGATTCCAAATATGTATTGGAACAGTCAACTCTGTGGAATTTAATTGGCTGCAACAGGTGGCTATTTTTAGTTGTAACAAGAGCCAAGTCTTTGTTCTGACCCCAGAAATCAGTCTTTGTTCACACACAGCACAGTTAACTTTGTAAATTCTCAGCAGTTTTTAAATCTCAGCAGTTTTTTGTCTTTCCATCTGTTCTCTTTATTTTGTTAAGACATTAAGTTCACCATGGCTTCAAATATCTCTAATCCAAACTTGCAAAGAATACCAGATTCTCAAGAAGTGGAAGTTTATGAGGAATGTTTACAAACAAATAGACAGTCTTTCCAGGCAGTGTCATCAGCTGTAAGGCCAGGAGAGGCACAAATAAGAGACTCTAGTCAGTCAAAGTGCACAGATCTTCTACAGTCTGCTGTGAACAGAGACCCCAGTGACATTTTTTATGACTCAGGTTCAGATGGACCTGATTTAGGAGTTGACCTAGGAGAAATTTCTCAGGACTCTACCGCCAACAACAGCCAACAGATCATAAAACAGAAATCACAGGAATCAAGTCATTTCAAAATATCAGGAAAAAGGAAATATGACTCTACAAATCCTGCAAACTGGACTCTTAAACAACTCGCTGAAGAACTTGCAGACATGGGGATCCTTATCCCGAAAAGTTTAAAAAAGTCTGTGGTTTTACAGATTTATTTGGAAAACACCAAGGCCAAGAAAACAAACAATGGATCAGGAGGTGCTATCTCAAGTAATGAGAAAACAACTGAGCTGGACAGTCAAACAGTGAACAGTGCAAATACACCTTCGTGGAGGCAAACATCTCAATCAGCTCAAGGAAATCGTGACAGAGCAGATCCGGCAATTTGCAATGATGTGTTGCATTCTGAGATGCAAAGAAGACCTATAAACAATAACTACAATGACAATACCCAATACAGCGATAGTCTGGAAACTTTAAAAAATGAAGTTGCTTCGTTAAGGCATGCTTTTCAAAATGTCGCTCATTCTGTTTCAAGAGGACTTTCTGCAGAGAACCCGAATTCCATTTGCCAGCCATCAGGGGGTTTTTCATTGGCATCAGCACTCGGTCAGCCTTTCTCGCAACGGCTGCACTCACAGTCTTCATCGGTACCGCTGTTTGACGTCAACGGACAATTCAAGGGTTATTCTGGACAACCAATGCGATTCTACCAAGACCCTCTTCCATATCCTACAGAGGGAAGGAGTCAGGAGCAGCATAGTATGAACAGACTAAGCTTTGAAAATCAGTCTCAGGGGATATCACGAGGTATTGCAGCTGATAGTGTGTCAAATGTTGAAATTATTTCGCCTTCCATCAGGCAAGCTATTATTGAAGGAAAATATATCAACCTGGCCTGCCTTTTGATCCCAAATTATGATATGGGGGATCAGAGGACAGTTGAGGTTGATGGATTTTCTTTGCGTCTTAAACAGTCTGATACCCGTTTACAACGAAATTTGACGATTGGCGAATTTGTTGCCGCATTTGGCAAATACAAAAATACTTTGTGTGAAGCATATCCCCAAAGACGCCAAGAAATGGATGCATATGAGCGAGACATCATTGATATGCATTCAAGGTTTGGCGGATTTGGGTTCTATGAGTTTCATAAAGCCTTTTTTACACAGGCTGCAGCTTTGCTTGAACAGCGGAATATACTAGTTGACTGGTCACTTGGTGACACCAAGTTATTTCAAAAAATATTTTCAGGTGTTCCACACCTGGTGTGTGACATATGTAGGAGTTCTTTACATTCAACTATGTTTTGTCCACAAGTGGCTGACATCAAACATCCCATGGGCAATAATATTGGTTCAGTGTCTGGCAAGCTGGGAGCCACTCAAGAAACATCTAATTTGGCAAATAAATTTCGAGTTGCAAAAGGCTTTGACAGTAAAGGTCGTCAGCGTATGTCCTTTATGGGTAAAGAAATTTGCAACAACTACAATAGTGACAGTAGTTGTAGTCGTTCCAACTGCCCTTTTTCGCATGTCTGTGTAAAATGTAAGGGAGACCATCCTGCTCCCAGATGCCGGCCCGACAAGGGTAGAGCAGTTAAAGAATTCAAGAAAATATCTCCAAAAGAAACATGACTATCATCACTGCTCCATTCAGCTTCCAGTCGCCACTCAAATCTCATAATGCAAGCTACTACTCCTATTAATATCAACCGTTTGGAACATGACCTGGCCGGCCACCCAGACCAGGACTTTGTCAGAACCCTTATTAACGGTTTCAGGGAGGGTTTCCACACTGGTCTGTCAGCAGAACCTGGTACGTCATTTGAGTGCAGAAATCTCCTTTCCACTCGCTCCAATCAAGCTTTTGTTGATGAAGCACTGATTTCTGAAGTTGAAAAAGGTTATTTGCTTGGGCCATTTGACACCCCACCTTTCCAAACCCACAGGGTGAACCCGATTGGGGTGGTTACAGGGAAGTATTCTAAGAAACAAAGGTTAATTGTTGATCTCTCAGCTCCACATGACCACCCCTCGGAAGTAAGTCTCAATGACCTTATAGACAAAGAAGACTACTCACTCTCTTATGTCAAACTGGACGACGCCATCAAAGTTATTCAGTCCTTAGGGAAGGGTGCATGGATGTGTAAGACAGACATCACTGATGCTTTCAAGCTGATTCCAATTCACCCTTCCCTCTGGCATCTTCACGGTATAAAATGGAAAGGCAAGTACTATTACTATAAACGGCTAGTCTTTGGTTCAAGGAGTAGTCCTAAGATATTTGATCAGCTGTCAATTGCCATTTGCTGGATTGCTACTAACATGTATGGCATTAAACACATTTTTCACCTGTTGGACGACTTTCTTACAATTGACTCCCCTGCTGAGACAGCTGAACGTACTATGGCAGTTTTGACACACATATTTGGCATTTACAAAATCCCTATAGCAGACCATAAAACAGTCGGTCCAGTTACTCGTTTGGAATATTTAGGCATCATTTTAGACAGTGTCCAGTGGGAGGCCACTCTCCCTCAAAACAAGCTGCACAGGCTGACAACAACAATTGCCAATTTTTCGCACAAGTCCCACTGCTCGAAACGAGAATTGCTATCACTTCTTGGTCACATGAATTTTGCATCTCGATGTATTGTACCAGGGCGATCTTTTGTTTCCTATTTAATTCACTTGTCTACAACTGCCCATGGTCTCTTCGATGTAGTTACTCTAAATGAGGAATGTAGGTTAGACTTACAAATGTGGCATAGGTTCCTACAAGGCTGGAATGGAACATCATTTTTCTTGGATGCTGATATCACAAACTGCGCTGAAATACAGCTGTTTACCGATGCATCAAGCAAGGGATTTGGTATCTATTGTGATGGTCAGTGGTGTCTGGACTCGTGGCCCAAAGAACTACTTGAAATGTCAAATCAGAAGTCTTTATCCATGGCACTACTTGAACTATACCCCATATTGGTCTCTGCGATTCTCTGGGGTCACCAGTGGTGCCGCAAACGAATTCTTTTCCATTGTGATAATGAGGCCACGGTTGCCATAATTCGAAAAGGGCGGTCAAAAAACTTGCCGATAATGCGTCTTATGCGAAAACTGACCCTTTGCGCATCGCTTAACAATTTTACAATCCATTCACGACACGTCCCCGGAAAGTATAATGAAATAGCCGATGCTCTTTCTCGTTTTCAGATGAGACGCTTTCGGGAACTTGCTCCACAAGCCAACACATATCAGGTTCCAGTTCCACCCTTTTCGGAAGTTATCCACATTTGACTCAATCGGTGAATCTTCTTTGGACTGCTGCATTAAACAAAAATACCAGAGCCGTTTACACTTCGGGACTAAAATCATTTCATAAATTTATTCACAGGTATAATATATCGCATTCATCATTTCCAATAGTTACAGAAGACATTATTGTAAATTTTTTAGCCTTCTGTTTTTCCACACTGAAGCTCAAGTACTCAACTGTTAAACTGTATTTAGCTGGTATCAAGCACAGTTACCTTGAAGCTGGTCTAACGGATCCTTTCGTGTCCTGGGATAATGCTCCTATGCAAAAAGTACAGGTCCTGCTTCGCGGTTATAAAAAACTTCAAAGCACTCCGAGCAAACCACGTTTACCCATTACTTTTCCCATCTTGCGGCAAATGTATCATTTACTGCAAGATGGTATTTTTGGCCCCTACACTGACCTCCTCCTCCAAGCAGCATCAGTAACAGCATTTTTTGGATTTTTGCGTTGTGGAGAGTTTACCTCGGCATCTTCAACATTTAAGGAGACGGAACTAGGCATTGGCGATGTTTCCTTTGTAATGGAAGGAGGTGGCGAGGTGTGCTGTCTCAACATCAGAGCATCAAAATCTGACCCTTTCAGGAGGGGAGTAACCATCAAACTATTTAAGAACACTCACTCAGTTTGTCCTGTTTATTTACTCAAGAAATATCTCCATGCCAGGCCTACACTTGCCCAGAGTGAGGCCCTCTTTCTCTTGAACAGTGGTACTCCCCTGACCAGGAAACACTTTATTAACTACTTAAACATTATACTCACAAGACTGAAACTCAACCCTGCACACTATTCTGGCCATTCTTTCAGAATAGGTGCTGCTACTTCAGCTGCGGGAGTTCGCATAGAGGATCATTTAATAAAAACTCTTGGGAGGTGGTCTTCAGATTCATATGTTCGATACGTCCGGACTCCACTTGAGACTCTTAGAGCCGCGCAGACATCACTGACCCATCATAGATGAATTATTAATCTATGTATTTGTGGCTAGTTTCACACTTAGTTGAGCTGGGTATATTTATATGTTCCGTACTGTTAATTCTCAATATACCAATTTGTAAATATGTTGAATATTAATACTTCACTAGGAAATCATTACACTTTCTGTAAAGTACGTTCAGTCATATCTTCGATGAAACTTATGGTGACATTACTTATATGTATTCAATAAATTCGCTTTGAAGAAAGTTTAGGTTTACTCACCAAGTGTTATGAAGG
Organism: Pictodentalium vernedei; assembly: GCA_031216915.1. NCBI lineage: Eukaryota > Metazoa > Mollusca > Scaphopoda > Dentaliida > Dentaliidae > Pictodentalium > Pictodentalium vernedei. The sequence goes on along the minus strand of CM062297.1, from coordinate 230,577,409 downwards.
AGTAGTCTTCCTGAGAACTATTGTGACATTATGACTTTATTAGCAGGGAGGCACTCCAAAAATGTGTTAGTTCAGTTCTTACAAAGAGCTTATGTGACTGCTTGTGATTACTATTCAGGAAGTGGACTGGTAAATGGATATAGACGCAAAGGTTCTTTCATTGTACATAGTTAATTATCAATGTTATTTAAAACTCTATACTGTTCATTTGTAAACATCACTCCATACATGATAAACAGGATTGCTGGAATACCCAATTTGTAAGGCTAAAATTTTTGGGCCACTTCCACACTTGTGACAGTTCAGCTAAACTGCCACAGTGGGAAAACCGGCCTTCCAAATTGCGTTAACAAGACTCTTTTGCCATAGATATACATACATCCAAGTGCACAGCGCACATCGATAAATGTTTCCAACTTACAGGTGCAGGTGTCATATGTTGTCCACATGGCTGTGGGGGCAATGGGGAAGACTTACAGTAAGGTGTATGCAGCTGGCCCTGCATTCTTCCATGTGTTAGTAGCCACTCGCAACGAGTCTGGTTCATACTTCAACACAGGCGACAGACATGCAGCCAGCTGATTACAATCTTGTAGCTCATTCTCCAGCAGTTAGTGTGTCGACAACATAGCCTCACCACATTTGCACTATCCCCACGGGATAGGTCACAAACATCATCAAACTCACCTTGTCTCAGGTTCACATATTGCCCCTTGTGAAAACTGGTTTCAACCAACCGTAAAGGTACAGGTGTGGGTTCATACATTCTTCCATGCGAGTATATGTAGCTATACTTGATGCCAAGTATGGTTGCATACATATACATCAAGGCATGCGACAGACATGTAGCCTGCCAAAAACTGAATGTACCAGTTGCTTCACGGGTGGCCAATGTAGCCTTGCAAGACAGATGTTTTAGAGCTGCGATTAGACGGTGTGCCCTAGGTTTATACATGTACAGGCTTAAACGTTCCTGCACCTGCCAAAGGCTGCAGACTTAGACACATTCATATCACCCGCTCGCTGGTACATGTAGCTAAGGGTGCCTATGCCCTCACAGGCTGTGTGTGCATGGGGGATGGTCCCTCTATTTATAAACAATCATAGCATAGGGACCCATACATGCACACACTCTGTGGGGGGATCCAGCTGTAAAAAATATTTATAATTTTAGGCAAAAGAGTCTCTTTGTCCCAGCAGTAGGCCAAAGTTGTTTCAGTTAATAAAATATCAATTTTTTGTTTTGCTTTGTTAGTTATTCCTACATAAATTTAACTTTAAAATTTTACAGTGTTGCTCGTCGATCTCATTCCAATTTGGAGTCATAAGCTATGTTTTCAAGGTTTAAATATGAAACTTGTTAGTTACACAATCAATTTTTTGAAAGGGTCTTACTGTTATGTCCGGTAAAAGATTAATTAAATGTGAACCGTTGATTTGAAAAAGAGTTGAACATTAGAATACTGACAGGAAGAGAGGTTGGTTGTACTTATACTCTGCATGCTTTCACGTTTCCATGGTTACTATGTATCTCAAATTAAATAAAAATTATGACAATTCTGCACGCAGTTTTATCTTTAAAAGAGAAGATAGACCCAGAAATTGATGACTTTCTGTCACAATCTTGTCTGACATTTAATAACTGATTGGTCTTTAGAAATGCTAATACCATTCTGGAACTCTATCGTCTCTCAAAGAGCTGAATCATCCATGCCAGATCCAATTAATTCAACATGGAAGAGACCATTTTTTATAAATGAGTTATATTTAATTATACAGATCTTTAGTGAGTGCAGTGGGTCAGTGATTAGAGCATTGAATGTTAAACCGAAAGGTCGAGGGTTCGATCCTGACCACGTTGTACTCCATCCCGATTGCCCACGTGGGGGCACGATGGCGCTGTGTGCTAAGCCGTACTGCACGTCGATGGTACACTTGCCAACAACCACTGATAACCCTGCCTGTACAGAGTTAGTACGTTTGGGAATCTGATAGCTGATCGCCGCTGCTCGGTAGTTCTTTCCGGTTACTCCGGCCTACTCCACCCGCAAAATTGTCCGACACGTTGTGCCTCTGGATGTTGAAAGTGTTCTGAAGGCCCGTTGGGATCTTTTGTTCAGTTCAGAGGCATCCTCGTCTGAACCTAGCCCTGTATGGTTTTCTACGAGTCAAATGAGCCGAAGAGTCATTGTAGCAACGCTTGTTTCGAGCAGTAGCCAGGGCAAATTGGTAACTCAGCTGAACAAGGGGCCTTAGTCGCTCACCCGAGAAAGCTGTTTAAAGAAGGATTTAACGTTACATTCATCATCTATAGCTAGTTAACAGTAGAGAGCCAAAACATGAACCCGTGAACTTTATTTAAACAAGCTTCAATCTGCCCCCCCCCCCCCCCCCCCCCCCACACACACACACATAGGATGCTGTATATACCAAATATCACAAAAGGTTCTGACTGATAGAAGAAGAAATTTTGAACGCTAATTTAAAATGTATACCAAGTATTAAAAAAAATCTGATTGGTGAATCTGAAGAAGATTTTCAAAAATATTTCTCAAATTGCACTTTGTTAAAATTAGTGTTTCCATAGGGAGCTCAAATATGACCCCAGGAACTAGATTTGAACAAATATGAATCTGACCCCTCTAAGGATGCAATGCACGAAATATCAAACGGTTCTGAATAGTGGACCTGAAGAAGAAGATTTTTAATGCATTTTTCTCATATTGAAGTATGTTAAAATTCCGACTCGCATAAGAAGGCCAAATATAGACCCAGGGTGTTGGTTTGAACAAATTTGAATTTACCCCACCCTAAGGGTGCTGTATTTCAAATATCAAAGGATTCTAACAAGTGGATCTGGAGAAGATTCTTCTCATATCGCATTATGTTAAAATTGAGATTCGCATGAGAAGCCCAAATATGGACCGGAGGACTTGATTAGAACAATTTGCATTTTGAAACTGGAATCGGTCGACCCAAATGATGCAGTATACTGAGTATCAAAACTTTCAGACTGATGGATCTGAAGAGGAAAGTTTTGAAAATATATTCCCTAGGTTGCAGAAAATTAAATTTGGGCTCCCACAGGGAGCCAAGATATAAAACCAGGGACTTGATTTGAAGAAACATGAATCTTACTCCCTTAGGGAGATTGTCTACTAAATATCATACCAAATACCAAAAGATTCTGATTGGTGGATCTGAAGAAGATTTTTAAAGAATTCCCCTCATACTGCACTAAGTTAAACTTCGGCCTCCAATAGGGAACCTAAATATAATTCCAGGGTCTTGATTTGAACTAACTTGGATCTGACCCGCCTAAGGATGATGGGTACCAAATATCAAAAGATTCTGACTGGTGGTTCTGGAGAAGACTTTTTTTAAACTCGTGAAGCGTACGAACAGAGTTATGCCCCTGTGGTGCTCCCATGTGTGTGACACCTTCATTTGAACAAACGTGAATTGGCGTCTCAAATTGGGTCACATTTGGTGTAATAATTTTGGAGGACAAGTCGAAATTGTAAAATTTATCCGGGCGGACAGACGGACGGACGAAAAGTGATAACAAAAGCTCCCCTCGTGTTTCATTTACGTGAGCTATAGATCTAAGATCTCCACTATCACACACACACGCCCCGTCATCTATTCCTCCCGAAGGCAGACCAGATGGCCAAGATTCAACATCCACTCTCCCTTATAGGCTGATGGATGACTCCCAGCTTTCAAAAACACACATTGGTGGATTTTTCCCTTTTTTATAACCGTTATGGATAATATGCTGGGGCTGCTCCCAAACCAGCGACTGTTTGGGTTTCTTTTTCTTCTTTCTAAAGAACCATCAAACTGCGGTTTCAGTATTACCATAAATATCGTTTCTAGGTAAAACACAGAGCAGAATTCTTGTAGTTATGCACAATTCCTAGTCACCTTCCAGCTCGAGGTTCTCGGGGGTCTGGCCGCAGTACCTTACTATCAGTGTGCACATTTAAATCAGATAAGATTATTGGCCCTCGTTTCCGTCTGTCGTGATTCATTAGCAAATAAAGTTATTCGTGTCGCAAGGGATTTCAATCCCACATCGTCCATGTGCGCCTTCGGTGCGCTGAAACTTTTCATTCATTCACACACAAACGCCAACGACCAGAATCATTAGCACGCTTCCTGCTTCTCCATTACTTCGCCCATATGTGGGTAGACCGGATGCGTGATAGATTTAGTACTTAACGGGAAGCTCAATAAGAACAAAGAATAAATTTGCGTGATATGCTATTCTAAAAGCATCAATCATTCGCTCAATATTTAAAGGGACGCTACGCCACAAATTAAAGAAGAATGTCGCAGCAAGTCGGAAATTAAAACTGACGTATATTATCACTTTTATCCCTTTACCAAACACGAAAAACAGACGACACTTGCCAATAAAATGCTTGAAGCACTAATATTTTTTATTTTTGGCGTCAAAAACATGGCATATGGCCCTCATTGGAACGAGCTCGTTCTAATGAGGGGTCATAAGCTATGTTTTTGTGACAAAAAAATGAAAAGGTAATAAAAATTGAATGGTGAATCACAGTTACTGGACGTTGTGGCTGCAACTACTTTTTTCACCGATAACAATGAATGCACCATGCATGTCAGTCCTGACTTCGTGTTACACATACAGTTGTCTATATAAAAAAGACAAGTAATGAAAGCTTTTTTTGCCCTGACCGATACCACCTTCCCAGTTCATTTGTGAATTCGTCCATTGAACAGAGATTCATCAACATAGTTTTCTTGTACAGCTATCCACAAGGTATTTAACTTCATGTTTATCATAAATTAATAATCAAATCATCATTCTACGGCTTCTCTATTTGATAAAAAAAACGGTAAACATGAAGAATAGCGGACCCTACAAATTATACAAAAATGACCAACTTTTCCCAACTTTTCATGGTTTCCCTACATTCTTTGGTGTTTTTTCTTTACATATTCATAAAATTGCGGGGAATAAAAATCACTTTTTAGCTTGTTTTTACAAGTTTTTAACTTCCGAGACGAAGCAATTCGACTTGTGCGTCAACCATCTTTTCTATGGAAAGTGTGTGTTCGATTTTGAAGCGCACTTGTTCTGCACTGGTACCACAAGGAGAAGTCGGTAAGTACAGAGTTTTTTCCACTTTTTCATTATTAAGGTAAGTTATTATGTAATAAATAGCACCGTCCTCGACGGGTTAGGGTCAGTCTAGCAAGGGTTCGGGTTAGCTAACCCGAGCCCTTCCTATACTGACCCTAATCTGTTGAACACGGTGCGATTTTCGGAACTGATGTGATACTGAATTCTCCACAAATGGGAGGAGACGCCCACCGTGACGTCACATCTTTGACAGTTTCCACTGAAAGAACGTCGCTGTTGATAAACACGATCAGACGACTTTGCCATGCCTCTATTACGGGAAGGAAAAACTTAGTAAAGAATGTCTAAATGTATTAAAAACTCAGGGTTTTTGGTACATATGTGAAGCAGAAACACTAAAGAATGTAGGGAAATCATGAAAAGTTGGGAAAAGTTGGTAATTTTTGCATAATTTGTTGGGTCCGCTATTCTTCATGTTTACCAAAAAAACTCTCCGTTCGACTTTTTTGCCCGCGACTCGACGCCATTGGAACAACAATGATGGCGTGACATTTCGTTGCTAGGTTGTACAAAAGTTAACTCGGAAAGCGAAACTACGCACTGTGTTGCTTTTGTGCTGCAGACGACAGAACAGAAGAATGGATGTGGGCTGTAAGAGTCTTTCCTGCAAAACGATTGTTGCACCCCTGTCCTCGAGTTCGTATTGTCAAGGCACAACCAACTTATCCGAATTTCAATAAAAAACTGATGGTTAATTTAAGACATCGTTACCTTGTTGTCCGAAGTTGAAAATTCAGGAAGCTTTGAAAGGAATATGTATCGGCGAGCGGAAAGAATATTAGATCTAGGCTATAGGCCTATATGACAGACAGGGAGGGGTGAGAGTGATCTCATGGCCTGTATAAAAAAGGAAATTCTATTGCATTTTTTTTTACAATGCCATTTAGGAATCGTGACATTGAGACAACTTTTAAAATTAATGCTGAACAACATTAATCATAATAGTGTATTAGCCCACTACATGCTGATTGAAACGTGAAGAGGGCGTAGGGTGAATGGATTGGGAGCGGCGAGGCTCGTTGTAGACATATATTATTCAGATGAAGCACTTGGCCGATAAAGATATCTCGGGGTCTCGACAAAAATCTTTCCCAGGGACACTTTTTAAAAAAAAATGGAGAAACCTTTCTAGAAAACCCACTGCGGGCATTTGTGCGTGCGTTTGGGAGTCGGTGGGGAGGCAAGGCCAGTGATGCTTTTGGGGGAACGCCGTTCTCCTTCCCCCTTTCTACTTGCTGCTGCACACGTTCTTCCTCCTCAATTTCCAAACTTGAACTGGCTACATCAAAAATTACTTGTTACTTGCATGATGAGTGAAACGTAAAACTTGAAGATTGCGAAGGGGGGAGGGGGGCGGGGGGGGGGGGCGGGGAGCTTGTAGGCACAGACTATTCAGACGCGGCGCTTGGTGAATGAAGATCAACAGCCCTCTGCCTTATTAACGGCCCTCGATTCTCGGGCCGGTAATAAACTCTCGGGCCTTTATTCATTCCTCTCGGGCCGGTAATAAACCGTAACGCCCTCCAAACTCATGGTATTGTTATATAATTGGAAGATATCTTCAGAATCTGTAGTTTATGTTAACTTGGCTGCTCGTAGTTACTGGCTTTCTTGCCTCCAGATTCATAGATAAGCATATTGCGACTTTTTTCCAATTAAAACAAAAATTATACACATCTGGCCAAACCATGGTGTCGGCCCGGGAATTGTCTAGGCCCCTCCCCGCGGGAACCCCTGGAAGTGAAACAGTGCCTGTTCACTGCGGTAAACAGGCTGTGTTTTACTGGTAAAATAGGACCCAGTCACCAATGCTTGGGAGGTGCAACCCCCTCTAAAATGGACAACATGGCTTATTAACGCTCACCCCTTGTCTTGAGTTGATACTCATGCTGTGGTCATGATTAGCCATTGTGCAAAATAAGTGACCTTAAACACCAATAAATAAATTGTCTAGACCTGTCATACGCCTACATAGGGGGAATGTTGGGCGCCACCCCTAGACTGCGGGGCATTTCCAAAGTCAAATAACCCGAGAGAACGAAATAAGCAACACTAATGAGGTGTATAAATGGGGGTAGACTTTATTTATTTATTTAAATTTTTCCTTTGAACTAACCGTAACATCAGCTGCACATTTTCTGCGCACGCAGATACTGTTGCAGAGATGTCCAACTTCTAAGTACTTCCTTTTTCTTATCATAAACAGCATAAAACATACGACTGCAGTCTAAAAGTTCACTGACTATCACTGCAAAGCAGGTGACAAGAACCTGATCCGTTTCAATATTCCGCAATCATTTTTAGACGGTATCTTTAGACATCAGAAAGCTTACGTCATCATTGTTGTTCCAATGGCGTCGAGTCGCGGGCAAAAAAGTTGAACGGAGAGTTTTTTTTATCAAATAAAGAAGCCGTAGAATGATGATTTGCTTATTAATTTATGATAAACATGAAGTTAAATATCCTGTGGATAGCTGTACAAGAAAACTGTTTTGATGAATCTTGTTCAATGGACGAATTCTCAAATGAACTGGGAAGGTGGTATCGGTCAGGGCAAAAAAAGCTTTCATTACTTGTCTTGTTTATATAGACTACTGTATGTGTAACACGGGGTCAGGACTGACGTGGTGCATTCATTGTTATCGGTGAAAAAAGTGGTTGCAGCCACAACTTCCAGTAACTGTGGGTGAATATTGCGAATAGCGCTGGCCGATTTCGGCCGCTACGTTGGGTAAAGAGTTAAACTATGTTATTAATCTTTCTTTTAGTAACGGGATTTTTGAAACAAGTAACACAGGGCTATTTTTTAATGGTACCAAACTTTTTATTTTTACTTTGCTACATATTGCCCCTATACCATTTACATAACGGGAATAGCATACGTCACTTTCAAAACAGATTCTTGAAGACCTAAACATTTTCTTCTTTGTTTTTGCTTCAAATTATAGCTAATGATCCCTCTTTGGAATGAGCTCAGTGAGCTCGTTCCAATGATGGGTTATAAGCTACGCTGTTGAGGCAAAATTTGAAAAAGTATTAAAATTTGAATGACAGTATTTTCCGTTACGTTAGGTGAAGGGGTAACCAGTAACTCTACCGCTCTAGTACCATAAACTGTTCTAGAATGCGAACAACCTACATCTTGTTGTGATTTACATTTAATTATGAAACGATGTTATGTTATGCATCAGTAGAAAGTGTTCGACAGAGGAAGGGGCGGCAATGCCAACGCTGTGTCACGTAACAGCCCGTCACATATTTGGAGAAAAAAGACCCACGGGGAAGGTTTGTAATATACTGGACCAATCAAGTAATATCTCAAGACATGCAGTAGAATTATAACGGACGTGACAACCGTTTCTTATTCCCAGTTCCTTATTCTACATTCGTTATCAACCGATTTTATCGGTTGATAACGAATGTCGACTAAGGAACTGGGAATAAGTAACGGCTGTCAGGTACTCGGCAGATTCCGGGAGCACGGTGGCACAGTGGTCAAAGAATTTAACTTCAAACTGAAAGGTCCATGGTACGATCCTCTCTAGAGGTAACTGCGTTGTGGCCTTCGGCATGGCACTTCATCCCGATTACCCACGTGGGGGCACGGTGATGCTGTGTACTAAGACGTACTGCACGTCGATGGTGCACTTAATTTCAACCAAATGCTAACCCTCCTTGTGCAGAGTTAATACTTTTGAGAGCCTGATAAATGCTCGCCGCCGCTCGGGGGTTCTCTTCGGGATTTCCGCGTTCCCACGCCCGTACAAGTGCTCCACACGAGTTGACACTGGCTATCAAAAGTGTCGTTAACCCCAATAAATAAATAAATAAATTAAGCAAGGGACATTTTGAGATCTATAAAAACAAACATGATTGAGGCCTTCGAAAAAACACACATAGGCCTGATTGCCTGGTGGGATTGCCGAGGGTTCGACGCCCGGCAAGGGACCAGAAACCAACATTCTAAATTCCTCTAAAACGTGATTGTGTCCTTCCAAACACACACACCACACAAACATTCACAAAACATATATTATTTTGTTTTGCCGCGCCTGTGGGGGAGGGGGGAATTTGGATATACTGGTCGGGTTCGAATTTTACAGCTGTAGATGGTGGTTACTTGATTTATCTCCGTGCTGTATCCCACGACTCTCTATCTACATGTACGATATAAATGCAGTGACGAAATATTTCCAAGTGCATAATATTGGAAAATGTCTGGTGAATTTCACTCCCACTGCGAATCATATACGCAGTAAGTGCAGCGTAGATTTACGCGTTAATCTTGACAATAAGCATCTTGTCACGAACATTTCTTTCATGCAGCGCATTAAACAACTGTAATTTGAATTTCGAATGTTTGGAATACATTGGCAAACATTTCAAACTGAAGAAACACTAGGATATTTTCAATGACACTTCTGTTTAGCTCTCTGAACCGTCCGGCGTTGATCGTGATAAGAAGGTGCTAAACTCGGTAACCGCGAAAATTTTCTTCATGCTATCGGTGGGGAATAAACGGAATGAAGGGTTGCCGGTGGGGAGTTAACAGAATGGTAGGTAATCGCGGGGAGTAAACAGAATGTTGGGTTGTCGGTGGGGAGTGAACAGAATTGTGGCAAATTAGCTGATCCAGTTAATGTCCGAATAAACAGAAATTCGGAACGCACGAAAACAACCCAGTACCCAGTCACACTGACAAGAGAAGAGTTCGGTGCTGCTCGTGATAAAAAGGTGTTGAGCCCGATAACTGCATGTGATGTTTTCTTTATGTTATCGGTGTGAGTAATTATAAAAATAATTTTAATAATAGTATGTTATCGGTGGGGAATGAATAGCATAGTATATAAATTAGCTGGCCTCGTTAATGTTCGCATAAATGGAAATACCTAACGAATGAAGATAAATCCAAACTGCGCTAAACCCCATTAAGGCAATTGTACGGATGTGTATTAGCGCCTTTGAAATTTCAATATTATAAATTGTTAAACTGTTATAACATTACCTAACATGCAACATGAAAAGCAGACGACACTTGCAAATAAAATTCTTGAATAACTAATTTTTTTCATTTTGTTGTCTCAAAAACATAGGTTATGACCCCTCATTGGAACGAGCTCGACGAGCTCGTTCCAAAGAGGGCTCATAACTTATGTTTTTGAGACAAAAACTGAAAAAAATAATTAAAACTAATTGGCAACTGTTGTGAATATCGCTGGCCGATTTTTCCCGTTATGTTGGGTAAAGGGTTAACTAATGTGGCAACGTATTGGCGCCATTGTAATTTAATATATTAAACTGTTATAACAGTTTAACAATTATATGAAATTATATTAAATTTCCCTGGCCCTAATATGCTGCCATGGGATCAGAAACGTATCCAATTCTACTCGTTCGTTAAATTTACCCCGGAGTACCCAATTGGAGCCCCATGACTCGAAAATTCTAGGATACATAAGGTACAAAGACAAAGAGAGATGGGGAAGGGTAGAATCGCATTTTGCGTAAGATAATAAATCGTGATTTCTTCTCCTAAAATAAAATTTAGGTTGTTTTGTTTTGTGACAATAGACGAATGGATATAATAGTAGCATGAACCCGAATGACTATAACAGACCAATAAAATGTTGTTCTGGGAATCCTTTTGATCTGTTTTATGACATCGTTGACAATGATAAAAATTCTAAGAAAATCTTAGCTTCTATGATGCCTTTTCATTAAATACTGGTACTATACACATAAAATCATCTGCATACAAACATCATTTTACACAGCACAGTCTGATGTTTGTATGTACATGATTTTATGTGAACCAGTATTTTATGGGAAGGTATCATGTGGAAGTTGCTGCCACTTACTGCCCCGTTTATCACTGGGTGCCTCTCTCATACCATTGCCTTTGACCAGTCGCCAGAATGTTGATCAGTACTGAGGTTTCAAGCAACTTGGGGGAAGAAACATTCTGAGATTGGCAGCCTTTTGATACACGAGGCAACTTGTCGCACAATAGGTTGCTTCTTCCTGTTGCCCAATGTATCACTAACTTAAAAGCTAACGAACGACGCTACGCGGGTGCCGTGTTCTGCTTCTCCAAAATGAAAAGGCTATTATTTTAACCTTCAGTGACATAAATCTAACACAATAAAATACTATAAGGTATCTTTACCACTCCGTCCAGTCATCTAATGACCATTCAATCCGTTAATTACTTCTGGAATTTCTCAACTCTGGGATATAAAAGTCTTATTTAAACACGCCTTACATGTAGGCCCTTTATGTTTTAATCTCTATTTCACAAATGTTTCATATTTAATACATTTTGAAAAGTCATTCTTTAAACCTGACGATGGGTTCTCTCCTAGGGCCCTGCGAATCTCAAATTTCGAATTCAATCGGATGATGAATCGAATCAGGCAGAAAATTTCGAATCGAATCGAATTCCGAGTCGAAACTCACCGTTCTTGAAGTTGAAGATACCACACCTTCTTACAACCGTAAATATTGCCACACAAGTTTCTCCATCTCCACACATGTATTGTATTCATCTGCAACTCGTCTGTTTTTTGCAAATAATTAAAAAATGCGGAATAGCCCAGGACAACCAGAACGGGATCGAAGTAGCTTCGGACGCGGAGCCTCTTTGGACTTTTCTTCTATCATCGGGTCTCCTATACAGGAGACCCGATGGTAAAAGAAGAGTTCAAGAGGAGACACTTGGTATGATTTTGAGAACTTCACGATTCGAATTTTCCGAATCAGAGCAACTCGAAAAGAATCATCGAGACATTTTCGAATCCAATCGAATTTCGAATCTTCACAGGACCCTATTCTCATCGAATCGCGTCACGAACTTGTAACAAGAATGTGCGCTTTTATGAAAAGTAATGTATCTATTGTTTCGGTGCGTTGCTGGGTAAACTTTAGTACTTCAGAGTGCAGATCGTGCTAATTTTTAGTGGCATCTGGTAGTTAGTCTGAATCGAATTCTGACTGACACGGTTTACCGATGTTATTCCGTAATACGCACCATTAAGCTCATGTTTGTCAGCAGAACTCATGCACGTCTTTGTCTAATTGATATTAGCCAAGTTAACTTTCCGAGAATGCATACCAGCATACAAATTCCTTGACAGATCGAGTAAATATTTTGAATATTTTTGCAACTGAATATTTACGTCAGCTGGAGGTATCGTCACACCACTGGGGAGTAAATAGAATGTTATCTCTACTTTCTAGAAAAATATGATTACAAAACTTCCAGCGGAGTTCTTCTGTGGCGTAGTGTATTGTGTTAGCACATCTTCTTTCACTTGGTGTTAACTGAATGGAGTACTGAATTCGTGAACGCCAAGGGCCGTTAAACCAGATCGGAAATTGGTCGCTGGCCAGGTGCCGAAAGGCCCCTTCACCCCCCCCCCCCACCCCGCCCCCCCCCCCCCAAACGTCCGACAACTGTTGTGGGAGAAAAACGTACTGTTACGCTGTGTAATAATAATTCTGTAAAAGAAAGAAATCTTAGATCCAACAACAATAAATCTGAAAATTTAATAATAAAATAAAAACATTAGAAAGGAAAATGGTACAAAAATCATTTTACACTGTGTTGTTCAAAGAAAAATTAAAACAGAAATACTTATCAGTTAGTCCAAAATACACTTCAATAAACCAAGCCAAAAAATAAACAGACTGTCATCTACAAAATGAGATCCCCAGAGGGTGAATTTAGTGATGCTACCCTGCACGATTTACCCTCTGTGAACCTCAATTCGAATCAGGGTCTCAACGATAAACAGAAAGAGGTACCCAGAGGATAAATTGGCCCACTGTTTGGGATAGCATCACCAAATTCACCCTCTAGAGACCTCATTCTGCAAATGTCAGACTGCTTATTTTCAGGCCTGAATATAACCCAGAAACGGGTATGATGAAGATTTTATTCTGTAATAATCTACATTATTTCCTGGCAGGCTATAATATAGTGATTTGATTGGCTGACAGGTACGATGTAAATAATACATTCACCCACTTGAAATATTTACACATTGGTTTAGCCCGGTGTCAAAATATGCAGGCGATGCGACTTTTTTCAAAGTTCATAAAAGTAGTTTATAATAATGGGATATGTATTAAAATTTACAGTGCTGTTCACTGAAAAACATAATTAAAATAATACCTTTAAATATGAGTTATTCATGACCAAACATTAGGTCACTGATGGAACTATATTTCAATGTGGAGTTGTCAGTTATTCCTTTTCTCTTTCAAAATGCCATTTGGACAGTATTTGTTGGCTTTCTACTATGGTTTTCTCACATTGTAAAAAGACTGAGCATGTATTTATACCTCATCAGTGTCAAGATACTTACTGATTATTTCAAAGAGCATGTTATTAATCGATTTATTTATCTTTGATACATCTCATCATGAAAATAACTATAGATATAACCCATTATATTTTGTTTTGCAGAGTTCTGTCAAACAAAATATGACAGGTTATTTTCCTATACTACTGAATTGAAATTTTTCTTCAACGTGAAGGAATTTAGTGAGAAAATAAATTCGGTATCCATGTATATTCAGAGTGTATTGAAATTTACACTGGTTTAAAATCTAATACACCCTTCGGCTGCGCCCCATGGTGTATCGGTTTTCAAACCAGTGTAAATTCCCATACACCCCGGAATATACATGAATAACTAATAGTGTTTAAATAAAGCTGAATGTATAAGATGAAAGCATGAGATGAATGACAGAAGTTTGTTTATGGGAAGTTCAAGAAAGAGAAATTTCTCCAATGTTCTTTTGTTCCACTAATTCCTGATTAGCTCAACTGAATCACCTTATTAAGTTTCTAGACCATTCAATCTAATTTCAAATAAACAAGTGTGATCCAAATAAACAATCAGAATTCTAAAATAGATCCTGTGTAACAGTATTTGTAAACATATAATAGGTACATTTAACCCTTTGAACTCTAGTGGTATCTTCCATGTCAGTTCAATGGCAGCTATTAGAAGAGTCCATATTTATTATTTGGGGTAGACCAATCAATATTTTCAACGTGCAGCCTCGGGGCTGCACGTTGAAAATATTGATTGGTCTACCCCACATATTTACTGAAAAGCCATCCTATTTAACGACGTTATGGCGTATCATGTTGCTGGTCGCAAAAAACGGCCGCTAGGGTTCAAAGGGTTAAATGTCACTCAGTGACAATCTATCAACCCAGTCAAAGTCTGCTTACTTTAATTCAAAACAATTTTTAAAAATATATAAGTGTTTATAGTTATACCTAAGGACATACCAATTCTAACAGGGTCCCATAACACGTTACATACGGGAAGTTTCTTTCATAAAACACCAGCTGAAATAAAATATAGGAATGCCACAAAGAAATTTCATCACATTTTTCTCTGCAAGTAATTCCAAAACTGAGAGCTTCCTAAGTAATTTACGTCGCTTCTTTAAAGTACCAAAACACAGCAAAAAACACAGGGGAAAAAACTGTAACAGAGATTATTCATGTAAATGAGGTGCGCGACACGCTGAATTCCAAGCAGAATTGGACTGGTGTCCCGAGGGGTAGACGCCAGACGTGCCATCACTTGTAAGCAGTATCTTTTTCGTTGGGTTATAACCTGGCAATTACTCGAGTTATTTCTTCCCAATGCGTGCAAACTGTGTAAATTTGATCAATTAATGTAGTCAGTGTTTAAGTTATAGCTCGTGGCTCATTGTTCAGCACATTGGACATAAGATCGATAGGTTACCGGTTTTATACTGACCCGCACCATTTGTCTTGCATCCTTGGACGAGACCAGCGATGCCGGAAGCGCGAGGGCAGAAGGGGCAGCAGCTGCCATCCCTGGCTTTGAACCACGGGCGAGAGGAAGCAGACAAATGCCCTCTAAGGTTCGCCATTCATTTTTTTTTCAATAATTTATTCTCGAAGTAAACCTGAAATACACCCCAAATTCGTTCTGGAAGCTTTCAAAATTCAATGGGGGAGTTTTGGAGGAGGTCCCCCCTCCCAATTGGAGGGGGACACCTCCTCACAAACTCTCCAATCTTGAGCCTTCTGCCTTCGAGGCATGCATGCTTCGGCATGTCATGGCGGGGCTGTTAGTGCGAGTAAATGCCATTTTCTCGGGGTCTGCACCCCCTCCCCTGCCCTGAAATGCTTCCGGTGGCCCTGGGCGAGACACTTATTCCCGATTGCTCCAGGCTTTTAAAAATTAAAAATTTGTATAACCAGTGCCCAAGTGGGAGCAGGGTTGTTTCGTGTACTAAAGAGTACAGCGCCTCAAAAGTACATTTGCTTTCAACCACTGCTAACTCATCTTGTTCCGAGTTAGTACTCTGGAGAATCCGATAATTTCTCGCCACTGCTCGGTGGTTCTCTCCGGGTATTCTGGTTTCCTTCGTCCGTAAAACCCTCCGATACGATATTACCCTGGCTGCTGGAAGCGTAGATAAACCATAATAAACAAACAAAACAAGCCATGCCATGAACATGTTTTGTTTTGTCTCTGCAAACAAAGGCTCGTTTGTTTGTTTGTTTGTTTGTTTGTTTGCTTGTTTGTTTGTTTGTTAGGTTCTAATACTTTTAGCATCCACGATCAGATTTCGCACCAGCACCAAACACAAAACCAAGTTTAGCAAGTCATAAATTTGCACAGCTTTTGTGATGACCGTTATGACAAGGCAATCAAAACCGAAATCCCAAAAGGTATTGCAAGGGACGAAAGATCCAACATCATCGACTCTTGCCTGTGGCAAGCAGAAACCTTAACCCGAACATACCTGGGTAGTAATAAAAAAAAACTAAGTTAATCCATTTTACGATCACACCCATCCCCTTTATAACCGAAGCAGGACACTGTGAAGAATTCTCAAACCAGAAATTGATTTCCACGTCATGTAACATCAGTAAAAGAGAAAGTGTCAGCGACAGTCAATACACATTAATTTTATCAACGTCCGAGGGGTTCCGAGAAGATTATTCTTCATGTACGACAATATGAAATAAGTCGTTAACCCTTTCAACACTGTCACTATCAACAGTATCATTTCAAACAATACTGACCATGGTAAAACGGGCGAACCCATTCTGCATTACAGGGAGGTTCAGTAATAATTTAATCCTACAGCTCTGTAGAGCTTGGCAGGGCAGTAGTAGACCATGGTGTGGACCATGGACCATAGTAGCGCCGTGGACCATGGTGACCGGGGAGAGGCTGGGCACCGCAGGTTAGGCTGAACTACTCGCCGCCCTGCGAATAGAAGATCTGAATTATTTTTTTTTTGGGGGGGGGGTGTAGCGTTCCCCACACACACCCAGGATTTACGCCCCTGGGTTCATTCCCAAATTTTTCAACATGCAAAAATTTATGCATACCCGCATGAAAGGGTTAATGCGGAAACCCCTGCTGAGTACTGCTCACATCAATGGTTTGGGGTTTGTTTTATAGTCGTATCTATACGGTAGTGTTGGAGTTAGAGGTTGAGACACGGTATTTGACCACCTTGCAGTATGACATGCAAGTATGACCTTCATTTTGCAGTTTCAAAATTGACTTTTATGCGAAACCAAATGGTGACGTTAGGGGAAGAGGGAGGCGGGGAGGCAATCCCCCCCCCCCCCCCCCCCCCCCCCCCCGTCGGGAGGATTAGCGTCTCCTCTTCCGTCGGGAAAATCGGAAAATTTGTAGGGGAGATAAAATTATGCAAACACGATCAAGACAGAGATTATACTCCCGAAGACCCGATACACGTGCACAATATAATAATATGGGCATATAATCATTGTGGGGTAGACAGAGTTAATTACATTACGGGAGTTCTATTTTATTCCGTACCAGAAACTTTCTACAATGACTGGTCGAAAGACATCTAGTTTCTATTGTGACTGTTATATCGTGTTTAATAAATTCGTGGCTTGTGAGACTAGGATATCAAAAACAGGTGTCATGGCCTTTGCCAAGATACCTGTTTTTTATATCCGAGTTCCTTAAGCTTAATTTTTTTCTTTTGCGTTTCGCTTTGACTCTCTCAAAGACTCTAGAGTAACAGATATTGCGACTTTTTCCCAATTAAAACAAAAATCTCTCCATGATCGGCCCGGTGGGTCCGGGGCCTCTCTAGCCCCCCTCCTCTCCCCCCTCTGCCGGGGATCACTGCCACCGGGTAGGGAAATTCTGACAAAATCCATCCCACTATTACCTTCAAAACTTCTGGAATGTATACCGATCGTATTTTCTTTAGTTTCTTGCTTGGGTACATGCTTTATTACTGTAATTAAGAACCGGGTCTAGTTTATACACCCATGCGTCCAGTTTCGTTTTAGACGTCAGGGAGGTGCCCCAAAAACTCATAGAGTACTTTCAGGCTGATGGAGAAAATAGGAAGGATCACTTCTTGTTCACATAATAACTGCAAGCGAAGTTCCATTGATGCACAGGCGGCAGGTACCATTTATTCAGTAACCATTTTTGTAAATAATTTCCCAAAAGTTATCTTCCTTCATTAATTAGAGAGATCACTAAAAAGAAGATGTTTAAATTTGCATCGTGTGTTATTGGTTCTTGCATTTACACCGGACATGTTGTAAATTGCTCTGATTTAATTACTCGGGGAAGTTTAAAAATATTGCTGGAATCAATTAAAAATTGGATTTCTTCACATAGCAACATAATTCAACAAGAGTTTATTTCTCTTCCTCCCCTGAAAGTACAATTAGTTTCTGTTGAGTGTTTTCTTTTTTGCAACCCGGATTACCAATTTGAAACCCTGTATTTTGCAATACCCGTTTGCAATCAAGAAAAACGTGTTAACCATTTAAAATCGGGTGGTATCTTCCATGCCAGTTCAATGGCATCAATTAGAAGAGTCCATATTCAATATTTGGGGTAGACCAATAAATATTTTCAACGCGCAGCCTCCGGGCTGCACGTTGAAAATGTCGATTGTCTTACCCCACACTGAACATCCATCCTATTTAATGACGCATCATGTTCCTGGCCGGAAAAGCGGTCGCACGGATTCAAAGAGTTAATGCTCACGATTTCGTTTGCGTCTCCGTTGTACATTGTTTCCAGTCTCATTTTAGCTGAAAATACCGCAAATTATTCTTTTAGATAAAAAAAATACTTCGGAAACTGAGTGCTGTGATCTGTCGAGTTTATGAAGGGAGACAACTGCATAGGGTTGTGTGCGTACCATTCACTTGATGTGCATTGATCCCCGTAGGCCTTGGTCCTTTGTGGATCGATCACAATAGTTACTGCAGTTACTGCCTCATTGGATCGATGGGCAGTTGTTTGATGTCGGGTTAATTTGGTCGGGGGTGTCCCTTGTGTACAGGGGGCCTGATTATAGAAAAGGGATTCAAAGGAATCCTGCAGCCGAAATTACTTTCATTCTGATTCTTGAATGGCCCGCGTTTTGATTGACTTGCCAAACAGACGAGTCATCGTTGAATGCAATACTTGTGACTTGAAAAGACACTGACAATATTTACTAGAGTACAGCCGCCGTGGACTGACAATATTTATTAGAGTACAGCCGCCGTGGACCGGGCACTTACCACAGGTGGCAGTAATTCCACGGACGCAATAATATTAGATTGCGAACACAAATTATAAGACTAATCATCAAAAATTTAATTAAATTTTGCTGCTGATGATTTTTATTACCTGGTAAAAGCATGCGTGGGCACCACTCCCCACGTGTGAATTACTACCAGTCCGCGGGGACTGCAATGTATGATGCATGTTCCGCGGTTGAAAGACTCAGTATTCACGCTGTCGGGTGCCAGTTTAGTCAATTGCACTAAAAATGTTGATTTGGTTCCAAAATCTTAGTAAGCAGAAATTCTAGTATCAAAAAAGTATTTTTCACTTGCGAAGGAAAGCCATTGTTGCAGTGAAGAGCGCGATCGATGACGAAGCAAAAAAAAATGTTATTACTTCTTTTGTTAGTAAGGTGTTTGAAATAGTCTTTAGACAAACGTTCAACGTTAATAGTCAGTCAGTGGTAATGAGGTATTGATTTTCCTTCAAGAAAACATTTTAGGGTACCAGCATTACAAAAGGCAGCATCAAATTCGAGAAATACTTTATATCGTCGCGAGCGAAGTATTTATCTAATCAAATACTGCCTTTGAAAAGACCCGCGACCCGCTAAGCTCATTGAACTAATAGTAATTAGCCGGTTAATCTGTTATTATCCAAGTGCAACAACGGGTATACATACCGACAGTAATCAGCCTGACCATTAATTAAATAAATAGCTTATTAATATAACTTATATAACTTAGGTTACTGTCCGTTTCACCTACTGATGATTTCGTGAAACCTTTCTAGTTCTGCCGGATTTTTTTCGTGACAAATTGTCCGTTCATTCTTGAAATAATTGACAGTTCATTTTCTAAAACTCGAGCATTTTATTTGGATCAGACAGCGAAGTACACTCCCTCCTCTCCCATCAGCAATTTGGCACCAAAACACTTCTGTGGCACTAAAATACCCAGAATGGCTAAAAATATGGCACCAGATAGTTTCGGGTCAGCATTGACTCTGAGTAACAGCTCTTGAAACAGAATTGAAGACTGAAAGTCAGTGGTAATGAGGCATTGTTTTTTCTTCAATAAAACATTGTAGGTTATCAACCTAACAAAAGGCAGCATTTAATGAGATAAATACTGCATACCGTCGCGACTCGCGACGGATGAAGTATTTATCTAATTAAATACTGCTTTTTGTAAAGATTCGAGTGAACTAATATAAAAATAATCCCCTGCCTGGAGTAGAGCATGGCAGTTTCTCCTCGAGGAACCATTGTCTCCCGATGCGTAAGCCGATAGAGACAATGGTTTCAAGGGAAGATAATCTTCCATGTTCCATTCCAAGCAGGCCATTATTTTCTTTATTATATCGAATAACCACACGGTCAGTTGGTCATATATTAGTATATGGTCAGAGTAGCAATTTTGATGGACAATTCAGGTGAATAATTGAAATAAGGTTCAGTGAGTTTATGTATTCTTACCAGCTGAATGGGCAATATTAACAATATATCACAGAACAATCAACATTTTAAAATTGCTTGAGCAAAATTATTCACTACGCATTCAAAAATGGCTTTGATCGTTTCCCATAGAAATAGAAATTTTGGATTGTCACTTGACAATTAATAAACGGAGGTTGAAAGTACAATAATTGTCTCTGCGAATTGAGTGAAGCGACAGTTTCTTGGTTGTTATTAAATGTAACTGACAATGATGGTTTAGATAATAAATTCTCAATTTCACTTTCACTCGAGCATAAAATGTCATCGGAAAAGCCCCTTTGAATATTATCGTCTTCTTTGGAGGTGGAACAGATTTTGTCGCATTATCAACTGGTACAATGATAGTTGATGGAATATGTCTGGCGGCAGAAAGCGTGTACTAGATGTTTCTTTTCTTATTTTCACAAACATGATATGACGTCGGATTCTCATGAAAGTTTTAGCAAGCTGTATAGTTAAATATAGGAGATAGCTGTTTTTTAGTTTTTCGATGTATCCCCATTTTCAACGTTTTTACGTCAATTGAAGTTTTAGCACTTTTGATCTTTTATGACCTAAAAGGCCTAAACGTCGAAACACATAACTTCCTTCTTACAATATCTGCGGCTATGTGTCGGCTTCAAATTTTGGATATATCATCTTCAACAAAAGACATATCTAAAAATTTGGTGCCGACCTCAGGAATTCTCAACTTAGTTATGCCCAACTTTAGGGTGGCGCAACTAACGTCAAGGCTAATAAAAATTTCATGACGTCGGATTCCCATTAAATTTTAGTATGTTGTGGAGCTCAAAAGATTAGGAGATAGCTGTTTTTAGGTTCCGCTCTACAGTTTCTCATTATTGCACAGGGGTAAAATTCTAAACATAGGGCATATGTTGAAACCAATGGCATGTAAACTGGAGATGTATTTTTAGTATCAGATATATGATTACAGTTGGCTAATTGTTGGACAAGAGAATTGGAAGTTTTGGTCACAGAGTTGGAGTCTGATGCATAGGGGTAAATTACCAGAGGAATTATGGGAAACGGTGGCTTCGAAAAACTATTTTTTAATATGTCATTTTATACGGAGTTGTTACCAGGCATGTAACTAAAAATGAGACGGAAATATATAATTTTTTTCACCTTTTAGAAATAGGGGGTTATATGCTCCATGGTTAGGTAAGTGGGGGTAGTGGGGAAAATTCTGCTTTCGAGGCTGCTAGGTGGCTGAAAATGCATAGTATCGACATTTTTTCTTGCAATTTTGCAGTTTGAAGCCTTGCATTTGAAAATAAATTATTTCATCTACATTTCGATTGTTTATTTCCACTTAGTCAGATAGTGTTATATGTATTTTAGTGGATTTGAAAAATGTAATACATGTTATGGGTTAGATAACTAAGTTAAAAGAATATTCGCATTTGAAGAGAGTGTATGGCATGTCATTTTTGGAAATGCTTGGAAAACTGTGCAGTGGAAGCTTAGTTTTTCGATTTAATCCCATTTCTGACGTTTTTACGTCAATTGAAGTTTCAGCACTTTTAAGTTTTTATAACATAAAAGACCAAAGCGACGACACGCATAACGTCCTGGTTACAACATCTACAGCGATGAAACTTCCTGACCTTGTTCACGCTTGGGGGATCTAGTGCACGCCGTTTTAATATTTACAAGTTTCTACCTTTATCCAAAACAACGTCACTTTTAACTTGTTTCCCTGCTCTTTTAATTTCAACGCCTGCATCAAACCTTCCTCTTTCCAGTGTTGTATATATCATCTCCAACAAAAACTATATCTAAAATTTTGGTACCGACCTGGGAATTACCAACATTTACGGCCGAATTTAAGGTGACGCTACTGGCGTCAAGGTCATAGAAAATTAAACGACGTCGGATTCTCATAAAATTTTACTATGTTGTAAAGCTCTAAAAAATTAGGAGATGCTTGTTTTTTAGTTCTTCGGTTTATGTCCATTTTTGACGTTTTACGTCATTTCAAGTTTGTTCATTCTTTACATATTTAAAAAAAAACCCCGCTTTTTAAGGGTTAAAAACGTTTTGAGGAATTCAGAATGCTATGATCATGTTTGGCAGATTTTCTATAGATGAAACTGAAAATTTTGAGAAGTTGCTCCCACAAGTTTGGTTACAATTTACTGTCATCGGACGGGACTGTTATTCCAGTGTGAGATACGTTCAGCTTTCAGGCGACAGTGAGCGACATGGGCTGCATTATTCAGCGGTTTAGTACGTTAAATGGCAGTATACATCTTCTCATTGTTAGGCCCCTTCGGTCATGGATGTGTTTTGTTGGATGAATTCTGGATTCTAGCTTGCGATATCAAAATAATCTAGTTATTTTATTGGGGGGTATTAAAAGACACTCTCAACAGCCAGGGTCACATGGTGTGGGATAGTTTTAGGGGTAGAGGAAGCCGGAGTACCTGGAGAGAAAAACCGAGCAGCGGCGAGAAACTGTCAGACACTCCAACTAATTTTATGGTGAAGTCCTAACCAGGAAAAAACTAGATAAGTCTACTTACCTGCCGTGAGGACCTGGCATCGCCACCACCAGCGCAATAGTTAATCCGACTTACTATGTGCATCTGGCATTACGAAAATTTATATCGATAATATCAAAGTCTATTGTCGGCATTACCAATCGGTTCAGATACCTTTTGTTGATTATTTTCATTCAGAAGTCTAACAATGTCTTGGTGGTGATATCGATCTGCCTTATTGATGTGAAAGGTTAGACAGCAAGCTTTGGTGAGTGTGAAGTGTTCTCTTTCAAGAAAAAACAATTCGTTATTGATAATTCATGACAGTCGCTTTATCTATTCACTTTTTTCTTTTTGTTCTTTGAGCGGATCTTCTCCGACATTGTCTGTTTGTATAACTCCAGCATAGAAACAAAATACATTGCTCTTTGTTCAGGTTATTCTTGCCTATGATTTTTAATGTTTGTTGACAGTGAGCTACTTCTATTTGAAACTGTGTTCAGAATTTTGATATTTCGCATATTTCTGCACCAGGTTTTGCTTGACCCTTGCTTTATCTATTCTTTTTTAATTACATTGCATAATATTGATTTCCAGAAGTTACAGGATCCATATTGATCACTGAAGTTCTTCAGATGAGCTCGAAACGACATTCGTGATTTATCAATTGGGAATTTGAGTGCTTGGTTCTAAATTGATTTCCAATACATTGAATTCGGGTGATTTTCTTTGTAATTATGGACCCTGTTACACAGATGTGCGCAGCGTCACAACTTCTTGATCTAATTTCAGCATAAACTTGATTTCACCATAACCAAATTCACGAGATACCCGGCAACAATTATTAGCATCTCAAATTGGGGTTTTTAGGATAATATCTTCCATGCCAATGTCAGCGTGGAAACCATATTTAACCCTCTACCCAACGCAGACGATATCACAATTTATTATTTTAAATATCATTTTTTGAAATTTTTCAAAACATTTCAACAAAACCATATCATGTGACCCGTCGTTGGAACGAGCTTGACGAGCTCGTTCCAACGAGGGATCACTTGATATGGCTTTGTTGAAATGTTTTGAAAAATAATATTTTTTCAACTGCTGAATTTGCATATTACGTGGGCGGATGCGGCCTATTCGTAGGGTAAAGCGTTAATATGTCGCGAATTGTGCTTCGAGTCTAGGGAGCATGTCCTCCGCTATTTTCCTGAACATAAAACAAAGCGAACTGTATTTTAAAACCAAGCACAGTTGTACAAACAAATGCGCCAACACATTATGAAATGCACAACGGATACTGCAATGACGCCGCATTATGGAACGCATTAATTAGTCGTGTTAAAAGGACGTAAAAGAGGCAGTCTGATGTGTTTGGCTGGAGAATATTTTTCGCGCAATTAGATAGCAGTCCATACGGACGGACCAACGAAATGGGCCAGTCATGTTCATTGTTTGTATCAATGTGTCACACTCCGAGGGAAGGTAGGAAACTCCTTGGAATGGTATGGATTATACAAATATATATAGTTCATACACTTCTTGCCCTTTCTTATTGCCCTCATCTTTTGATCTTATGTTACGTCATCATTCATGTTACCAGTGACGTCAAGTGGCTTTTCGTAGTCCGCTTGACGTCATGACCGTCTTGATGTGTGGTCTTAATATGCATGTGCAGCTTGTGTTTTTAGGGTGAATTTTTTATGGGGGCAGCCATGTTGGTGTGTTTGGCGGCACGTGATTAGTATAAGACTAGAATGCTCTCAAGAGTAGGAGGTATTGTTCTAAGGGTATGTTCGATTTATGGAGGTATGTTGAATTACCGAAAACGACACGACGATGACTAAAATTACATAAAAACACTATGCTGTCTATCTCGCTCGGCTTCTCGTTTCTGTCGTGTTCTACTATTGTGTTGTCTAGTTTTTGCTATCACAGACTACTCGTTCCCCTGCCCGAATTAACCAATCTGATGACTTTATCATGATGAAATAACAAATCAAATCGTTCTGTTCCCCTTAGTACCACACATCAACTACCAATGCAATCCTTTTACCAAGTGGATGGGAGTTTGATCTATGTATTTGCGATTGCCTACATACTGGATGTACGAATATGTGTCTGTGTTCTGGTACATAATCTGCCCACATCACACGCAGCATATTGGGACGTGCAAGTAATGATGAATAGAATGAAAGGGTATAGAGTGGGCAGAACGGGGCCCAGTGATTTGTTGAGAATTTCAGCCAGATCAGCAGGTTTTATGGAAGTTGTAGGGTATATTTGGATAATGTTTGCTAGTCGTGTCGTTTCCGGTACATCAACGTCTTCTCACACAATCGATTACACTTTCCGAACACATTTCCTACTCTTGAAAGCATTTCAGGTGCATAGTAACCACGTGCCACCACAGAAATCAAGATGGTTAATTGGTGCTCCCACCATACAAAATGGATGACGTAAACACGTGTCATTCTTAACAACAGGCAATGAACATGCGCACTAACACATCATATAACCATGGTAATGCCGTTTTAACATGGTCGCTATCGACAAACCACATGATGTCACTGCTCACGTGACTGATTCCACTAAATGAGATAAATAGGTGAGATCAATAAGAAAGAACAATAAGTGTGCGAGATATACTACTTCCGGAAGTGTAACAGTGCTCGATTACGGAGGTAAGCAAGTTATGTTTAACTTGTAAAATAGATCAGGTCACCAATGTGTGGGATGAAAGTCTAGGGAAGTGATTGGTAATAAATAAATAAATAAATAAATAAATAAATAAATATAATAAATAAATAAATAAATAAATAAATAAATAAATAAATAAATAAATCTGCACACGTTCTCCAACCCGTCTTAAATAATGGGTTCAATGTTCCAAGAAACAGCATGTGATGCCGGGATGTGTGAACAGCCTGTGTGGCGGGTGGGTTGGTGTGGCGGGTGGGTTGTAAGTTGTCGTTAGCCAAGCTGAGGGGTGTCGAAAGCAATATTCAATCAAATGTTCAGTTGCCCGAATGTTCAGAAAGAGAAGTGTTTTATAGATGGAATATTCCGTCCTCTCGAACTCTATTTTGTTTATCAGATTTTTCTCTTTCACACTGTTAACAATTTGTACCCGCTGGCGTCCATATTTGAAAGAAAGATAGGTGAAGGGGGATGCCACTCGATTCAGTTGTAATAAATTAGAAACGTTAAATATAGTTCAGTGATCTGAGCGCAGCGGCTACCGCTGCGTTCAGATCGCTGAACTAGTGTTATATAGATAAGCATTTTTTTATTTTTTAGATATTAAAATGCGAAGCAGGGAATGTATAATACTATACAAACGTTGAACTAACCGACAAACTCTCTCGAATGAGGACGTCATTCAACGCATGTATTCTAATAATTAGAAATATATCCCCGACAGTAGCATTTTCACTCGGAGGCTTGTATACACAGTATTACATTTGAGGCTTGCACCTGTTCGATTCGACGTGGGGCTGCACGTTGAAATATAATTGGTCTATCCCACACATTCACTCAGCAGCCGTTCATCTTAAGGAAATTATGACGTATCATGCTTCTGGGCCGGAAAAGCGGCCGCTCGGATTCAAGTGGTTAATCGAACCTTCCTCGCCCCTCTAATAATTTCAATGGAGATAAGCAGATTATGACAGAGATAATTCAAGGCTGAATGAAAGAAGGCAGGCCTGGCATACTATCATTCGAACGGTGCTAAAAATGTTACTAGATTGTTTTCGAAATAGCAGATCTAATTTCCAGAAGACATTCAACGAAGCGCGACCAGCGTCGAAGCGCCCAACTACGACGAAAGGTGGTCGTCGCTTTTTTAACGTACAAAGCCGCTCCTTCGTTTTTAATGAAACATGTTAAAAATAGGCTAAACTTCGAAGGGACGTAAAAAGGTCAAAATGGCGTTAAATCGAAAAACAAAACAAACAAAAAACCACCTGCTAACTCCAAATCTTTCTCTTTCTACAACAAACTAAACTTCCAAAGAAATCCCCCATATTTTAACTTTTTACCCTATATCCGCCCCGCTCCCTCCCCTCCCCCATGACGTCGTCTCAGTTCGGCCATAACTTCTGGGAATTTAATAGGACGGCACCACATTGTTGGATACGGTTTTTGTGGAGATTATACTTCGAAATTCTGAAAGATATAGTAAAACAAACGTAAAATTGGCATCGCTGGCATAGGATGCGTAAACTGAAATTGCACAATTTCAAAAAAACAGAAAACAGTGTGTGAAGTTTGATAGCTGTGCTATTTATAAATATGGAGCTTCGTGAATCCCAAGATAGCGTTTTTAATGAAAACTGCCCAAAATGGCTTATGAGGGCCATAAAATTTGAGAGGAACGATTTTATCGTTCCTCTGGTGGTTATCTAAATGAAAAATAATAACAATAATAATAATAATGCAATGTTAACGTCTAGAATCCACTACAATGCTCTCTGACTTACATTACTACCCCGTATCATAGGCGTATACACTCTTTGTTCATTCCATGACAGTCTCAGCTCAACTCAACGGAGCATTCTGTCGGTGCTCCGCAGACGAGCACGCAGGCAAGCGCCTCAACAGGTCCCTATTTTACACCTAGGCACGATGAGGATTGCGTAGTACTGGTGAACATTCACAACGTTCACAGCTGGTACGTGATTTAACGTCGCAGAGTCACACACTCAGACTTCGGTGATCACACACCAGCCACTACCCGAATCAATCGCTGAGTGGTCACCCATCCAAGGATTAACCGGGCTTGGTGTTGCTTAACTTCGGTGATCTAACGAGAACGGGTCTCGCTTCAGATAACCGAAAACTTGTTCGTCTGGAACTACAAACAGTTCGTCAAAAAGTTGTGTCTTATCACCTTATTTGACAGCACTGTTTTAATATGTTCCTGTGGGAAGACCCCTCTCTTCAATGCTCAAACTCCTTAAGACAGCTGACGCCCCATGTGCTTGCCGCAGAAGCTTTCGAAATTTGTGAACTGTCATACAGTAGGGCCATCGTGGACGGGTCAAAATCCACGGGTTGACATTTTTTCACGCATATAATTCAGAGATGATCCGCTATGACACCTAGCAAAATTTCCACCAATGAAGCACCGGAATTACCCCGGTGCTTCATTGGTAGAAATTTCGCTAGGTGTCATAGCGGATCATCTCAGAATTATATGCGTGGAAAAATGCTTAACCATAGATTTTACCCGTCCACGATGGCTCTACTGTAATCGGTCCTCTTTATTATATCCAGAAGAACGGGGACGCGGTGGAGTTGCGGTAAACTTTTCTCGTCAGATCACCGAAGTTAAGTAACGTCGAACCCGGTTAGTCCTCGGATGGGTGACAGTCTGAGCGATCGACTCGGACTCCCGCGTTGTGTCCTTGGGCATGGCATTTAACCCCGATTTTCCACATGGGGTACGATGACGCCGTGTACTAAGGCGTACTGCTCGTCGTTGCTCGGTGGTTCTTTCCGGTTACTCCGGTTTCCTCCACCCGAAAAACTGTCACGGTCATGATTAGCCATTGTGCATAAGTATGTGACCTTAAACACCAATAAATAAATAATCCAGATGAACGGTTATCTCAGAATTCGAGATTTTATTCTCTGCTTAAATGATGAAATATCAGGGCCGATGGTATTTACGTCATATCTCCGGTGTTTGAGGTCGGATTTTCAAACTTCTTTCATCTTTGTATTCGGGACCACGAGTTCTGAAATATCGTATGATTTAAACTCCATGAAGTAAAATTTAATTTTGACTTCAAGTCCATGAAGAAAAATTTAATGCAAAGGCTTTCGGACCTTCGATAGGCATTTACGTCATGGAGTCAATATTTTTCAGTCAATGTGGATAAACAATGACGATGCCTGCCTTCAGTTATACCTCCAGCCGCCTGTGATATAAATTTAGTGCTATATTTTGTACTTTGGGAAGTAGAGCTGTGGGGGAAAGGGGGGGGGGGGGGGGACATTGTTTACAGCATATCTCCGGTATCTGGCGTCGGGTTTTCAAACAATTTTCAACTTTGTGTTTGAGAGCATAGATGCTAAAAGGTCATATGGTCAAATCTTCCGAAGTAGAATTTACATTTTACGTTTTTGCACCTCCGTCACATTTGGTGCCATAGTGTTCAGCTTACTGCGGCAGTGGCCATACAAATGTGCCTTAACAGCCTTCCAAATATCCCTTGAGCTGTGTTCAGTTTCTATGGGGTATATGTTTCCGTTTTTGATGTACAGAAACTATAACAGTGGAGGGGGTGTAAAAACATAAACTGATGTCAAAATGTCAAAAATAACGTTAAATCAAAAAAATCCCAAACAGTTACTTCGAGCTGTACAACATACTACATTTTCATGCAAACTGGACAAACTTTAATTTTTCCGACATTTGACGTCATACAGCCACCCCAGTGGCAGCCCAAGACAAATTGTTGGCCGACTGAAAAGTGATAACATTTTTGGATATGTTTCTTATTGGAGAATATATTACCACAATTTCGAGAGTGAAAGTTCAAGAAGAAGGCATATTTCCCGAAAAACACGTCAAATTGACGTTATTTTGAATAAAGTGCTCATGTTGAAATTCTAACAAATGCATCTAATAGAGCCATCATGAAACTAAAGTGTGTGTGAAATTTTATAGCTGCGTGTAGTATTTATAGGGAGATGTACAGTATTGAAAATTCGCAATTTCAATGAGAAATGTGTAAATTAACCCCTAAATTTGAAGTCATCTAAAAAGATCAAAAATTGCGATAAATCGAAAAATAAAAAAGACACTGGTGTTTTTATTTTTTGCGGTTCCGCTCTACAGTTTCACACTATTGCACAGGGGGTGAAATTCTAAACATAGGGCATATGTTTAAACTTAGGCCATGTAAAACTGAGATATATTTTTAGTATCAGATATATGATTACATAAGGCTTTTTGTTGGACAAGAGAATTTGAAGTTTTGGTCTCAAAGTTGGAGTCTGATACATAGAGGTAAATTACCAGATGAATTATGGGAAACAGTGGCTTCGAAAAATTGGCTATTTTTAATATGTAAATTTTACACGGATATGTTACCAGACAGGTAACTATAAAATGAAACGGAAACATATAAACTTTTTTTTGCATTTTAGAAACAGGGGATGCTCTGCTCCAGGTGTAGGTAGGTGGAGTTGGTGGGGAAATTCTGCTTTTGAGGCTGCTGGGTGGCTGAAAATGGCTGGTTTCGACATTTTTTCATGCAATTTTTCAGGTTCAAGTCTTTCCTTTGACAATAAATTATTCCACCCACATTCAGATTGTGTATTTCTACTTTGTCAGATAGTGTTATATGTTTTTGTGGCTTTGGGAAATGTAATACATGTTATGGGTTAGATAACTAAGTTACAGAATATTTACATTTGAAGAGAGTGTATGGCATGTCATTTTTGAAAATGCTTGGAAAACTGTGGAGCGGAACCTTAAAGAGCATTCTGCCGTTGGTGTCAATTCTTGAACCAGGAAGTTCCTTATTTGTGTATAAGTTATAAATACACCATTTTTCAAAAAACTTTTCATTATTTCTGGTTTGTGTGCAATTGTTAGTGGTAGTTAGGATTCATCAAGTGATATCTCAGCACAACTGGGAGGAAATAAGTGGAAATTTTGAGAAATTTATTGATGTAGCCTAATTTCGCGCCTGTTTTGAATTTGCGTGAAGATTTCGAAAACATTAAGGTAGAGCACTGCCTTTCCCAAACACCGCGCCTTGTATTCATGACAAATATATGCAGTTATGAACTTCCTGGTTGTTATTGTTGACCAGAAATTTGCAGTCATGGCGTGCACTTTTTCATTTTGGTTATTGGTGTCATATCTGTGTGTCATCCGTCCGTTAAGCTGTTTACACTTTCATATCTGGAGAGTAACAACCCCACCCCAAAGCAATGGCTATTATTGCTTGTTGTTTTACATTTTGATTGTATTTAACAGTGCTATTGACAGGACCTGGTTAGTCAATGTTGCTGGTGGTAATAACAAAATGCTCTCTGAAGTGGCTCAGAGAAATGTGGGGGTTGGGGTGGTGTGGTGTGGTTGTGAAAATCAGGCAAAAACTGGCCGCAAAAGCTATTCGGCAGTCAGAAAGGCCATGCTGTATGTTTTTACTGGTTGAAAATAGAGACTTGTGGTTTTTGTTCATTTAACTCAGGATAAACTCCAGATTCTTTTGCCTGAGTGAAATCCAAGGGGAGATCACTCTTGCTTTCTCTTTAAGGTTCCGCTCTACAGTTTCACACTATTGCACAAGGGTGAAATTCTTAACATGGGGCATATGTTGAAACTAAGGCCATGTAAAATAGAGATATATTTTTAGCATTAGATATATGATTACATTAGGCTTTTTGTTGGACAAGACAATTTGAAGTTTTGGTCTCAAAGTTGTTAGAGTCTGATACATTGGGGTAAATTACCAGATGAATTATGGGAAACAGTGGCTTCGAAAAATTGGCTATTTTTAAAATGTCATTTTTACACGGGTTTGTTACCAGACAGGTAACTAAAAATGAAACGGAAACATATAATTTTTTTTTGCATTTTAGAAACAGAGGATGCTCTGCTCCAGGGGTAGGTAGGTGGGGTTGGTGGAAAAATTCTGCTTTTGAGGCTGCTGTTTGGCTGAAAATGACTGGTTTCGGCATTTTTCGTGCAATTTTTCAGGTTAAAGTCTTGCCTTTGACGATAAATTATTCAGCCCACATTCAGATTGTTTATTTCTGCTTAGTCAGATAGTGTTATATGTTTTTGTGGATTTGGGAAATGTAATACATGTTATGGGTTAGATAACTACGTTACAGAATATTTAAATTTGAAGAGAGTGTATGGCATGTCATTTTTGAAAATGCTTGGAAAACTGTGGAGTGGAACCTGAACTCTACAACATACTAAAAGTTCATGAAAATCGGCCAAAATTGAGACGTAACGTCAATAACGTCACCCGAAAATGCGGCCAGAGCTCTGCAGAAATTCCCAGGTCGGTACCACATTTTTAGATAGGGTTTTAGTTGGAGATGATATTTCAAAAATTTAAAAGCAGGAAGCTTGATACAAGTGTTAATATTAAAAGATCAAAGAAAAACGACTTAATTGTGTGTTGTTTTGGATAAAGATGAAAACTCAATAATCGGGCTTCTTTACTTTTAGCGCAGAACAACCATTGACCCTTTGAACAATGGTGGTATCTTCCATGTCTCTTCAATGGCAGCAATTGGAAGAGTCCACATTCATTGTTTGGGGTAAACCGATTAATATTTTCAACGTGCAGCCGTGGTGCTGCACGTTGAAAATAGTAATTGGTCTACCCCACACATTCATTCAGCAGCCATCCTACTTAACCCTTTACCTAACGTAGCGGCCAAAAACGGCCAGCGCTGTTCTCAAAACTCGCCAATTAATTTTCATCATTTTTTCATTTTTTGTCTCTAAAACATAGGTTATGACCCCTCATTGGAACGAGCTCGTCGAGCTCGTTCCAATGAGGGGTCATAACCTATGTTTTTGAGACAAAAAATGAAAATAATAGTTATTTAAGAATTTTTTTTGCAAGTGTCGTCTGCATTTCATTTTAGGTAAAGGGTTAATGAAATTATGACGTATCATGTTTTGGGGCGGAAAATGGGCCACTCGGGTTCAAAGGGTTAATATTTGTGCTAAGTTTTGTGAGGATAGCTTGAAAACTGCGGCCGTGATTCGGTAAAAGAAGGAACAAAAGAAACAAGCTAACGACCCCAATAAGTCAATTCAACTTTGTAATGTCATTCTTAATCACAACACAAATTATAGATCAAAGGATATGGAGGATAAGGACATATATCCAATCTTGATCACGAATAGACTGAACCTGACGCTAATTGCAACAGAATTTCCGTCTGTGGCTGTACGTTATTGCGAAGAACCTCTTCTAAGAGAACTGGTCGCGGTGGTCCAAGTATATTATCATTCAAACAAAACTCGCTACATTTATATTTCACCTTTAATACTACACAAAGCTGTTAGCAACAAACATGGACCGCTATCAAAATGTCCGAGAAACTCTGCCTGGTAAAACACGTCAGAGTTGCCACCTCTACTACCATTATTTAAACGAAACTGAAAATTAGAGATCAGTTATTTATGTGCTCTTTCTATTGGGTAATGCGTTAGCCAGTGTCTTTACATAGGCGTTGCTTTTGTTGCACAGTGTGGCATTGTTGTGTAATGCCTTGCTTTTTATTGCAGAATGTGTTGAAATTGGATAACGCGTCTATACAAGGCTTATTTACGCAAAAAGTAATCGCTTGCTGGGTGTTAGTATCCAGAAACGACGTTTTCATTCATCGGAGACAGGCTGTCTACGAGAGGCTCTGTTAGTGGTGGCTCGAGATCAAGGTTATATATAATAGAAATTATTGACCCCCCCCCCCCCCCCCACCACCACCACCACTCCTCATCCCGCAGAACGCTCTATCTACACCATTTTTGGTTTGTTAGTCTTCAGTCCAGTCTATATCAGCCTTTAACTCGTTGAGTGCTGGAAACCAATATTTAGACTTCACTCTGAACTGCAGGTACCCCAAATTAAAGGTTTATTTCATCTGCGTGGATTTTCTCGTTCCGGTGTTCCTCTAGGCACTCTCCCATAAATTGTAACAAGGGAAAAACACTTGAACAAGTTTTGATGACCAAAATAATTTCGCGCTTTACCAGTTAACAAACGTAACGGATTTTTTCGGGCAGCACTGTTCACAAAAGTAGCATTCACATTTGATTACTTTCTTCATTTCTGCTTCCAAAACATAGCTCATGAGTTATGACATCTATTTGGAACGCGTTCGCGTCTGTGTTCCAATGAGGGGGCATAAGCTATATTTGGGGGGGGGGGGATTAAGAAAATTAAACTTGTCAATTATTCATGAAAGTATTTTGCAAATGTCGTCTGCTAGTCGTGTTAAGTGAGTTAAAAAAGTGACTCAAATGAAAAACGGCGAAAAAGGAGACTGACTGACAATCCGGTTTTACTTCATACCTTTGTGATCAACGTTTTAAATCAAATATTTTTTTTGAATGAAACCAATCTTTAATTAATCTCAAACGCGGTGAGTAATTTTGACAAAGCGGCGCCTTCACTTGGATGGGCAACGGTCAGTCGATGTTGAGGGCAAAATAATTTGGGTTGGATGTCCACGCTCCGCTTAATCACTATTCGAAGATTCGGCCTTGTTCAGTGACGAAAGCAAACCCCATTCACTTTTATATCTGGTCAACAGATCCGTGCTGATCTCACAATCTGGGAGGGAATCGAATACCGAATTGAATAAGATTTCGTATCGAATGCAATCTCATCGCTTTTCCAGTTTCAGATATGCCACCTCTTTAGAGCCATAAATGTTGTTAGTCTCCACTTAACCCTTTACCTAACGAATCGGCCGCATCCGTTCGCGTAATATGTAATATGTAAATTCAGCAGTTGAAAAAATATTAATTTTCTGAAAATTACTACAAAACTATATCATGTCGAGCTCGTTCCAATGAGGGGTCACATTATATGGTTTTGTTGAAATATTTTGAAAAATTTGAAAAAATAATTTTTAAAATC
The DNA here is from genome assembly GCA_031216915.1 of Pictodentalium vernedei. Classification (NCBI taxonomy): domain Eukaryota; kingdom Metazoa; phylum Mollusca; class Scaphopoda; order Dentaliida; family Dentaliidae; genus Pictodentalium; species Pictodentalium vernedei. The sequence goes on along the minus strand of CM062297.1, from coordinate 230,543,036 downwards.
ACAAATTTTGATATCGTCTGCGTTGGTTAAAGGGTTAAGTATTGTATGCAACGTCGACTCGTGGGTTTGGCAATCAATCAAACCAAAAGCCGAATATTCAAGAACGGAACCAAAGTAAATTCGGACGCGAAACCTCCACTCTTTGTAGGATTTTGAGGATATCGAAACGATTTGCAAATTTCCAAATCGACGCGACTCAAATCGAGTCATCTGGACGAATTCGAATCAAAACGAATTTTGAAGCTTCGCAGAATCTACGGGAGAAGTAGTTTAAAAGTTTGTAGGAAAACTATTTTCCAGAAATCATACAAAATGATTTTCATTGGAAATGACAAAAAATACTTTATTTTACTTTGTATACTCTCCCAAAAAAGAAAGTGTGCATGTTAGAAAATAACACTAAAAAAAGATATATATCATTTTCATTCATGAAAATTTTATTCAATCACAGATGAATCAATTTGTGATCAACACGAGAAATTTGATTAGGCTACGGCGAATACTCTTGGTGCCATGGAGAGTCAAAGACACTAAGGGTCAAACACAAAAGTCACACACTCAATATCTGGTATGACCTCCGTGTGCACCGACTACTGCTGTGCATCTACGCCTCATGGAAGCGAACAAGTTAGCATGGAAGTGTTGTGGGATGTTGTTCCATATTCTGATAAGCTGTCTTTGGAGTTCCACAAGCGTTGACGGTGCATGGGGATGCCGGCGTGGCTGACGTTTCATTTCGTCCCATACGTGCTCAATGGGTGAGATATCGGGCGAATTTGCGGGCCAGGGAAGAACATCCACTTGTTGTTGCTGCAGATACTGTTGAACAACACGAGCTGCGTGGGGTCGGGCGTTGTCCTGCTGTAGAATGACGCCGGGGCCGCAACGTTGCAGAAATGGGACAACAACAGGTGTAATCACTTCATCACGATATCTGGCTGCATTGAGATTGCCATCAATAATGACCAGCTCAGTTCTGTTACGGGCAGTGATGCCACCCCACACCATGAGAGACCCCCCCCCCCCCCCCCCCCCCAATAACGGTTTCGCTCCACGACACATGGATCTGCGTAGCGTTCGTTTCGACGTCTGTACACTCTCTGGTGGCCATCTGATGATGAAAGATGGAAACGGCATTCATCTGTGAATAAAACACGTCACCACCAGTGTAAGGGATGTCTGAGATGTTGTCTACACCACTGCAGTCGAGCACGGCGATGGCGTAACGTCAAAATCGGACGAATTGTAGGTCTTCGAGGACGTAAGCCGTATTCTCTCAGCCGGTTGATTACTGTTTGAGGATGTATCCGTCTCAGGTTAGGGATGTTCCTGGCTGTCGTCGTTGCCGTTTGTTGCCGGTTCCGGAGATGGATGACACGGATATACCGATCTTGTGCAGGGGTGGTAACTCGGGGTCTCCCGGAGCGGGGTCGGTCTCGAACGCCATCATGTTGTGCATGTCGATGGACTAGCCTGTCTACAGTGTTACGGTGGCAGTTCAAATGCTGGGCAACCTTTCTGTGTGTTCTGCCAGTTCTAATCATACTCAGGGCAAGGAGACGTTGATTCATTGTCAGTCTTGCCATGCTAATGTGGAGTCGTTTTAACAGCAGCGCAAGTTTGAATGTGAACGATAGGAAGGCCTTACTTTAGTGTTTAAATACCCAATGATTCACAGACTCTCCACGTGCAAAACATGCCTTTTCACAAACGTGCAGCACGTCATTTAACGTTAATGCAATTTTAACGGGGAAAGCTGTTTTTGTGTTCAATATAACTTATTCATGAACAGGTTAACACTCTTTTCACCTACGAAATTATTTTTTTGGACTTTGATCAATTTCTGCAATGCACACTTTCTTTTTTGGGCGAGTATATATTTTGAACTGACTGTTAGATAATCCTAAATCTCTTGAATTAGATGATATTTGTCAAAAGATGGGTACCTAAACCTTCATAAAGAAATCATGTATAAAGTTTTAGGATTAAAAATAGAAATTTTTTTACAGAATCTTGACCTGACACTTGATCCAGATGCCAACAATTAACAGTTGAATGAAATAATATTTTCATAACTAATCGGCAGTCTTCGGCTGCGTTCGGGGGACTGTCAGCTCGCTGGTAAAAGTCGGACTTCAATGAGTGGTCCTGACAACCGTTACTTATTCCCAGTTCCTTATTCGACATTTGTTATCAACCGATTTTATCGGTTGATAACGAATGACGATTAAGGAACTGGGAATAAGTAACGATTGTCACGCCCGTCTTCACTGAATACTGACCAGCGAAATTTCTCCTCCACATTTGCCGTTATTGGTAATAAAATTTTATCTATAAATTGATCAGAGAAAAAAATGAAGCAGAATTAAGACCTTGGAATACATTTTCCTTTGAAGGCGCTATGGGAGTCAAAAGTGTTTTGGAAAAAACTGTGGATGAATGCATCCGATTTAAGTGCTCCCCCCCCCCCCCCCCCTCCCATCTTTGAAAACGAACATGTTTGTTGAATTCCACTAGAGATATACATTGTGATCGGAATTAGCACTTAAATATATGGTACATATTGTTTTTATTTAAAAATGCCTTTAACAGTCACTCGATTTCACAACATTTTATGTAAAATTTAGAAAATTTTGCTGAAATGTAAATTTTTTTTATCGCCTGTGTATGGATAGTGGCATTATATAACATAGCCCAAGAACATTAGGTTTCACTAGGGAAAAAAATCGGAGAAAGCTGATTTTTTCAGGGAATGTCGAGTACATGTCACTGAACGATTGGACAAAAGTCCCCTAAAATCCCAGGTGAGCTTTTTTTTCTACAGCCTTTTTTCGAAAACGCGTTTGAAAAAAATAAAAAAAAAATCGCACGAACTTTGTAACCTCGAATTGATCCAACTGTATTTTTTGTTTACGCGTATTTCGAGCTACATAATGTCTAATATACATTTACCTAGAGGAAAATGTGCATTCTGTGACAATTTCTGCGAAAAATTATTGAAAATTCACAAAAAAGTATCGGATTTACGCAAAAAATGACGATTTTCTTAACGGATTTGCCAAAAGGGTCGTAGTACAGAACGGGATGTTAGTTGGACAGACGATAAAAAAATCCACCACCATTCGAAGACTTTTATCATTGCTTACAAAATAGACATTATGGAAGACCCCCTCTGCTTCTGGCCGAGTTCCCCTTTTGGCATAAAATTCGTCAGCATGAGAACTCAACTATTTTCGGGCTTGGGACCGAACAGACACGTCTGTGTCTGGCAGCATTAGATCAATAAATAATATTTACAGAATGTACAAAAATCAATAAATAATATTTACAGAATGTACAAATCAATCAACATGGATTAAGTTACATTGACTATTATCAACGCTATATACAGAAATGAAATGACCTATATACATATTATTCATCGAACTCAGAAATTTCCGACAGGACAGTGTTTCTGTGGTTGTTACAAGAATCCGAACTGCAATTACACAAACCTGAGCAAGAGAGTCCTGCCTTCTTACACCCACACCTTTTTGTACAAGCACAACTGATCAGATTCAGTAGGTTATCGGGGGCACATGGCTTTGTGGCTGCAGTCGGTACAAGAAGTCCATTGTCTAGCGACCACCCCCAGTCCGTCGGAGGAAGCGAAGTGCCCAGCCATTGTTGGACCTGGAGATAACATCTGTAGACATGTTGTTGTGCAGCATCGCTGCTTGGTGGGAGTGAGGCTAGGTCGATGGGTTTATTCAGTCTAGATTTTGCTACATAACGCTTGTAAGTGACATATCTATATTGGTCGAGAGAGGAAACAGTTTTACTCCCGTATAAGATCAGGAAAAATTGTTTCCCGGCAGCGGCTACTGGACTTGGTGTACTGTCATCCGCCAAAATTGTGTTGACATACTGTTGTGAGTCGCTAGTAACATCGGAGACAATTGTACTGAATACTTCCTTCTTACCAACTTGAAAGAGTGCAGAAGTAGTGTCACAACCACTTATAGAATGTGCTACAAGGAGGTTGCTTCTATGGTCACCCATTTTGGTTGCTATTTCACTAACTGAAACTAGTAAGTTTGGGGTAATGGAATACATCATGTGAATATTACATCCCGGTTGAACTCGAGAGGTAAGAATGACTAACAAGTCAGTGTCTGTTCCCACAACGACAACATTGTTGTCATCTTGAGCGATGTCAAGTGCAGTTTCGGCTATCAGTACATCAGCATCAGCCTCGGCCTGCTTGGACTGAATATTGATAGCAGATAGCTCCTGCATTAGAAGATCGATCAGTTGGGTTTTGTTCTTGGCATTTGCAAGGAAATCGGATTGGGGTGTGGTGGCTGGTAACTCGGGTGAGATATTGATATCAATGGAATACCTGTCTTTAGATCTACGGGCTTGTTCCATGCCCTTTGTCGACATTGTACAAGCATAACCATCAAAAACAACCACGACGTTCGCCCCAAAATGTCTCACTAGATAATTGGAATATGATGTACATATGTCCTTATATGACGACTGTTTAGGCCATACAACTGCCCTCAATAAAAATCCACCATCTACAACAAACAGAGAATGTTCTGGGATTTTAGTTTGCTCGGAACCGTATGTTTTGAGGATCTTACCGAGCGTGCTTTTCTGTGTCTTCCTCATTCCAGCAGAATCAAACAATGCTGGTGGTTTCGGGGCGAGTTCATATTTGAGATACTCTTCCATCTCTGCTTGTGACTGAATAACACATGTGATGCGGTTGAACAGAATTGTGGGGTCAATCACTACCTTACTTCCACGGACTTTGATGCTATTTGCCATCGATGCGAAAGACTTCACAGTTTCAACACGTCGTAGTTTGATGCTGTTGAACGTTTTGCTTACAACATCCGATACGCAACATTCACCAGTTTTGCGAACTTGGTCACAGTTCACAGTTTCGTCGGCCACAAGCCCGGTCGCTATAGAGACTAATTGTAGTGGATCTCTATTCTGAAAGGGGGAATGCACTCTGAGCCAGTTCAATAATTTGGTGACATCATTGGCATCAGTCAATTGTGAACTTTGACGGAGATCCCGACGTTGTTCGCCATGACCAGTGTGAACATGAACAAAATTTTCGAGAGCATTACATATCGAAAGGCAAAGAGGTAGTCCATGTACCCATTTCGCAACAGTGCTATCGGTTATTCCCCTGCCATGTGTGAGACCACCAGGGAGCTTGAACATTCTCATTAAACACTGCTCTATGGTCTGATCAGAATATATCCCGTCCCAGAATTTATCTGAGCGCCTTATGGTAAAGTAACCTTTCTCAGTGAACAACTTCAAATCATCATGTTGCATTATTTCTGTTAGCTCATTCATCTGCTGCTAATAGAGATGAGAACTTTTTGCGTATGCAAAATGACCACCTGCGTGAAATACTGGAATCATATTGCGAACACAATATGTGTGGAGTTCCCAGTCGCCTGTGCGCTCTGCTCTCAAGAACAACTGGAGAAGATCTATTTGCTCGTAGTATTGTACTCAAAGCTTTCCTGTGCGCCCTACGGACGCATTCTGGAGCAGTTCGTGTAATTTTGACAGTAGATGGTTGACACTTTCTTGATTGACAGCGTCAACTGTTGTACAGTCACCTCTGGCAAGTCCACAGAATATTTCATTGACTTCTGTGCAGTCTATGTTATCTAGTGTTCGGCTTTCTTCAAACACAAGTTTTGTAATGGCAATTTGTGTTAGCAAATGGGCACGAACTGCTCTTGAATATGCATGACCACTGATCAAATGATGGATTGACCCACCAGCATAAACAGTCCCCCAAAGTTCATCCAAGCCGCTACCAGCCATGATCGAACCAATTGCCCCTAAATATGACATAATCATATGGAAGCCGCCGAGTCTAACGAAAACTTTTGTCAACTTATCTGACGAAGACACAATCTCCACTGCTTTGATATATACACATCAAGGGCGTGCACACATTACATGCCAATGCATCTTGAGTGTAGGCGAACACCACATTATGTGATTTAATCGAACATGGAAATTGAAACAATGATGCTATAATACGGTATTTGAATGAGAAAAGTCGATGCCGTTTGAATTTGAGTTTAGGGGGTATGGTTAATATTTCACACGTTTCACCAGTTCATTATGGAATAAATGACTATTGTTATATATCATTATAAAGCCACTGCTTTTCTGCAATTTTTGATATATAATTTAACTCCCAAAGTAGTCGTAGATTTGATTTAATGGACGTTGTGTACCGTTGTGTGTATGAAAACAATAAATTTTTTTTCGTAATTTTGTACATTTTCGTGAATATTTCACCATTGAGTGTGAGGATTGGTACAAAGTTGGCATTTTCTGTTGGGGATATGTATTCTCAATATAATTCAGCACGATATTTATGATTCTCACCCTACTAAGGCGAATAAGAATGAGAAATATGGAGCTGGGTCGAATTTTTTTTAAATTTTTTTTTTCATCAAAAAAACGCTATAACTAAAAAAGCTCAACTCGGATTCACGGGGACTTTTCACACTTTATCCGCAATGTGTGTCCCGGAAACATATAAAAAATCAGCTTTCTCCGATTTTTTTCCTTACTTTCTCATTTTTATGTCTAATGTGCCTGGACTAACAATTACCTGTCAAAATATGCTATTATTATGCTAACTGGATACCGGAGTGGTCACTTTCCACGGTTTAATTAATGAAGCGGAGCTCGGTGGCTTGGTGGTTACGGCATTGAACTGCAAACCGAAAGGTCCACGCTTCGATCCTCATTAGGAGTAACTGCTTTGTGTCCTTGGGCAAGGCACTTAATCTCAATTGCCCACGTGCATGGGGGCACGGTGGCGATGTGTACTAAGGCGTACTTCACTCCGATGGTGCACTTGTCTTCAACCAATGCTCTAACCCTGCTTGTGTGGAGTTAGTACCTTGGGGAGTCTGAGAGTTGCTCGCCTTTGCTCGGTGGTTCTCACCGTTTACTCCGGCTTCCTCCACACGTAAAACTGTCAGACACGAGGTGACCCTGGCTGTAGAAAGTGTCTTTAAACTCCGAAACACAGAAAAAACCTCCAGTAAATAAATAATTAAATTCATTACTTAATGGAGCACTGGGTACAACCCTGTCATTCATTAATTAAACTTTTGTTGATGATGATTGTTATTACCTGGTAAACGCATGCGTGGACATCACTGCTCACGCGTGAATTACGGTCAGATTAACCGATGAAAGGTCATAACCAGTGACCGAGGACTGAGGAATACACCGACAGTAATGGTCAACAATGACCCCATATTAATCAATGTACCGATGACCCCATATTAATCAATGTACCGACACTGGCGGTATATTAATTATCGCTGTTCGCCATTTTGTTTTCATCGCAAATATCACAACCTGAATTCGGCTAATTGGCAGTTTTGAAAGTTTGCTTTCAGTTCAAAGCGTCGGAAAGCTGACAGAATTGTAAATTGTGAATGCGGCAAAAAATGTTGAAGATAATAAATCAATAATTTTCTTGGCGATCAATGATTACTCCCTTTGCATTGCAAAGGAATCCATTCGGCAATTTGACAAAATTATAAAAAAGTATATATATATATATATATATATATATATATATATATATATATATTATATATATATATATATATATATATATATATAACTTCGTCAAATTGCCGTCATGCTCGGAAGTTTACTTCCTTCTAAGCGGCTTTCATTTCCAAAAATGAAAGCCGCTTAGAAGGAAGTAAACTTCCGAGCATGACGGCAATTTGACGAAGTTATATAAAATATTTGATGAAGTGTATATATATATATATATATATATATTTTTATATGTCACAAATAGTCATTGCGTCTTACGTGAAGACCATCTGGTCCGAGGGACCTTGTACGTTTCTTTAAATAAGAGAAAAACAACACTTCTTAAAAGTATAATTATTACTGGAACCACATTGCTTTTTTATTCTAATTCGCATTGCTCAAACGAATATAAATTATTTATAAACTAAACTAAACACATTCTAGCAGTTAGCGTGCAACAAAGACTTTATTACCGAAGAATAACTGTTCTTACACATATGGATTACAACAATGAAAACATGTTACCAAATACATTATGCCCTGGGGACAGTGTGAAAGCTTGTTGAGGGGGTGGGTGGTATTGAAGACCAGGAAGAAACACTGTTGCATCGCAGGACGGCAAGCTTCGAATGACTAGAAAACAACCTAGACTGTATAACAACAGCAGTCACGAATAGTAGGGATTGCGAACAATTCACCCAGACGATAGCAACATGGAAATACGTAGTTCTACATCAGTGGGCAGATACCCCTGTCACATACACAAAAACAGTGACGCATGTTATCTGTAACTTTTATAAATATATTTATACTTTTGTATCTCAAATCACTGGAGGCATTCAAGCTGGAACAACACGCAGTTATACTGTTAACCCATTACCTAACATGAAAAGCAGACGACACTTGCAAAAACAATTCTTGAATAACTAATTTTTTTAATTTTTTGTCTCAAAAACATAGGTTATGACCCTCATTGTAACGAGCTTGTCCCAACGAGGGGTAATAACCTATGTTTTTGAGACAAAAAAATGAAAAAATAATGAAAATTAATTGGCGATTTTTGAGAATAGTGCTGGCCGTTTTGGACGTTACGTTGGGTAAAAGGTTAAATGGCACAGTCTTGTCATGAAATGTTGAATATGAACCGGGAAGCGCTCAATAAGTTTATCCGAGGATCGCAAAAGTTCAAGGTAGCCGAACACCAGTTCAACCGAAACGACAGGCATTTTTATGAGTCGGAAAATGAAATAGGAAATTAAAATGCTAGTTACATCTTTACTCAAAATCACAATACAGTATTTTAATTATTTTTTGTATAAACTATTTTCCAAAACTTTCAACAAAACCATATCATATGACCCTCTCAATGGAACGAACTCATCGAGATCGTTCCAATGAGGGAGGTCACATGATATGCTGTAATTGAATTTGGGGAAAAAATAACGTTTTTGTCAACTGCTCAATTTGTAAATTACCTGGGAGAGTGCGACCGTTTCGTTTGATAAAGTATTAATCAAGTTATTACAGCTGAGAATTATAGATAAAACTCTCATCACCATTACATATCACCATTATGTTCCAATTTTTGTATCTGAGTCTCGCTCTTGTTTCTCAGGCTATATCTCGACTCGTCCCTGACTCGTCGAGATATTGTCTTATAAACAAACGCTCGACTCTGAAACAATATTTTGTACATAAATATGATGGTGATAATATATATACCCCCCCCCCCCCCCCTCTCCCTCTGCAAGGAAAAATGTCCTGCAACCGAAATGGTTCGGTAGGATATCTACCAGCGACGTATGCCCGGTTAATTAAGCAAGATTAATTGGCTTCTTTTGCTCCTTGATGTTTTCAGCGTCCATCTTATGGGCGACTTTCAGACAATGACTCAAATGCCCCACGGAGAGTGCGGTGTCTAAGTGGTTTCGGCATTGAAATTCAAATCGGTTCGATCCCCGACAGGGGTAGCTGCCTTATGTCCTTGGGCAAGGCACTTAATCCCGATTGTCCATGTGGGGGCACGGTGGAGCTGTCTACTAAGGCGTACTGCACGTTTATGGTGCACCTGTCTTCAACCAAAGCTAACCCTGCTTGAGTGGAGTCAGTACGTTGGGAAGTATTGAAAGTTGCTCGCCGTTGCTCGGTGGTCCTCTCCCGGTATTCCGGCTTCCTCCATCCGTAAAACTGTCCGACAGGAGGTTACCCAGGCCTTCGAAGGTGTTGTTAAACTCCGAAACACAGAATTCATTGGCTTTAAAACGGAGGGTGAAAGCTGCGCATGTGCCACACACAATGACAATCTCTTCAAATTTATGCCCGACTAGCAGTCTAAAAGATCTCATCTTTGCTTATTCATTTATCAAAAAGGTGACAGATGATAACTGCTTCACGAAAATAATTAAGAATTGTATTTATTATTCATCACTGTTGCGACTTCAGTCTATTAAAAAGTGGTTGATAAGACGGATTCGATACACAGTTTGTTAGTAACCTAATATGGTATGTGCACGGTTAGTTTATCCCTTTACCTAACAAATCGGCAGCATCCGCCCGCGTAATATGCAATTTCAGCAGTTGAAATAGATTGTTAAAATTTCAAACAAATCCATATCATGTGATCGCTCATTGGAACAAGCTCGTCGATCTCGTTCAAATATAGGGTCACATGATATGGTTTTGAAAAAACTGGAAAACAATATTTAAAATAATAAATTTTGATATTGTCTGCTTTTGGGTAAACGGTTAATCCATATTGAATTCGCGCTAAGCTCTTGCCCAATACGGAATGAACTGACAATCAGTTCACAGACAAACTGTGTAACGAATAATTCGGCGTGTATGATTCATATTACAACAGTTTCCATCTGCTAAAGTCAGCAAACGACCATGGAGAACATTTAACCCTTCTCTGGACATGGGTTAGTACGTTCGCTCCAGCTGACTACAATTTGTCTCGAAAACAAAAAACAATGGTACCTAAAGCACACACACCACAGTCACGGGAAACCATGTACAACACGCACCCTTTTCAAAGCAAAATAACTTATAAAAATCGGCAGTGTCACCTTTTATACTCGCATCTAGACCACCCCATGGCCCTCATAGTTCCAAGACCACTACTGCTTATTTGTCCATTATCACCATCGTCTGTCCTGTAATTAGCTTCCAGTCTTTTCTGCCACTACTACTGGTCTGAAACACTACTATTGGCTACCACTAGGTGCCCTGTGCTAGAGTCCCCCACACTTACGTCTGACTAGAATGGCTCTCAGTACCTATATCACTATACGATAATCGCTATCATACATGGCTGTCACTACTACTAACAGTCAAATACAATCTGCTTGTTCCAATGGTTCGAATGTTATCGAGCAAATGAGCTTTGCGCAGTGCCCTGAACAATGATTACTCGAACGACTCGAATCTAATCGAGTAAATAAGCTATCGAATAATTACTCGAACGACTGACTCCTCTTATGCTCATCCGGGTAGTGGATGATGCCTATGACATGGTGATTTGCTATTGGAGGATACCTATTAGAGGATACCTTTCAGAGGATATACACAGAACGACACACGCGTGTGAATGGGTTAATGGATCTGGCACGAGTGCCAGCGTGGAAGTATAAAACGAGAGGCCGCAGTCCTCGAGTTTTATCCTTCCGCGATGGCACAAGTCCTCGAGTTTTATCCTTCCGCGATGGCACAAGTGCCATATCGATTAACCCATTCACACGCGTGTGAGGTTCTGTGCTTATTACGCGCCTTCACGACTATAAAAACAATTATTAGAAGGACGCAATTCATTTGACAACTATCGACACAAAGAACACATTTTATCCCCAACCAAATTTGCGAGGTGAACGTCCGTAACTATTTCGTCCCCGAGATCCAATGTGTTCTATGTGCCTACTGGCACATAGAACACATTGGAACTCATGGGACGATTTGGGGCTGTTGCTAGGGATTCAAATTGTAATTGTGATGCACGATTTATAGAATATTCCAGTGAAATTTCGTTTCTGTTTAAAAATAGTCAGTCACATATATGCGGAACAGATTTTCATTTTCCTCATGGTTTAGTGTTGCTATAGATGTGGATTACATAGAACAGGCGTGTAATAAAGTTATGGTTCCTAGTATGGATCCTGCCTTCTAGACCATCCCATGGCCCCCATACCTCCAAAACCACTACTGCTGACTTGTCCATAATTACTACCATCCGTTTTGGTATCGGCTTCCACTGTAATCACCCAAAGCTATAGTCTTTACCCCCCCCCCCCCCCCGTTGCAGCCTTGTACCGCTACTAAGTTAGTAGACCTTAAGACGATCTATACTCTACAACGTTACTGGAAACCAAGAATATTTTACACAACCATATGACCTAGTGTTCAGAACTACCCATGGGATAGTACAACACGTTAAATGGTTTTGTGGTACTAAGGGATAACAGTAGACGACCAGGGTACCTAGAGTACATCCTATACTACCGTACTTGACAACAAAACATATCCCACCACACCGCAAGACTAGGATAACAATTGGGTATATACAGACAGACTACCTCGCACTTCCGCATGGCATAGCATTACGTACTACCTATATCATCTATGGGCCAACACAACGTCTTAGATGGATAGTAGAAACAAGAGCTAACACTACACTAGACAACCATGCATTACCCCACCACGCGTCACAATACCGCTTGACCTAGCAAAACGCACAACCTATACCAGTAATAGGACAATACAAAGTATTCGGTAGGTTAATAGCACTAAGGGTTAAGATGGGACCTACAGGGGTATATACCGCCCATACTATACTACTATATCAGTCCAGCATGAGAAGCCCGACACATTCTGAACCGAGCAACGTAACATCAGATTCTACAGTGGACAACAACAGCGGTCAACGTCTCTTGTAATATCAACAACTGATACTAATTTCGAGAGGACATCTGAAACATATGTTGTAAAATTCTGGTACATCGTCTTTGTTAAGACGACAATAAATCTTATATAGGCCTTTTACTATAGTGACCATACCATATATATCAATTTGTACGATATCCTTTGTTTACTTATGTGGCATCATATTTCACTGATGGTACCATTATTATTACAAGGTCAGATTCCATAACTCAATACGTAGCATTTCATAAATGAGAAATATGTAAAACGAAATTCCGAAATAATTTCTTACACTAGGTTGGGGCTCGAAAATGCTAGGAGGAAGTAAAGCCATGTGCCCGAAAAATCTCGTGAAGGACAGAATTTATTGCAGAGCACGATTCTAAGACTGTTGGATAATTGTTGGTGCGGAACGTTCTTATGCGCGTACCATTGCTAAACATTAAGTGGTGGTCTTACCGTCCAATGCGGAGAGAGAACCCAATACTACGAGCGTCGGAGGCCAAACACTTCGCGGCCGGAGTTTCTCTTAGTGGAAAATTGGAATTGCTATGCAATTTGATATGATATCTTGGTACACGAAGACCTTTCTTGGCAAAAGTGTGTTCAACAGAATCGCACGAAAATCTTCATGCCCTGTCAGTGTGTGGTTTTGGCCAAGGTCTAAATCGGAATTTCAGACTTAGTTGTCAGAAAACTTGGGTCACCGGAAGTTTTAGTAGATGGGTGGTGGGGTGCTCTTCTTGACGATATGTCTTCTACGCCTATGTTTCTGAGTGCTCTCACATACACAATTTATGGGTAAATGGCTTTCAGCGTTTTCACTAATAAGACGGATCAGGTTTCATAATTTAATACAATTTCATGAAGCGAATTAACTGACATTTGGTGCGCCAGGCAAAACAATTTGTGCCCTATCATCCTCACTTCACAATACCCTCATGGCGTTGCTTGATAACATTGCATTCCCTAAGAGGATGCGGGCGATGTTACAGTGAAGTACTTCTAAGTCTCAATGAACAATATGTTTGACACATGGAAGTCCTTATCAAGCGTCTGTCAATCGAGATTCCACAATGTATGGGTCAAGGTCACCGACAGAGAAGTAACAACGAGATGGTAGCTAAGTATTAGAGTAACTGTTACAGTGCTGAATTATTTTTCAAAGGTGATTTGTATGACGGGTATTTTTTCAGAGACACCGTACTACTGGAAATAGGGCCTTAAGTCCGCAAGATTTTGTTCTTGGACAATTGTTTGTTACAATTTATTGGAGAGTGCCTGTAGGCACTCTCCAATAAACTGTGACAAAACAATTTCCTTTCAACATTTCTTTTTCTACTGTTGAAAAAAACAACATGCTACCGCATATAGTGTAAAACCAGTAAAATGGCATTAAGCACTTTTCAGTTCAAGTGCAATGATAGAAGCTTTTGGCACTCGTCCAGTTAACTACACTGCAAATTGAGACTGGAGCACAATCAGGCGGAGCTTTGGGGCAAGGGAGTTTGTGAGAAATAATGTCAAATTTAGAGCGTCATCTTCTAAGAAAGCAAGCAGCCCTTTTAAACAAATCACTGGTTGTGTTTCTATCTTTGCATGCTCATACTCGGGAACCGTTTAGGTTTTTGTCATAATTGCTCCACGGAGAAGTAGCCATTTCGTCTGGACGAGTTATTCGAGGAGAGGTTGAGAGATCTAAGCCAGCCAAGCAAAGAACTGAATCCCAAAATGTCTTCCCTCTGCAGGACCCGTCATGTATGTAGTAATATAAAATACGTACCTAGTTTGTAATTACCATATGTACAACCTGATTAAGATCCCGACATGAACACACACAATCCTCCATTATCAACGCGTCAAGTGCGAATGATATAGAAAGGGCGAAATCAATTCCAATTAAGCTTACCTGTATAGTCTTCTGCTAATGCGTGTTCACGGTACAAATGGCATTCAGTTCGTGAATTACCTATAAATATATACACCCGATCTATACAAGTGCAGTAGTTATTTTAGATTCACCTTTTTAACCCTTTACCCAACGCACAGGATATCAAAATTTATTATTTTAATTCTTGTTTCTTCAAATTTTTCAAATAATTTCTACAAAACCATACCACGTGATCCCCCCACCCCCCCCCCCCCCCACCCCCATTGGAACGAGCTCGTTCCAGTGAGGCGTCATATGATATGGTTTTGTTGACATTGTTTTTACACTTTCGTTTTTTCAACTGCTAAATTTGTAAATTACACGAGGGGATGTGGCTGTTGCGTTAAGTAACCTGTTAACGCTCTCTCTCGCCTCGAGTTGATAAGTCCAGGAAAAAACATAGAAGTCTCAAGTGACATCGTATGCTACTCCTCATTGCTGCTGATGGTGAGGTAAGAATGTTAACTTGGTTTTGACCTCAAAAGAAGTTTATAAAATATACAAAACAAGACAAAGACGAGCATAAATTTGATCTGACGGATATAGACAGTTGTGAAGGCAGGGGGCGGGGATTATAAAACGCTATTTGTTTTTTTTTAAATTTTTGCCTTCACCATATCTTATGAGCCTTTATTGGAACGAGCTTGCCGAGGTTATGCCAATGAGGGGTCATAAGCTATTGTTTTCAAAGAAAAGATGCAAATGTCGACTGATATTCGCGTTTGGTGAAGACTTAACCCTTTGCCTAACGAATCGGTGCATCCGCCTACATAATATTCAAATTCAGCAAGCGAAAAAAAAAATTATTTTTAAAAAAAATTCAACCAAACCATACCATGTGATCCCTCATTGGAACGAGCTCGTCGCATGATATAGTTTTGTTGAAAATTTTGAAACATTTGAAGAACTAATATTTAAAACAATAAATTTTGATATCGTCTGTGTTCGGTAGATGAATACAAACTATAAAACTATTCCCGATGGAGAATCTGTTACTCCCCTACACCATCCCTACCATAAACAAAAATCTATCACCGCCCGTGGAAATCAATTGCATAAACATATATGCACTTGTTTTCTTCAAAGGGAGCGTTCGATCGCCTCATCTACTCCACCCACCCTCTTAACTCAAGCCAGAAAATAAGTAGACTGTCATCTTCAGAATGAGGTTCCAAGAGGGTGAATTTATTGATGCTACCCTGCACAGCAGGGTAGCATCACTAAATTTACCCTCTGTGAGCCTCAGTCTGAATAAGGGTATCAAAACTGAACAGAAAAAGGTACCCAGAGGATAAATTGGCCCACTGTGGGGGATAGCATCATCAAATTCACCGTCTGGGGACCTCATTCTGCAAATGTCAGACTGCTTATTTTCAGGCCTGTCTAGACTTGTCACTGGGTGGGAAATGAAATATTAGTTTATGGATATCTAGTTTCATTATTTCATCAAAAACTGCTCAGATCCACCCACCTTCAAAAACCAAACATTTTTTCTCATTTTTAAAAAAAGTATTTTTCATTTATTCATTTTATACAGACTTTTTATTTATTTTTTTTTTTCGATAAAACCGAAGAATAGGGGACTCTGCAGTTTATTTAAAAATACTGATCTCCTCCATTTTTCTGTGCTTATTTACTTTTCATATCACGATCCCAACACATAATAGCTATTTCAAGTTCAACAATATCATATTTGTTAGTTATTTTAACCCCTTTCTTCCTTAAGAAACTGAAAAATAAAATCTCCATCTTGAAGTGGACTAAAACTGGAGATATATACGTACTTTTTAGGAGTCAGTGCAGTAAAGGCTATAGATATTGTTCTAATTGTTTTTCATTCCAATAAATAAACAACAGCCGGGTCACCGCATGGATGTTCTTGCTTTAAATGTGTGTTTGCTATTTCTAGAACAAAATAGCTGACTACGGGCATTTTATGGCTGTCAGAAACAAAACTGTGTGACACCCTCTTGGTCTCGTCAATTCGCACCATTGTGTCAGACCGTCCAATAAGTTGTCCGTTTCTCCATCCAATATGATTGCAGGGACGGCCCGATAGACATTCGGACGGCACAATGGACGGACGGATGGCCCGACGGACGAACGAACGAACGAACGAACAACTTAAAAATGTGAGTTGTGGGCTAAAAAAATTACGGAAAAATTTATCATTCGTTCGGACAACGGTTAAAACCTCGGTTTTTTGGAAAAATTTCGAGGGGCATAGAAAGAGTTACATCCCCCAACCCTTACCCTGAGCTGACACTAACCCTAATCCTAGCCCTGAACTGACCCTAACCCTTAATATAAACCCCCCAAATTCCCAATTTGCCTCATAAGTGTCATATCTTCGTAAATAAGCTCATAATATATAAAATAAGCTCATAATATTTCGGTAACTTCATAATGTATCTCCGGACACAAAAAACTTGTAACCCCCGTTTACTTGCGCGGACGGATGGGCGGACGAGGACGGATGTTCTACTGAAGATGTACTTGTGAGGTGATTTTAGTGTTAGGTATGGGGAAAATTGCGCACCTCACAAGTGGGTTTTTCTCAAGTTGAAAAAAAAAACTCACAAGTGGTTGATGTACTAACGGTTTTATCCCCCAACCTCACAAGGAACGACTGTACATGGGCGGTCACCTCGCAAGACCATCTGCGGTGGCCCGGACGGACGGACAGAAACGACCAAAACACCCTTTACTTACCGACATGGCTGTCCCACTAATTGTTTGTTTCACTTTTACCTTGGACTCAATTCAGTTTTTTTGTCCTACAGGAAGACTCGACGTGAATGTATCACGGGGTTGTGCTCTTGTGAATTTCCAACTGTATTCCGCTAGCTGCTGAAATCCAACTTTCGAGAAAACCATTCACCCCCCTCCCCAACACCGAGTGAGAAATTTTCAACTGTTACAGTACAGTCGCCGTGGACTGGTCGTGATCGACGCATGGGCAGTGATCTCCACGCATGCGGTTACAAGGTAATGAAAATCATCATCAGCAAAATTTTAAATGATGAAGCATCGGGTTGTACCCGGTGCTTCATTAATTAAATTTTTGGTGATTATTCCAACTAATTAATATTATTGCGTCTGTGAGATACTGCAAACCCTTTGGAAAGTGACCAATCCACGGCGGCCATACTGTACTTGTGAATATCCAACTACTGAAGAAATGCGAATGCACCCTGTGTCTTTGTGTTCGAAATATAAGACATGGCGTTTGGGTTCTGGAATTGGAAACTGTCTCTTGAATGCAACAAGGCGCCATCTGCATTGCAGATGACCTCTTGTTGTATTCAGAGCACGAAATATTGACTCCAGTTAGAAAATCCCATGATATGTGGTTCAAAAACCATTAAATGCCTGTTAGAAACGGTCTCAACTACAGATAGAATATTACGAAATCTACTAACATGGGGAGTGAATTTTCTATTGAAATCGTGAGATACCGTTTCCTAACTCTCCCTCCCCCTCCCCCTCCACCCCCCCCCCCCCCCACACACACACCCCGTCTCAACATCCCTTCACGTGGCACTGTGAACAAAGCGTTAACCCTTTACCCAACGTAACGGCAAAACCGGCAAGTGCGATTCTCAAATATCGCGAATTAATGTTCATTATTTTTTCATTTTTTGTCTCAAAAACATAGGTTATGACCCCTCGTTGGAACGAGCTCGCCGAGCTCGTTCCAATGAGGGGTCATAACCTATGTTTTTGAAACAAAAAAATTAAAAAAAATACTTATTCAAAAAATTTTTTTGCAAGTGTCGTCTGCTTTTCATGTTAGGTAAAGGATTAAACATTTTTTTTCGTTTTCAGTGTAATGTCTGTACTTAAATACTAACTGAAGATCAAAGGCAATTGTTAACCACGCCACCCACCAACGTCAAGGGTGATACAGTACGGCCGCCGTGGGCTGGTCACTTTCCATGGGTGGACAGTATTTCCACTGACGCAATAATATTTTATTCCAAACACTGTATATATAGGTAATTGTGAGGATAATCATCAAAATTTTAATTGATGAAGCGCCAGGTACAACCCGGTGCTACATTAATTAACACTTTTTTGCTTATGATTTTTATTACCTGGTAAACGCATGAGTGGACATCACCAGAAACTAAATCGTTCATACTCTATAGAAAGGTCAGAAAATATAAAGCAATATTAATTCGTTCGAAACGATTCAATGTTAAATACATATTTCGTAATTATAGCCTGTCGTGGTGAATTCTCGGCGGGTGTGTGATATGGGTTATTGTTCCTGTCAGAACCAACACTTATTTTTTTTGATTTGGCAGCGTAAGTAATTGTTTTGAACTGCACAATAAATGTAACAAACTTTGAAATCATATCTCATCTTAGACTGGTTGCAACTTCCCCCCCTCCCCCCCCCCCCCCCAACCATACACACAGAGAAAAAGGACGAAAGAACTAAATTTTCTTCCTCTTTTTATAATTGTGTTGACATGAATTTCATTTGTAAGCTTTCTTGTACCTCTAACAATGAATTCCGAGCACATTAATATCTCAATAGAAGTATACGCTCTGAATAGCCCCCGCTGTAGTTATAGTTCACTATCCATACCCTCTTTGACGTTTCAGGTGGTGATAATCACGGGGTATTTATTAGTGTGATTTCATACCCATTTTATACATAAAAGGTGTGGAAATGGAGGCAATCTCCACATCAGTGTGTTTGTGTGCAGCTCGGGTCAAACTCTTTTGAATCGTGATAAACTCCCAGTTTTAAAACATAAAAACTCCGCTGATCACGACTCAAAAACTCCCCCAAATTGTCATCCAACCTCTGAACCACTGTAGAAAAGTGACAGGTGAGGTTAACAATCAGAGAGTCCTATTGCCTATCGCTGTTGTGGTTTAACGACGCTTTCAACAGCCAGGTTCACAGCTGACAGTTTTATAGGTGGAGGGAGCCGGAGTGCCCGGGGAGGATTGCCGAACAACGACGAAAAACTGCCGGACTCTCCAGCTTACTAATCTGGCAAAAGAAGGGTAAGCATTTTTTGAGTCAAGTGCCTACCAACGTACTGTACGCCTTAGTGTATTGCGCCACTCTCCTCCCACTTGGACAAGAGGGATTATAAGTCTTGTCCAACGACACAACGAAAACGAAGATAAAACGAACCTATGCATGGCCTTTCGATCTGAAGACCGATGCGCTAATCAATGAACTTCCACGTTCCATCGGGTTAGTACTGGAACTTAGGCTATTAAAGTATGTCAGATAGCATTGAAACCTAAAACAAAATGTTCCCTGGTGATGGTCATGTCTCAGATACCCAGCACGACACAGTGTTTTCAGTGCCAATCCCCCAATATAAATTTCTGGGTTCGCTCCTGCTTAGATTTCAAAGAAATAGGCATTTTCAGGCTATTGATGTTCCAAGGCAAACGGCTCGACTGCCAATAATATCTCTACATCAGGTTTGGAAAGCGCGGTGGTGTGGTGGTTACGGCATTGGGTTTCAAGCCGAAAGGTCCAGTGTTCGATCCCGACCAACATTAAAAGCGTTCTGTCAGTGGGCAAGGCACTTCATCCCGATTTACGGTGGTGCTGTGTGGGGTTAACAATCAGAGAGTACTATTCAGGGCCTGGTTGTAGTGGTTTAACGACGCTTTCAACAGCCAGGTTCACAGGAGCCGGAGTGCCCGGAGAGGATTGCCAAGAAACGACGAAAAACTGCCGGACTCTCCAGCTTTCTAACCTGGCAAAAGAAGGGTAAGCATTGGTTGAGTCAAGTGCCTATTGCATGTTGCATGTTGAGTCAAGTGCATGTTGCATGTTGATGGTGGCCGTCTCAAGGGTGTTGAAGTACAACAGCGAGGAAAAAGGCCCAACAAAACTGACAGAACGAAGGTTGAAGACTGAAGAGAGGAGAAAAAATAGTGAACAGAACGAAGACAGGAGTGAAAGATGAGAAGATCAAAATACAGGAACACTGAAGAGAACGTTGTACGAACAGAACGAAGGCTGAACTATTTAATAAATTTTGAAATTTAACACAATCTGAACTGTAACGTAGTCTTGCACAGAGAAATCGATAAGCGATTTGCAATCTATAAATTCTCCTTGCTTTGTTAGCAGCAGACAATGGGAATACCCTGGGTAATCGGACCACCTGCTATCATTAGGTATTTATCCTTAGACAACTATCCTCAGAAAAGTATCCTCCAACAGTAGATCACGGTGTCATGAGTATCCTCAAAAGCCCACATGTTTTATAACCTTGCGAGGCTCCATTTGAGTCTTTCAATCAATTGGATGTCAACCTTTTGAGCCACGTCACACTACTTGGAGAATCATAAGGCTCAGTCAAGTATTATTAGCCACACAACGCACGTTTCAAAACTGCTCAACCCTACAAACGCAGATTTGTTCCACACGGGTACTTGATGGTTAAGTGGGAGGAACGAGTAAGATTGCTGAATGGGGCACCCTACACTGCAAAAAATATAGGTTCTCTTTAGAACCAAAACTGGTTCTAATCTTGTCCCTGAGATGGAACCAGTTCTGTTTAAACAGTATTTATTTCAAATCAAATAAATTTATAAAGATTAACATTAGATATTAACAGAATTAAACATAAATTGAGGTGGTTTCAGTCGTAATGGGGGGTGTTATACTGCAATAAAATGTTCCCGAGTGACAAGAAATCCTTAACAATTTCGTTTAGTCAGCCCTGCAAATAAGCAGCCTAAAAGCCACAATTTGCGTGTTTGAAAGAACTAATTCGTTTGTTCCTGTTGTAATGACCAGTACGATTTCTTGAAATTGAATATGAGCCTGCTACTTATAAATATTCCAAGTTTAGTGGCTTCACTAATACCAAATTCTTGGGAGCGCCGTGGTTCAGTCGTAATACACTGCAAAAAATATAGGTTCTCTTTAGAACCAAAACTGGTCCTAATCTTGTCCCTGAGATGGAACCAGTTCTGTTTAAACAGTATTTATTTCAAACCAAATAAATTTATAAAGATTAACATTAAATATTAACAGAATTAAACATAAATTGAGGGGGGTTCAGCCGTACGTTTAGAGCTTATACGAGGTTGTCTCACATCATTATTAAGCAAAGGAGATATGAACAGTTGGCATATCGAACCAGTTTTGGTTCTGTACAGAACCAAAACTTGTTCGATATGCCAACTATTCATATCTCCTTTGTTTCAAAATGTTTGGCGACTGCGTTGAATGAGCTCCAAGTTTACTACTGAATCGACTTCATCTCATGTAATATTCTGTTCAAGTTGAATGCTAATCTTGGTAAATTTATTTGATTTGAAATAAATACTGTTTAAACAGAACTAGTTTTTGTTCTAAAGAGAACCTATATTTTTTGCAGTGTATGTTTAATGTGATGAGTGAACGAGGAATCCTAGGATCAAGACTACCGATGGAGATAGCTACTCAACACACAGAACAATTTGGTTCCTCCAGGAATCAAAACTTGTTCTTCGGTTTGTTCTGGTAGGGGAACCAAATTTGGTAACATGGAACGAAAAGTGTACATATTTTTGGTTCTTCAATTTGTCAGATGAATTGGACTGTCAAGACCCCGGGACATTTTATAAATTGTAAAATATAAAGCCGCGCCAAGCTGAAGTTTTAAAATGGAGACAAAGCGACGTCAGAAACACGTTTTCATTTCTTACATCACGCATGCGTTAACCCTTTATCCTACGCGCACAATATAAAAATGTATTATTTTAATTAGAACTGTCACGATTCTTGAATTTAGGAATCGATTAATCGCCGTAAATAATCGATAATAATTGATTAATCGTACCTAGATGACTCCCTTCTCCCTCTCCTTGAAGTCGTTAAAAATAAAGTTCAAGTCAGTTAACCTACCTCAAGTTCTTTCTGTCAAAGGGGGGGGGGAGTATTATTGGTCCAGTGTCATGTATACATAATCGTTAGTTCTATTCAGTTTCCAGTTAATACATAACTGATATCTAGGAAATTAATTAATATCGTGTTTGTGGGCATTATTTTTTTATACGGCGGATGTTGTGGTATCACTGTGGGTTTTCTATATTAAATCAGACTAAAAGTAATATTTGTGTATATTCAAAAACATTGTGAATAATTCATTAAAATTATCAGAAAATATTTTGTTAAAATTTTTTAAAAATTACGAATTTACAAATTTCTCTATTTGCAAGGTTGTTGTAACAATTATTTTGGGATGGATAGATGCAACAATGATTGAAGAAGAAAGTTACTTTTTACTTTCTAATCTCAGATTTAACCTCCATGCACAATGTGAGCCAGAACAAGAGTGTTGTTTGAAAATGACAAAATTAGCCAACTTTGGTTGCTTTTTCTATCATTTGGAAAGGGTTAATTTCAAACACCTTGCATGTCCGTATTCACAATTGACTACCGAGCATATTTGCTGTTGTAAGTTTGGTTGTAAAGTTTAACCCTATGCCCATTCTGGTTGCATAAATGCAGGTACCTTCCAAATAAACTCCCATTTTTGTTCAGAATTTTATAAGTTTGAGTGACAATTTACTCCATTTCTAATTGATAGAGCTCTGAATGTTTTCTATGGCTGCATGCAGCAGTCAAAGTATGAAATATTTTGTTTTATATGTTATTATTAAAAGATTAACCCTTAGCAGATTTGAGACTTCCCATAAGGGTACTGTCGGAATAATTCTTATTTTCGCCAACATTTACATGTGATTTCCCAGCATTGAAGCCACATTTTCTCAAAACGTTTCCCAAGAACAATTTTGCTGTTATATGTTTTATTCAAAGTTCTAACCCTCACCCAGTTGTCAGGCCTTGAACTGGAGCACCCTCAATTTGTACATTTTCATCCAAATACCAAGATTCAAGATTCCTCCCAAGCCTCTTATCAGAAACTCAATCTGTGATTGACGTCCACACATTTAGAGCATAATATGATACACCAAAATCACCACATAAGTATTTCAAAATTAACCCTTGAGGCCACAAATCATATGAATATAGCATTTTATCTTCAAGATTAACAAACTTCAAGGGCATATTTCTCTAATTGCAAGGTTGTTGTAACAACTATTTTGGTATGTATAGATGCAACAATGATTGCAGAAGAAATTTACTGTTTGCGTCTTGTTTGGTCATCTTTAAGCCTCAAGCACAATGATGGCGAGCATAAGAGTACCGCTTGAAAATTAGCTAACTTCAGTTGCTTTTTTTTCTCATTTTGGAAAGGGTTAATTTCAAACGTTTTGCTTTGCTATAGGAAGGCACGCTTAATGAGCAAATCCGCTGTTGTGTAAGTTATGCTTTGGGGGTTATCCCAACATATGCTTTGGCCACTTAAAGAATAGTACTGTCCGAAAATAATATGATTTTCAGTGAATTTTGCAAACACCTGTACTCACTTGCTCTAATTGCAAGATTGTTGTAGCAATTATTTTGGTATGGATATATGCAATAATGATTGCAGAAGAAGGTTACTGTTTACTTTTTAATTTCAAAATTTAACACTCAAGCACAACGGGAATGAGATTAAGAGTGTCTTTATAAAATACCAAAATTAGGCAAGTTTGGATGCTTTTTCTCAATCATTTTGGAGATGGTTAATTTCAAAAACTTTGCTTTGCCATACGTAGTCTGCATTCTCACATTGGAAAGTTGGGAAAGCCCGTAATTTGTCCAACAAATTACAATTCTCTAGAATTAATTATTAATTTCGGTAATTCTATTTAATTGTTGTGATTGGACTCACGTTGAGTTCGTTTTCAAACATGTGATCCTTTGTTACTAAATTTCACCCTATTTTGTCCCGCTAAACTTTGCGTAATTAATCCATTTTAACTGTTTTATACCTCATTTTAACATGACCTAACGCTTAACTGAATACTCATTTTATCAGGGCACCAACCCTTCAACAGAGTGAGAGTTGTGATTTCTGTATTATGTGTTAAAATGCACTTTGCAAACTATGTTTTCATTTAAACTGTTTGCAGTGTCTTCCATTGCCATCCCAAGGTATGCTGGGGAAACTGCTACTTCGATCGGGCATCACCAGATAGTATTTTTATTATTATTTTTTATTTATTGGTTTACTTTACGGTATACATAATACAGAAAAATGTACATTAAACACATTGAAAATAGTAATAAAAATAATAAATAAATAATAATTGCGTTTGTGGACAAATACAAAAAAATAGTGTATACCGTAGGCAGATGGCATAGCCAGATTGGCTGTCTACCTGTCATCTCCCTGTTAGCTATACAGTATCAGCTTGTGTCAGACCAATATTAAGAAATATTAACTAACAGATAGTTATTTGCATGCACTATGTGTATTTATATATAACTAGTTATCCTGTCGACTTTTCCATGGATGCTTCCAATGTGGGCATTGTCTTTTGCATTATTAATAATTGTGATCGGGGAAGTAAGAAGCCTATATCGGAAACTGATGACGAGACCCAGGGTCAGAGAGCGAAAACTATTTTTTATTTTATTTTTTTATTATTATTATTATTATTTTTTTTTTTTTTTTTTTTTTTTTTTTGTCAGATCAGAATGTGTAAGTAAATTAAGGTTGTGGAAAAGCCAAATTCCCGCCGAGCTGTTAATATCATATAATTAGAAAGGTCGAAAAGATAGATTAAGTACCTAAGCAATCTACGCTATATGGGTTATTGCAGTTTACATTAGCATCATACGATCTTAGCAATTTTTTTATCAACTCCTTTCTAAATGTGCCTCTAAGTGGGATATTGTGCAGTCTGTCATCCAATGTATTCCAAATTTTCGGGTAAGCGAATGTTGGGAGGGCATCTAGAGATCTTGTTCGAGATCTTTCTTCAAGAAGCATGCCAGATTGTCTGGTGGATCTTCTACTTCTATTTTCCACAGAACTGAACAAATTATCAAAAGACACGGGGAGATTATTATTTCTCCAGTCAAATAGAAGCAGGGACGTATGGAGCACAAAAAAGATCACTAACCTTTAAAATTTTGTCTTTTTGAAACAAAGGATCTGTGTGAGAGTTATATCGTGAATTGTTTAAATTTCTTATAGAGCGTTTTTGCATTAAAACAACTTATTTATACCTTTCGAGTTACTCCAAACATGGATCCCATAAATCAAATGACTGTGCACTAAAGTATAATACAAAGTTTTCGTTGCAGCATGTGGCAATGTAGTTTTTACTTTGTTAAGAACATAGTTTGCACGAGCTATTTTTGCGCACAAATTAGAAATATGAGCCTTATATGAGAGATGCTCATCAATATGTATGCCTAGAAATTTTAATGACGATTCGTTTTGGTCAGACGCAACTCTATCTATTTTCTTATTGTTTATAACAACATCACTGAGAAGTGGAACTGCTTTCTTATTGCTGGGGTTTATGACAAATTTGGTTTTAGCAGTATCGAGGAGGAGGAAATTAGCCGAACACCACCGAGAAATCTTTTCTAGTTCAAGATTAATACAATTTACAAGTATATTTACATCTGGCCCCGACGAATACACAGTTGAGTCGTCCGCAAATGACACCAAATTTAGGGATGTAGCCTTGCAAAGGTCATTAACATGCAGCAGGAACAAGGTCGGCCCTCAATTAGAGCCTTGCGGCACTCCAGAAGTAACTGGGATTGTGGGTGACTCATTATCTCCGAACGCGACGTATTGTTGCCTGTTGGACAAATAACTCTTGAAACATTCTAAGCTGACTCCACGAATGCCATAATATTCCAACTTTCTTAATAAGATACTGTGATTTATTGTATCGAAAGCCTTTGAGAGGTCAAGAAAGACAGCGAGTGTGTTATGTTTACTTCCTTTATTATTTTCCTCAGCAATATGACTCAATAATTGGAGAACGGGATGAACTGTGGCATGATTTTTAGTAAAACCGTTTTGCTGAGGGGTTAGGATATCAAATCTGTTTAAAAAATGTATAAGTCGATCAGACATAATTTTCTCCACTATTTTACAGAAAGTAGGCAAAATACTCAATATGTGGATCGCCAGATTTGTAGATCGGAATTACTTTAGCAATTTTCATTTTGTCGGGGAAGACAACCTGTTCAAATGAGCTGTTAGCAATGTGAACAAGCGAGGACGCTATTATGTGAATTATATGTTTAACCAGGAAAGAGGAGATGTTGTTGTGATCTCTGCTCTTTTTGGCTTTCATGGATTTTACAGTATCAATCACTTCTTGTTCAGTAGTTGAATTCATGAAAAAATTGTTAGTGTAGCTGCCAAACATGGTATCAGTGAAAGAATTATTAGATCTTTCTATCCGATTTCTCGTTTGGTTTCCTATATTTACCAAAAAAGTATTAAATTCGTGAGTAATATTAACTGGGTCACTGATACGTTTATTCTCTATAGTTATATGAGCAGGCATTGACGAGTCATTTTTAGCCTTTTTATTACATCATTTAGAATTTTCCATGTATTACGAAGATTATTTTGATTTTCATGTAATATTTGTTTATAATATAGCGCTTTGCTTTGTCTTTTAACTTTATTGAATAATTTACAGTAATTTTTGTAGTTACTTACATTCTTCTCACTTGGGGACATTAATTTTCGGTGATAAAATTTCATCTTATTGTTTGAGGATACTAAAAGACCCCTGGACATCCAAGGCTGCCGTTTTACGAATTTACTATTCAGCCGAATTTGTTGCAAAGGTAATGCCTGTTCAAATGCATTACAAAATAGATTCATAAAAGTATCATAAGCTATATTTGGACACGATGAATCAAAACAGGTGTGAAGTCATACTCTGATAGAATATTAATAAAATCTTGAATGGTCCCCTGATTGATTTTACGTCTTAATACGGAAACTGGGTTAACGGTCTTCCTGTGCTCCATTTCGATCAGAAATGTGCCAAAGTGATCAGACACGTCACTTATTATAATTCCGGAATTAATGTTGTTGGTTATATGGTTTGAATAAATATGATCAATCAATGTAGCTGGTGCGTGGTTACCCTGGTAGGTCTGGTGATGAACGGTAAAAACCCTTGACTAAACATTAGATCTGAATAGCTAGATGTTTGCTGATGAGACTCCAACTTTAAGAGATCTACATTTATGTCTCCCACAATGTACGACGGTTTCTTTTCCCTGTTGAGTGTGTCTGTAATACAATTTAACTTAACTGGAAATAGGTCCAAGTCAGCTTTAGGGGGCGAATTTGGTCTATAGATAACTCCAGTTAGTCGAGACGATTTGCCATATTTAACTTCTCCAAAAAGGGATTCTATAACATGCGGAATAAATATTGTCAAATCTTCTCGCACTTTGTAGCTAATATCATCTCTTATATAAAATCCTACCCCAACCCGGCCGTCGTCACCACTCGGTCTTACGTTTTTCAAAAGGTTATGATAACCAGTTAAGTTGTATGACATATTGGGAGGCGGTTGAAATATTTCACTCAGGGCTGACATCAAATTTGTTCTCCGATTTCTGAAGAGAAGGTAAAAGGTCACTTAGGGAATCCCAATGAGGAGTTAGGCTTTGGACACTGATATGGAATAATGAAAATGTATGCCCAAAGTTTCCAATAGACGACTGAAACTCATCAGGTAGGTAATATCTACATGCATAATGGTCTTTAAAAGGCGAATCGTCAGCGTCATTTATGTCTGCACATTTGTTGTTACATAATGTTACGAAGTCAAATTCCATACCACTCTGGATCTCGTCTAGAGTTATGTTATCCGCCATGATATTCATCGAGGTCGACAGGACTAGGTTGCTGCAAAAATCAAGTGATTTGTTTTTAATTAATAAAAATGCTGCTAAACAAAGGTTTACAATGCTGTAAGAAAATATACTTTGGAGATTACTGGTCATTTGATGTGTTTCTGATGGTCTGACACAATCGATTGAATGGATGGTAAAACAGTGAGTACACGTGTATATAGAAAATATAAATGTATTTCCAATTCTGCACGTTAAGTGCTGCCTAAAAGTTAACTCCATTTGTAAGGAGTTGCCCGCCGGTCGCGGCGAAAGGGTTATATTTTGCATAATAATAATAACTCTTTGGCCAGCCGCTGATTTGTCGCGGTCCTCATAAGAGAAGGCCATCATTCCCCCTGCACCCCACCCCCTCTTCCCCTCCTCTCCTCCCAGCATTCAGATATAAACTGCTTAATAGTGTCCCTCACTTCCTCTTTTTCAATTTCTTCAATAAGCATTCCTACCCTCTCCCTCGTGTCCCCCTTCAGCCATCTATCCTTTGTTTCTTCACCCCACTTCTGCATTATTCTTCCAGTAAATTTTATTCTATGAGGTATATACTGTGGGCATTCCAAGAGAAAATGTTCCAGGGTCTCCACTACTCCAGAGTGGCACATTTGGCATCCCTTTTCCCCATCTCTCCCAATTTTTCCCCGAAGCTCCAGTGATCTTGATCTCAGTTTGAACAGCAGTGACCCTCCAAAGGTGCCATCTAGGTACTTCTCAAAAGCTGGCTTTTCTTTATATTGTAACCCCTGCAGTGATCTTTTCACGCTAACCCCTGCTCGCCAGTTTCGATTGCAGTCTTCCATGACTCTCTCTTTGACAAACCTTTTGCCTTCTTTCATTCCTACTTCTATGTTTGTGACCTCTATAGAGTAATTGTCCATTAGTTCCCTCACATGTTTTGACCACCCCGTTTCTATATTAGAATTCCAAATGGTATCGAGCATCAATTTGCACCACCGGTTGTCAGGCAGGTTTCTCAAGTAGTTAAAGTAACACAGTTTTCCCAAATCTACCCTGTCCTTGATTTTCATCCACCCAAGCTCCCCCCTTACTGCTTCCAAAGCTGCAGCATTACTCGACCCTGTTATCCATCTGCCGGCATCATTCTGAGTACTTTCCAACTTCTTAATAACGGTTTGGTTTAATGGAATCACGTCCGTGCCATACGTTATACTTGGTAAACCCACCC
This sequence comes from Pictodentalium vernedei, assembly GCA_031216915.1. Taxonomy (NCBI): domain Eukaryota; kingdom Metazoa; phylum Mollusca; class Scaphopoda; order Dentaliida; family Dentaliidae; genus Pictodentalium; species Pictodentalium vernedei. Next base: position 230,513,627 of record CM062297.1, on the reverse strand, counting down.
TCTCCCACAGTGTTTTCCCCACAAAGACCTTATTGAAACTATTTTTCCCTAAAAGTTTTAGTTGGTTCAGAATTCTTTTCCCCTTCAGAATCAGTTTGGCTGAGTAATTTCTGTACACCCCTCTTCCCGTTATATTTATGCTTACCCCTAGATACTCATACTCTCCCGTTTCTCCTACAGTGATTTGTTTGCTTTCCCCTTCTGGGATTGAGAACTCCCCCACTCTCCATCTCTTCGTCATATCTACCTTGCGTCCAACGGGTATTACCTTGCTTTTATTTTCATTTAGTTCGAGCCGCCAAGTGTTCCCATGCATGACATGTAGGGTACGAGTGTTCACTCATATAAACGTACTCAACAAAAAGTGGTTATTGAGCGAATCTTTTATATAATATCTAGACTGGGAATTCTCACAATTAACATGGTGTGATGTGGGTAAATGTAGCCGTAAAGAATTTCTATTTAAAGCTTAACCTTTACTTATTTAGATATTTATATAGGTGGAATTAGCGACGTAAACAATTCGAAAATTGTGATATCGATGAATCAAGGGTCGTAACTCCGTCAAAGAATTGGATGGAACTAATTTTAGAACTTGATTAAGGGGTCATAGCTGGATTATCTGGATCCACAATTAAGATTATCTGTATCCATTGGTGTCTAAAGCCACACACCTATGCACAAGTATTACCTGGTAATCACACGTGGTAGTGCTATTTTGGGAGTAGCACATTACTTCGACGAACCCACTACCGGGTTCCATTTAACCCATTCGGTTGAAGTATTTCTACGATCAGCCTATCAACGATTTTGATCGGTTCTCCCGAAAGTGTTTTATTCATCGATCATCAGGTATAAAAGCAGTGCTCCTCGTTGGTGGTGGACTTTACTTCGTCATCCACCAGCAAATTTGCAAAGAAAGCAGGCAAAATATAAAGATTTTCACCTTCATTATTGAATACTGTTGCGACCACCCCTACGAACCAATCCATCAAGTTAGACACATTTGTCGTGGCTACTGAAAAATTATTCGAAGCACAAAAGAAAGGTCCACTCATAAGCAAAACAATAGAATGGAAGTTGGGGTACAGGCGACCAGAATAGTTTCACGTATCTTTGTGTAACATAGGGCTGGGCGATATTTCGATATACCGGTAAATACCGGTATTGAAATCGGTACCGGTTAAATATCGTCTATTTTTTGGCAATACCGGTATATCGTCTGTAACGATATTGGTTTGGGTCACATGATAATAAAATTTCAACATGTGTTTTTTCGTAAAATCTCACAGAAAGTTGCTTTGAAAATACAGGAAGTTTATCTTTCCTCATTTCGTGAACAAATGATAAACAGCGAGAGATGACGAGAGTAACATTCTATCTCGTTTATCGTCACCGACATGCAAGCATTCATGGAGAAATTATGAAATAAAAATTTAATACTTGTTTGCTTTGTTTGATTATTTTTAATTAGTGAATAATTAAAGTAGCATACATCACACAAATAGCTTGTTGTTACACGGAAAACACACCCGACTGTCACGCTGTAAAAACACGGTCACCTGCTGTCGGTCGCATTTGTTTGAACTGTAATCAGCAAGCCATACTTATCGCTTAATTCGTTGTCAGCAATCTGACACAAATGTTTCAAATCATACATATTCACAATTGCGAAATGTGCAACAATTTTTGTCAAATATGACAGAGGTGTGATGCCATCACTGGGAGAAAACATTGTCGGCTGGTGATTGACACCTGTAGACTATCATGAAAGTGAAGGGTGATCACGTCTTGGAGGCGTGCTTAATATCAACAGACCGACTGGCCTGACATGTGACGGATGACATTTGACATTGTCATCTGAGGAAGTTCACTGCTGGAAGATAGGAGAAGGGGAGGAGCGACTACTGGTTCTTTGTGAAACCAGGCCCTCGGAATTCCATCAACTGGACACCCGTTGTTTTGATAAAAAGTTTTGTTTGCCACTGTTTTCATGAAGCCACACATTCGCAATTAACACAATGTAACAATTGACTGGCTCAGTAATTAAACGCTTATCAGTCAAGAGAGGCTGGCCATGTTTTTACAGGAATTAAATTGACAAAGACTAATCTACTTGTATCCCAGATTCAGATGAAAGCCAGTAACACTGTAACACAAGTAATTATAGGTTATTTCTTTGTTAGTTTCATACGGCTGTGATGAGTCTTCATTCTTAATGGTGATGTCTTCGAAAATTCGGTCAAATCAAGTCTCTATTGAGTAACGTTTCTTGCGTTGATACAGAGAATATGAATGTTTATGGTACATTCAGTTTGAGACGTCTGGAATATAGCAGTTGGTCGGAAAAGCGAACCGCGGGTTCACTTTTCCAACCACCCGACATATTCCAGACGAGTGAATCTAAATATAGGTGAAGGGCTATTTAAGTGCTAGACTAGTTCCATGTCACAACAGCGTCGAATTCCTCGCATAATTAGATTGGTGGTTTGGGGGCATGGCCTCCCCTCCGAGATCAAGATGCCAGATGTGTTGCAATAAATGTTATGGATAAATTTATATGAGTACACGGTGGTCAGCTTTAGCCACACTCCAATCAAGGCATCGGCTCTGAATCGGCAGTGTCCAGATCGATGTGTGAGGTATTGGATGGTCTTCATGTTGGAGTAATGAATTCTGTGTATATTTCATGCCTCTTACGTGAAAATTATCCCCTCAATCAGATGGCATGACTGAACGTACTAAAAGGATAACTGAAAATATGAGCTCTGATTCTATCCAAATTAATGAAAATGGTTGGCATGAGAACATTCTCCAACTAATGGTGGCTTTTCGCTCACCTGTACATGGCGCATCAGGATTGTCACACTGTCAAATGGTGTTTGGAAGAGAAATTAATCTTCCAATTCCTCTAATGAGTACAATCACTATGGACGACGACTGGTCTTAATCCACGCGTGAGTAGTGAACCCACGCGCACTTTTATCAGGTAATAAGAACCTAATATTATTGCGTCAGTTGAAATATTGTCCACCAGTGGAAAGTGAGCAGTTCACAGGGGCCGTACGGTACTGGTGAAATCCAGTGATAAAAGTTAATATTCCAGAACAAAACATTCTCAACGCCTCGAATCCGTTCATAAAATGGTTAGAGATCATTTGAGTTAAAATACTGAAAAAAATGAAGAGGCAATACCACCATAACGTGCGACTTAACTCATATCAATGAGGTGACGCAGTTTGGTATTACGATCCATAGTGAAGAATAGGGAAATGTCCAAAACAGAACCACGGAAAGGTCCTTTTGTTGTAATAACAATTTTAAATGATATATGATATGATATGATATGATATGATATACATAGTAAAAGAGTCACCTATCTCAGTTCCAAAGGTAATTCATCATGATGGGCCGTAACCCTATCTTGGTGAGAATGCACCAACGTGGTGCAGGGCGCGCAAAACAGTAAACAAATCTAAACAATAAAGCAATAACATGATTTTGGAGGGCGTTAAGGTTTATTATTACCACTTTGCAGGGCGTTTCCTACTGCATTAATGTCGATTTAACGGGCAATCATATCCTCTATTGCTCGGTAGTCACGTGATAGGAGGGCCGCTAATGGAAAACAAAATTCATTATCGGCCCTCTTGTCACGTGACGTCTTTTAGAATTGAAAATTTAGAAATGAGGCGAGAACTCGCAAGGAAAAGTTGATGCTTTCGCCATGTTGCGGTCTTGTTGATCGACAGCAACAGAAACAAATGACACGTGGCCATGTTGTCAGTTGTAGCCATTTTCCATGGCAACTGATTCGTCATCTTTATTGCGTGCATTTCCTCCCTCGCTGGAAGTGGAAGACGGAATTTTTTTAAACTCTCTCATCGTCTCGATGTAATCAGTTTCTACAATGTAAAAACGTTCTTTGAGTAGTTACGTGGTCCCAAATAAAATGTTTCTGTTTTATTAAATTCTGTGTCTTTTGATTGCTGGGATATCATTTTGGAAATGTGTAAAATTACAAATTACGTAGTGGTAATAATAGTAATAACATGATTGTTGTCGGACATAATGGTTCGTGAGCGGCCCTGCATCGATGTTGAACAGCCCTTGGGCTTATTAACGGCCCTCGACTTCGTCTCGGGCCTTTAATAAACCCTCGGGGTGTTCAACATCGATGCAGGACCGCTCACGAACCATAATGCCCTCCAAAATCATGTTATTGTTTAATTAATGGCCCGAGGGGAATGAATAACAGCCCGAGGGTTTATTACCGTCCCGAGACGAAGTCGAGGGCCATCAATAAGCCAGAGGGCTGTTATTCTTTCCGCGAGGGCCGTTAATAAACCGGGATGCCCGACAGAATCGTGTTATTTCTATTATTACCATGGCGACGGGCTGTTAATGAATTTTGTTTTCATTAACGGTCCGCCGCCCGCTTCCGGTTGAATGACACCGGAATTACGGAGTTTTGTAGCCCTCCTAAACTCCGTTAAAATACTAGGGAACGCCCGCTAAACTGGTAATAAATAAATATAATTAATATTGAATATTGTGGACGATAAAGGAAGTTTAAGTGTTGTTTTTTATGACGTTCGTATTCTGATTTCAGACCACTATCTACAACTTCAAAGTTAGTGAAGACTAAACTGCCAGAATCAGATGGGCTGCCGACAAACACATGCTGGAACAACACAGTGGTTTTTTGGCTTTTGGGGTCGAGTGTGTAGACAGGTATTTTGCAAAAATGGGAAGAGGCACCAGCGGGTGAAAGAGGTGATGAAGTGATACTTTATGACCGAATGAACGGTAAACAAGGAAAGAAAACTGAAAGTGAAAACGGGCAGTGTGGGCGGCATGTATCCAACAAAACTGAAATGGCGCAAACGACTTCCGCCAGCAAGCAGAGACAACCAGGAGCCAATACCATTAAACTTTTACAATTGTATTTTCTGAAATTGTATTTGTTATCTATTAATATAACTTTTAAAAGACATGGCAACTGGCAAATTGCACATCTTTGAAAATGCCAATGGATCAGTTCAACCCATTTAAAGTCATAAATAGAAAATACAATTTTGGAAAATACGATTGTAAGGTTCTATAGTATGGGCCCCAGGAGTAAGTGTTCTGATCTTTATACAACTGGAACGGTAGAAGGATCATTGGTCACGTACAGAAAAGATGTCAAGACTGACATCTAGTGTGTGTGTGTGTGGGGGGGGGGGGGGGGTTCTCAAGGTTCTTATTTTTCCGACTCCTCGGAATCTTCGATCGCTTTTTAACCCTTTACCTATGACGAAAAGCAGACGACCCTTGGAAACAAAATTCTTGAAGCACTAATTTGTTTGATTTGTTTGCGTCAAAAACATAGCTTATGACCCTCTCATTGGAACATGCTTGTTCCAGTGAGGGATCATAAACTATGTTTTTGTGACAAAAAATGAAAAAGTAATAAAAATTGAATCGTGAATTTTGTGAATAGCACTGGCCGGTTTTGGCCGTTACGTTGGGTATAGGGTTAAAGAGTTTACTTTGATGTCTGTGAAAAAAGAATATGTTGATGATGTGCATATTTTTCGAGGCATTACATATTGAACATTTACAGCTTATTTTGGTTATTATTGACAAAAGACGATTGCCGAGATTTGAAACTGCATATAGTGTTTTTCTTTTTCATGCAACGTAAACACCATGGGGTTTGATGGCGTGAAAGCTGTAACGCTCCAGCGTTACAGCTTTCATGTCATCAAACGTCATGGATTGGGAGGAGTTATCGTGTTAAATGACTTGACGCCAATCCTAGGGTGTGGGGAGGGGGAAAGTTTGAGTTGCGACTTTTTTCGCTGGCGTTCCAGCAACCCAGTTGTATAGAAATCAGTACAGTAAGCCCGAGCATGAGCTGCTACTCTTCAAAGAGACTTGCTATCAATATCAACGTCACGTTTCCAGAACCCAGGTGGGTACAGTCATTACAAAATGGGGAGGTCACTTTTGATATTTATGTAGAGGAAAGGGTACTCAATGAATCAAGCACACCTTCTCGGACAGGTAAAAGTAATATGGCTAAACGACAGAAAAATTACCCAGAAATTAAACAGCCGGAACCTCTATAATATCATCCCTGTTGTATGATAAGGGTTTTTATTATATGACTATCACTTTTCTCCTCAAAATACCACAATTGTTTGCCGATCAAATCTCCGTTGTTTGAAAACCCAGTGTTTGATCCATAGCCGTATCAGTAATGTTTGAAACTAGGTCATCGGAACAGACGGTACTATTTACGGAGTGTTAAACCGTACTAAATACTAAAGTTTTTTAAATGGTATTTAGTATATTTTCGACTAAGAGTATTTATTTATTTTATTTTATTTTATTTTATTGTGCTTAATGCCACATCAGCAGCTAAGGCTATATCGTGGCGAGAAAGCGGTAAAAAGTAAAACATGTCATTGTGAAGATTGATTGATTTAACCCTTTACCTAACATGAAAAGCAGACGACACTTGCAAAAAAATGCTAGAATAACTAATTTTTTTAATTTTTTGTATCAAAAACATAGGTTATGACCCCTCGTTGGAACGAGCTTGACGAGACAAAAAATTAAAAAATAATGAAATTTCATTGGCGATTTTTTGAGAATAGCGCTGGCCGGTTTTGGCCGTTACGTTGGGTAAAGGGTTAAAACAGGAAAGGAGTGTGGGTGACTGCATTTCTCTTCAGCCGAGTGAATCGGGAGTGGGTTGATGACATGTAAAGCACAATACAGGTCATATAATAAACCTATTATCGGTTCAGTGAAGTAATATGGGTCATTGTATCAAGTCTCGTTGACGAGGGTCAGATCGCCGCATCAAATTCTTTGATACGACAATCTGACCCTCGTCAACTCGAACGCCACATTAATCAGTAACAGCAACTTCACTTCCGTGAAACATTTTAGGGAGTGCTTAATTAATTTCCAGGTGTATATATATGGATAACCATTCTGACAGGGTCACGGAGTCTGAGGAGAGATTGGAGAAGCTCGGTGGGGAGGACATTTCGATAATTGCAGAAGATGTGGTTGTTAGAGTGCAAGGTCTGCCATCAACTCCAGAAGTTACGGAAAACTCTACATGTGAAGATTGACAACAATATGACCCACTACAGAAGTATGTGGCAGCGATCAAGCAAACCAAACTCAAGACGACACAATTATTCTGAATATCCGGGACCGAAGCTGGACATAAGCAGTTCACCCTGTATAATGGATCACTCGGCCCTTTTGGAAAGCAAACTGGGGTGTGGCCAGTGAAGGAGCATTGACCGCAAACCGGTCTACATTAAATACGTATTTACCTCGTTAGTGTTAACGTGGACAGGAATAAAGTGAAGTTTATTTCGTTGGTGAGGTGTTTTTTCGCAGCTGCCATACGATTCGAAAATCAAATAATGTCCACCCAATTACTGTTTCTCGCACCTGGCATAAGGCGATTCCAAAAAGAGTGAAGAAAAATCTCAAGGCTTTGAACAGAGGGTGGTACTGCTGCCCCATTCTTATTCTCTCTCATATCACGTTTTCTTAGACTTCGCTCTTTTTACCTCCGCCGCGACCAAACCAGTCGTTTCCTTTTTACTTTGAGTCTATGACACACTTATTAGTTGTTAGCAAATTTTCTATCCGAACAAAAAAAAAAACTCACTGTGTGATTATAGTTGCTTTGAAAACGCCGGCAGGCGTCACTCAGATAAGATATAGCGTGGGAAATTCAATTTGGTAAATTTAAGAGTTTCTATGCGATAATTATATCTCTTTACATTTTCCTTTAATAACTAATTTGTTCAACATAATTATACAGTGGAGGTATTAGGGAAGGTACACATGGCTTTCAGTATACTAAAACCCTTTACCAAACACGAGTTGCTGTTATTACCACCAGAACGAATTTAATCGCCTCGCGTAAGAATGTGTGTGCAGGGACGACAGAAGCACTTCGGGGCGGGGGGGGGGGGGGGGGAGGGCATTCACGCGCACCAGCAGCCCCGCCATGACATGCCGAATTATGCATGTCTCGAAAGCCCTAGATGGGAGAGTCTGAGAGGAGGTGCCCCCTCTCATCGGGTGGGAGGCACCTCCCTTCAAACCCCCAACTACCCCATTGAATTTTGAAAGCTCCCAGAACAGATTTGGGGTGTATTTTAGCTCTAACTCGAGAATAATTCATTGAAAAACATTGAGTGACGAACCTGGAAAGGGCATTGTCTGTCCCTCTCGACCTCGTGATCAGAAGGCAAGGAGGGCAGCTGCCCCCTTTCCCTCTTCCCCGTGCTCCGGACGTCCATGTGTGTGTGTGTGGGGGGGGGGGGGTCTCTTGCCCTCTGTAATCCATCACACCAGAAAATTGCCGTCGGCGAAAAGATGTCACGCAAACGGTACAAGCTGGACTAAGTCGTGAACGTTTCATTCATTCCTCTCTCCCTCAGTAATTCGAAACTTTGCCATCTTGAAATGCTTAAGCTCATCGTGAGAGCTTCCGATGATGTTAAGGTTTGTAAGTATCGACAAAGAAGAATTAGCTACATTTATTCCAGCTTGTACTATAATTCGACGATACGTTTCCGCAGTACAACCACCGATCTCTATGCAGCTAGATTGCTGGGATACCGTCGAAAAACGACACTAATCCATTTATCCCTCCCCCCTCCCTCCAAGATGACGTCAAGTCAATCAACACAATAACTCTTCCCAATCCATGATGTTTGATGAAGTGAATGCTGTTGCGCCATGATTGCAGTCACATCATTACGCTGTGAACGTGAAAACCTTTTTTGTGAGCATGTATATTTATGGCAACCCCACCCCCCACCCACACCCCGTCCCGCTGCCTATCCTAGATGGTAGCGATGGAAACACATTTCTATGTGTCGCCAATGTGCGTACCAGAAATGCTTTTGCACCGAGATCAGTGACTGCAATGAAAATGTAGGGCCCTGCGAAGCTTGGAGATTCGATTCAGTTTCAAAATTGTTATTTGGTTCGATTCGAATCGGCTGCACGATTCGTTTCCATTCGAATCTTTTCACTCATATATAGTTTTGGTGGAAATTGTACATAAGTAATATTAAAAATAAAGACTGGGTGCAGTTTCCGTTATCTAAACAGAAACATCATCTGTACCCATGCCACCAGCTATGCTAATTCCAGTCTCACTGGACACTAACACTGTTAAAAGAAAATTGAAAATTTCCAGGCAATATCGACGCTGATCCGTTGCTAGCGGCTAGCCCTGTGCAGTGCATAGTACTGATAATTCTCGCACCCGCTTCTGGTTTTGAACCACAATCCTTACTTGTAATATTCCAGCTACATCTTCTAGGCATGGCTTCGACGAAGGCATGCTTTGATGATGTGGTTGGGATATTTTATCAGTCGGGACTTGAGACATCACTTTCGAAACAAATCAGGTTTACAGCACCCCCTTTCCCTCAGTCGGTCATCTTCAGGCACCCCTGATTCGACTCGAGTTTCGATTCGAAATCGAACAATAGACACGATTCCATTCGAGATTCGATTCGACGCCAAAATGGGTGATTTACCCTATATAGATGCCTGAGATACAGCACAATTTTTGCCCGATTTCATCACAGTTTCATCGGGCGAATCACCCGAAACCCAATCAGTGGAAGGTACTGTTTTGCTCTTCTCTGTATTCTCCGAAGACGTGCCATTGTTGTGCACCGCAAAAGCATTCATCTCCCCACCCCTCATATTGCTGTCCCAGAAGAGGCCATCATTATCAATGCATTTCTCAAATCACCTAGTTTTTCTTCCAAACAATATTAATTATACATATTTTTGGCAGGGTACATGAACCCTGCCACATTTTATGTACAACACACGGGCATAGGCTGGGTGTACTGAGGTGTGCTTGCATACTAGTGCGCAATGTGCACATAACATATGCACTACATGTATCTTTCCCTTCGCCGGGTTCTTCGTTTCCAGACCTAACTTAACCCATTATACTCCGATTTTCATTTATATACTGAGTCAAAAAAGAAAGTATAATAGAAACAGATGTGAAAAAAATAGCTTAAATGATGAAGTATAATAGTTCTAATGTTGCATGTTTGTGGACAAGAAGTCGTGCAAAGAGTTTAACGACATGTTGTTGTTGTCCACCCAACCGTATACAACTTTGCTACGGATTTCAAAATAGCACGTGCTACCCGAGAATGTCAAATTGAATTGGCGGCCGACGATTGTCTTTGTGTTATGTTGTGCTAGAGAGCCTGCGTTATTGAGAAAACACGCTAGTTTTTGTCTTCCGACATTTTACAAAATGCCAAAGTTAACCGAAAATCAGAGGTTGCGTGCCATTGGTATGCATGAGGCTGGGATACTCCCATATGAGCTCGCTGCTGAGTTCGGAGTCACTGTGGCCACTATTAACCGTCTCATTGGAAGGTATAGAACCACTGGACCTACCGCCGCGTTCAGGTCGACCAAGAGTTAGGACCCCTGCACAAGATCGACACATCAGAATGTCTCACTTGCAGGATCGCTTCCTTCCGGCGACGAGGACAGCAGCAATTACTCCTGGTAGAACTAACAATAGAATCAGTGCATAAACTGTCCGCAACAGACTCGCTGAACACGGCATCCGAAGCAGGCGTCCATACCACGGACCAATCCTTACCCAACATCATCGTACCGTCAGAATGGAATGGGTACGTCAGCGTGTTCGCTGGACTCAGCAGCGTTGGAGCACAGTTCCTTTTAGTGATGAATCACGTTTTTATCTAGGGCGACGAGGAGAACGGTTTTCTGATGTTTGCGTGCGGGGATGCGACCGTTTCGGCGGGAGTAGTGTAATGGTTTGGACAGGAATTTCCTTGCACCATCAAACGCGGTTGATCTTCATCGATGGTAATCTGAATGGACAGCGATATAGGACGAAACTCTTAACGCTGTTGTTGTCCCGTTGTTCAACGCTAACGTCGGATTGCAGTTATTCCAGCAAGACAATGCCCTATGTCACGTGACGCGTATCTGTCGTGACTTTCTTGAGGAACAGAGCATCAAACTTTTTCCCTGGCCCCCACTTTCGCCAGATTTGTCGCCAATTGAAATCTTTGGGATCAATTGGACCGTCGGGTACGACTTCATGATCTTCAGACGTTAGGCGATTTACGTAATGTTATAAGGCAGGAGTGGAAAGCAATACCACAAGGTGACATCCGGAGACTTATCAGGTCCATGCGCCGTCGATGTCTTGCCATCCAAGGGGCAAACGCTGGACATACACGCTATTGACTGCAAGTGTGAACTTTTCATTTCACCCCATGTCTGAATTGCGACGTCCTAACGTGACGCTGCCCACAGTAAGAACATGAAATTATGCAAATTCATACAGCTAGACTCGAAATATGAATTTACAATAATTTGTTTGGGATAAAAGTCGATAATACTAAAAACATTGCTCTTCAAAGTTTATTATACTTTTCTTTTTTGACTCAGTATAAGCGCTAGTGTGCTAGAAAACAATATAAGTTTTCTCGGGAAAACATTCCGGGTGCATGGAGATTTAATACTTGGATGCCGATTTTAAACTCCGAGGCTGCAAGGGCTGCTGAAGGGTTTAAATAGAGATATAATAGAATATTGTCCCGCCTCCTAATATAAATAATCCCGAGGTGTGTGCGTGTTTAAATAAATACAATAAACTATCCTAAATGTAGCCTCAGACAATAAAGGTCAATTCCTGCACAAAGTCCTAAAATAGGAAGCAAAACACGCTGGTCAACCTATAATAACCGCTGCGGGCAAGTAATACCGCGTCGTGGACGTCAGTAAAACGTATATCGGGCGCCCAATTTAAGAATGTCTACGACCAGGGTAGGTTTTTAACATATTACACACTTATGCATTAATGTTTCTCGCGAATCTGTCAAGAAAAGGGCCGAGCTAGATCATATACAATTCCGGAGATGAACAATGTAAAATTAGTCGAAAAAAACTGGCTTTGTGTTCGAACATATATTAAATTTCGTGGTAATCATCAACTTCAGACAGCAAAGAACGCATCTTGCGAAATAATATCAACAATTTTTAATACCTCGAACAAGTTCAATAACCCAATTGGCCAACGATTTCTGGCCCGATTTCTAACGAAAGTACCCAAAATCTTGACGCGTTTTCCAACAAACACTACACAAGTTGAAGTAAACCACTGAGCGGGCAGCTGTAAAATCCGATGCGAGTCACCAGTAATACATGCACCGGGCGCGATGTTTTAAGTAAAACCCTACGCTAGCAACCTGCATGATTTTTACATTATATTTTCCAAAATCCACACCCATCTTCGCATATTGCGTGCATTTCGATACAGAATCGTGCTGGCTAATATTTCTGCATCGATCATTCTATCAGATTTAATGGTGGACATCAATTGTTATCAATTTTTTTGTGGATGCAACAAGACAAAATCGACGGTTCCTTGCTGTGAAATTCTCTATATTTTTATAATCAACTTGTTGTTACACTATTTATATACTGATATGAGGCTCCTACTCCAAACGAAGATGCCGTTAATCGCAAACGTGATTCAAGCGTGTTAAACGAGTTACATCGCTGTATCGAAATTACTTAATTTCATATGATAATCAAATCCGCTAAACTTTTTAGGGCTGAGACGAGCACGTGTCGCCAGTTTGACTGGTGCCTGAGAGAGTTATAAAAGTAAAACCATTGACATCATCTTTGAATGAGGTTAAGAGTGATAGTAAATTAGACCTCACTGAGGGATTTCTCATGGCCCTCATGGCTTCATACGACTAAAAAAGGGTGCCGAAGGCCAGACGTTTTCCAAAATGGGGTGCCGAAATAGGGGTGCCTGGGGATGTGGCTGTTAAATACCGAGATGAGGCTAAGAAGGATAGTAAATTATACCTCACTGAGGGATTTTTTCATGGCCCTCATGGCCTCAAAAAATGAGGCTAAGAGGGATAGCAAGTTAGACCTCACTGAGGGCTTTTCTCATAGCCCTCATGGCCTCATACGACTAAAAAGGGGCGCGGAAGGCATATGTTTTCCAAAAAGGGGTGCCGAAATTGGGATGCCTGGGGATATGGCTGTTAAATACCGAGATGAGGCTAAGAGGGATAGTAAATTATACCTCATTGAGGGTTTTTCTCAAAGCTCTCATGACCTCATACGAGTAAAAAGGGTGCCGAAGGCCATATGTTTTCCAAAAAGGGGTGCCGAAATTGGGGTGGATGGGGATATGACTGTTAAACACCGAGATGAGGCTAAGAGGGATAGTAAATTATACATCATTGAGAGATTTTTTCATGGCTCGCATGGCCTTAAACAAAATGAGGCTAAGAGGGATAGTAATTTAGACTTCATTGAGGGCTTTTCTCATAGCACTCATTGCCTCATACGACTAAAAAGGGATTCCATAACCAGAGACGTTTCACAAAAAGGGATTCCATGGGACGTGGCCATTGCATATAGACGTGATGAGAATCGTATAGGACTTCGTTGTAATAAGGGGAGATAACTATGCATAAAGATTACGGGGGATGAAGCAATCTGATTGGTTAGTTAGCGCCAGGAAAGTGAACTGATTAGGTGATCTAGATAAATGAAACAACACGAGTACTCGGAATAGGGTCAGAACGAACAAAAACAGACCAGATAAGCTAAATATAGTAACAATAAGCAAAGCTGTTCCAGTTGAGAGGCTCTTCTACTCTACTGGAGTATACTCCGATTCAATCGAACTCACCCCCCCCCCCCCCGTGGGGGGGGGGGGGGGGGGGGCTCGGCACCATAACACTACGTGCTAAGCCGATAAAATATGAAATCCGTATCAAGTAAAGTAGTTTTTGGTGATTTGGAGGGATTGTCGGATTGTTTGTGGTAATTTGTGATACTCCGATTCAATCGAACATACCCTCCGAACATATCCCTGTCTTGTTGTAGGCCATTGGGTCACATAGAAACCACGTGTTACTATAGAAACCAAGATGGCGGCCTCCAGTATATAAAATGGACGAACGTAACACGTTTCACCCTAGCAACACGCGCTGCGCATGCGCACTAATACCACGTATCACTATGGGGATGACGTCACAAGATGGCCGCTCACGCGGGCTACCATGACAAGATAACATGGCGCCACTGGGTCACGTGACTAAGACAACACTTATTAGGTCCGTGGGTAGGTGCGGCCAATAAGGCACGATCTCCACAACTCCTACTATTTACGAGGCGTTCACTGAGACTCAATTGTAACTGAGTTTGTCTGTTTGATTGGTGTTTAAAGTCGCTTTGAACAGTTAGGGTTATATCACGACGCTACCAGTTTTATTGGTGGAGAGTCCGCTCCCAGGGGGCGCGGTGGCGTTGCGGTGTAGTCAGATCACCGAAGTTAAGCAACGTCGAGCCTGGTTAGTCCTCAGATGGGTGACCGTCTGAGCGATCGATTCGGACTCCCGCGTTGTGTCATTGGGCAAGGCACTTAACCTCGATTGTCCACATGGGCACGATGACGCCGTGTACTAAGGCGTACTGCACGTCGATGGGCTCGTTCCAATGAGGGGTCATAAGCTATGTTTTTGTGACAAAAAATGAAAAAATAATAAAATTGAATGGTAAATTTTGTGAATAGCGCTGGCCGGTTTTGGCCGTTACGTTGGGTAAAGGGTTAAATATTTAGTTATGAAATATTCGACCGCGCCTATCTTCGAACTCGATCAAAATAACGTTACTTAGAACTCACAGTGGGAACGAAAAGAATGCGCTAACATTTGTTAAAGTTATCAATGGGTTTTGATGTCAAATACAAAATGGGCCAGGGAGCGTGGTGGCTCAATGGCAGACTGTTGGACTTCTATGCTAGAGGTCCCGAGTTAGATCCCCGTCCGGGACGACCCGCGTTATGTCCTTGGGCAAGACACTTTATCCCGGTTGCCTACATGGAGGCACGGTGACCTCTGTAACCTTGCTGGAGTGGGGCTTTAACTGAGTTAGAATGTTGAGGAGCTGACAGTTGCTCGTCGATGCTCGGTGGTTCTCTCCAGGTACTCTCCACCCGTAAAACTGTCACGGTCACGATTAGCCATTGTGCATAAGAATGTGACCTTAAACACCAATAAATAAATAACTCAAAATAGGTAATTTCTAACAAAGGTCATCTGACATATTGTTTAGCATATTCATTATGTCTGCAAAGTTTATTGTTTAATTGGCCAGACGACTCATCGACAAGTCATAAAGGGTAAATAGAAACCCAGGTTTGATCCAAATGAAGGATTGGGCGATCTAATTTCACAACTTGGTATTAAATGGGCATGTGAGTATTGTTTTACATGTATCTACATATTGTCAAAACATTCGAATATATATGACACATGAAACAAATAAATTCTAACAACTATATGCTAAGGTATAAGAATACGGTTAACACATCCGGAAAAGTGATAACTTTCATCATTTTAAGTTTGTGTCTATACAAAATAAAATTATGTTCAATCTGTACGGACATCGTATGTCAGCACATTCCGGAGCACACCAGCAGCATATCTGGAGCTTTGCAATCTGGAGCGGGCTTCGAAATGATTAAATACAACCTTGTTAGGACGATAACTCTTTGAAAACAAAAGAAAACATTATGGTGAAATTTGATCCTAATTTAGAACGAAAGACCCGCAATGGCATTTACGCGTGCCAGGTGGCTGGATTACTAAATTGTGCAGCAGGCTTTACTCTCCGGAATTTCATGCCCGATTCGGATTTTACGAAAATGTTCATCAAACTCGGAGGAAATATTCGAATTTCTCCTACATGACTGCAATGAAACCCTTCATTGCTTAATTTTTACTTACGTAGAAACTTTCGACAGACGTATCATTAAAACATTGCGCTAAATAATGACCGAAAATAACGATATTCCCATTGAAAAGTGAGAAATTAGAATAAGGAATGTTAAGTTCCACGATTCAGTGAGTGGTAAGGTGCCAAAACAGCTATATTTTTTGAAAAGGTATACACCTACTTAATCCTTATTCTCTGCTCTAGGAAGAATATTCAACAATATCCACAAGAAATTGCACTTTTGAATCGAAAACTCCCGCAGAACAAACTAGCGTGTTGGCGCTGTGCGCAGCCGCAATGTGTTTTACAGATGAGGTGCCAGCAGCGCGGATTATAGAATGGGGCCACTGTGCGAAAGCACCGTGATTTGCAATCTGTCAGTTGATGCGAATGCAATCAACGCGTTAATGTATCAACAGCGAGAAGACAAATAGGCCGATAAACCACAGTCCATTTCTCATCATTCAGTGAAAAAAATGGGGCATGAACCTTTTTATGCCCGGTTATGTTGACAATGTCTGTGAGCGTAAATTGGAATTTGGAAATTTATTGTGGAATAGTATTTTCACGCAATTTCTGCACCATCTGTTTGAGAGCGCTTATAAGTGCTTGTATGATTTTTTGTGATCCCATTTGTCTTTCTATGCTCCATCGGTGCGAACGATGCCTTTTAATTTTCATTATATAAACTATAATGCGAATATCACTTGAGATAGCTTAACAATTCCAACCGGAGTTTCCCCAGTCGAAATGAGATAGCCGGGGTCAAAGGGTATTCTTAGCACACGAATGTTGCTCGTGTAACAAATGGAAACAACAGCGAGAATATAATTTAAGACTGCCGACACTATTAGACAATCAAAAGACGAATTACATATTGATGAAGGGACAATGCTATTTCTTTCGGCCACTGTAGCCTTCACAAGGCCCATCCACTGCTGATAAACGGACAATGTGTACACGTCACATGCAGCATATAAGCATGCTCTGGATGTACAGAGATGTGCTTGTGTGCAATTGCACAATATGCACACTACACATATAGCACATGCGACCTCTACCACCCACAGTGTTCTGCATTCCAGTACCTATGGCTCACCTTCGTTACCTCATTTTCCCAGCCGTTCCTGTGTTCTAGTCGTGGGCTCTGAGTTAGAGGGAAAATAAAAAAAATAATGAAGAGACGACGAGAGGGAAAAAGAGTTCTGGGCCACCTAAATATGTCCAGACCTTTAAAAAATTAGGATTTTTTCATGGCCTAGAAATTGTCATTTTTTGAATCACTAAAATACAAGTCTAAAAATGTTTTGAACAGGTTTAGCAATTACAACTGAAATCTCCATTATGTTCTCAGTTTGTTCATTCCCCCTTTCTTCGCATCATCGAACATTTCTGTCTGGAACCTGTGAGATATTTTGAATAGCATTTAACTTACGTTTCTAATGACAATGTATCTTTTAGCACCTCATTAAATTTAAATCTACGAACGCAGTATAAACCTTGTTCCCTTCATTTATGTATCCTACTTATCAGGTATCTTGCAGACGTAAGGACTATATTAAATATCTCAGTGAAGTCATCTATCATGAAGTAACCGACTGTTTTCAAAAGTTCATTCCGTATTAAATCATTTCCTGGGGACTTATTGTTTTTTAAACCCCTTATTGCAGTTATAACTTCATCATTTGTTATTTTCTCATTATTTAAATTATATACGACAGATGGTTTCTCTGATTGCAAATGATATGTTTTGTTTAGATTTGCTGTGTCTTGACAATACAAATCGGAAAAGACTTTAACACTTTTATCGGGATCTAAGCAATCTTTATCCACGCCCACGTTGTTTCTCATATCTTTTATGAACCTCCAATATTC
The DNA here is from genome assembly GCA_031216915.1 of Pictodentalium vernedei. NCBI lineage: Eukaryota > Metazoa > Mollusca > Scaphopoda > Dentaliida > Dentaliidae > Pictodentalium > Pictodentalium vernedei. The sequence goes on along the minus strand of CM062297.1, from coordinate 230,495,885 downwards.
ACTTTTGGATTTGCTGTTTTCATAGACTTTAATTATTCTGCAAACTGCTCTTTGAGCAATTTCATCTTATATTTTGTTTCTTTCCTATATGCCTTCTTGGCTGTAAAAAAATTGATAACGAGTTCGCTATCACCAGAATTGTTTTTTATTTTACACGGCGCATTACGCATTATTTGTTTTACTTTCTTTTTGCATTTATTATCGAACCAATTGTTTTTCCTTTTCGCTCTTCGTTTTATCACATTTAATCCGTCTAGATCAGGATACATTTATTTGTTGCAGCAATTCTGTAAATTCTTGCACTATAATATCGGTATCTCTTTCAGTTTCACCACTTAATTTAGATTTGAACTGTAATAATTTATTTCCAAAATCAACACTTGAAATTGTTTTCAGTGCCTTTGCTGCACTTTAACGTGACCACAATAATTTATATTCAGGTTTGGTATATTTATAAGTAAGACGAGCATCTTTGCGATATTCATTACAGTATTCCATATGCGTAGAAAGCTGGCTGTGATCGGAATACTCATTTGGATCCTTGACACAAAAATACGATACATCGGATACATAGAGAATATGGAACGGGTGTTTTTCTCATATAATATTTATGAAACGAGTCTAAGAATTTTCCGTTTGGGCGAGCCTCGGGCGAGACCAAACGGAAAATTCGTACGAGTTTCATAAATATTATATGAGAAAAATACTCATTTCATATTCTATTTATCATACGACACACACACGCACAAATTAGCCACTAAACATGACTTTTTAACCGATCACCTAACTTGAGTTGCAGACGGCACTTGGAAAAAACATCCTCGTATAACTAAAACTTTTCATTTTTTTGCTTCCAAAACATAGGTTATGACTCCTCATTGGAACGAGCTCGTCGAGCTCGTTCCAATGAGGGTCATAACCTATGTTTTAGAAGCAAAAAGTGAAAATATATATAAAAAAATGAATGTCGTTTTTCTTGTAGGTAAAAGATTAATACAATATAATCCACCCTAAATAGGACAGATAACGTAAATTCTCCCTACTGAAATTATGCAGATGTCACCCAGTTGTATTTTGTTTAGCCAATCAAATTGTCCAGTTTTGAAATTGACCAATGAAAGCTCCCAACTCTAATTATGCAAATTATGAAAATGTGGCCCAGTTTTATTTTGTTCAGCCAATCCAATTGTCTAGTTTTGAAATTGACCAATGAAATTAACGGAAGGCTTTATTTATCACTGATTAATATGAAAACAAAATATCAAATGTTTTAAAGTGAACAAAACGGACGAGTCATGTGATAAATATCTCTCAGAAATAATTACATAATCTACAACACTACACCCATTGTAGCTATAACTGGTAAAATTTCCAAAAGGATCACCGGGCATTCTACCATTTACATTTTACAATACGCAGAGATGCAGATTTGAATAGCGAAATAAGTTCCTTTCAACATAAGTAAATGTCTCGTCAAGACTTTTTCGACAACTTGCCATGTCTATGGTGTATGTATCTGAAATATATTCATCACAATCATCTGTAACATAGTCCGATATTTCACCAGTGCGCGAGTTGAAATCACCACCCATAATTATCAGGTCATCTTGTTCACACATACTAAGTAATGCTGTTCAAATATCGAATCACGATTTTGATTCTGCGACCAAAATATTGAGTTAGCCGCAGGAATGTAAACTGAGATAAATATTACATTAGATTTGATATTGCAAATAGAACCATCGAATTCTACCCACGATGCATACTCGTTCAATTTTAGAACCTTCTGGACTGCACTAGTATATTTCTCACGACAGTAAAACGCTATACCCCTTCTTGAAAAAGCATTCGAACTTCGACTCATTTCAGTAATATCCAGGTAACTCAGTCTGTGATGGTGCTTGATGCCAAGTTTCAGATACGGTTATGAATTCATTCTATCAAGCATAGAGTGACATTGTATATCATCCACCTTGTTAACGAACCCCTGTGGATTCCAGGTCAGGAAGTATATGCAACCTTTTTATAGGGGGATACATTGTACTCTTGATCTAGTAACATCGATCAAAACAAGTATATGTACTCAGAAATTGTCATACGGGAACAAACTACATGAACACCGAAAATTTGGACACATGAATGACTTCAAATGGACACACTACTCGAAAATAGTTGCCATGCGATAGGCCTGTATATCATACCTTGTAATTCAAATTAATGATTAAAGGTGGCTATTTACCCCTTAGCTCTACAAATATCCCATTACAACTATATCGATAATAATTCCATTTAGCTTTAGTGTCTAACACTAGTACTTCATCGACATAAATAAAAATGTATACACTACACGCACTTTGGTTTTCAGATTCAAAATGGTACTAATCAAATATATGTTAAAATGTACTCACAATAACATAAATCTAATATTGTCTTTAATACTGAGTATTTATGTTATTAAGTACGCTCGAAAGTTGCTGTTTACAAAATAGTAAATCATCTGATCTTAAGTCAGTTTGTACAATTTGTTGATTCGAACCATTTGCATTACGAAATTCAGTCTTCTCATTTTGTTTCACTCTGTTTAACGGACGATTGCGAACATTCGATCTTGGCCTCGAACGTCCTCTGCGTCTGATTATCTGAGATGCGCGCATGTCCGATACATATTTTATTCTAACGTCCGGATTCATCTCCTGGTGATTTTCCGTGAATTCTTCAGGCGGATATTTCAATTGTTTTGCCAGTACCTTAACTCCGATCTAATTTGGGTGCCAATTGTCCTTATACAGATTTCCATTCACTACGCATTCCGATATAAAAGCCACTGAGTTATCAATAAAACGATAACAATTTCTAGTACAAAATTTCCGGTACTGTTCATTTGTGTCCAAGATGAGATTGTTCACGCTATCTGAATGTATTGTTGGCAAAATAGATGAAAAGCTTATCTCAGAGCCACTACAATTCTTATCCAACGATAACTTCAGTCGATTTAAATCACTATCGCTGGATCGCGGTGGCTCAGTAGGTAGAGATGCAGGCCACAAGCCGAGAGGTTCTCGGTTCGATTCCCACCTATGGCAACCGCGTTGTGTCCTTGGGCACGACACTTCATCTCAAATGCCCACGTGGCGGCACGGTGGCGTTGTGTACTAAGACGTACTGCACGTCGATGGTGCACTTCTCTTCAACCAATGCTACTCCTGCTTGAATGGGGTCAGTATGTTGGGGAGTCTAACAGTTGCTCGTCGTTACTCGGTGGTTCTCTCTGGGTACACCGGCTTCCTCCACCCGTAAAACTGTCCGACACGAGGTGACCCTGGCTGTCGAAAGTGTCGTTAAATCCCAAATAAATAAATAAATAACTCTCGCTTATCTGAATTTTATTCCGACAAGCGTTAACGCCTACATGAATTGTTAACTGAGTACACTGACTATATACACAATTTTTATCAATGAGCGTCCTTCCCTTTTGAAACCGTACACCTATTCCCATAGAAATGAGGTTTAACAAGTTTTTGTTTCATGTACACTCACTTCGACAAACTTTCGACATCCTGGTGATGATCTGGAATATACATGGCGTAGATTGTTGAATGTTCGTTATAAACGTAAATCAGGTGATATACACGGTTATAATTAAACCATTTACCGAACGCACAGGATGGCAAATTTATTATTTTAATTATTGTTTTTTTTTCAAATTTTAAAAAAAAATATTTTAACAAAACCATATCATGTGAGAACTCATTGGAACGAGCTCTAATGAGTGGTCGCATGATATGGTTTTGTTGAAAATGTTTGAAAAAACCTTTTTTCTTCAACTTGTTAAATTGTAAATTTCGCGGATGGATACGATCAATTCGTCAGATAAAGGGTTAAACCTCCTCCTTGGAACTCCGCTGACGATCTGGACATGGTGGACATTTCTTGATAAGACCTCTTAAACATTAAACACAATTTCTCAGAGTCTTTGATCTGGAAGAGGAAACACTAAACTGTGCGGTTATGTATGGCTCTTGGAATCCCCCTTAACAATCACACACTGGACCAAGTTTCCTATCTTATCTGGATTATGAGCCTTAATTGGGTTACTGAAGAACGCTAAATTACTTCACTTGACATAATGCGGACATTTGGGAACTTCACTGTCACTAATTATTGCCACGTATCGATTGACGTGTTTTTTATTTGATTGATAGGAATGATTAGCTCTTCACACTAACTGTCATTTCTAAACCTCCTAATATTGGCTACTGTTTGACTGTTATTCGTTACAAATATAAGAACATGCACAAAAAACATCATCCTGTCGAAGCATACTTTTCGCAATTTTGACACCCGCCTCAGCTTCCCCATCAGCTTGTGGAAAGTAAGGACTCGTAAATCGATGTATTATATAATAAGTGTTCATGAACTGTTGAAATTCTTTCGAGGTAAACTGAGTGCCATTGTCTGCGACCAATTCTTCAGGATCGCCTCAGCGTGAAAACATATTTTTTTCATTTTTCCAATTACTTGTGTGCTTGTTGTCTGTGGTAAAAATGAAATTTCAATGTATTTAAAATAATAGTCTGTGACTACCAAATAGTTTTTGTTTCCGATTTCATAGAGATCTGCTGCAATTTTTACCCATGGTCCTGTCGGTAATTCTGAAGTTTTCAATGGCTCTTTCTTCACATGCCCAAATCCCTGCCAAACATTCTTTTTCAATTTGTGCCCATTTTTTCTGTATCATAAAGAGTTCTTGAAGCATATGTAATGGGCAGCAGTTTTGAACTATTGTTCATGAATAAAGCTGCACCCCAGCCGGTGCTACTTGCATCTGCACTGACAACCATGGGTTTTTCACTGTCATAATAAGTCAAAACTGGTGCTGTTGTTAACCCTTTACCTAACATGAAAAGCAGACGACACTTGCAAAAATAATTCTTGAATAACTAATTTTTTTCATTTTTTGTCTCAAAAACATAGGTTATGACCCCTCGTTGGAACGAGCTCGACGAGCTCGTTCCAACGAGGGGTCATAACCTATGTTTTTGAGACAAAAAATGAAAAAAATAATTAAAATTAATTGGCGATTTTTGAGAATAGCGCTGGCCGGTTTTGGCCGTTACGTTGGGTAAAGGATTAAATCTTTCACTTTTTGGAAAGCTGCTTTTTGCTCTTGGCCCCATGTCCATGAAATTTCATTTTTTAACAAATCTGTCAAAGGACTTAACACTGTTGACAAAGAGGGAACATTTCGACCCAAGTAGTTTATCATTCCTAAAATTCTTTGATGTTCTGAAACATTTCCTGGGGGCTGTAGTTCCTTTATTTCTCTTACTTTGTCTGGATTTGGGCTGATACTCTTTTCACTGATTATATGACCAAAGTATTTTAGAACAGATTTTCTGAAAACACACTTTCCCTTATTAAGTTTAAGGCCTGCCCGTTCTATCTTATTTATAACACTCTTCAGTCTATTATCATGCTCCTCCACTGTGCTGCCAAATATTAGACAGTCATCCATAATTGCTTCCACCTCATGTAAACCAGCCAAAAGTTCAGACATTTTCCATTGAAAGATTTCTGGCGCACATGACATCCCGAAAGGTACACATTTAAATGTAAACTTGCCCAAGGCAGTGACTAATGTGGTACGTTTCATGCTATCCTGGTGTAATGGGATCTGGTAAAACCCACTCGAGGCATCCAGTTTACTGAAAACTTTCATTCCTACCAAATTAGGAGCAATATCTTCCAAATTTGGTAAAATCAATTTTTCCCGTTTAACAGCGGTTTTCAGTTTTTTTTTCAAATCTACTCATATTTTGACTTTCCCATTTGGCTTTTGGACAGGTATCATAGGGGCACACCAATCTGTTGGTTCTGTTACTTTTATAATTATATCATCTTCTAGCATATGGTTTAGCTCAACTTCAACTTCTGGCATTATTGGAAATGGAACTCTACGAGCAACTGTTACACTATAAGGGGTAGCGTCAGGGTTTAACTCTATTTTGACTGGGTCACACTTCAGTAAACCATTGTTGCCAAACACATTGCTTTTGACCTCTTCAATTCTTTTCACTAGTCCCAATGACGTAGTTACCCATCTGCCCAAAAGATCATTTTGATTTTCCCCATTAAGCACAAACACCCGAAACTTGAATTTTCTGTTATTCCAATAAGTGTCGGCAATAAATTGACCTTTACAATTAAGTGGGCCACCTGAACTACTTAAAACCCTTTACCCAACGCAGACGATTTCAAAATTCATTATTTGAAATATAATTTTTTTTAATTTTTTTAAAAAATTTCACCAAAACCATATCATGTGACCCCTCTTTGGAACGAGCTCGACGAGCTCGTTCCAAAGAGGGGTCACATGATATGGTTTTGATGAAATTTTTCGAAAAATAATATTTTTTCAGCAGCTGTATTTGCATATTACGCGGGCGGATGCGGGCGATTCGTTGTGTAAAGGGTTAATACTGAAGAAGTGAGTTTGAGTGTGGAACATAATTTCAGCTGTTCATATGCTGTCTCAGATATGACAGAGGAATCTGCTCCAGTATCAATTTTGAAATTAATGACAGAATTACAAATTCTCATATTCAGTGTCCATGGATTTTCTTCACACTCATCGCAATCAACGGAACCCAAAAAATAAGTAGCATAATGTCCAGTTTTGCATGTTGCCTGTTCGTTCTCGTTGACGACTTCCCTGACACATTTCAATTCAGGCTTCCATCTGCAACAGACCTCAAAATGCCCTGTTTTGTTACAAGCACGACATCGCTGGCCAATATCAGGACATTTTGTGTCATGACCGTGGCTGCGATTGCATCTTGAACAAGCTTGTCGTTTCTGTTGATGTTGTGCAAACGGTGGCGAGTTTCTTCTTGAATGTCTGGCCGCGTAATTCTGCGAACTGCCGCTTTGTGAGTGTTGTCTATGTCGTTGAGTTGAAGATCTCGCTTTATATTTTGTTTCATCCATCTCCTTGTTAGTTTGATCTCTAACTTGTCCCTTAATCAGTTCGCTCTGTCGAGCCATGGAAACAGCCATATCCAAATCTAAATCAGGTTTAATTTGTAACTTTTCAGAAAATTCTTTATCAACGATAACAATAACAATTCTGTCACGAATTTGTTCGGATTTTGTGCCTTTGAAATCACAGGTTTCAGATAACTCATACAGACTGCGTATAAAGGATTCTCTGGATTCACCAGGCTGCTGCTGACGTGAGAGAAACTTCGCCCTCTCATGAATTATATTACGTTTCGGTATAAAACTGCCATCAAATTTACCCCAAACAATGTCATACTTGTTGAATTCTTCTTCCGACAAGTCAAACGATTTAAAAACATTCTCTGCCTTTTTGCCCATGGCCTAATTTCGAAGTTATTCTTAAGCGAGAAGAAAACCTCTACTTCCAGTCTTGTCACTGTGCTGGGCCAGAGAAGTTGAAACTTTCCAGTGGGTGAAATTTCTGCATTTGGTTTGTAAGAGGTTGAATCGGGACTTCGTAATCAAGTGTTCATATAACTTTTTTGGCAATTCGTTTGGCTTCTGACGCCATGTCATGTGTCAAGGAAACTGGTTGTTGGATACACAATTGATCAAAATCTATTTATTGTATGATATTCTTGATCAGTGTTCTACAACATGTAAACAAATCTCAACACGCTGGTTCCTACCTGCTTCCCGCACGGTAACAGGTCGGATCGGCCCTAAAGACGATCCGTCTTCAGACGATCCGACCTCAGTCGTTTTGCACCCCAGAAGATCCGTCCCCAGTCGATCCGTCCCCAGATGATCCGGCCCCATACACAATTCATTAGTTGTGACATGTATTGCTTTGTGAGGGTTTAAAAAATAAAAAAACAGTATTCCGGGATGAACTTATTTAACAAAAACATAACAGAAAAACACAAATAAATGGAGAAAATACAGACAAACATTACAGGTGATATTTGCAAACAAAATGTTTAAATAACTTATTTTCTCAGTTTTTGCGTCAAAAACATATTTTATAAACCATGTTTTTGAGACCAAAATTTTAAAAAAATAATGAAAATTGAACGATACTTTTTGTGAATAACAGAAAAACACAAATGAATGGAGAAATCAAATGCAAATAAACATTACATCATACATCATAACAAGCACTAGTTAGCAATATAGGAGCAGTTCAGAGATGAATTTTATTTAACCATTTTATTTAACTTAACACAAAAAGCAGATGACACTTCAAAACAAAATTCTGAAATAACTAGAGCTGTTCACAAAAATTAAAATTCAATTTTCATTCTTCTTTTCAGTTTTTAAGTCAAAAACATATCCCATAAACCATATTTTTTAAACAAAAAATGAAAAAAAGAATGAAAATTGAATGAAAATTTTGGTGAATAGCGCTGTCCGGTTTTGGTCGTTACGTTACGAAACACAACAGAAAAACACAAATAAATGAAGAATTCAAATGCAAAATGGATAAAAAAGAAATACAAACAAACATTGCATCATAACGAGCAGTATTTGTTTTTTATGCGCTAACTTCGTGTGTGGTGGGTGCAGCTCAGATGTTGAGTGTTGGCATTGACCCTTATTAAACTTTATTTATAAATTTTACTGACTCACTGTAGCATAATCTTTCTTTCGGCGTTGAGAGATCAAGGCGAGAAGAACCACCATTACTTTGAATAAATGAGGTCGGACCGACTACGGTAAATGGGCACGGATCGACTGGGGACGGTTTGACTGGGGACACATCGCCTGGGGACGGTCGTCCTTGGGGAAGGGTCGACACGAAAACTTCCCGGACGTGACTCGGTACATTCACATAAGCTGATTTTCGCAAGTGCCAACCTCGAGCACTGCTGCTATGTGAGCCAACTACATGCAACGAACATCACAACATGCCCACTGAAACCTCCTCCGATGGTTATATTATTTTTTATTTTTTAGGGTTTAACGACACTTTAACAGCCAGGGTCATATCGTGTCGGTGACAGTGGTACGGGTGGAAGAAGCCTGCCAGCTCCCCAACATCGTAACTCCGCACTCCAGCACAGGCAGGGTTAGACTGGTTGAAGACATGCGCACCATCGACGTGCGGCATGCCTTAGTACACGGCGCCATCGTGCCCCCATGTGGACAATCGGGTTGAAGTGCCTTGCCCAATGACATCTTCCGGTGGTTGGGGGGGGGGGGGGGGGGGGGTAAACTAGCACATACTTATAAAATGTAAACAAGTCTTGTATGATTATCCTCGAAGTTGAAATCCCGAGTATATTTTATGTTACCAATTGCAAGTTACCGAAAAGTAACAGTTATTATATAATATAGATTCTTAAAACCCAAGTTTATTTATATTCACAAATGTTTTCACGAGAATATGTTTTGTACAAAATAGTTTTACAAACTCTCAGAAATGTTAGACTGATTTGTTCACATAAAACATTGCACTGTTATTCGTTCCACTGGTAAAATATATTTATAAAGTTGTAATTACCAACTGGTCGTTACCAAAAAGTAAACACGGAACATGTCGGAAACCGGGGCTTTGTCCCTTCTGGAAGAAATAGATTCACGCCGCGTATTCAGCCAAAACTCAAGGAGTGTCGCCTGAATCCGTGCATGAACGTATGTCTCACCGTGACGAACCCGCCCGTTTCACTTTTGTTGGGGTTGTTTTTATCCTGAAGGGGTTAATAACTTTTCCTCGAAAAGCATAAATCAACAGGGGTTCTCTGAAAACAACAATTTTAATACATATACATATAAATAAATATGGTAATTTATGACTTACATGGAATCCAATGAATATGATAAACAAAATGTCAATCATCCCCTCCCCACACAGTTTTTGAGTCACTTGCGGGCCCGCATTCTCTGTTGTCGCTGGTTTTCCTCCTTCTCGCTGGTGTTTGTCCTTTAGTCCCCTCTTCACTTCATTCTTTCACTGCCGTCGCCCAGCCACTAACGTATTGTCACATTACCGGACGTTTTTACCCAACATGTGACGGAATTTCACTCTACGCATGTCGTCGCACGGCCGCTAACATATTGTCACTTTACTATGTCGCCTTCCCTCTAACAAGTGACGGAATGTCACTCTTCCACTGCCGTCGCACGGCCACTAGCTTATTGTCACTTTACTTGACGCTTTTCACTCAAGCAGTCGCCACCAATGGGGTTAAACGCTTCCCTCCATTTATCGCAGAATAATGTTCATACAGGCAAAACCTACTCTGCCTACGTATGGCTTGCATTCTAAAACAGGTAATGCCGCTTACCTAAATACAAATAGCTCCCTGAGCTCGTACTTCGTGTTTCTGGTCCTATTCTCATATATGGCCACCGACTTGGCCCGCGTCTGCTGAAATTCTAAATATGTGCTCTGTGCCTCCCCTACATCACAACGTACCTATACTTTCGCACCGATGCGACATCTCCTCTAACTTATAGCATGGGACATCCCCATCTACTCGCAACGACCCACAGCCTTACACACCTTCAGACTGGAATGAATTTTTCGAGGAATCCCCCGATTTTTATTTCCATAGCCAGAACATTAATTCTCAGTTTAATCGCTTCTCTTGAACTTGGCCGCTTGGATCTATCTCAATTTAATACTCGCTTTTAAGTTCCTTTGAAAGACCCACATTTCGATATTTCCTGACATTCGTGACAGGCTAGTTGCGTAATACGGGTGTGTGGCCGGAACATATGCGATGTACTGTTTTCACCATAATTACCCATTAACTGTCCATAATTACACAGATAATGACTGCAGAAGAACACTGGTCTCTCTCGCTCTTTCAATCTTTATCAGATAGCCCATGTGGCGTTCGACAAATGCGCAATAATGGACATTAAACTTCATGTTTAATTAGCAGCGCTTGAATTATTGCTGGTCTGTTTAAGTGACAAATCGGTTTTCAGGGCCCGTCATATAAACGCACATTCTTGTACCTTTGGCCCGAACGAGAAAAATTATCAAAGATGTATACACTTATATACAACAAAATCGAAAATCCGAACTATCACCTTAACAGAGGTTGCTGAGAGAATCGAATTTTTGTTTTGTTTTAGAATTTGTTAAAGGAAATAAAATCATTAAGATTTTCTATTTCTGACGACAACTCTAAAACAACTGCCATGAATTATAATTATTGATATATTTATTACTCAAAATTAATTTTAAAAAAGGCTCGATCCATCATACTATTAAGAATAATATTGATTTGGATACACAGTAAGGACTGGCCACTTTACACAAGTGGGCAACATCTCCACGAACGCAATAATATTAGATTCCAGACGCTAATTTTTTGGAACAGTAATCACAAATTTAATTAAGGAAGCACCTGGTAGAACCAGGTGCTTCATTAATTAAAATTTTGCTAATAATGATTTTTGTTACCTGGTAAAAGTATACGTGAACATCACTGCCCATGCGTTGATTACGACCAGTCCACGGCGACTGTACTGTACATTCAACTCACGGGTACAGGCTTGGGAATAAAAAGCTGATATTGCAACGTGCTCTATAAAACGTGGCGGCAACCGCTTTGACCAGATCGCGCGTCACTTGCTACTATTTACTTTCATGGAAATTATGTTAAAAGATAAACGGCGAGCCACTCTGGGCATATGTTGATGCAACTCGCGACCTTTGAGTCGTGATTGTTCCAAAAAATTGTCATATCGGCCTAGCAAAACATGCGTGATTAGTAAGTTAAGCTGTGTTGTTTTACCGTAACCTGCACTGAGTTTGCGTATCTTGACGTAACGCCCACGTAACCTAAACGATCATGCACGTGTTATTTCCAGGCCCGCAGTATGTATATTTCATTATATGGCCATACATTTTGTATTTAAAATAAATAAATAAATGCTAGTGCAGTGGTTCAGTGGTTACAGCATTGGACTTCAAATCGAAAGGTCCACTGTTCGATCACCACCAGGGGCGACCTGCATTATGTCTTTGGGCGAGGCATTTAATCCAGATTACCCGCGTGATGTCATTGAGGCGTACTGCACGTCGATGGAGCACTTGCCTTCAAGCAATGCAAACCCCGCTTAAGCGGAGTTGGCACCTCGAGGAGTCTGACAGTTGCTCGCCGCTGCTTGGTGGTTCCCTCGGGCACACCGGCTTCCTCCACCCGTGCAATTGTTCTGTACGAGATGCACCTGGTTCTGGAAAGCGTCGTTAAACCCCATTAAAAAATAAATAAAATATGTTAACCCTTTACTTAACGTAACGGCCAAAACCGGTATCAGGTTATTCACAAAAAAGTGTCATTCAATTTTCATTATTTTTTCATTTTTTGCCTCAAACTCAAACTCGTTCCAATTAGGGGTCATAAGCTATGTTTTTGACGCAACAAATGAAGAAAAGTAGTTATTCAATAATTTTGTTTGCACGTGTCGTCTGCTTTTCATGTTAGACACAGGGTAAAGTTTATTATAGGTATAATTATTACATTGAAAAGTTATTTTGTCCTGATGAAGTATGGTGGTATTCTGACCCCGCAATCGAAGATCGATATGCTCAATTTAGCTCTTTACCCAACGCAGATGATATCAAAATATATTATTTTAAATATCATTTTTTCAAATTTTTCAAAATATTCCAGTCAACAAAACCATATCATGCGACCCCTCGTTGGAACGAGCTTGACGAGCTCGTTCCAACGAGGGGCCACATGATATGGTTTTGGCGAATTTTTTTTTAAAAATAATACTTTTTCAACTGCTGAATTTGCATATTACGTGGGCGGATGCGTCCGGTTCGTGGGGTAAAGGGTTAACCTGGCATTTAGAATGTCTTGTTGCTTAAACCTGAATGCTTTCTCGTTTAGTTTCAGATCATGTTAGCATTCAGTTACCCTTAAGCGATCTAAAATGTCAAAACGGTCAATGAATAGTGATACTAGAGAACTGTTGTTCTGTTATACATTCCATACTACTGATGATTATAAATTAACAACATTCAATGAAAAAACATTCACAAAAGTCAAAGAAACTACTTGTGAAAGACTGAGACTTTCAGATTCTGGTGAAGCTGAAGAATAAGGGACTCGGCAGTTTATTTTAAAAATACCTGGTCTCCTGAACTTTCTTCATTTTTCACAACTCTCTATCATATTTGTAACAGATTTAATGAAAGAAGTGGATTTAACCCGCTTGTGTCCTTTTTGTAAGTCCGTTTTTGGGTGCTATATCACATTTGTACACACTTTCCCCCCGCCTGTGTTCTGCTTGTATTATAAAGCGCCACCTGCTTCGAGAAAAGAAAATTTAAAACTTGGTAGAAATCATTGGGCTAAGTCTAGTAAGGGAAGGGTTAGTAGACCCTTGCCCTTACTGTACTGATCCTAAATCATTATGGATGTCTCCCATTTTCGCCCACTTTAAGATGGAGATTTTGTTTCCCAGTAAGTTAAGTTAATAGCACGGAAGGGGTTATAATAACTAATACATATGGTATTGTTGGACCTTAACCCTTTACCAAACGCAGACGATATCAAAATTTATTATTTTAAATATAATTTTTTTTTAATTTTTAAAAAAATTTCAACAAAACCATATCATGTGACCCCTCATTGGAACGAGCTCAATGAGATCGTTCCAATGAGGGGTCACATGATATGGTTTTGTTGAAATATTTTGAAAAATTTAATTTTTACAACTACTCAATTTGCATATTACGCGGGCGGATGCGGGCGATTCGTTAGGTAAAGGGTTAAACAGTTATTATTTGGTGGGAACATGATATGAAATTAAAATAAATACAGACAAATGGAGGAGACCAAGTATTTTTAAAATAAACTGCAGAGTCCCCAGTTCTTCAGCTTTAAACATAGTCCAGAAGAAATATCAAAGAACAAACATCAAAAGCTTTGCAATGGAACGCACAGAAGTCGCAAAAGACGTTATCGTCTTTTCACAAATATTTCTAGTCTACTGAAACCTGGTCCTGACCCCACATGTTACACAGATAGTGTTAACTTTCCAGGTACTTCAAAAAAGACATTCTTCAAACGGTTCATCACGCGGCTGAGTTTTATTTTCAGCAGTTGAGTGTTTCATTCTGCGATAAAAATACGTTAATAGTGAAAGGTTTGACACTACGCCTTGCAAAGTGTGTAACTAAGTGTGGAGGAAAGTCAAGTAACCCTTTGAACTCTGGTGGTCCATTTCATGTTAGTTCAATGGAAGCAATTGGAAGTGTTCATATTCATTATTTGGAGGGAGACCAATTAATTGATCCGAGTCTACCCCAGACATTCAATTGGCTGGCACTCTACTTAATTAAATTATGAAGTATCATGTTCCCGGGCCAAAAAAGCGGCATCTAGGGTTCAAATTGTTGAGGTTGCTAATCACAAAAAAGTTCTTAACGAGGCTTTCAAGTGCATACGCAAGTATATTGAAGATAACATAGTTGTTGGACAGAATGTCGAAAGATTAACAATACTATGTGAATAGTATCTACATTACCTGTCAGATAAATACCCCGCGGTGTACAATGAAAATTACAAAGTGTATAAACTAAAAAACTAACTTAACCCTTCGAACCCTTGTGGTATCCTCCATGTCTGTTCAATGGCAGCAATTGGAAGAGTCCATATTCATTATTTGGGGGGGGGGGGGGTAGACTTATTAATATTTTCAATGTGCAGCCTTGGGGAAGCATGTTGCAATATACAGTTAAAACTAGAAGTCTTGTCATGAAATGCGCACAAATAGCACGTCGATCTGCGCGTTAATCTACGCGTTATGACCATAATAAGGCTGTCAAATTATGTACACGTGGTCTGTGCACAAGCAATGTTTCAGCCAATGGACCTCCGGGTAACCCGGAGGTCCATTGGCAGAAACATTGCCTGTGTTTGCTGTGAGTAACCAGGGGAACCTGCCGTGCTTTGGATGCCATTCGATATGGCAATTGCGCGCAATTCCTACGCGCAATTAAGCCTAGATAAGCGCACAGTTCGTGACAGGACTTCTTGTTTTAACTGTATATTGGTGTACCCCACACATTCACTTAGTAGCCATCCTACGTAATGAAATTATGATGTACCATGTTCACGGACAGGGAAAGGTCCTCTCGGGTTCAAAGTGTGAACAGTTAGTTTGTCGGAAAGATATGTTTTGCATCCCAATTCTTATTTCAAAAGTGAACTTGTGTATGCCACGAATGTTGAGTGGCAGGCTATTGAAGCAGCTTTTGAACTGGCAGCATCAGACGAAAGACGACTTCTAGAAGCGGCAAAGGTCTTTAGAAATGTATAACTGAAGCCAAGCGACAATTCCCCAAAATGTCCTGGCCTCCATCATCTTCGTGCCCCCTTTCTGAGAAGCGAAAACCTCCTGGCACTGTGAGGTAAAAAATTAGCGTTTGTTGACCAGTGAAGCTCACAGATTAGCGACTTCATTTCCGCATGGCATATGTTACCCAGTAACAAATGGTGAGTGCACTATGTCTACGCATATCTTACTGACCACGAGTGTCGTGCATATCATAGGAAGCGCCAAACTGATTACTATGCTCAATCGGTATAGTCATGGGCAATCATACACCAGAACCCTTGAACCTGAGACAGCTGTGTGCAATTCTGTGATAGCATCAGAGTCAGTGTGGCCACCCAACATTTCCACCGACAGCAATGCTGTTGGGGTAGTTTTTAACTGAATGAAGACACCACCGGGGTCTGGCACGACACTCTCTACTCATGGAATTGTAGTCCAAGATGTTCGTGATCAACACTCAAAACATATACCCCGAGACTCCTTTTCCCCAAGCTAGAGAATGTACTGTAAAACCACAGGAAGTTCAAATTCGACCTAGTTTAGCTAGATAGATAGTTTATTGCAAAAATACCAAAACAAAAAAACAAGGCAGATTGCATGTTACACAATTAACAGTACAAATGTTAAGTCCTGAAGATAATGAATTAATAATTGGTTATTTACATGTCAAGTGGAGAGTTTTTACAATGTCAAGTCAAAACCTGAACCAAAGTTGGATGCACATGTCAGTAAACTGGATTACAATTTTGATTACTTCGACTTACATAATTTTACGTGGTTTTCCATTGTACACCGAGGGTTTTTTGTATCTGACAGGTTGAGAAACTGGCAGTTTGTTCAAGCCTCAGATAGTTCCACCCTGGCCAGGCTGGCCCTCGCATACAGCAGATCCTGGAAAGTGGTCAATCAGCTGTAGAGTAGATGTCACGTCTCCATCAACGCGAAAGTCACTGTTTAACATATACTGGAAACATCACTAGCTGCTACTTGGTAGATTGGGCAGCATAACGCAATTGTGACGTTTGATTTAGCTGTAGATAAGAAAGCGCACCAGTGAAGTAAGAATCTACTAAGATTTTTCAAGCCGATTCAGTACGAATCGATACGACCTTGTACATGCTCGAACGACACCGGTACGAACTATTACGAATTAGTAAGATGATGCAAGACCTAGTAAGAATTGCATGTTGTAGATGTTGACTCCTCGACAGTCAGAAAAGAATGATTTCAGAGTCACTAATTGCTGGGGCTTATATCCTTTTTGTCGGGAATCGTGGTGAAAACGTATGAGTTCTTCGAAGTTCCTACTGCATCTTACTGGAATCGTATCAAAATCGTCCAGAATCTTGAAACTTCGTAGAGATTCTTGGTGTGGACGCACTAGTTCTTACTGGTATCGTGATAAATCTTGGTACGTCGTACTATAATCTTGAGAAAGTCGTACGGAGTCTTGGCGGAGTCGTACGAAACTCGTAATGCCTTCGTAGTAGATCTTAATAGATCTTACTAGTTCTTAGGGAATCTTGACACAGCTGTACTGGCCAAGTGCGCATGAGCACTTGCGAACACTCAAGAATACACAAGAATATCCCGTACGGTCTAGTACGTCAGCGATACGAAGCAGAACGGAATTAAAAAATCGCACGATGGGGTACGAAAGTTTAAACAGTTTAAAACTTTCGCACGCGTGTGCCGATCAACCAAGAATACTCAAGAATGATTACTAGTACGGACCTCAGTACGGATATCCACGATTGCCCAAGATTTTCAATGTCGTGGTAGATCGTGTTAAAAAAATCGCAAAGATGTGACAGGGGCTTAAGCTATATTTCAGTTGACTGGTAGCCTAAAATCATTTTTTTACCCGTAAAAATAAAATCATTCCAAGTCAATAGAGTTTTAAAATTTCCCCCATCTCTCCGCGAAACCCCACTGAGTTCGGGGCCTGTATGCTCCGTTAACGTCTGCCCAAAGGATGAGCGGCGACTGATGTGAGGTCCCAAGCTATGGTTTGGAAGAAAATGCCTGGAAGCATTTTCAGTTAACTTGGAGGTTGGTCAATACTGTTGTCTGTATATTATGTAACGTAGAGAGCTGATAGTTAAACTAACGATGTAGAGAAAGTGAAGATAGTCTGTAGCATCCCATCCCCTCGTTGATATGGTTGATATGGATGTTTAAATATTTTTAAGCACAAATTAATCTGGTATGGTTCATTTTAAAAGAAGTTAGTTTTTGGTACCTGGTCGCCATTTTGATAGCCATCTGTGATTTTCATGGGAGGGTCATTCTGATAACATCCAAAATGTGTCCAGCTGGTTGAGTGCTGGGGACTGCTGTGTGTTGGAAGCTCATATTTGGGCTTCATTCTCAAGTGCAGTGCAGGTACAACAACCTAAATGTTCCATATTCTGTGGATGTGGTTCACATTATCTTTGAAGTGAATTAGAGCTGAAACGGTTAAAGGGTTTTCTTGATCGATTAATCACATGGATTAACCTTGGTTAGCCGATTAATCACTTACCCTAATAGGTAGCTGAATAACTGCCGTACCGTTGATGATTCACAGCAAATTAACTCTTTACCCAACATAACGGAAAAAACGGCCAGCGCTATATACAAAAGTCTCCATTCAGATTTTATTATGTTTTCAATTTTTGTCTCAAAAACATTGCTTATGACCTCTAGTTGAGCTCGCCCCAAGGAGGGGTCATAAGCTATGTTTTTGGAAGCAAAAATTGAAAATTTCTAGTGATTTAAGAATTTATTTTGCAAGTATCGTCTTTCAACCGCATTGGGTAAAGGGATAAGTATGACCATTTCCAGCTACTGATACATACACGTGAACAAGTATGTCAGCACGTAACTTGCATGCTTTACCCTGTCTCATATAATTGATGTGAGTCAGTGTGACAACGTGGGCCTGTTTTGGAGCAAGTTTGTTTCTTTGTTAACCTACATAATACAATAGTTTAAAAGTAACGGTCAATCGATCAATTACTTTTTTGATCGATCAGGACATTGATCATTGGTTAATCGATTAATCGGTTAACCGTTTCAGGTCTAAAGTGAATGTATGGATTTGCTTTGATTTGTCATAATTTATGGGAGAATTAGGCACTTTCCCATAAATTGTAACAAGGCAAATACATATGAATACATTTTGGAAACCAAGAAAAATTTAGCACTCTACTTGTTAATGGCACTTCGGGGAACCTAAAAAGGTTGGTTTCGTTTAGATTTCGGGAACGGGGGTGTATAGTAGTGCCATTAGCTCTCCGGTTAAATATCCCATTACGAACGAGTTAGCAAACGTAAGGCTAGCAAGAAAAAGGGTTGAATTATTGACACGTGGAGGGTTCTTCCATGCGAAAACAACGATATCTTAATTATGACATGTTTCTCATACTGTCAACAATGCCTGAATTGTCAATCAATGGAATAATTCTGGTCTAGACATAATACATGCATGACTATCGATATTCTTCTAGGAAAAACGAAAACACAATTTCCTGCTTTCATCAATCTGATTTTTCAAACCACTAGTTATCAATGTCATACGCAAATAGGTTTTGCTAGGAAGTCGCATTCCCCACATTCAAGGATGTTTTGTCCTACTGTATGCACCTTGTAATTCTCTAACGATAGTTGGTGTGAGATAACTGCACTTTTACCAAAGTAGCATCACAAAGCTATTTGGTATAAAGACCCCGAGATAGACACGCAAGATTAATATAAGTTATCTCGGCCAACATGTATGCTATATGGAGATTTAATACCTGGATGTCGGTTTTTAAACATCGAGCCGCAGGCGAGGTGTTTAAATGAGACATCCGGGTATTAAATCTCCATATACCATACATGTTGGCGGAGATAACGTTTTTCTCCCGTTTGAAACACAATACAAGCATAGTGGAAATAAATTTGTGGACGCATTTCTCAGCTCCACAATCACTTGGACCAAATTCGTGATAATTATTTTGTTTTTATAATCGCAGGAGACAACAGATAGAGTTACATCCCTTGGGTTGTTAAGGAAACGAGTAAGCAGTATTTTGATGACATATCGTCCCCTGAGTTCCAATGTGTTCTATGTACCTACTGGCACATAGAACACATTGGTACTCAGGGGACGAATTATTTGCTCTTATTTTATTTGTATGATTGAATTGTCGGAAATCTGATGATATTTGTGACTATTTTCGGGTTTTTTGGTTCGATTTTTATTTCGTGGCGAGCAAAATCGGAAAGCTTTCGTTTAAACCATATACCTCCGATGTTTCGCGTGCGCTTATACCCTGGATGTTGCACGCCCTCATATACCTTGGATGTTGGGTGCATCCTTTGCCATGGCTATTTGTCCAAGGCATTCTGACCAATAAAAATACGAATTTATCGGGATATAGGGACAATACTTCATATACGGGTGATAGCCAGAGTGATCTCCCGTTTGTTCAAAATATTGGCAGACGATAACCGCTGCACATTAGGTATCACTGAACTAAATATTTGAATTAGAGTTACCCACCTGGAAATGTTGAACTCGGAAATGATACAATATCTAAAAATAAACAGCTTTGGGAAAATATATTGTTTCAATAAACATTGAAACATTCTATTGACATCTTGCATTATTGTTGAATATTCCTGATAAAAATGAGGGTGATTTGATGACTTTTGGACCCAAAAAATACAATTTATTTTTTGTGTGTTTTTGTAGGGAATTCCCTGAAAAATATGTGCACGTGACCGGTACTTCCCTTAGTGTCATTTTTTCTCTCTTATTTGTTGCATGACCTGTTTTCGGGTCAAAAAACGTTTTCTGAAGGGCTATACTTGACAAAGATATTTGATTGCCAAAATTAAAGTTATGCGACCATATTTTTTTTCGCCTGAACGTTATAATGGTGGCCTATGAGAAAATATTTAGTTCTGTGATAACATTAACTAAGTATGGAGTTTGTCATTTTATTATTCACCGCAATTGCTAGTTCATCAATCTAAAAAAAGTAGACCCAGTCAATAATATGTTAGACTGCAGCAGTATATGCCATATGAGATCATTAAGCAAATTGTTTAACTAATCATGCTGACTGGTTGTAAAATACAGTTTTTGTTCCATCAATAAAGGTGGAGAGGACAAAGGACATTTGTTCCACCCCCCCCCCCCCCCCCCCACACACACACACCTTTAAAAAGGTGGCGGGAACATTCCCCCGTTTTCCACAAGCAAAGACCCAGTTACATTATAGTTACATTAAGTTACATTATTATTATTAACTGCACTTGCTGTAGTTAAAAATTTCTTTTCAGTGAAAAGGTGCACCCATGTTATGAAATCTGCTCTCCTGTTACAGTACTGTAATATCGCAGTTTTATTGTTGTTGAGTTGCTGCTAAAAAGCGTTCGTTCCATGATGTTACCAACGGTATCTGGTCCTCGTCGTTTTATAGGAATTACAGGACCAGATGTTACCGGATATACTGTACCCGCAGTTTTCCGCAGGAGTCACAGGACTACCAGAAATATGTACAAGACTTCAGCACTTGGATTGTGTGTTTGGTTAAATCCCCGTGGTGTCACATCTACTACAAATACAGACTAGGGGTTTTTGGAAAATAGAGTCTAGCTCGGTAGTCTGTTGTGTGATCCAGCAAAACGTTGCTTTTATAAATCTTCAGTACTTTGTTCGTACGTATTGTTCCGTGGTTCCAACTATTCGATCAAAAGAACCAATATTTGTCTGTAGTAGGGATAGACTGGGCCAAAAATATATTCCGGGAAACGTACAAATGGGGGCCCGGGACCTGGTCCTGGACAAAATTTTTATTTTTCGAACCAAAAGAACGCTGCTTCCTTGCCTCTGGGTGATCAATGGCTGTCAACAAGGAGGGCATTTTCGATGGCATTTTTGTATCACTTTTGTCGCTCATTCAGGGGGGAGCGAGTCGTAATTGTTTTTCCGAACACAAGACGGAGTGGGTGAGTAGTCAGCGGCTCTGAAAACACGTTTTTTCCATGCCTTGAACTTTTTTTCCAATGAGCTCTTATCTTTCAAATAAATGATGCAATTTGATCAGGAAGCCTGTGTAGACTTTTTGCCACTACTCCATTTCCTCTGGGTTAACAGGGGGTGATTAGTAGCACAGGAGATAGGGGCGCTAGGAGCATGGTAATGTGGACAGACGTTCACCCTTTCCCATCACACCTTCAGTGGTTCACGATTTTGTAAAAAGTTAAAGCAATTTAAACGAATTATTATTTCTGTAATCTAATATAAATGTAATCTTACCAGATCTGACAATAAAAGGACTCTTCCCACCATGAAGAGTAAATATCATACAATGGCATAACGCCATTTCCCAATTCAACTGACTACTTTCACAGACTCTCATTATGTAACTATGGATTTCAGTCATGTACATGTATGAGCAAAATGCAGGGTTATTAATAATAATAATAATAATAATAATAATAATAATAATAATAATAATAATAATAATAAGACTTGATAAAGCGCTCATAACTGTTAACTCGTGCACATAATGGATGAGGAACATTCTATGGCGCTGTACAATCACTTTCAGTTTGGTAATCAAACTGTGGAGCAAGCTCTCTTGAATGTGCAGGTTTTCAGTGACTCACAAGACTTTACGTCATCTGGAAGAGAATTCCAGAGATGGGGCCTAGTAAAACCAAATGATCTATCAGCAAATATAACATGCCTGTGAAAAGGTACTTTAAGTAAAGGTTTTGTACTAGACTTGGGGATATAAGACCTTGGTGAATATTGGCTCAATTCCGTTAAGTAAGATGGGGCTAGATTATTTAAACGTATACCTACAAAAAATTTTTTAAATTCGATTCTTTCTGCTATGGGAAGGAAATGAAGTTCCTTCAGAGCATCTGATGAACTTGAAAATTTCCTTCTACCTAAAATTATTTTTGCTGTCAAATTCTGTATTCTTTCGTATGGCTTAAGTTGACATTTTTGTAGATTTACGAGCAGACTGTTACCATAATCCATGTGGCAGAAGACAAGAGCATTGGCCATTTTTTACATGTGTTTCGACAGAGGTATGGCCTGAGTTTTTTCAGTCTGAACATAGCAGCCTATGCAGCCTTAGCTTTAAGAGAGACATGATGTTCAAATGTCAGGTTGGCAGCAAGGTGCATACCGAGAAGTTTAATTTTATCAGATTTTTCAACTTGAACACGACAAACATTGATTAATTCCGTGGAACATTTTTTCAGCAGTTTGTTACTGCCAAACATTATAAACTCTGTTTGTGATTAATTTATTTTTAGCCTATTTGAAAGCATCTAATTTTTAACCGCATTTGAGGTGGAAGACATTTCGTTTACAACCTGTACTTCAACATCATTTCTCCCCGCTCGGAAAGAGTCGTAAATGCTATGATCATCAGCAAGACCAGCAATATGTTGTTTACCCTTCACACAAGAACTCAAGGTACTAGCATAGCATAGCAACTTTTTGCGCCTTGTGTCCGAATTTTATTTTGAACACCCCCCCCCCCCCCTCCACACCCGGCTCATTTCGCAAAAATGGATGCACCAAAGGGGATCCAAACTCATCAGGCCGACCATAGTTCGGCCCAAAGGGAGAAAATTTTGATTTTTCGAATCGAAAGATTGCTGTTTCCTTGCATCTGACCGATCAATGGCAGACGACTACTGGAATATCGAAATGCCCTCTATGGGCATTTCTATTAACCGACAGTCTATGCAATCGGATCCATTTCGCCTTTTGGTCATTTTCACAAAATTTCATGCACCAACGGGAGTTGGGCAGCGTTAATTTTGGGGGCTCTGGGTGGCTTCCACTTGGGGCCTCACCGGGAAATTTTCTGGTGCACCATACGGCCAGTACGCGTCAGGTTTGTAGTAGATTCACTCTACCGAACGAGAAATGCTACAACTGTTGGCAGAGGTATGATGTGTGCTTCGGCCGCCGGATGGTGAATTCTGTCGTCACCAAAGGACAAATATTGCAATAGTAGAGGTGCCACTTTCAGGGGAGTAGGTGGTGATACTTGACTCGAATACTTGACGTATTTTGAAAATGCTGCAAAAATAAATACATGGGATGAAAATAGTAAATGACAAGCCGAATCGGAGTGAGTTTAGACAGGCTATCACTGATCGTTCTACGGTGGCAGACCCACAAAAGCCGGTGGTTGTGGAAGAAAAGTCTTTGGAGATGTTCCTAGCAAATGTAATGATGAAAATTTCAGGCTGTGTGTGAAACGAACTAACCCTTCCACCCTGCGAGAAGCCATTCGAAACGTCATCCAAGAAGAGGTCATTATTAGGAGTGAGCAAGAACCTAGATGGAGGAACAGTGGAAGAGGCGGAATCCATGTTGTTAATTGGGAAAATTGAGAGGGTGGAGGCGAAACTTTTGGAGAACGCCGTGTGGAGAATTTTAATTATAAATGGAAGAGGGATAATCATCATCTGTGTGCGCCACATGACCCACAAACACTCGAATAAGCAATGCCGATTGCAAGAAGCATTAAGAGCCACTAGAACGGGAAATACACCAAAATCGGGATGCGAGATGGAATTTACACGGACAGCCCCAGTAGGCCGTGCTAGTGCAAGTAGATAAAAGGACTATTGATGGGTGTTCTGTGTGGAAGGATTCGATGAAACCTGTTAGGGCAGGTTTTCTAGAAGCTAATTGTAAGTGGGGTTTCCCAGTCGCATATCCACTGCAAAGACAATCTTCAAGATCAAGCAGAACTCCATTTTTAGATACAGTGACACTACCAGTACAGCAGGAAGCTCTGATCAAGTGTAGAATAACTCGCGGATTGTCCGGCATAGCACCTGTAGCACCATAGCGAGTCCTGAGCCTTGAAGTACAATTCCTGAAGAAATAATGCCTAGCTTTAGCCATGTCAATTTGCTGTTCAATGTCCGATATATTGTATGCGGGAGGGATCGACCCTAATAATGAGGATATTATTGTGTACAAAGACTCACATGTGACTACCTATACGCCTGTCGACTGTGTGGGAGAAATGTTGGACCCAGATGATTAAAAGCTAACAAGTCGAAGAATTCGCCCCCCCCCCCCCCCCCCCCCCCCACCGCACTGGCAACAGATGTATAAAGAAGGCGGTGAATTCTTATCTGAAGAGCAACAAGAGAGTATGAAGATGTTTCTTATTCGAATTGGCGAATCTGTGTTAACTGAATGATGTGAATGATTGAGTGAATGAGAGAGTGTGGTATGAAAGACTGAGTGAATGAGAGAATGGTAGTGATATGGAAGTGAATGTATGAGTTACACTGGTCATGTGCGTACATTATTATGTGTTATACATGTACTGGTGACTTATAGGTCCAAACGGGTCGGGTGCTATTTTATACATTCATTGTTACTTACTTACTTACTTACTTACTTACTTACTTACTTACTTACTTACTTACTTACTTACTTACTTACTTACTTACTTACTTATTCGGAGAGAACCACCGAGGTTGGGGAATTTCAGGCCCCATTGGTTATTACAGGAAGTACGAAAAAGTCCCTGCTATGGTGGTGACGCCACTTCATGAGCTGGCTAAGAATGATGACAAGTTTCGATGGACTGAAGATTATGAAAGCGCGTTTCAACAGTTGAAGAAACGCTGGCTAGCCAGCCGATTCTGGGATACCCATTGGTTGTAAATGGGCATCTCCTACTAGATACTGTCACGAGTGATCTGGCACTGGCCGCTGGTTTGTCACAGATACAGGATGGCCCAGAAGTTGCCATTGTGTATGGCAGCAGAACATTTAGAAAAAACCGGAATGGTCCTATTGTGTAACTCAGAGAGAAATGTTAGCTGTGGTGCATTTTGTACAGTATTTCAAGCAATACTTGCTCGGTAGATATTTTTGGTTAAGAACTGATCACGGTTTGTTAACCTGGTTACACCGTTTTCGGGAACCAGATGGGCAAATGTGTCGATGGTTCTAGCGACTAAGCCAATTCGATTTTACCATCAAACATCGTCCGAGAAAGCAGCATGCTACGCAGACGCCCTTTGTAGGTTCAAGCTGGAAGGGTTGGTATTCAAGCAGTACCTACACTTAGAAGAATGTCCTTACAACAGGACCAATGGGAAACTGATGTACGTGAGCTTAGGGAATATGTTTACACCGGAGCTTTGGAGTCCGTCGTGAAAGCAGCTCTAGTGTTGACTAACGACCAGTCTAATTGAAGTGATGTGGATGGACAAATTTCAGATCATGACAATAGTGAGTCTCAGGGCGACACCGGCTACGACAAGGGGAGAGAAAACAGCCATAACCATCATACAGAGGGGAAAGACGGCTCAAATTGTGTGTGCCTCGATCATAGCCGGAGATTTGTGGAAAACAATTGACATTTGAGTTTATTAGACAAGAACAGCTGACTAATCCTAGTATCAGTACTATATTCACTTGGAATGAGGTTGCGTCGACAAAAACTAGTTAGTCGTCTGAGTCCCAAAATGAAATCCTGGGTGTCCGATTGGAAGTGTTTAGAAATTAGGAAATCAGAGTTGTGCTACCTTTGGGAAGACACCACCTCTTGAAGATGGTGTGTTATGGCCACAGATAAATTGAAGACGGCGATATTTTGGCACTTGCACACCTCGACATTGGGTTGTCATCAGGGTCTCCTGACAAACATAATCAAGAGCTAAGCTGTGTCCGTCTTACTGACCCGTATATGCACACATCTGTCGTTAACTATGTTAAGAACTGTGATGTCTGTGAGGAAAAGAAGGACACATGACGGAGGAAACGACATAACATGTGCTGTTATCGAGTTGGTGGCCGATTGAATATATTGCCAGACATCGCAAGCCATTTTCCCTCAGGAAAAGGCCCTACGATTTGTGTGGCACAGAAACACAGGAGACTGGTAGATTCTAGTTATACGGGACTATTTCACCAAATTGGTATAAATCCACTTCGTGGGTGACATTTGAGTAGAAACTGTGTCAGAATTGATTGCTCGGAGATGGACATGTCGACATAGTTGCCCAAATGACATTTCCTCTGACTAAGTTGTACAATATGACAGTGCCCTCTTAAGAACGTACGCAAGCTTATGGAGACTGATAAGATCCGTACTTCACCACTGCACCCGCCACTTGACGATATGGCCGAGCGAATGAACAAGACTATTCAACGTATGCTGTCCAAGATGGTGAACACAAGCTAGAGAAATTGGGAGGAGAAAGTAGACTTTATTGTGATGATTTACAACAGTACACTACACGACAGTAACGGAGTTACCCCACTCTATGGTATATGGGACTGCGATGGCATTGCCATTGGACGCACTCACTCCATGTGTGCAGAACGTAGGCAGAGAAGAGAGCAGTACGGAAGCCCATTGGGGCCAACATATGTAGCCGGGTTAGAGCATTGCGAATATTCGCAATCCCAATGCATTTCGCAATGCATTGCAGATATTCGCAATGCGTTCCGAATATTCGCATTCAACATTGCGAATATTCGCAAAGCATTGCGAATATTCGCATTTAACATTGCGAATATTCGGATTCAGCATTGCGAATATTCGCATTCAAATTGCAAATATTTGCAATGCATTGCGAATATTCGCAATGCTAAATGCGAATATTCGCAATGTTAAATGCGAATATTCGCTATGTTGAATGGGAACATTCGCAATGTTAAATGCGAATATTCGCTATGTTGAATGGGAACATTCGCAATGTTAAATGCGAATATTCGCTATGTTGAATGCGAACATTCGCAATGTTAAATGCGAATATTCGCAATGCATTCGAATATACAATGCATTGCCAGTATTCGGAGTGCATTGCGAATATTTGCAATGCTCGATCCGCCGCCACACATGTTGTCCCCAGTGGCCTTCCGTATAGCGGAAAGTTTATTGAGTTAAAGAGCGATTTGGAAATAGCACACATGACAGCTGGGGAGAATATGCTGCGCGGCAGAAATATACAGTATGACAAGAATGTGAAAAAAAAATCATGTTTGTTGAAGGTGACCTTGTGCGTTTGAGGCACGGTCCACTAAACTGGATAGGTTTTGGACAGGGCCACGTGTGTTTATATAATGGCCGGTCTATTTATTTATATATATCTGTCATCATCCATACTGTGCTCGAACATAAGTTTCGCCAGTTATATTATAGCAGAGGGCTATCGTGTAAGCATCATTTGTCAAATCTACACTAAAGGCGACAAGCCTTTTTAAGTTTTACAATGGAGAGTTTATCTTGTAGCGTATGTTCCAAGACCTTTTCATCGATTTCCAGCAGGAATCAATACGAAAGGACGGTACTCGGGAAAGGACAGTTTTTATGTTAGTTTTGTGAGAAGATATTTACAGGGAAAGGCAATTAGGATAGACATGAGAAGCAACACCATCAGGAGATCACTTTTGACTGCCGATTTTTTTATTATTTATATTTATTTATTGGTGTTTAAGGTCACATACTTATGCACAGTGGATAATCATGACCGTGACAGTTTTACGGGTGGAAGAAGCCGGAGTACCCGGAGAGAACCACCTAGCAACGACGAGCAACTGCCAGCTCCTCAACATCGTAACTCGACACTGCAGCACAGGCAGGGTTAGATTGGTTGAAGACATGCGCACCATCGACGTGCAGTACGCCTTAGTACGCGGCGTCATCGTGCCCCCATGTGGACAATCGGGATTAAGTGCCTTGCCCAAGGACACAACGCGGGAGTCCGAATCGATCGCTCAGACGGTCACCCATCCGAGGACTAACCGGGCTCGACGTTGCTTAACTTCTGTGATCTGACGAAAACCGCTTACCGCAACGCCATCGCGACCCGCCGAGTTTTTGATAATACGCATTCGAGAAAGTTTAACAGAAACCGTCAGTTTGAAAGCAACCTCTTCGATGGGCGATCGCCAGTGAAAAGGTTTCAGTGCGAACACTGTTTTAAAGATTACGCGAGAAAGGAAGATGTGGTCCACCATACTAAAACCTGCCGTGCGGCCTACACTTGCAGTATCTGTGGAGAGACTTTTCATCAACTGTTTCACTTTAATCGGCACAAGGCGATAGCGCATTGAGCTACAAAGAGACCATCTGTAGCACCACTCCGGAGCCACCAAAAATACGCCGGGTAAACACCACTCCGAAGTCATAGGAGTCGAGTAGATCTCTCACAGGAGTCAGACAGCCAGAATTCGAGTGGACCTGACAATGTCAGATAAGGATCGGGCTGACAGGAGTCAGGTGGACACTAGAGAAGCATGTAATGGTCGCATTGACAGGACTCGTGCAGATCTTACTGAGCCGCACAGAATCCAAACTACGAGTCCAGTGGACCTTACAAGACCAGAGCGGGGCCGGACCGACTTGAGGCAGGTGGATAGTGGAGAGGAATGTACTCAACGTATTGTCAGGAGTCGAGTGGACCTTACAAGGCCACACCGGAGTCGTCAGAGACAACTACGTGAACAAATCACCAGTTATGTTCAGTGATGAGTGACAGTCAGACCGGAGACCTCGATATGGTGGGAAGATGAAATCGAAGATTCCCTTTCGCCAAACTGTAAAAACTGTCAACAGGCGGCGTCGCTGGAGGATGGAAGGTCTGTACGTGACGGCGGCAGATAACAAAGACAACAGCAGAATGTTAACTCGGTGCACAGTCGCCTTGGGGAAACCAGTTTGCAGTCTAGTGGAACAGACGACGAAATCATGGCACACGAGCGCTATAAATATGTGAAGCAGTTTTCCCCCAAGAGAAACTGCATTAGACACGTGAAATCTAAACAGACAGGGGAGATTGGTTATGTGGACTGCCATTTTTGCTCAACCAGATTTCCGAGAGAGAGAAATTACCGTGAACTCCTTTGACGGAAGCACGAATATATTAAAACTGACGAAGATAGGAAGAGCCGATAGGAGAAAACGTAGCGGACAGAATATGAGAGTTGCTCAGAGCCTGGATGGGACGTGTGAGAGCTATGAGCAAGATAGCGTCGTTGATGCGCTCGATAAAGACTGGACCTCGGTCATTTTTAATATATCATGCGACATTTTAGATGATGCGTGCAGTGTTTTGGAGATAAATGATATCGATGTGTTGGTGCCATAAGATGAGAGATGAGACATTCCAGACGATGCGCGTAGCGGTGTTGGAATAGGTAAGGTCGATTTGTAGGTGTCCGAAGAGAATGGAGGAAAAAGGGGGGCGGGGGTTATCGGGAATACCACCAAGGGGGAGTTGCAGCAGGAACAGAAACTTCTACGTCAATTGGATTCTCTGTGGCCATACAGACAAACCGTTACCCTGACGGGCACGAAGACATTTCCAGAGCATACTCCGTGAACTATTCAAAGGGACTGAATCAGTGCATTGTGGATTTGCTAAACAGCAAGGGTGTAAACGCGCAAAGGATGTTCAAGAAGTTTAGTTTGTCCGGATTGAGTAACGTTCGTTCTATGATGTTACCGGAGGTACCGGACCCTCAACGTTCTACAGGAGTTGCAGGACCAGATGTTATCGGAGATACTGGACCCTCAGTTTTCTGCAGGAGTCACGGGACAATGTGCTACCGGAAGTACATGACCTCAGCGCATGTGTGGTGTGATTAGATGAAGCGCTGTGGCGTCACTTCTACTCCACATAGGTACTATCGTTTGGGGAGAAGATTGTCTAGCTTGTGAGTCTGTAGTATGATCGTGTGAGACGTTTACTTTTATAAACCTCCTGTACTTCGTTCTTATGTGTTATTCCTTCATTCCAACTATTAGCTCAATAGAACCCAAAGGCGTTTGTAGAAGAATAAATCTACCGAATATAGAAACTCTATAATATACACATTCGTCTAAATTAGGTAGCAAACAGCATCGCGAAAACATCAACCAAGCTTTCGGTTTACTGAACACCTTCAGCGAGGTATAGGCAAAATAGAATACAAGCTTTGTGCTGAAAGACATTTGTAGGCATGCCTTCGAAAATTTGAATGACTGCAACATTGCGTTGTTGAAGTCAGAAAAAAATGACCGTCAGAAAATTGCAAAACGGTTCACTGAAAATGCTTTCAGACAAAGGATGAAAGGGTCCATATATATATATAGATCCCGATTAACCTGATGCAACAGACTCTTCAAAACCAAGAACTACCGGAAGTTCTGTGAAAAATCGAGACGTCTGTAAGTAAGTAAATGGATGTTCAATCCAAAAATGTTTAGCGAATAACGCGCTCTGCTTTATTCTTGTCGGGTTTAACCCTTTAACTAACGTAACGTCCACAACCGGCCAGAGCTTTTCTCAAAAATCGACAATTAATTTTCATTATTTTTTCATTTTCTGTCTCTAAAACATAGGTTATGACCCCTCATTGGAACGAGCTCGCTCGCTCCAATGAGGGGGTCATAACTTATGCTTTTGGGACAAAAAATGAAAATAATAGTTATTCAAGAATTTTTTTGCAAGTGTCGTCTGCTTTCATGTTAGGTAAAGGGTTAAGCCAATAATGAAAACTTGGAATGAAATGAATAGATATGAAAGTCGTACACAGGCAAAATCACGTTCTATCATTTCGTATCGCCTGTGATTGTTCACGCGTTTCGGAAACGGAGTGCTGGCTTTACCAACATACTGAATTTGAAAATCACATTTAAATTTCTGAAGTTAGCACGGCACAAAAATCAAAGTGTTTCTCAAGTAATGGTGCTGTGGAGGGATCGTGGAATGTTTTGATATTGCCTCTTGAATGGAGGCAAATACTGTCGTGAGTCTGAACAGTAGTAACCGTAGACTGGACATAATCCACGCACGGGCAGACATGTCCACGCATATGTTTATTAGGTAATAAAATTCTCCATCAGTAAAATAGCAAAATTTTTATTTATTGAAGCACCGCTTTGTAACAGGTGCTTCATTGGTTAGTTTTTTTTAAAAATTATCCCTATAATTAGCGTTTGGAATCTAATAGCATTGCGTCCGCGGAAATATTGCCAGTCCGTGGACAGTGACCAGTCCAGGGCGGCTGAACTGTAGGTTTGCAAAACAACCCAGTAACAAGTATGGTTAGCGTTAAAGTGTGAAGAGGTATTGACAGACGCGTTGCTCTCTAATGAGCTTTTATTAGTGAATGTAATGGTGACGTGTGTTCCAGTGTGGTTACTGGCCGCACTGATCTCTATACGACTGGATTCTGGGACATCAGTGAAAAAGCGTCACCACTCAACATCCTCTGCTCCTAAGATGACGTCGAGTCAATGAATGTAGTAATTCCACACAATCCATGACGTTTCACGACGTGAAAGTTGTTATGACCCGATACCAACCGCAATACCTTGCAGTGATTGGTCAGTTCCTCGTTGATTTTATTTTATGTCGCCGGGCACGCGCATATGTCTACTGTCAGCGATTCTTATGTCCACTGTCAAGGAAAGCGAATATAGAATTCATCGCAATGTCTTTTTTCACTTGAAATCAACAGAAACAAATACATTTAACTGAAGTGAAATACACACAAAAGTACCGTTATGACGTACAAAAGATTAGTTATGTAAACATGGGTAATTATTTATGAAACCGATTAGATTATAAGGTCTCTTTTCATTAATTTACTGTAACATAAACTGAAATCGCTTCATTCGAATCATTTTAAAATTTGTTGTTGTACAGCGAATATTAGAAAGCAGACGTTATATCGGTAAGGTGTTAACTTTTATCATTTTTTTCCCAATTCAATTTTACTTGTGTAAGGACGGGACATATACGTTATTCTATTTGTTGACAGGGGACATGGTCTCACAGTAGCAAATGTTACCGTCTGACGTCACAACGCGAAATATTTTAAATGACGTCGCCCGTTTCGTAATTGCTTCATCAACGGAGTGACTAGGAAGTCGCTTCATTTTTCTGGATTTTTCATATGTGCAGCAGATGGCGTTCCGGATGAAGTGTTGTTTAAATTACAAACAGATTTACGATTTGAACTGAGATGGAATGAGTTTTATTGAGTATTTATCCAGTGCCGTCGTGTGGTACACGAGAGGTTTATTTACTAAACCTGTGATCGTTAAAAGTTGCCTTGAATAAGGCAGCTTTTAACGATCACAAGTTTAGTAAATAAGCCTCTCGTGTTTCACTATGTAGGTTTTGGGCTACGGGTAGTGGCCTATTGGAACATATACGTTATTGTGATGAGTTGGCGGTGACATGGTCTGAGGCTTGCGGCTTGGAGCGTATGCTCATAAGCACCGAGCCGCATACCTCAGACCATGTTACCAGCAATTCATCACAATAACTTATAATGCTGTGACTTAATGTAGTCACAGCGTGACATCTCTCACTCCATCAAACGTCGTAGTGTTTACCTAGTACGAAAACTAGTTACACACTATCACCTTTTCAATCTCGGCACTTGTTTTGTCAATAATAACTAAAATTTATTATACGCTAAACGATAGATTATCGAAGAAATCGAGGGAAGATAGAAATCGTATCCCCCATTGCGAAGATATAGAAATTTTCACTTTCACGGTATCAATTAAAACGGCGGCTTTCAAAGAATCACTTCAAGGTGAATGAATGTTTTTCACTGGATACCGATCATTTCCAGCAGTAATTCAACACGTATTCACCTTGAATTGTTGCATGAAACCAGCTAGTCCAAACATGGCCTGAAAGTCCGCAATATAATTTTTTGGTTTGGTACGTCCTTTCAAAGGACGTACCAAACCAAAAACTTACATT
Organism: Pictodentalium vernedei; assembly: GCA_031216915.1. Taxonomy (NCBI): domain Eukaryota; kingdom Metazoa; phylum Mollusca; class Scaphopoda; order Dentaliida; family Dentaliidae; genus Pictodentalium; species Pictodentalium vernedei. The sequence continues at coordinate 230,462,816 of CM062297.1, read as the reverse complement.
GCGGACTTTCAGGCCATGTTTGGACTAGAAACCCGCCAACTGAATCAGATCGCAAGACGCTATCTGTTCCGAGTATCAACAAATCACTTCCGCGAATCAATGATTCAATGCGCTGTTCACTTACATGCAACACAATTCATGGGTGAAACAACTGAAATTATCAGATTCTTATAAAAAGCGTATAATAGAAAGAAAACCTAGTGTTTTTGAGTGGACACCTAAAATTATCTCACTTGTGACCGAGATTATTATGATCCCCGATGAGTCTGGAAGTGGGATGGGGGGAATCTCACCCGAGTGGCAAGATATTTGAACCTGACCCGAGGCTTGTTGGGGGTCTGGTTCAAATATCTCGCCCCGAGGGTGAGATTTCCCCATTCCCACCTTCAGACTCATCAAGGATGATTTTTCTCCCCCCACACGAGGATTACGTCATTATAGATAATTGGCGGTCACGTGCTGACATACCCAATTTATCAAGTCGTAGTCCTTTCGAAAAACGAACAATTTCATCGGAAAGATCGTACAAAAGTTAGGTATATACTATAGGTATATACTAAAAATTGATTTGTAACACTGTCCGTTAAGGGGTTAATGAATTTGCGCGTGTCAAACTCTAATGTAAAGGGCATTGTGAGATTATTGATCGATCGATAAATTCGCGCAGTGATATTATTAAATCTGCAGAGAAACATAGGGTTGAAACAAATCAACATTGTTGATTTTGAATGGCACGTGGATTACATGCGGGAAATCGTGAAGCCAATTGTTTATTTACAATTGTGCAGACGATGATGAAATTTCTATATGTGACTGATGATTGTTCCAGCAATCCAGTTGTTTAGAAATCCGTGGGTAAATATCAAACGTCATGCGCTGTCGAGAAACGGATTGCTCTCTAATGAGACTTCGGCGGTGAATATAATGAATTGACGGTGATGCGTGTTGCAAAAAGAGACAACTTCTAAGAGAGCAGGTTTTGTTCCAATCCACTTCAGATCAATACCATCAATGAACCTAAGCCATGAGGTGGCGTTGGAAAATGTGGAAAAAATAAATCAGTCTCTCAAGTTGCCGATTACAAATATTGGCATAAAGAGGAGACATTCAAACATGTATGCCCACGGACTAGTTAGAGGGTCTTCAATGGGGGAGGGGGGGGGGGGCGAGTCCATGTTGGGGAGAGTTCGAGTGAGGGTATCCCCCTCTCGATGGTGGGGAGAGCCTCCCCCAGAGAAAATTGTTAATTTTTGAATCCCTGAGATGGATTCCGTGGTCTCCCTCTGGTTTAAATCTAGTCACTTTATCCACAAGAAAAATGCATTTCCCAAGTTAGGTTCATGAGTTCTCCCTTGTACTGGCCAGGCCACAAAAGGACTATCTATAGACTGACAGCTATTAAGCCAATACCTACTCCGGCTTCCAACTGACAGTCGGTCAGTTGGAAGGAGTAGGTATTGGCTGAATAGTTGTCAGCCTATAGTCGTTGTGTAGCCTGGTCATTGTAAGGGAAACGGAACGATGAATTCAAAAAACTGGAACGGTCACAGATTGGAGTAGGAATTTTGGAAAATTTTGTCGGCTGATTGGGAAAAGTTGATCAAAAATTGGAGAATCATTTTGGCTTGATTGAAAACTGAATTGATATTATTGAATTGCCAGTTATTGAAATTTATACCTTCGAATTTCCACTTATTAAAAATCAGAATGGTTATTGGCGGCGAGACAATTACCCACCCCGCCCCGAGAACTCCCATCTCCCACACACCCTACCGCTACGTTCCTGTCGAAACATTTCACTAACCTGAAGATTTATTTATTTATTTTTTTTTTTATTTTTTTTTTTTTGGTGTTTAATGTCACATACTTATGCACAATGGTTAATCGTGACCGAGACAGTTTTACGGGTTGAGGAAGCCGGGGTACCCGGAGAGAACCACCGAGCATCGACGAGCAACTATCAGCTCCTCGACATTCTAACTCTGTTCAAGCTCCGCACAAGCATGGTTACAGCGGTTGAAGACATGTGCACCATCGACGTGCAATACGCCTTAATACACGGTGTCATCGTGCTCCCATGTAGGCATCCGAGATAAAACGCCTTGCACAAGGACACAACGCGGGTCGTCCGAGAATCGAACTTGGCACCTCTAGCATAGAAGTCCAGCTGTCTACCACTGAGCCACCGCGCTCCCACTGACCTGAAGATAGCTCCCACCATTGGACGAGTGTGATTAGATGTAGAGTGTACTCGGTAGTGGGTTCTAGACATGACCGTGTATCCAGCAACTCCTTGCAAGTTCCAATCCTTTGGTCAAGTGGAATGTTTGTGCTGGGAGAAACTACATCCATAGGGTTCAGCGGAGTGTCATTTTGATGTTAGCCTGGTTCAACATTTTGTCTGAAGTAGCGAGTAGCATTTCAAATAAGATGACCATTTTTCAACGAGAGGTTGGAGATGAAAGTCAACAAACGCGGAGTTATTTTTTCTGTTAAATGGTTATTTCCAAATATATAATTAGGTGATCTGGATCCCCTGCGTTGTGAATTTAGAGCAAAACAGATCGTCACGAGCTCCCCGGGACATGTGCCCACCAAGATAGATGGATGTAATGCTTCATAAATTTTTCGTAAAATTTTCTTTTGTGGAATTGGGATCTAGTCGCCGTTAGAAATGTTTATCTGCTGCAGTAACTTGTCCATTATAACCACTAATGACCCTTTATCGGCAGAGTTGATGGTGTCTCGATGACCTAAACTCTGTAACGCTGGATGTTTTTGCCTGAAACTGTTGTGCTGAGAAGAGACGGGAAGATGAGAAATCTCCGGACCAGTTTCCAAAATATAAGCAGTCAGTGCTAGGTTTCATTTTAACCCTTTACCCAACGTAACGGCCAAAACCGGTCAGCGCTATTCTCAAAAATCGCCAATTAATTTTCAAAATATCTTCATTTTTTTGTCTCAAAAACTTAGGTTATGACCCCTCGTTGGAACGAGCTCGTCGAGCTCGTTCCAACGAGGGGTCATAACCTATGTTTTTGAAACAAAAAATGAAAAAAATTAGTTATTCAAGAATTTTTTTGCAAGTGTCGTCTGCTTTTCATGTTAGGTAAAGGGTTAAGGTTTTTATGTCCTTTTTCTTTCTTTTTTTCTCTGAGTTCGATCCCATTTGCTTTTGAAATGAAAGGAATTTCTTTGAACAGCAACATCTTTCTGATCAGCAAACTAATCGGCGATCCGAAGCCAACAGAAATTTTATGGCTACTGGTGGAAAGCTCACCACGATTGAGATGAGAAGGAGTAGGACAAAAAATAGTCCACGAGAAAAGACGTCAACCTCTGCGAGTTCAGGAAATGAAATGTTGACTATATTGTAGAAAATTGATTCAGTAAGTCTGTAGGCAGGTCTATAATTATATATCTTCTTCGAGTGAGGGGTGGCAGCTGAAGATGTAGTATGACACCATCTCTACTACATTTAGACTTTTGCTTGCCGTCAAGAGCATGACTGAAACTCGTCTTGAAATTATCCATGCCACTAAAAGTCTCGGACAAGATGTCGGGTGGCAGCGATATGGAAACATCAGCAGAGAATGCATGAAGTCTACATTGGTACATTATGTGGCTGGTCAATATGATGCCACCAGTATAGTTCAGAAAATGTGAGAGACAGCCAGTTTGAGTACGCCTTAGTACACAGCGCCACAGTTTCTTTTGGTAAGAGAATAGTATCACTGTGATGATCAGTACACAGGTTGTTCAACGAAACCATCGTTATTACTATTCAACCCCAACCAAAAGCCTTATATTATACCACCTTATGGATGTTGCGAAATTCAGCCTACAGTGGCAGATTTTTTGATAGGAAAAGTCTTAAAACGGTCATTAGAGCTGTAGTAAATTCTCGTAAAATAATATAAGAGGACTTCAAAGTTCTCAGCTAACAGAATATACTCATATAGAATAAGGAAATATTAAATTGTGTTGCAACGGAAGATCTGGTGAGAATTGCAAGTTATGTTATTTCCTATCGACCAAAGTACCTGTTATTTTAAGCACAACACCAGAGACGCTTGCAGGTGTACGTTCCAATAGATACTTACTGTCAATGTATTAGTAAGTTTCCATAGTTTTGTCAAATCATACCTAATTTGCAGAACTCGGACAGTCGCGTTATGTTTATCAGCTTCAACCGGTATTAACCGTATCTGGCTGGACTATCACGTGCTCATCTAACAGAGAATATCCTGCAGGCCGACGTCTATTGAAACTTGGTGATTTTTGTTTGAGTACGGGAACAGACTGATGGGGGCACTTCCTTGGCTTCTTGGGCAAAAGGGTGCCTCATGTTCACATGATCTGCTCGAGATCTCGTGATGCTTGATCTGCAGGAATTCGAAATTCTGATGAAGGCCAGTCACGTTCCAATGGGTATATAAACGCCAGTAGAATCCGACAACAGTTACCCTCCGGTCGACGTTAGCAATCTGACACACGTGTGCTTACGGAATCTTGTTGGAAATTTGTGGCTGGGCAGATTGTGACTGTCCTTAAAAAATAACTACCATCCCTCCAATTAAAGGAACTTTGGCAGTTTATAGTACTAAGTTTGAAGTGATAAAATTGTACATTTAAACATTGACAGTTGTGCAGAATAAATTAGTATAGTGAAAAGTAATTGCAGAGTGTTGGAGCGTTCCATTATTTATTTGATTGCTAAAGCGTCCGTTAGCTGAACCATCCTTTATTTGCCCGACTGTTGAACTACCAGGCGGGACACGGAGATCAAAGGCCACTTTAAAAGAACCTATTCAGAACCCAAAGACGCTTGAGGATACTGAAGTCCAAATCCACTAGACCGTCACCGGGTCGACACCTCAGCTATGCCACAATGGGTGTAATATGATGTGGTATTATTGGGTGTTTTTTTGTTTTTTTAATTCTACGGAATCTACGGGAAACACCGTTTTCGAAGGCCGCAAAAGCAACTATCGGCAACTGCTGGGTTAGGCTACACAACTGTTACTAATACTAGCTAATGCACAGGCTACTACTGCCTGGCCATTGTTACCACTACTAATATGGTCTTGTACTTTGAGATTCAGATCTAATATATATATCTTTATGGTGTACCATTTGAGTCAAAAGTCTATTTTCATCACGGTAAGATTAAAATACACGTCCGAATTGCATTTTCATCGCGATGAGATTGAAATACATGTCCGACGTGTATTTTTTATCGATGCACCTGGAGTTAAACGTTGCAATGCTATTTTGGAATGTAGGTCATCTATAAAAAATACAGGTCCATCGCTATTTTCTGTTTTGAGATATCTCATCGCGATGAAAAATGCATGTTGGTCGTGCATTTGCACGTCGGACGTACAAATTACACGTTCGACGTGGTTTTTTCCAGGTGTCGCGCTATTTTTTTCCAGGTGCACATACATTCCAAAATAGTATTCAGTGCTAAAATACAGGTGCATAGCAAAGAAAATGCACGTTAGACGTGAATTTTAATCTCATCGCGATGAAAATAGACTTCTGACCCAAATGGTACACCATACATATTTGTGTCATTTCCAATTAAAAGTCACGCGAAATTTACTTTTAAATACAATTTTGGCTTGACGCTAGAAAACTAAGAAACCTTCCTGAGTAAATATTATTAGCTCATGGAGAAGAACCAATAATGAGTTGGGGTGGGGGGGGGGGGGGTGGTCTTTCCCACCATAACAGGCCACAATACGATAGATCCGTACTTGTCGTTATGGCCAAATTAGACTGGTTTAAAGGTCTGTCCAGGAGATTGGAGGTCGCTCAGGTCACTCGATAAAGTTACGTTGTATTGGAGAATCGCGGCGGTAGGGTGGAAAAGGTCGCTGTGTATATGTTTGTTGCATGCCATTCTCGTGATTCCAGAATCGATCAATAACGTAGTGTCAAAGATGTTGTTTATCGGAATGAATATATGCAAATAATTATGCAGTTTATTAAAAAACCCGACAGGGATAAATGCAACATTTATAACAATTCGCACAGTCACACTCCATAGAACAGCTTTACAATATTGTTAAAATATTATAGTTACAAAGGCAATCGGGGAATTATCCTTTTCACACTAATGCTATTGTATCTTCCAAATCAGTTCGACAATGCATGCTGGAAAAGTCTATAATTCATGAGATAGACCAACTGATGTTTCAACTTGTCACCTTTGGGCTGTGCTGAAGTTTAAAATATTAATCACCTTCCCCAACTGGCACATAGTGTATCACGCATCAAAAATGTTTGAATCTGTAATAGTTATCTAGGGATCTAGCAATGGGATTCGTCCGTTCCAATTTTAGAACCTTACATCTCGGTCAATGCATATCGGATTTGAATGATCCTTGGTATGCTGATGGACCATCATGGGAGAAGGATATTCTCAAGTAAAGGGTTTTGTCCAGTCATTTTTTCAAGAGTTATTGACCTTTTTTTTTTACTTTTTTCAACTTAGAACATTTCAATTTTTATGGTTTCTGGTTAGTATAAACCACTTCTCGGCGAGGAATACTGTGATGCTGCACCTTGTTTGATTCTTTATAGGTATTTGAAGCTGACTTCAGCATCTATAGCTGTATCACCATAGCAACGCAAGTATAAGGTCGTGTTTAACCAAACGCTTATAATCATGTTGCTGACACTAAAATACTCCCCTCAAATCACACAAAATAAAATGCCGAAAGGATCACCGATCCAATGTCGAGTTGTGACAACACAAAAGTGGGATTAATCATTATCAACTTATCGCCCGGAAACCAATTCTTTACAATTTACTATGTGAAGGGTCACTGTGACCTTGACCTTTGACCTAGTGATTCCGAAATAAATAGGGCTCTTTCTTGCACCAATGCCAACCTACCTATGAAGTTTCATGAACGTAGGTGGAACCATTGTTAAATTATCATCTGGAAATCAATTGTTTACGATTTACTATGTTGAAGGTCGCCGTGACCTTGACCTTTCATCTAGCCAGTCCAAAATAAATAGGGTTCTTCCTCTCACTAATGCCAACATACCTATGAAGTTTCATGAACGTGGGTTGAAACATTATCAAGTTATCATCCGGAAACCAATTGTTTACGATTTACTATGTTGAAGGTCACTGTGACCTTGACCTTTCACCTAGCGAGTCCAAAATAAATAGGGTTCTTCCTCTCACTGATGCCAACCTAACTATGAAGTTTTATGAACATGGGTTGAACCATTATCAGGTTATCATCTGGAAACCAATTGTTTTGATTTACTATGTTCAGGGTCACTGTGACCTTGGCCTTTGACCTAGTGAGTCCAAAATAAATAGGGTTCTTCCTCTCACGAAGAGCCAACCTACATATGAAGTTTCATGAATGTGGGTTGAACCGTAGTCAAGTTATCCGGAAACCAATTGTTTACAATTTACTATGTTCAAGGTCACCGTGACCTTGACCTTTGACCAAGCAAGTTCAAAATTAATAGGGTTCTTCCTCTCACCGATACCAACCTAGCTATGACGTTTCATGAACATGGGTTGAACCATTATCAAGTTATCATCCGGAAACCAATTGCTTACAAACGCCCGCCCGCCGCCCGCCGCCCGCCCACCATTCATCAAACTAGAAGTCGAGTTTAACTTCGTTACAACTCGACTAATAAAACGTCGCAACCCCCCCCCCCCCCTCCCACTCCCTCTCCCGGACACATACAATGACGCGTGTTAATCAGCGCGTGTAACTGCTCCCATCGGTGGCATTTGTTTACATAAGGATAGGGACGTAATTGTGAGAGTGTAGGTGATAATCCCCACCCCAATAATTATTCCGTCGGGACATTTTCATTTGGTTTGGACTTTTAGATGTCGATTCGCCCTTGCTGGTAATCACGTACTGTCTTGCGGGTCTAATTATGCTTCTTAGACACACGCAGTCGTTTTTTATGAAGGTCTGTGGAAGACTGAAGTGTGTGTGTGTGTGTGTGTGTGGAGGGGGGGGGGGGGGGGGGGGGGGGTCCAGCATGACCAATTTTGAGTTTGGTATGTGCTAATTAAATAAGAAGTTTGGAAATCCATGCATCGCGGAGACCACATGTATTTATCCACAAAGTTTTTAACTATAATACCAATTGTCGAAGAAGGCTTGCCTTAATGATGCAGTTGGGATATTTCTTCAGTCGGGACTTCAGGGGACGTCACAACCGTTACTTATTCCCAGTTCTTTATTCGACATTGAATTTCGTTATCAACTGATTTTATCGGTTGCTAACAAATGTCGAATAAGGAACTCAGAATAAGTAACGGTTGTCACGTCTCCTCGTGACGTACATTGTCGGTAAATAAGATTATATAAAATCGGTTGATAACGAATGTCGAATAAGAAACTGGGAATATGTAACGGTTGTCACGTCCGTATGTCTTGAGTCATGACAGAAGAGACAAATCGGACATCTTCGCAATAACACCCCCTCCCCCCCCCCCCCCCCCCCCACCCTCACCCACGTAAGGATATTACACTCTTGTAACGCTTTGATAACTTATTGGAACGTTTGCCCTCGAGATAGTTTGAAAAATGACATCGAATGGTGTGCGAGTACGTCCCCCATTTATTTTTTATTTTAGTTAGCGAACAATCATTTAATCGCGATCTGACACACTACTTTTACCTCGTAAAATGCCTTAAATTGTTCTAAAATATATGTTCAGGTATCCCACTGATATCAGAGAATCAAATTCAAGCACTGTTCCAAGGAATTTGGCAACAATTCCCAGGGACTGGCAAGGCTGTGGGCGAACGATCGTTTCGTTAGCCTAAAAGAAGGCAACCGATTTTTTCATTCGCCTGTATAAATTTGCTGGATCTTTGACAAATACCTTTACTTGAATAGCCATTTTATTCATTTGTTAACTCTTCCAGAGCCATGATCTACTTTATAACGATGATAAAACCTACTGTTATTATGACATGACAAAAAAATGCGGCGACGTAACACTCTATTGGAAAGGGCTTTCTGAAGCCTTGCCATCAGTGTATTGCATCACAGCATATTATCGGATTACCGGTAGAACCTCGTGAATTAAACTGCAGTGGTCTAGAACCTACACACCAGACTGAGACGGGTACCGTGAAACTTAGGTAAATTAAATTCAAGTCCTTTTCAAGGACAAAAATCAAATTCAAGCACTTCTCGGGAAAAGAGTCGAAATTTAACCCTTTACCCAACGTAACGGCCAAAACCGGCCAGCGCTATTCTCAAAAATCGCCAATTAATTTTCAAAATATTTTCATTTTTTGTCTCAAAAACATAGGTTATGACCCCTCGTTGGAACGAGCTCGTCGAGCTCGTTCCAACGAGGGGTCATAACCTATGTTTTTGAGACAAAAAATGAAAAAAATAAGTTATTCAAGAATTTTTTTTGCAAGTGTCGTCTGCTTTTCATGTTAGGTAAAGGGTTAAGACTCTTTGTTCAAGTGGGAACCCTGATTTTAGTGCACGCTATAAAAGGTTTCCCTGTCACTACCTTGGCCAAAACAGAGTCATTCCACCTCTCACTTTTCCGGAACGAAGTGAGAAGTTTGTTAACCCGCCCCCTGCACATTAATCTCAAAATTTCAAGCAACAGTTTTCACCCATAATGTAGCTAGGGATTTAACCAATTAAATCTTGAGACAATCTTCTTCGAAAGAAAAGCATCTTCATAAAGTTACAATTAGAGGATTGACGTGTTAATTGCATCTTCCAATCCGAGATCCCTTATATAAAGGAGCGTCTTCATCTCTTGTCCAGACTACCCTTGAATGCGGCGGCGCAATATCTGGGATCCCTACACGAAAGACAATAATAAGCTCGAAAGAACAGAGAGATTTCTGAGATAAGCTCCCAGGTCCATATCAAACGACTAGACCGTACCAAAAATTACTGAAATCGGAAATGTCATTCAGAAGTTCTGGGGGGTATAACGAATTACACGCAATTTCCAACAAAAATGGTCGCCAGTCAGACATCTTGAATTTTTTTCGCAAAAAAATTGATGTGCATGAATTTTTCCTATTGCCCCATCAAATCTGAAAATTTAAAACAAAAGCGTCAAAGCATCTCTGAGATACAGGTGGTAACAGTAAACAACATAATACGCACAAAAATATTACCCGAGAAAAAGGTTAAGTAAGGCTAATTTGCATAATTTATGCACGAGAAAAAAACCCCGTATGATATGTTATTTATCTTATGCTGCTAGACCTCCATACCAAAAATTATTGCAATTTCCAACAGAAATGGCCGCCAGTCGGCCATCTTGAATTTTTTTCGAGCAACAATTGATGTGCATCAAATTTTCCGGCGACGATGACGTTGATGATAATTCTGACATTTTCGATGCTCATCTTTACGACGAGTATGAGGGACATGAATATGATTACCCTGCCGTAATCAACAATGATGATTTTATCGATGTTTTTAGTAACGAACTTGACAGTCTCATCGATGTGGATTGTCGACAGATTATTAAAAACTCGACAGTCCTCATTCATGACTGTAATGAGAACAACGAAAGTGGAAACCATGACTATTATTCTTCTTTGCTTGGGTGTGATGCAAGTAGCGATCAGGCTTCACGAGACGTTCGTGACATTATTTGCGAAAATGTTCTCGCACGCGATGGTCGTAATAATGACGCTACTGTCGCGGATGTCAATGGTGACGGTGGAAATAATTATGATGTCGATGACGTCGACGTTCACGTTAGCGACGACGACGACGGCGACGACGCTGCCGACGGCGATGCTGACGTTGACAACAACGACGACGACGACGGTGATGATGGTGATGATGATGATGATGATGGTGATGATGATATAAAAAATAGATTGTCAATTCTCTCCCTGAATGCTGCTGGATTGGATAAAAGGTTAAATTACAAAGAATTTCACGACTTCATCAATAAATATGATGTTTTATGTTTAACGGAAACCAAACTATACAACGAAGACGTTATAAATATTCCAAATTTCAAGATTATTGCACGAAAGGGCAAATCAATGGGAAGAGGGATTAGGTCGGGGGGTATCATTGTTGCTGTAAAAACCACGCTGGATATTCATCTAAAGTATCTCCCAACACAGTCAGTTAATACAGTATGGGTTAAATTAACTGTCAATCATTCACCGTCCAAAAGGTCTATATTGTTAGGGTGCTCTTATATACCACCGCAAAATACTAGATATGCAAACGACAATTGGCACATCGATATTGAGCAAGACCTTCTTAACTCAAGAAGGCAAGAGGATGATGTTATTTTGGTGGGCGATTTTAATGCCCGTACAGCTTCGTTAACGGATTTTTTGAACAGCAGTGACATATCTGACACTGACCTAGATTTGGGAAGCAATGTCCTTTTAAACGAGTATCTTCTTGACTCTGACACGCCGATGATCCAGATACCAAAACGTTGTACCAAGGATATGGGTAGCCCTAATAATTACGGGCGTAGATTAATTGACTTGTGTCGTAATACTAATATGTATATTATAAACGGCCGTGTTGGGCGGGATAAGGATCTGGGAAAGTTAACTTGCCGCGAAAGCAGCGTTGTAGATTACTGCATTGCTAACAAACGTTTGTTCCCGTTTATAAACGATTTCGACATTTTAGATTTTTCTTGTCTATATTCTGATGTTCATAGTGGATTAGGCATAGATATAGCATTTGGTAGCGATCTTAAACATAAAAAAGTAGAGGTAAGTCCAGGTGAAGAGTCTATAGGTCATACTAAAATTCGTAAATGGGACACAGGCAAACAGAGTGAATTTTTGGCTCGGGTTGACAAACAGGCACTAGATAGTATCCTTGAAAAGTTGTGTGGTATTAATGTACAACATTGTTCCACGGGAGACATAAGATTCTGTCGCCAGAGACGTGTCAGGGCTGCTGTGCTCAGCGGCAAAACGTACGTTTGGTGTGTATCGCACTAAAAAGGGCGCCGCGGGTAGGCAACTGAACCGGCCATGGTTTGATAAGGAGTGCAAATTATACAGAAATATCTTTCGTAAAAGGAGACGCTTATATAAAACACGTAAAAGTTTTGCAAATAAACTAGCTTTAAAACGTTCCAGTAAAAATTATAGAAAAGTCATGGAAAGAAAGCGGGCCCAAATGAATGACAATTGTTGCCGAACTTTGCGTTCGCTTTCTAGGCATGACTCCCAGGCATTCTGGCGTACTTTGAAGCAACATACTGCTGGTTCCCAGACCCAAGAATCGGCATCGAAAACTCCCATATCGTTAGATAAGTTATACTCTCATTTTAAGGACTTAAATAGTATCACCGATGAACAGCCAGACCTAAATGAATTAACGGAAACCATGTGCCCAGACTCTATAGAATATATTAATAACCCAATTACGGAAGACGAAATTAGGCAAGTTATAAATAAATTGAAGAACAATAAATCTCCCGGTATTGATGGTGTTTGTAATGAATATATAAAATCAAGTATGGCTCTCATCATGCCGATCTATTTAAAATTGTTTAATTTAATATTGGACACGGGTTATTATCCGGTTGAGTGGTCGACCGGCCTTATAATGCCGTTATACAAAAACAAGGGTGAATACTCAGACCCTGACTCCTACAGAGGCATTACTTTATTGAGTAATATTGGCAAAGTTTTTACAGGTATTCTAAACAGGAGACTAACTCAGTTTACTGATGAATTTGATATATTGAAAGATAATCAAATGGGATTTAGAGCAGGTCACTCTACTATAGATAATATATATATATTGTACACCATAGTTGATATTTACTTACAAAGTGGTAGGAAATTATTCTGCACTTTTGTAGATTTTCGAAAAGCCTTTGATACGGTTTGGCGGCATGGTCTTTGGGTTAAGCTTCTGCGGAACAATATTAATGGTAAGGTATTTAACGTCATAAAGAATATGTATGAAGCTACAAAATCTTGTGTGGCAAAAGATGGGCAAAAATCTCCACATTTCCCATGCACGATAGGGGTGAGACAGGGTGAAAACTTGTCCCCCTTCTTATTTTCTATTTATTTGAACGATCTTGAGGATTTTTTAAGTGGTTGTGTAGTAGAAGGTCTTAACTATTTAAGTGAGAAATTTTATACGGAACTGGAGGTTTATCTCAAAATCCTATGTATTTTATATGCTGATGATACGGTTATCTTTGCAGACTCGGAAGTGAGTATGCAAAGATCTTTGGATGCTTTTAGCGACTATTCTGATGCCTGGTATTTGAGAGTGAACACCGGGAAAACAAAAGTGATGATATTTAGTAAACGAAAAACAAAAAATCCTCCAAAATTTGTTTTAGCAGGCGACAATCTCGAAGTCGTGGATACATTTACATATTTAGGTGTAGATTTCTTCTGTAATGGCCGTTTCTGTCGCTCGTTAGAGAGACGAAAGGCCATTGCCACAAAAGCCATGTTCGGATTATTGAATCAAGTACGAAAAATCAACTTGTCCGCAGATTTAGCACTCAAGTTATTTGACTACCTCATACAGCCTATTTTACTTTATGGTTGCGAAGTGAGGGGCTTTGAAAATCTGTCAATAATTGAAAGCGTACATCTGCGGTTTTGTAAAATACTTATGTCCATGAAGTCTAGTACACCTAATTATATGGTTTATGGGGAACTGGGAAGATACCCAATCAGTATTTGTGTCACGAAGAGAATGATGACTTACTGGTCTAGACTGGTGAACGAGAATACCGGGTCTCTACTCGCGAAGAAAATTTATAAACTATCACATATTCTTAGTATAAACGGAAACAGTACTCATTTGATATCTTATTATAAGAAAACGTTGGAATCTACTGGGTATAATGTGATATGGTTAAACCAATTTCCTTTGGCAAAACATTTATTATCCCAAATAAATCAAATTTTAGTTGACCAATTTTTCCAAAAATGGCATGCAGATATAGCGGGTTCGTCTAGAGGTCAACTCTATAGAGATATCAAAAACTTCCCAAATCTTGGTCAATATTACATATCGTTGCCACGACATCACTGGTATTACCTTTTAAAAGTACGGACTGCCAATCATAAACTTGAAATAGAAACTGGAAGGTGGGAGAAAATTAATAGGGAAGAAAGGAAATGTAAATTATGTCAAAATGGTATATGAGACGAATATCATTTTGTACTGATATGCAGCAAGCTCCAAGACTTGCGCTCCAAATACATCCCCGGTTATTACTGGCACAACCCTTGCAGGGAAAAGGTTTATGGGCTTATTTCCATCAACAATGTACAAATCCCGAAGAGGCTCTGCATTTTTCTAAAACTCGGGTTTAATCGAATTAGTCTCTGATAGTAGTAGTAGTAGTAGTAGTAGTAGTAGTAGTAGTAGTAAGTAGTAGTAGTAGTAGTATTAGTAGTAATGGTAGTAAATAAGTAATAAAGTAACAGTAGTAGTAGTATTAGTAACAGTAGTGATAGCGGCGGCAGTGTCAGCGACAATAGCATATATATATCAGCATCTTGTAATTTTATGTATTTTTCTTTTTCTTTTTTTTTGCATTCTCTCTCTTGTACCATATTTTTTGTGGCTGAGAATAAACTAAACTAACTATGTAAAGCCCCATCAAATCTGAAAATTTGAAACAAAAGTACCAAAGCATCTCTGAGATACAGGTGGTAACAGGACAGAAGGACAGACAGACAGACGGACGGACGGAAACACATCAAAATTTATGTTATATTAAGTTCCGCAACATAATCTTATAATTTTGCAATTATTCATTGAAGAGTGCCATCGGCGCTTTACAATGAATAATCGCAAAATTATTAGCAAATGTACTATAAAGAATTAATTATATTAAGAAACACATCAAAATTTATGTTATATTAAGTTCCGCAACATAATCTTATAATTTTGCAATTATTCATTGAAGAGCGCCATCGGCGCTTTACAATGAATAATCGCCAAATTATTAGCAAATGCATTATAAGAATTAATCACACTAAGAAACACATCAAAATTTATGTTATATTAAGTTCAGCACTGAACATAATCGTATAATTTTGCAATTATTCATTGAAGAGCGCCATCGGTGCTTTACAATGAATAATCGCAAAATTATTAGAAAATGTATTATAAAGAATTAATTATATTAGGAAACGCATCAAAATTTATGTTATATTAAGTTCCGCAACATAATGCTTTAATTTTGCAATTATTCATTGAAGTGCGCCATCGGCGCTTTACAATGAATAATCGCCAAATTATTAGAAAATGTATTATAAGAATTAATCATACTAAGAAACACATCAAAATTTATGTTATATTAAGTCTGCAACATAATCTTATAATTTTGCAATTATTCATTGATGAGCGCCATCGGCGCTTTACAATGAATAATCGCAACATTATTAGCAAATGCATTATAAAGAATTAATTATATTAAGAAACACATCAAAATTTATGTTATATTAAGTTCCGCAACATAATCTTATAATTTTGCAATTATTCATTGAAGAGCGCCATCGGCGCTTTACAATGAATAATCGCAAAATTATTAGCAAATGTATTATGAGAATTAATTCCATTAAGAAACGCATCAAAACTTGTTATAATTATATTAAGAAACGCATCAAAACTTGTTATATTAAGTTCCATAACATAATAATTCATTGAAAAATATTTGCTATGCCATGCTAACGGCTTATTATCTTGTGAATCTTGTGCACTGAATAAATATCATTATTTCGTTTGATACGGAATAAAAATCATTAATTTTATTTTCAATGGTTTTATGATATTCAAACCCTTGGCGGACTGACGAATTGGGTCAAATTGCAAGTGGACGAATAGGACAAAATTGGTAGCGGACGATTCGGCGCGCCAGCAGACGAAATGGGTAAAATTGTAAGCGGACGATGCGGGAAGCGGACGAAACGTCCGTATACCTGTTTGATGCTGATCGTGTGAGATACAGGTACCAAATTTGCGACCATCCAAAAACAGACATTAATCCCACTGCATTATGATTGTGTGAACAGTTATTTAGAAACTAGAAATCAAAGCCTGAATTATTCTTACTGCTCTGTTTTCACAATAAAGTTCTTTGAATGAAAGTGTCAATGACACTATAGCTCAACTTGTGTAAGACATGTACATATATAGTATGTAACATAGCAATGACACACATCTAGGTAATGACCTGATAACAAAGGTACATGTAAAGTATTGTAAAGGTCTGTACATAAATACTAACCGTAGCCTGTAACAAATGTACAGGTAAAGTGTTGTAAAGTTGAGTGACAGTTAGATGCCTCCAACCAGAGCCGTATTGAAATCTGCACTTACTTGTATTAGTAGCACTGAATAAATCAAAGTTTGTCTAATTGGCCGCCGGCGGCCATCTTGAAATTTCGGACCGCACCCAAAAATACACGTTCTCGTCCCAAGGTGATAACAAAGGTACCCAAGAAGTTTCGTGAAGATCAGGTCATAATTACAGCCTCTAGCCCGAGTCGTATTGACATTTGTACTAACTGAGTATAAGTAGCACTGAATAAATCAAAGTTCATCTAATTTGCATAATTTATGCACGAGAAAAAAAACCCCGTACTAAATGTGATGTATTCCATGTTACTACACATTCATACAAAAATGTATTCAAATCAGAACCTTCAATCAGAAGTTCTGCACAAAAAACTGATTGCACCTTATTTCGGTATAAAATGGCCGCCGGCAGCCATCTTGAATTTCGAACAGCACCCTAAAACACTCGTTCTCGTCCCAAGGTAATAACAAAAATACCCAAGAAGTTTCGTGAAGATCAGTTCATAAATACAGCCTCTACTAGCCTGAGCCGAGCCGTATTGATATGTGCACTTACTGTGTATAAGTAGCACTGAATAAATCAAAGTTCATCTAATTTGCATAATTTTGCACGAGAAAAAAAACTCCGTATTATATGTGATGTATTCCATGTTACTAAACATTCATTCAAAAATTTATTCAAATCAGAACCTTCATATAGAAGTTCTGCACAAAAAACCCTGATTGTACCTAATTTCGATACAAAATGGCCGCCAGCAGCTATCTTGAATTTTGGACCGCACCCCAAAAAACTCGTTCTCGTCCCAAGGTAATAACAGAGGTACCCGAGAAGTTTCGTGAAGATCGGTTCATAAATACAGCCACTAGCCAGAGCCGTATTGACGTGTGTACTTACTGTGTATTAGTCGCACTGAATAAATCAAAGTTCATCTAATTTGTATAATTTATGCACGAGAAAAAACCCGTATTATATGTCATGTATTCCATGTTACTACACATTCATACAAAAATGTATTCAAATCAGAACCTTCATATAGAAGTTTTGCACAAAAAAACTGATTGCACCTAATTTCGGTATACAATGGCCGCCGGCAGCCATCTTCAATTTCGTACTGCACCCTAAAACACTCGATCGCGTCCCAAGGAAATAAAAGTACCGAAGAAGTTTCGTGAAGATTGGTTCATAAATACAGCCTCTAGCCCGAGCCGTGTTGACATGTGTACTTACTGTGTATAAGTAGCACTGAATAAATCAAAGTTCATCCAATTTGCATAATTTCTGCACGAGAAAAAAACCCGTATTATATGTGATGTATTCCATATTACTAAACATTCATTCAAAAATTTATTCAAATCAGTACTTTCATGAAGAAGTTCTGTACAAAACAAAAAAACTGATTGCACTAATTTCGGTACAAAATGGCTGCCGGTGGCCATCTTGAATGTCGGACCGCACCTCAAAACACTCGTTCTCGTCACACGGTGATAACAAAGGTACCCAAGAAGTTTCGCAAAGATCGGTTCATAAATACGGCCTCTAGCCCGAGCCGTATTGAATTGTTGATGGATGGATAGGCGGATGACGAGCCATGACAAAACCTCAAATTTGACTTTGACTTCTCCCCACAACCAACCAACCAGTCAGATGATATCTGTACCCGACTGGTCTTCCACTGCATTTTTTTTCACCAAGAACATTTTTTTTTTGGGGGGGGGGGCATATTCTTTTTATATTTTTGACCCGCCAAGTTGAGTGGGAACATCGCCTTCTAAAAAACATGGATGCTTTGCCGCGTCACTGGGGCGAGTTCGCAATGGAACGGCTCGTTCTCTGCACACCTTGAAATCCAACAATACCCGTTGAACGCTTATTTTGTTTTATTGAGAAATGTTGTATGTCATCCTCGGATTAAATGGGATGTCGTTATGCGAATACCTGGAAACGCAACCAAACTGTGTAAAGTTCTTTTTCATTGCACGGAATATGTCCACCACTGCAGAGTAAAAAAAGATGTGTATTTGAATGACTCTTTTCGAAAGGTTCTTCAACCTGTTACAAATTAGATTTTTTATTATTTCCATTTTTGGCGTAACTTCGCTAATAATAGTGGGATTGTAAAAATTCAAGGACGAAATCGCACTGATTTTTACTCAATATATTCGAAACGCGTTTTTAAAATTTCCCTATGATATTAACAACAGTATTTGCCCGACTGCTTGGAAACATGTGCTAATTGGTATCCAAAAATTACGGGATCAAAGAAACACCGACATCGACTAAAAGTAACGAGAAGGTCTTCACAAATATTCATGCGAGATCGAAACTGCCCTCAAAAGTCATTTTGTACGATATTTCGAAATAAATTTTAATGATTTTATTTTTATTTCTGTAGTTTGGGAGCGATGCGCTTTTTTTCCTAATTATCAACGTCCGTTTTGCAGAAAAAGGATGTTTGGGGGTCCTATTTTGGGTCGGAAGCATAACCTTGTCACAACACTGGGGAACACTTGGTGCTAATTATAATTGATAGAACGTCTTATTGAAGTCACGTGGTTGGGTTTTGATACCCCACCTCATAGAGCAGTTAGTGGGGAGTCGATTGGCAGTGTTTTACAGGGAGCGTACACGTAATGCAAATTGATATTTTACATTTAAATAACCTCTATATACCATATTATGCCCTTTATTTTGATTTATTTTTCTACTGCTCGGTGTAGCTCGGTATTTATTATGACCCCCCCCCCCCCCCCCCCCCACACTCGAGACCCTCTAGCCACATCCCTGACCCCAACGCATCCACTACACAAATGAAATAAAGAGAACAAACCTGCTTCCTGTCTATTTATTTGTTATTACGCTTGAATATGAAAATAATAGATAACACTGCATGACTATTTAATTTCACTGTTTATTTTTTAGTCATTAGTCATATATTGCTCAGAAATAGAAGCACTCACATTTCAGAAATGCATTCACAGATAACACGTATAGGGAACATTTAAAAATATAACTCAAAACACCAGTAATCATGTATAGCTGAGTAACTTATTCACATCTTTTCCGGCGCCAGTAAGTGGAAAAGGTGAATGGCTAAGTTAGATCAGGTTACATGGCTGAAGTCGGAAATTCCAGCTAACAGTGCAGTTTATGGAAAACAATGTTACACAAACAGTCAAAGAAACTCTTCCAGCATTTGAATCTCCGGGATAGCAATTTGGTTCAAGTGTGTTTCGTTCCTTGAATGCAACGTGGCACTATGTGCATTGCTTTTAGCATTGCAGGTGACGCCTTGTTGCATTCAATGGATGATTTGTGCTTGGCAAACAGTCTTGTGAGTAACATATCAACTCCCATCTGGACATCAAATGATTAAAACTGACCCAGTATAACCCAGGCCATGTCTAGAGTTTCTCCCATTAATCTTGTGAAATGTTATTTTCTTCTTTTTTTTTTTGGTGTTAAAGGTCATTTTCATTTGTGGCTATATTATGACCGCAGAGTGGGTATGAAGTCCAGCCAATTGCTTATACCCATACTGCCCACTTCAGAGGACCAGTAATTTCCACCCCAGGAATTGCTTCTGGGTCCTACAGTATGGCCGGCCGCCGTGGACTGGTCACTTTCCATGGGGTGGGCAGTATTCCCATGGACGCAATAATATTAGATTGCAAGACAGTGGAATGAAATGGGCTCCATATATAGCATGGAATCGAGTTGGACAATGGTGTGGTTCAATAATAATTTCTGAAAGCATAGCTTCATAAGTGTCAAATATATACTCAAACTCCTCATTGTAAGGATTTCGGTGTTAAATAGTGATTTTTACAATTCAATAATAATTAAAGGGCATGAGCTCCATGCATGTCATGCTTTGAGGTAGTATTATGATGGTGGTACTATACTTTGTGTAGGTAGGGTTATACTTTTAATATATATTGAAACTCCAAATAAAAGGAGATGGTACAGGACAGCTGCCGTGGGCTGATCACTTTTCACAGGTGGTCAATATTTCCACATGCAATAATATTAGATTTTAAACACTAATAATAGGAAAAACCATCAAAAATTTAATTTATTTATATTTATTTATTTATTGGTGTTTAAGGTCACATATTTCTGCACAATGGCTAATCATGACCTTGACAGTTTTACGACTGCAGGAAGACGGAGAACCACCGAGCAACGGCGAGTAACTGTCAGCTCCCCAACATACTAACACCACACAAGCAGGGTTAGCATTGGTTGAAGACAGATGCACCATCGACATGCAGTATGCCCTAGTACACAACGTCACCGTGCCTCCACATGGGCAATGGGGATGAAGTGTCTTGCCCAAGGACACAATGTGGTTGCAGCAGGTGGGATTCAAACCGAGAGCCTCTCGGCTCGCAGCCTGCACCTCTACCTACCGAGCCACAGCAAAAATTGAATTAATGAAGAACCGGGTACAACCCGGTGCTTCATTAATTAAAATTTACCTGATGTTTTTTATTACCTGGTAAACGCATACGTGGACGTCACTGCCCACACGTAGATTACGACCAGTCCACGGCAACTGTACTATATTTTACCAGTAAAGTAGAATTTGTTTACCACAGTAAACAAGCACTGCTCTACTTCCCAGGATTCCCACAGTGGACAGCGAAATGACATGAAACACATCAAACTATCAGAGCCTTTTCCAACAGTGTATCACATCACTGCATTTCCCAAGCAATAGTGAAGGTTCCCAAGCAATAGTGAACTTCAACGTTATTGAAGCAGCTTGGCCATTTTCTATTGTGATTTTATTTGCTTAGTTTCAGAATACATACATAAGGCCTAAGAAGTTAAAAATATGTTTCTCAGGCCATCCAGCATGGTCCTTTGGCTGCCACATGCTCTCGTTTTATAACCAATGCAAACTTTTAAAAATCGCGACATCGACGCCGTAGCTGCGACGGGTGGTGCAATCTCACAAAATTCTAAGTTCATCAAGGGCCATAACTCCAAGAAAAATATTTGGAACAACACATGCATTGAACAGTGGCTAGACATCAATAACATGCCAAATATAAAGTCATTCCATCAAGTATTTCAAAAGTTATTGAGTTTTAAAACTCGTTGGTCACAGACAGACCGACCGACAGACCGACCGACCGACCGACCGACAGACAGACCGACATTGCCACTTATAGAGCTGCTAGTCGCAGCTAAAAATCAAAATTAAATGGTTTATGTCAAAGATATTTCACCCAAGTTAATAAAACTGATAAATTGTGTCTTGAGTGCAACAAGGCTTTGCAATGCTTTAGCATTGCAAAGCCTTTTTTTCAGTCAAGGGAGGAAATACACCACCACCCATGCTATTCTGTAGATTATGTGGCCTTAAACATAAAACAAACCAAGATTATGAACTTTTGATGGCAAAGAAATAGTAAATACAAAAATAAAAAATAAATAAAAAACGCCTCCCCACATGCAATTTTACAAAAAAATGGCCTCAAAAACAGAAGATCTCCTTTGCAGGGCTTAATGTATTTTAGCATAAACATAGTATTTTTGTGAAGTTGTCTATTGCTAATAGACATTTTGAAATCCTTGTTAAAATATTTATTAATTTATTTATTGCTGTTAAAGGTCACTTTCAGCATATGTGGCTATATCATGACTGCAACATGAGTATGACTTCAAGTTTAGCCAATCATTTATACTTATGCTGCCCACTTTCGAGGACTTCTGTCCCAGGTGTTGGTTACCAGGTCCGATTTTAGAAGTGAAACACAACCTTGTCACAACAGTTAACAAACACTGTTCTACTTCCCTAGGTTCCCATAGGAACATGGCCAGCCAGAATGTAAACTGAATGAACAGTTAGCTGTATCAAACTCACAACCCTCTCTGCATGTTAATGCCAGCTACAGAATTTTGGGCTCAGCATCTGTTTTTTTTATATGGACTGTATATATGGACTGTACATGGAATGCAAAACCAGATTCACCACTAACACAATAAATAACAAGAACATAATGTATAGCAGAAACAATATTATAAAAAGAAATATACACCACAAATATCTTTGGAAATATTAATACAATATATACAAGCATTATAATATATATAAAAAACAAATTTTGAATATGTTTGTTTTCATTTTTGGAACTCACTTTAAATAAAATTTCAACAATCCAGTATATGTATTTCCATTAGTTCCTTGAATCCTGCACACTATGTAACATGTAACCAACTAACACTGTGCATTTTGACAGCCTCAGTCAGTGCAAATTTGTGATAGGGCAGTCTATCAACTAATCTTGGGCAATGCATATATTATCAGTCAGTGTATGTTAGTTTACCAACTAACTCTGTGCAATTCATAGGGTTACGCACTCTTTTCTTTCTGGTTAAAAATAAAACCATCTCTATCATGTGACTAACCCTGTGCACTGCACAGCACTTTAGTGAGTATACATTTTCATATAGTGTGTGATATGGCAGTTACCAATTTTTTATAACCAGCAAGTGTGACCAACCCTGTGTCTTGCACAGGGTCGGTCACACTTTCTGGTTATAAAAACTTTCATTATTAACTGAGTAACTAATCCTATGCACTGTATAGCCTTAGAGTAAATCTCATCTATATAAACTCTTTACCCAACGTACTCAGCCAGTACTATTCTCAAAAGCATTCAAAGTCAGCTTACTGATAATGACCCCCATTGGAATGGATTTTGGAAAGGTTTTTTATTACACACCTGTTCTATGAAATCCCCATCTACATGTACAGCAATACTAACCATGCGGAAAATGAAAATCTGTTCATTGATGGACTATTTTTTAAATAGAAGCAAACTTTCACTGGAATTTTCTATGAATCGTGCACCGCAATTACAATTTGAATTGCTAGGGATAGTAACATGGGTTCCCCTCTCAAATATGGTTCACGATAAAATGTGTTGTTGATCGTTCATCCAATGAGTTCCAATGTGTTCTGTGTGCTTAATGGCACATAGAAATCATTGGAGCTCAGGGAATGAATTGTCAAATGAATTGCTGAGTGTCCTTCTAATAATAGCTTTTATAGATGTGAAGGTATGTAATAAACACAGAATGACACACGGGTTTGACTGGGTTAATCGATATGGCACTTGTGCCATCACGGAAGAATAATACTCGAGGCCTACGGCCTCTCGTTTTATTCTGCACACAGGTGCCATATCGATTAACCCATCCACACATTCTGTGTATTTATAGTGAATTACAAAAATGAAAGCATATTCTATTTTCAGATAATAGCTTGTTAAAAGTAAGCATACAAAATAACAAAACAAAACAAACACTCAATTCATGCTGAAAAATCTGTGTGTTGCCCACTGCAGGCCCATTGGCCGAAACATTGCTTGTTTTTTGTCCATATGTACAAAATTTGCAAGTTATAGTTTGGGTGATAACTCCACTCCATGGGTGATTTAGTTACAATCCACTCTCCATTTACTATAGACTTAAAAAGATAGAGCCAGTGGCCAGAAAGGATCAAGGAGGACTACTTCTTTTAAATATTTTAAGTGAAGATTTATTTATCTGATGTTTTCATTCAGGTAATCAAATAAACAATGAAATTTCAAGCAAAATTAAAAAAACAAAGGGCAACAATTCTCTCAATTTTTGAAGACTCACAGTGATTTTCGAACATAATCAAGACAATATTAATATAATGCAGTATATATCAAATTTTACAAAAACAATGATGCAAAATTCAACAAATAAATGACAACAACTCTCTCAAATTTTGAGAAATCATGGTGGTTTTTTAACTTAACCCAGGGCAATATTAATATAAAGCAGTATATATCAAATTTTATTGAAATCTGAGGTCTAAGATTCAAGTTATTGCATTGCAGAAACAATTTAATTTCAAATAAAATTCAACAAAGGGCAATAACTCTCTTAATTTTTGAGAAATCACTGTAATTTCAAACCTGTGCAAGACAATAGTAATATAAAGCAGTATATCAAGTTTTATTGAAATCTGAGATCTACTGTTCAAGTTATTCCATATACAATGAAATTTTATGCAAAATTCGACAAATAAAGGTGTCATTGATGTCCTCAATTTTCATAGAATAAGGGTAGTTATTCAACTTGTCCATGGCATGGTTAATATGAAGTAATATTAAGATTAAAAAAAAATTCTTGTTTCTCAGGCACCTCCCTCATCATAGAAAAGCTGCCTCATCATCGTTTTTTCCACCTGGAAATCTTTTCTCTGACACTATTTTGCTCTTGTAGGTCAAATATTTAACCAGCTGTACGTTGCTTGAAAGAGCTTACAGGACTCTGTCAAACAAGATTCAATTGGTTACATTCTCAACTACATTATGGGAAATTTTCATTGCTGAAAACATTGGTTTACCACAAATAGTGTAAGTAGTTAAATTTCTGATTCCAACTATTTTTAGGACGGTTTTGTGAATATACAAAAAAGCCTACCTCCCTCATCATAAAATTGAGGAAAAACTGCCTGAGAAACAAGAAATTTTTTTTATAGTCCTAAATAGCACACCAAAATTAATTTAAATCCAACAATTACTATTCATGCTATCACATAAACAACCCTCTAGATGGATGGATATAAGAACAGGGTAATGGCCAGAAGGGTAGATTGACCAAGCTCTTTACTGTATCCTCTTCCTGTAGGGGTAAAATAAGTATAACAGAGTCCATAGCCAGGATTCTATAATACAGGTTTCCCAAGCTAGTTTTGAGGTGCCAAGCCCAACCTGGAAGACCATGGTGTGTGTATGTGTGCATGTGTGTGGGAGGGGCCCCCCTAGTCCTAACTAGAACCCTCTGGTCATTACCCCCTCCTCCCACCCACTTCAGATAAGTGGAAGAAGGGAGAATGACTGGAGAGCCCTAGTTATGACTAGGCCTACCCAGTAGGGCTGTCACGATTTTTTAATTTAAGAATTGATTAATCGTCGCAAATAATCGATAGTAATCGATTAATCATATCTAGATTATCCCCTCTCTTTGAAGTCCTTAAAAATAAAGCTGAAGCCAGTTGACCTACCTCAAGTAAACAACGAAGACGATCCACTTTTAGGTACATTCAAAGCTAGCTTTGATGTTCTGAACTTTTGAACCATCAGTGTAATAATCAAGACCGGTCGGTAGGTAGTTGCGAACTTGCAAAGTTCGCAACTACCTACCGGTCTTGATTATTACACTGATGGTTCAAAAGTTCAGAACATCAAAGCTAGCTTTGAATGTACGTAAAAGAAAATGCTTCTAACGGCTTCTTGAGGTTTAATGTCGACGTTCTTGACCTTTTACTTTAGAAACAATAGTTTTTTCATCAAATTTTTTTTTAATTATTAAACGTCTAAAACAAGGTAAAATTTACCGATTCTTTGACAACGAAAAATACTAATCGATTTCGGCGTGACCGATCGACAATCGATTAATCGTGACAGCCCTACTACCCAGATTCAGAGCATATGTAAGGCATTTATGCTTGTAGCCCAATATTGGAGACCATTTGGGGCTCAGTTATGGGAAACTTGCATTCGGCCAATGGTTAATTTTGGGAGGGGGAGCTACAGACCCCCATGGCTATGCCACTGATGCCACACCCTAAGCCTGACTGGGCTTAGAGCTAGCTTATTTTGGTAACCTGTACTTATGCTCCTAACATATTATTAGTAGCAGAATTTATAATAATTTCTACAACCATATCTTGTGCTTAACTCTTAACCCGCTGAGTATTTTCAAGATATCTTTCATCAAATTTAGTCATGGCTGTTTTCATCAAATCTAGTCATGGCTTCTTTGAAGCAGCCATGACTAGATTTAGGGAAAAATTAATCTAACTAGAGGTACTGTGAGCAAACTCACAAAGTGATACCCCCCCCCCCCCCCCCCCCCACGCCTGAAATGTATAAGTTAGATTATCTCCCCTTGGAAATGTCAGAATGGAATTATATTGCTTCATGCACATCTTCATATGGAGTTCTTCCATTGTGTAAAGTTTCATGAAAATTCTTCTAACAGTTTAGGAGGAGTTGCGCTTACAAGGATGGACAGACGGTATAAGTTAGATTATCTCCCATTAGAAATGTCCGAACGCAATTATATTGCTTCATGCACATCTTCATAGGGAGTTCTTCCATTGTGTAAAGTTTCATGAAAATTCTTCAAATGGTTTAGGAGAAGTTGCGCTTACAAGGATGAACAGACGGTATGAGTTAGATTATCTCCCCTTGGAAATGTCCAAACAGAATTATATTGCTTCATGCACATCTTCATATGGAGTTCTTCCATTGTGTAAAGTTTCATGATAATTCTTCAAACGGTTTAAGAGGAGTTGCGCTTACAAGGATGGACAGATGGACAGACAGAGCGATTCCTATATACCCCTCCAAACTTTGTTTGCGGGGGGTATAAATATAACACAAGAAAACAGTAGTTGAAAAAATCCATTAAATTTACAGGGGAAAATATGATTAAATGTGCCCAAATTACACTTATTTCAATGATAGGAGAAATCTTGTACTGGGCAGGAATATCCGCCAGCAGCATGCAAAGAGTTAAAGTGCAGGTAGGCAAGAGGTGAGGCAAAGTTTTATTGAATTGTAAGGGGACTTTTTTTGCAACTCTCGGCAGTTATTGAATATCAGTCTATTTATTTTTTGGTGTTGAAGTCACATATTTCTGCACAATGGCCAATACTGACCAGAACACGGAAATAAAGTCACATGCAGCCAGTTGTTTAAACCTATGTTACCCATTTTAGAGGACTTCCACCCCAAGCATTGGTGACTGCATCCTATTTTGTCAGTAAAGCAGTGCCTGTTTGTCACAGTAAACAAGCACTGCTTCACTTCCCAGGGTTCCCACTGGGGCTTTCTCAATTTGATCATTATCTGGTGTCTGATCATGTCCCATTTACCCAATGGATCGAAATTTCACAAATAATATATTGCAAAAGCAATACTGAATCCATAAAAACAAACAAAAGTAGCATTTCACAGTCTCACACTGAATGTTCTCACACTTCCCGTTGGACAGGCAAGATTCTAAAATGTCATGGGGAGGAAAGAGGACAGAGAATTATGACCAGTGTCGTGATCCAGATGAAACTCTCTGTCCACTCTCTGTTCACTTTTGAAATGACAGTAACATAAGGTGACTTTTTTATCCCTTTACCCACACGAAAGGCAGACGACACTTGCAAACAAAATGCTTGAATAACTAATTTTTTGCATTAAAAACATAGCAAATGACTCCTCATTTAATGAGCTCGTTCCAATGAGGGGGCCATAAACTATGTTTTTGAGATAAAAAATAATGAAAACTGATTGGTAATTTTTGTGCATAGCATTGGCCAGTTTTGGCTGTTACATTAGGTAAAGGGTTATAGTTCTGGAGCGTTTGAGGATTTGTTAGGCATATAACTCACCTTAAAAAAAGACTTATGATAAAGTCAAATAAAAAAAAATATTATGGTTCTCGAGAAATTAATTTTTCAACTCAATGAGGGAGGGAGGCTTTTATTTCTATTTTCAATATTTTTTGGATTGAAAGTGCTAAATCAGTTTTGGTCAGAAAAAATTGTTGGTGGGTGTTAAAATTTATGGTGGATGACTACAGGTGCAGCTCCAAAAATTGTAACAGGCCAAGTGCATCCTTTAAGTTGTGGTACCTGCACTTCAGATAAATACTCAAATTTGGACTTCAAGCACTCAACTAGTGAATAAAGAAAGGCAAAATTTTATTTTGCCGGCAAGCTTATCAAAACACTGTCAGCAAAGGTATGACTAACCTTGTGATAGTCTGTATCAACATTGTTAGTGTGTCTGAATTATTGTCTGTCACATTCTGATGATCTTAGTTCACATCAGTTTATCAAAGGTTTAACCCTTTACCCAATGAATCGGCCGCTTCAGCCCATGTAATATGCAAATTCAGTAGTTTAAAAAATATTATTTTTCAAAAAATTTCAACAAAACCATATCATGTGACCCCTCGTTGGAACAAGTTTGTTCCAACGAGGGGTCACGTGATATGGTTTTGGTGAACTTTTTTGAAAAATTTGAAAAAATTATATTTAAAATAATAAATTTTGATATCGTCTGCGTTGGGTAAAGGGTTAACTGTTTTCATGAACAAGGCAAAAAAAGTCTCAGCCTGGTTGGAGTGGCATCATTTTCAAAAGTCATCTTTGACTTTGTTATCAGCCATGGCATACTCTCAAGTTAATACCTTCTTCAGTCACAATGGTCAAGGTGCAAGACATCTTTTATTCCAAGACTTCAAATTTCAAATCAAATCTAGACCGTCTGGAAATATCTACTGGGTTTGCTGCAGAACCAACTGTGATGCCACCATCAACACCAAGAACGACATCATCAGTTTGCCAATGGGCCAACATAACCATCCTGCAGACTGAGGTAAGGTAATTTATCTTTCCATATTACATATTTTGAAACAATGATTAGGAGTAATTTATAGGGGATATATATATATATATATATATATCTATATATACATACATGCATTCGAGAGAGAGAGAGCTCACCTACATTGATCTTAATACTGACCGATTCACAAAAACAGTAAACAAATGCATTTCTACCAAATAAGACCCAGGTCACATACACAAGACTTTTTGAGATGCTGAAGCAGAAAGCCAATACCTTCTGCATAAGCATATGTCCAACAAGGAATATTTGCTGACTATGGGAAGGCAGCCGAGAACGGTCTGGGGGATCATTTTCCCCTGACGACACAATTAAAGGGCTGCATGTTCCACTACTCACAGCCACTACCCACAAGTTATGGAAGGAGTATGAAGATGAGTCTTCACACATCAGGAAGCTCATCTGACTAGCAGTAGCTTTGTCATTTGTTCCTGTTAATCAACTGAGATGCATGGTTCTGCATCCTGGAGGCATGGGAGGAATCTCTGTGTCTCAACAATGCACCTGTCGATGATCGTGTCACAAAGTTCTGTGATTATATAACATCCCAGTGGGTGGCTTTGTGGAACCACTTCAACACCACAGGACCACAGACCACTAACCATATTGAAGGGTGGCACCGAAAGTTACAGCGATTTGTGCACTATTTATTTTTTCATTAGGGTTTAATGACACTTTAACAACCAAGGTCAATATCATGTTGGTGACAGTTTTATGGGTGGAGGAAGCC
The DNA here is from genome assembly GCA_031216915.1 of Pictodentalium vernedei. Taxonomy (NCBI): domain Eukaryota; kingdom Metazoa; phylum Mollusca; class Scaphopoda; order Dentaliida; family Dentaliidae; genus Pictodentalium; species Pictodentalium vernedei. The sequence goes on along the minus strand of CM062297.1, from coordinate 230,433,286 downwards.
GGAGTACCCAGAGAGAACCACTGGGCAATGATGAGCAGCTGCCAGCTCCCCAACATCGTAACTCCGCACTGCTGCAAAGGCAGGGCTAGATTGGTTGAAGACATGCACACAATAGACATGCAGTACTCCTTAGTACAAGGCATCATTGTGCACCCATGTGGATAATCAGGGTTAAGTGCCTTGCCCATGGACACAACGTGGGAGTCTGAATCGATCGCTCAGACGGTCACCCATCCAAGGAGTAACCGGGCTCGGCGTTGATTAACTTCGGTGATCTGACGAGAACCGGTTACCATAACGCCATCGCACCCCCGACTTGTGCACTCATCAAAGCCTAACATATAAGACATGATATTGTACCTGAAGAAGGAGCAGGCCTAAACAGAAGCAACAATTCTTTAATTGAGTGGTGGAGGAAAGTCTGAACTTCTATAACTATGTAAAATGTTTGTACCATATACTATGTTAATATCTTGTTATCCAAATAACAAAAACTGAAAAACTGTCACCTTTATTTTCCATCAGTAAAAATCTCAAATTAAGAGATACAGATTATTTGATCAAACAGATTATTCACACTTCACCCAGTTACCTTCGAAACAATAGTCATCGACAGATCGAGACGATCTCAAAAGAAATATGAAATATCATTCCCAAAATATTTGGGTTATTTTCCACAAACTGGATATTTACAAAACAAAAATAAGAAGTAGACACAGTATTTTAATCAGGCTTTGTTGAAACCATGTGTAAATATACTTAAAAATAAATATACTTAAATCCAAAAAGGTCAAATTTTAAAGTCTCATGATTGATACTAATTTTGGAAGGCACTGCAAGCCCATAAAATGCTCAATGAGGGAGAACCAAAACCTTCTCTTTTTTTTTTTTTTTTTTTTGGGGGGGGGGGTGGGGGGGGTGGGGAGGGTGGGGGAGGGCAGGGATGGGGAGGGCAGCTTAGGTATGTTGATAACAAACTGGGTAAAGCTGGGAGGTTTGGATTTTTCAGATTTGGTTTTGGTTCGGTTTCAGAAAAAAACCTTGGTTTTGGTTCGGTGTTTCTATGTGTTAAGAACAGATAGTAAGTAAATAACATTTCAGGTGAAGAGGACTACAAAAAACACCTGTCTTCAATAATGAAAGGATATTCTTTGGAAAATATTTTGAATGCGGATGAGACAGGCCTGTATTTTAGAGGTTTACCAGAGAAATCGCTCGTAGCAAAAGACAAAGATCGAAAGACAAAGATCGCAAAGGATTAAAGAAAGCAAAAGAGAGAGTAATGTTATTGTCAGCCTGCAGTGCTGTCGGCGAAATAAATTAGATTTAGTAGTGATAGGCAGATAAAAAAATTATGAATTTTAATTTGTATATTTTTTATACTTACCAATGCCCCAGACTAGCTGGTGCTAACTCAAAAATTAATCCAGGGCCAAACACAAATTCCCCCCCCCCCCCCAATCCCCCAAATTTGCATGCAAAATAGAAAAATTGATGTCCTATCTGGTCCTCCATACTTTTCAGATCTGCGCATGCGCAGTATCCAGGAAGACACCGAAATTGGCGCCAACCATCATTCTTTCTACAGATTGCCTGTTAAATGTTATAAACAGCGGGGAGGTCCCATGGGAGGACCATACCCGTCTGGGCCATAGGTAAGTATAAAAAATATACAAACTTACTTAAAATTTATAATATTTTTATACAACAACCAATGGACCAGACTAGCTGAATCGTAAAAAGGTTGGAGGGCCTAGGACATAAAGGAAAATCCAATCTCTCAATTACTTCAGTAAACGATATCTCCCACAGGAGAATAGGAGAAGATAGGAATTATATATGTCTTTCTCCCCTTTAGGAGAAAAGAGAAAGGCATAACACCAACAATGTAATTGAGAACGACATGATATATAATTCTACATTTAATGCCAGCATAACCCATTATGCTAACTTGGTGAAGGAAAACCAATATATAAAGATAGTCCAGAGAATGAGACTCTTTATACTCATTTAAAAGTGTCTGAGGATTGAATATTAACGCCCGTTTGACACACGACATATACAAATGCTTCACAGTGAGCTACACTTTAAAAACAGTACATAAATGAGAGTTATTGCTTCACACCGAGCTACATATTAAAACCATCCCAACACCGACTCAGGACTACTGACACCGGAGGAGGTCTTCCCTTGCTTTTCACTATAAAGCCAGATGATCATCAGGGAGAAAATCCCCCCCCCCCCCCTGCCCCCTGTTCTGAGGTACCTGTCCTCAGAATGAAGAGGGGGCAGTGGAACAACATCAATGCTGGAACGAACTGCCTCAAAAACTATAGATATAACCATTAATGGACGACATTCTGAACATCAGAAACAGGACCTAAAGATCTAAGGTCACCGGAGATGGACTCTAAATTTCTCAGGTAAAACATGGTAAATGAAGAGGGCTGTGTCCAGTATGCAGCTTTCATGACATCAGTAATGGCTATACTGTTAGAATAAGCCCAAGATGTGGACAGCACTCTAACTTCATGCAATGATATCTTATTAACAGAACGTTGATCCAAAGATAGATTTTCATAGGCAATGCGTATTGCCTACTGAAGCCATCTAACAACTGAATGAACAGAAATATCCTTTCTGTTAGGAATCAATGAAAGAAAGAAGCGCTTTCTTTCTTTTCTAATAATATCTGATCTACGTTTATGAATGCGCATAGTCCTGACTAGACACTGCAAAGGTCTACAGTTATCCGAGGACGGCAAAGCCTTAATGATAATAGGTTCAAGCCGCATGTCTGGAATCTGATTCTTAGCCAGAAACCCCACTTCCGTAGTGAGGGTAATGGTATTACCCACACTACGGTAGTGAGATTCATCAACAGATGAAGCATGAAGTTCACCGACTCTTCTAGCAGATGCAAAGGCTAAGAGAAAGACTGTTTGATCTTTAACAGAATCTGCTGAATCAATGGAGTTGGAGGATACGCATATCCTATCATTCTGTCCCATGAGATCGACAGAGCGTCTACTACGTATGCTCAATGATCTGGGCATGGCAACACGAACGTCGGTAACTGATTGTTCAGGTGTGTCGCAAACAGATCTATCAATGGGACGATCCCACTGGTAGCAAATCTATCTGAATATTCGCTTGAGAGTCCACTCCGATGGCAACAGGCGACCTTTCTGAGAGAGCGAGTCTGCTAGTACATTCAGACGACCCCGTATATGACGGACAGAAAAATGAACATGATTCATGACATATAGGAGAATCCTCTCCGTTAATTTGCATAATGGAATTGAATGAGTGCCACCTTGGTTCCTGATGTATGCTACTACTATCGAATTGTCCGACAAAATTTGAACATGGACATTCTCTATTATGTGAATCCAATGTTGAAGATCTAGCCATATTGACATCATCTCTTTGATGTTTATGTGCTTCTGTAAGAACCAAGGGTCCCAGAAACCCTGACACTTCAAGTCTGCGGGACTTAGGGTTGCGCCCCAACCCGTCTCACTCACATCCATCATAATCGTGAAAGCCGGATCTGGCAGTTGCAGCAGAACTCCCTGAGTTAACCACTGAAGATCTGCCCAAATCTGAACCTTTTGTTTTACTAGGTCCGTTAAAACAATACTGGTTTCGAGAGAATGCATCTTCACACTCCTGTTCTGAGTAAAAAATATCTGGAGGGGACGCGTGCGCAGGTGGCCATCAGAATAAGATCCGCCGCCGCTCCGCACAGCCCCATCAGTTGCAAGAATTCCCTCGCTGTTAATGCATGAGTGCAGACAAAAGCGAGCATAACAACTGACTAATTTCGCTCTGGGTAATGGTAGACAAACCAGATTGTTGTGAGTCTCGAAGCTCATCCCCAAGTGAGTGAACGACTTGGACGGAGTTAGATCCGACTTTTTCTCAAACAGAGACGTCAGAGTAATAGAAGCAGACCCTGAACATCGTTCTTAAGAATAATTCTGTTGCTGTATCTCTGAAGAATGTCATCCAAGTAAGCCGACATTACCACAGACAAATGAGCTTGGAAGTGTGACATTACCAAGTTCATTATTCGAGTGAATTCCCAGGGAGCCAGGTTCAGACCAAAGCACATTGCTCTGAACTGATAAACCTTCCCTTGTACGGTGAACTGCAGGTACTTTCTGAATGCCGGATGTACCAGGACATGAAAGTATGCACCCTTTAGATCTATGCTTGCCACATAGTCGTTCACTCGAATGCTCGCTCTTACCAACCGAATGGTCTCCATATAGAATTTTGGAGCCACGATAAGCTTGTTTATCCAGCTCAAGTCTATTACTGGTCGGAACGACACGTCTGGCTTCGGTACGAGGAATAGGTGACTGTAAAAACCCTGTGAATCTTGATTCTCATGACCTCTATTGCTTCCTTTAATAAGAGAGCCTGTACCTCTGCTAGAAGAGACTCTCTTTTGAAAGGATCCGACAGAAGATTTGTCCAATGCGGACATCTTGTTAGTGGGGGGTTTCCGCTCAGAATGATAGCCGTAGGCTGTCCAAGACTACACTTCTCACCAACTGATCTTCCGTAACTGCTATCCAGTTTCTCACGAAGTTTGATAACCTTCCGCCAACTGGCCAGCAATAGAGGTCTTGACCATCACCTGTATGACCCGAGAGGCTTACGAGAGGAGAAACTACATCTTCCCCACGAAGAACCTTGTTCCGTCAGCTTAGGGGCGTCTGACCTATAGTCCCGATCAGACCTATGCCCCTTTCCCGAGTCGCTATATTGACGACCTGTCTGCTGAAGCAGGTTGCTGAGAAGCCGACTTCAATAGCAGAGCATTTGACGCTTTCTTAGTAGCCTGTTCATAGACTAACGAAAGCTTGTCGTCAAAAATAGTATGTCTGGAGACCGGAGCGACCCGGAAAGAGCTTTTCACCTTGTCATCTACAAGTGATGACGACGCAAGGGCAGCATCACGTCTGATTAACTCCAGATTAGCCACTGTTAGGGCAGAGTTATACGTGGTGTACATAATTGCCCTGGAAAGAACTCTAGGAGAGGTACGAACATCCTCAAATTCCTTCCTGTTGAGACGTTGCGCCATAGCTCTGGTAAGTTGATCTGCATAGGACATTGCGTCCAAATTCGCTCTATTTGATGAAATTGCCGTTTCTATTATGTCTGAACAAATAGTGAATGATGCAGGTAAGGATACATCTAGATCCCCGGCCTGCTCATCCAAACGCAAAGGAGCTCTCTGAACATCTCCAACCGTTTTAAATGAACATGGTCCAAGAAACGGTATGTTTATGGAAGATGAAGATAAGAAACCACCTTTTTACCTCGCACTTGAGAGGTTGAATACAGCGTCGTCTACATGGCCGAAGGTCTGCGACACCTGCCTGCGTCCAACGATGCCAGCGGTTTCTCTCTTGTTGTCGCAGCATTCTGATTCGGCAGAACAAATTCAGGGTAGTATTGATGGATGAAATCCATCGCAACCATGTGCTGTTCCGAAACGGAAGGGTAATCCTCTTCCTTATCCCTTTCACCATCCGAGAGAATCAGTTGCGAATCTTGGTCCATTGCATCTGCATGAACAGACGACTGGACCGACCCAGCGCCGTCCGACAGCTCAGGTTCTGAGTCTGAGGGAGGCGCTGCTCTTGCACTTGCTGGGATGCTGCTATCGGCTGAGCAATCCGCGACAGCAAGTCCGTCATCAAGGCCTGAGGAGCTGCGGTCTTCTGTTTCTTAGCTGCTTGCTGCTCCTGGGACATCATGTCAGAGATGGATCTCTTCTCCGAACGTCCAGATGATCGAGGCCTCGTCTCCCTAGCTACCGGATCGGATGGTCCGAATTCACGGGCAAAGAGTAGTCCCTTCTTCGTGCAGCAGGCTGGATATCCGAAGTCGGGTAGCTAGAATGCAGTCGTGTGTGCTTTATATTCGAAGCGGAAGAAGCCGTGACAGTAGCAGAGCTGGCTGCAATATTCAATCTAGACGGAGCATCCCGAACGGCAGGTGTGGACGTATGCTTTGGCCCGCGCAAGTTCTTCACAACATCTGGAGAGGGACCTTCTCCAACTCGCGGCCCTTTCAGACCTTGCCGAGCTTCCCAAAACACTTACTGGCTTCTTCCCTAGTTCCGTCGTCGCTGGGTCAGCATGTTTAGATTGTAAGGTGCTTGCTCTACCCACTACACTTCCTTCGACCGCAATGGACATACCCGGCATCACGGTTCCCACAGACGGAGTAACCGCTTCACCGGTCGAGCTAGCTGCTGGCAAAGGATTAAAACCACAGGCCAGTGGCTTTATCTCTTGCCTAATATTCAGGAGCATCTTAGCAGCTAGCTCTGTTTGCTCATCAGAGCGCAACGACGGTAGCACACTTTTGGTAGGTGTAACATAACATCACCATGTTCTTGTTCCTCTGAAAAAGAAACTGAGAAACTTGAATGACTCTGCAGTGAGAGAACCGGCATTGGCCTCTCACCACTAACAACATATCGTGACACCTGCATCCAACGATTGGCATCCCAATCAACACATGTAGGACAAGAATTTGTGGGAGGGCATTGACTACAAGCAAGGCAACAAGCATGTAAATCTGATGAAGACTTCCTCGCCTTGCATTTTGAGCAATAAGCTTTCATAATTAATCAAACAAAGTTGATTGAACTCCCACCAACTCCACAATAAATATATACTTGCCCAAAAAAGAAAGTGTGCATTGCAGAAATTGATCAAACTCCAAAAAAATAATTTCGTAGGTGTAAAGAGTGTTAACCTATTCATGAATAAGTTATATTGAACACAAAAACTGCTTTCCCCGTTAAAATTGCATTAACGTTAAATGACGTGCTGCACGTTTGTGAAAAGGCATGTTTTGCACGTGGAGAGTCTGAAAATTCATGCAGCAGTGTGAATCCTTGGGTATTTAAACACTAAAGTAAGGCCTTCCTATCGTTCACATTCAAACTTGCGCTGCTGTTAAAACGACTCCACATTAGCATGCCAAGATTGACAATGAATCAATGTCTCCTTGCCCTGGGTATGATTAGAGCTGGCAGAACACACAGAGAGGTTGCCCAGCATTTGAACTGCCACCGTAACACTGTAGACAGGCTAGTCCATCAACATGCACAACATGATGACGTTCGAGACCGACCCCACTCCGGGAGACCCCGAGTTACCACCCCTGCACAAGATCGGTATATCCGTGTCGCCCATCTCCGGAACCGGCAACAAACGGCAACGACGACAGCCAGGAACATCCCTAACCTGAGACGGATACATCCTCAAACAGTTATCAACCGGCTGAGAGAATACGGCTTACGTCCTCGAAGACCTGCAATTCGTCCGATTTTGACGTTACGTCATCGTCGTGTTCGACTGCAGTGGTGTAGACAACATCTCAGGCATCCCTTACACTGGTGGCGACGTGTTTTATTCACAGATGAATGTCGTTTCCATCTTTCATCATCAGATGGCCGCCAGAGAGTGTACAGACGTCGAAACGAACGCTACGCAGATCCATGTGTCGTGGAGTGAAACCGTTATGGGGGAGGGTCTCTCATGGTGTGGGGTGGCATCACTGCCCGTAACAGAACTGAGCTGGTCATTATTGATGGCAATCTCAATGCAGCCAGATATCGTGATGAAGTGCTTACACCTGTTGTTATCCCATTTCTGCAACGTCACGGCCCCGGCGTCATTCTACAGCAGGACAACGCCCGACCCCACGTACCTCGTGTTGTTCAACAGTATCTGCAGCAACAACAAGTGGATGTTCTTCCCTGGCCCGCAAATTTGCCCGATATCTCACCCATTGAGCACATATGGGATGAAATGAAAAGTCAGCTACGCCGGCTTCCCCATGCACCGTCAACGCTTGTGGAACTCCAAAGACAGCTTATCAGAATATGGAACAACATCCCACAACACTTCCATGCTAACTTGTTCGCTTCCATGAGGCATAGATGCACAGCAGTAGTCGATGCAGACAGAGGTCATACCAGATATTGAGTGTGTTACTTTTGTGTTTGACCCTTAGTGTCTTTGACTCTCCATGGCACCAAGAGTATTCGTCGTAGCGTAATGAAATTTCTCGTGTTGATCACAAATTGATTCATCTGTGATTGAATAAAATTTCCATGAATGAAAATGATATATATCTTTTTTTAGTGTTATTTTTTAGCATGCACACTTTCTTTTTTGGGAGAGTATATGATAAAGATACATAATTAATCAACAATCAAAATACAAATCGAAAAATTCATTTAAAAAAATCTTTCGAAAAAATTTTGACAAAAGCCCAAGTTCCCAAAAGGAACATAAAGAGCCCAAGGGTATCCCGATAGAGCCTAAGTGTGGACAAAAATCCAAAATTTATAGCTAGACTACCAGAATATTAAAACATGTATCTTACAACAATCCTACAGTAATAATAAGTGGATACTACATATATTTTAAGGACGTTGCCAATGTAAACAATGTCAAGGAAAAAAACGGAAACAAGACCTCAGGCACTGAATAAAAAAGGCTCAAAGTCAGTAACAGATTTTAAAGCTACCCGATGTAAAGCAAGATCTTCAGATGAAGAAAAAACAATTAGATAGAAGATGCATGACCCAAATGACCCAACACCCCTAGGGTGAGGACGTAACCATGGGGAAGATTTAAATGCACAGATGTCAGTTCATTGTTGCTAACTTTAGAGCCAAACAAAGAAATGATGGTTTGCACCAATTTCGGTGTTTTCGTGGATATTGTGCATGCGCAGATCCGAAAAGTATGGAGGACCAGATAGGACATAAATTTTTTGGTTTTGAATGCAAATTTTGGGGATTGAGAGGTAAAATTTGTGTTTGGCCCTGGATTAATTTTTGAGTTAGCACCAGCTAGTCTGGGCCATTGGCTGTGGTATAAAAATACCCAAGGTGCTTTAAGGGCTTCGACACCAAGAACCGTGGAATTTTCTATCACGCAAATAAAAATGCATGGATGACTGGAGAAATATTCACATTGTGGCTTAATTCTGTCAACAAAAAATGAAGAGAAACAACAGAAAAATCGTCATGTTCATTGATAACTGCAGTGCTCACCCCCAAGTTGAATTAAGCAATGTAAAGTTATGTTTTTTACCAGCAAACACAGGTGATCACTCACGACAGTTCAGTTTGTGACTAAGCTGATCAGTGCTTTCAAAATTTGGTCGTTAATGGAAGGTGGTCGCTCATGGGAGGGATCGTTCAAGACAGGTTTTACTGTACTCTACATGTATTGAAAATACCTTTTTTATCTGATCAGCCCCTTAAATTCAAAATTGGTTGCAATGTTCCCACCCAAAAGGGCATTGCGAGCTCTCTCCAACAAGATAAAATGAATGGAATAGTCACTCTTTATTTTGAGGCTGTTCAGCACTGGTGAAGCATGGAAAAAATATGATATTATTTACCTAAATTTTGCAAGAGTGAAATGTTTAACTTGATATAACCAAGATTCTTTTTTGGTAATAACTGTTAAGTCAATTTGGATGGGATATACAGTAAATGGCTTGGCGCTGAAGAAAATTGGGAGTAATTTAACCCTTTATCCAATGCAGACAATATCAAAATTTATTATTTTAAATATTATTTTTCCAATTTTTTTTCCAGAAATTAAAAAATAATCAGAGCATCTGACCCCTCATTGGAACAAGCTCAACAGGCTCGTTCCCATGAGGGGTCACATGATATATTTTTTTTCTATTTTTTGAAAAATAATATTTTTTCAAATGCTGAATTTGCATATTACGTGGGTGGATGCAGCCAATTAATTAGTTAACCCTTTACCCAACATAACGGCCAAAACCGGCCAGCGCCATTCACAAAAATCGCAAATTAATTTTCATTTTTTGTCTCAAAAATATAGGTTATGACCCCTCTTTGGAACAAGTTCATCGCGCACGTTCCAATGAGGGGGGTCATAACCTATGTGTTTGAGACAAAAAATTAGTTATTCAAGAATTTTGTTTGCAAGTGTTGTCTGCTTTTCATGTTAGGTAAAGGGTTATGGGTTAAGCAGTATCACATTGTATTTTGCGACATTTTTTGCAAAGGACCAGGTATGGTCACTTTTTTTTGCACAATCAACCAGTTAGTTGTCATCAGTCTTTCAATGGACATGAAAATAGGAGCCTAACTGAGCCAGACAGACTTCCACTTACAAATAAGGATCAGCTCAGGCATGATAATGAACAAAGTCTGATACAGGTTGTCCAACTCACAAAAACAAAACAATTTGGGACAGAAAATCTAAGTATCCATGGATAAGATGTGGCTCAGACAGCAACCCAATATCATGTCAAGATGTATCCAGCAAAACAAAGCATGCTGTACCATCTAAAGAACTTCACAGATCCATTTCATCAAGGCATGCATTTGCACCGACATTGACATCATTAGGTTTAATAGTATGGTCGCCGTGAACTGGTCACTTTCCATAAGTGGGCAATATTTCCATCGATGCAATGATATTAGATTCCAAACATTAATTATAGGAATATTGGAATAATTCTCAAAATTTTATTAATGAAGCACCAGGTACAACCTAGTGCTTCATTAATTAAAGTTTTGCTGCTGATGATTTTTAATACCTGGTAAGCACATGCATGGACATCACCCGTCCAAGTGAAGATTACGACCAGTCCATGGCACCTGTACTTTAAGTTGTATGTGCCATTGTGGGTGTCAAAAACAGTGGTAATAAATTCCCACAAAAATTACTCTTAATTATGCCATAAATCCTGTTGTATTCCAGTTGTAGTAATACAGAGGTATCATGATTACAACAGTTATTTTTGACATACGCAAAGGTTACCCAGTCAGAACTTACAACTGTTGTCATAATGACTTGTGTATGTGTTGGAGTGCAAATATATCTACTTTCTCAGGACAGAAAACTACTATGCAATCATTAGAAAATATAATGCATTTTAACTTCCTGCTGGGTAATTTGTCAAGCTAAATTTGAAAAGTAAGTTATTCTCTACAAAATAAACATGTGATCAACCCCAGAATATTGCTGTCAAAATACCAAAAATTCAAGCAGCCAGCTTTTGCCACAAAACAACTTGAAATTTAACCAATTCATTCTTGTTGGACAGAGCTCAATTCTGTCTAGCAAGATTGACTTGGCTAAATTTCAAGTTGCATTATGGGTGAAAATTTGCAGATTGAAAATCTGATATTTTGATATCAGTGTGCAGTTAACAAAAATAATGTCATGGTTCATTGTACTGAGCTGGTGATTACCATATTTTCATAAAAACAACAAGAGCAATGCAAAGTGTGGGATAAGTGCCCGATGGTGTCATAAAAGGGTAGGTAAGTCTCTTGGGGGCATAACCAAATCAAAAGGAAGCTTCCTATAGACACCAATAACGCACACAAAAAATTGATTTGAGACTGCATTCATTAGTTATTGGACGGAAACCAAATTCAATATGGCCACCATGCCAGCCATATTGAATTGGCCAGCTGATCCAAAAGCAAAAGGAAGCTTCCTCTAGACACCAATAATGCATAACCCAAAAACTGATATTGATTCGAGTCAGTATTCATTAGTAAATTCAAGATGGCCACCATGGAAGCCATAATGAATTGGCCACTGGTGGCCATCTTGGTTCAGCTGACTGGTCCAAAATCAAAAGGAAGCTTCCTGTAGACATCAACAATGCATAATTAAAAAATAAGAACTAGAGGATGGCCACCAAAAGGTGGCTGATTCCCCCCAAAAAAGCCTTGATAGCCATTCCAACCTTATTCGCGGCACACCCTCTGGTTGTGGGCAATAATAATACCAAGTATCATTAATATCCTTGAAGGCTGTAAGAAGTTATGGAGCGGACACGAATTCCATCTATGCCCGGATGGACAGACAGACAGACGGACATGGACAGACGGACAGACAGACAGATGGATAGACTCGATTCGAGTCAGCATTAATTAGTTATTGGATAGAAAACCAAATTCAATATGGCCACCATGGTGGCCATATTGAACTGGCTAGCAGAACCAAAATTTATAGGAAGCTTCCTCCAGACATCAATAATGCATAACCAAAAACTGAAATTGATGCGAGTCAGTATTCGTCAGTCATTACATGGAAATCAAATTCAAAATGGCCACCATGGAAGCTATAATGAATTGGCCTCTGGCTGCCATCTTGGATCAGCTGACTGGTTCAAAATCAAAAGGAAGCTCCCACTGGACACCAACAAATCATAATTAAAGAATCGCGACATCGATGCCGTAGCTGCGACGGGTGGTGCAATCTCACAAAATTCTAAGTTCATCAAGGGCCATAACTCCAAGAATTTGGAACAGCACATGCATTGAACAGTGGCTAGACATCAATAAGATACACTTACATGCCAAATATAAAGTCATTCCATCAAGTATTTCAAAAGTTATTGACTTTTGAAACTCGTTGGTCACAGACAAACTCGTTGGTCACAGACAGACCGACAGACCGACTGACAGATAGACCGACCGACATTGCCACTTATAGAGCTGCAAGTCGCAGCTAAAAATAAAAATGATTCAAGTCAGCATTCACTTGTTATTGGATGGAAACCAAATTTAATATGACTGCCATGGCAGACATATTGAATTGGCTCGCTGGACTAAAAATGAAAGGAAGCATTGTCTAGTTATCCACAAGTTACCCCTAAAATTATAATTTGATCAAATAAGCATTTTTTTTTTAGTAATTTAACAGAAACCAAAAGTTAACTGACAGACGCTGGACGACAGATGACATGGTGAAAATATAATCGCCCCCCGAGAGGTTCAGAGGTCATAAAAACTGGTAATCACTTCTGGCCTACAAATAATACTGGCAAAATTCTCTTAACAGGATATTAAGATCAAAAATTAAAAAAAAATAAGACCTCATTTGTAATATTTAGCTTATAAAGAATAGTTATTTGTCATGGGCACTTTTTGAAAAAGTTTTCAGGCCATTAACTTTCTTCAACTTCACTGGCACAGGCAGTAAATATCCCTGAGCAGCACACACAGCAACAAATGAGTCCAATTAATATATACATGGATGTTGTTATCCAGAAGGCAAAATAATATAATGTCGGATGACAAAAATTGGGTGTTCCCGAATGTTCACTGAAATGTCCATATGTCTGATATATCCATACATTCCCTGAAAAATAAGCAAAACAAGCACTTTTATGTAAGGCCTATTAAACATTTCTAAAATTTCCCGTTTCTCAGGTAAATTCCCTTAATTTTATGTTAATCCAAAAAACATCCAGAATCCAGTTGGAAGTTAAAAAATTTATAGTAATTTATATATTTTTTATACTTACCAATGACCCAGACTTAGCTGGTGCTAACTCTTAAAATTCTAGGGCCAAACACAAATTTTGCCCCCCAATCCCCAAAATTTGCATCTAAAACCAAAAGAAATCATGTCCTGAAGGACCTCCATACTTTGCCCTCACTGCGCATGCACAGTGTCAAGGACGTCACGAAATTGGCGCCAATTACCATTCTTACAAGCAGTGCCTGGTCAGCGCTATGTACTCAGCGGGGAGGTATGAGTTCCCAACTCCTGGGAGGGCCATCCCCGTCTGGGTCATTGGTAAGTATAAAAAATATATAAATTACTATAAATTTTTTAACATTTTTATACTGTACCAATGACCCAGACTTAGCTGAATAGTAAAAAGGCTGGAGGGCCTAGGACATAGAGAAAAATCCAATAAGCTCAACTATATAAATAGAGTCAACCCCTGAAGGAGAAAAGGAGTATTAGGTTTTACATGTATCTTTCTTATTTTATATTAAATTAGAAAGATACAATACCCTTCATAATTGAGCATAATAACATTCATGTTCTCTATTAACATCCAGTATAACCTCTTATACTAATTATTTTTAAAGTAAGCCAATAAATAAAGTTAGTCCAGAGAAATGAGACTCTTTATATTCTTATAAAAGTGTCCGAGGATTGTATATTAACGCCCGTTTGACACTTGACATATACAAATGCTTCACACCAAGCTACACTTTAAAAATAAGACATGAATGAATTTTTAACATTAATATTACACTTTAAAACCATCCCGGTACTGACTCCGGAGGAGGAATCCCCTTGCTTTTCACTATAAAGCATGGTGACCTAAGGGAACATCCTCCCCCCCCCCCCCCTTCCCCTTGCCCTGGGTCAAATAGCCCAGAGCGAAGAGGGCAGCCGGACGGAGTCACTGCCGGAACAGAAAGCCTGCATAACTATAGTTGCAACTGTTTAGTGGACGACATTCTGAGCAACAGATAACGGACCTAAACAATGCAGGTCTCCAGAAATGGACTCAATATTTCTGAGATAAAAATTTGTGAATGTGGATGGCTGAGACCAATAAGCAGCCTTCATTAAATCTGTAATAGCAACACTATTTGCGTAAGCCCAAGATGTAGAAAGAGCTCTTACTTCATGAGCCGAAATCTTAAGCACAGACTGCTGAGTAGAAGATATATTATCATAAGCAGTACGGATAGTTAATTGAATCCATCTAGCAATAGAATGGACCGAAATGTCCTTTCTATTAGGCATCAGAGACAGAAAGAAGCGTTTCCATCCCTTTCTGATAAACTGAGATCTTTGTTTATAAATACGTAAAGCTCTAACAGGACAGAGTAAAGGCCTACGCCCATCCGAAGACGGAAGAGCCTTAATAACAATAGGTTCCGGGTATTTATTAGGAGCCTGATTCTTAGCTAAAAATCCAACATTTGTAGTAAAGGTAATAGTGTTCCCGACACTACGATAGTGAGAATCATCCACCGAAAGTGCATGAAGCTCACTGACTCTTCTAGCAGAGGAGAAAGCTAAGAGAAAAGCTGTCTTATAAGACAAGAATTTGAAATCTACTGTCCCAAGAGGCTCAAATGGCTTTTCTTTCAGTTTAAGAAGAACCCAAGCTAAATTCCATATAGGAATTAATCTAAGAGTTCTAGGTCTATTTATCGAGAAGTTTCTAACTAACTTAGATAAAGAGACATTAGATCCAATTTGTAAACTATCATGGTGTGCATAGGTATCAGATAACATAGACCTATAACCTTTCATAGTAACAGGCTGCAGTTTGATCTCGTCAAACAAGTATACTAGAAAGTTTGCAATGTCTGGTATGGAGGGATCAAAAATATCAACAGAATGATCCCTACACCAACGACGAAAGACCTTCCACTTAGCCGCATAATTTAGTGAAGAGGAGGTCCTCCTACAGTTAGAAATCCCGTCCACTGCTCGTCCTGTAAAATGCTTGCCATGCAAGAAGGACCGCACAATGGAAAAATGTGAAGGTTGAGACCTTGCGGGTTGTGATGAAATAGACGCGATTTCCCCTGCGAAAGAAGATCCTCCCGTGGAGGAAGCTTTCGCGGTAAGTCCCACAGCAGACATCTGAGTAGATTTATCCACGGTCTCTGTGGAGACAGAGATGCTACCAACAGAATCCTGCATTGAGATTGTTTTATCTTTAGCAATACTTGCTGTATTAACGGCGCTGGAGGATACGCATATCCTATCATTCCGTCCCACGAGATCGATAGAGCGTCTACTGCATATGCTCGTGGATCCGGACATGGTGACACATACGTCTGCAACTGATTGTTGAGATGTGTCGCAAATAAGTCTATCATTGGCCGTTCCCATTGGTAGCAAATCTGATTGAATACCTGTTTGTTGAGAGTCTACTCTGACGGCAACAAGCGACCCTTCCGTGAAAGGGAGTCTGCTAGAACATTCAGATGACCTGGTATATGACGGACCGAAAGTAGAACTTGGTGTTCTAGAGCAAACAGAAGGATTCTTTCCGTTAAATTGAATAACGGAACGGAATGAGTGCCTCCCTGGTTCCGGATATACGCCACTACTGTCGTATTGTCGGACAGGATTTGGACATGAGCTTTGTGAATAATGTCCATCCAATGGCGTAACGCAAGCCAAATTGACATCATTTCCTTGATGTTTATGTGCTTGCTTAGAAACTGTGGATCCCAAAGACCCTGGCACCTCAAATCCGTTGGGATCAATGTTGCACCCCAACCTGTTTGACTGGCATCTGTCATAATCGTAAAACTCGGATCCGGCAACTGCAGCGGAACTCCGAGTCAACCACTGAATGTTTGCCCAAGTCTGAATCTCTTGTTTCACTTGATCTGACAAGAGAACGTCTATATCGAGCGAATGAATCTTCACACTCCAATTCTGAGTCAAGAAAATTTGGAGAGGATGAGTGCGCAACCGCCCCATCGGAATGAGATCCGCAGCGGCTCCACACAGACCTATCAGTCTCATGAACTCCCTCGCTGTGACTTTGTCTGCATGAAGACAATAGTGAGCGTAACAACTGATTAACTTCGCTCTGGTTAATGGCAGACGAACGAGATTGTTGTGCGTCTCGAAGCTCATTCCCAGATGAGTGAATGACTTGGACGGCACCAGATCCGACTTCTCCTCGTTTATAACAAAACCGAGACGTTGGAGCAATAGAAGCAGATTCTGCACATCGTTCTGAAGCGTTAACTCGTTGCCGTACCTCTGAAGAATGTCGCCCAGGTAGGCGGACGTTACCGCAGACGAATGAGCTCGGAAATACATCATTACCGAGTTCATTACTCGAGTGAAAGCCCAGGGCGCTAGGTTCAATCCGAAGCACATCGCCCGGAATTGATATACAACTCCTAGGACTGCGAAGCGTAGATACTTTCTGAACGTCGGATGTACCATGACGTGAAAGTACGCATCTTTGAGATCTATGCTTGTAGCATAATCGTTCACCCGAATACTCGCTCTGACCGATCGAATCGTCTCCATATAGAACTTCAGAGCGACGATCAGCTTGTTTATCCAGCTCAAATCTATGACTGGACAGAACGAGCCGTCTGGTTTTGGAACCAGAAATAGATGGCTGTAGAACCCCGGTGATTCCTGGTCTTCTACGACCTCTACCGCGTTCTTCATCAAAAGAGACTGTACCTCCGATAAAAGAGCGTCTCTTTTCTGCAGATTTGACGGAAGTTGAGTCCATTTTGGACTTCAAGTTAATGGAGGCTTTCGTTTGAAGGATATTCTTAGTCCTTCCGAAATCATCCCTCTCACCCAAGGGTCGTCCGTAATCGACGCCCACTCTTCTGTAAAACTCGACAACCTTCCGCCAACCGGAACACGATAGAGGTTCAAACCATCACCTCCTGGACCTGCGAGGCCTGCGGGAGGAGAAACCACGTCCTCCACGACCCGCACCTGGTCCCGTCGACCTCGGGACGTCAGACCGGTTGTCTCAGCCTGAAGAACGTCCCGCACGTGAGTCGCTGCCTTGACGGTCTCTAGAATAAGACCAAGAGGACGCAAAGGAACCTCTATAGGAACCTCTCTTGGGCGTATTTGTCCCAGAAGTGCCTGTCTTACTCTTATCTGCTGAATCCGACTTTTTGGAAGCGGATTTAAAAAGCAGAGAATCCGAAGCTTTCTTAGTTATTTTATCATAGATTGCTGAAAGCTTGCCATCGAAGAGAAGCTCTCCGGAGACCGAAGCGACTCTGAGAGAGTTCTTCACCTTACTATCCACGCGTGTGGATGTAGCTAGGGCTGCGTCACGTCTAACCAACTCCAGGTTTGCCACTGAAAGGGCGGAGTTATACATGGAATAAGCCACTGCCCTTGAAAGAAGTCTTAATGAGGATTGTATATCCTGGAATTCTTTCCCTTGAAGATGCAGTGATAACGCCTTTGTAAGGTGGTCTGCGTATGATAACGCATCTAAGCTGGCTCTGTTAGACGTAATTGTCGTTTCCAACGCCGCAGTTGGAATGGACATAGACGACGGTAATGACAATTCCAAGTCTTCCGCCTCATCGTCTAGACCCAGAGGAACTCTCGGTATGCCCTGTCCTGCCGTATCGAATTTATTCCTTGAATTGATGAAAGGCAGGTTAAGAGCACTGGCGGACAAGAAACCAGCTTTGCCTGTTTTGGAAGCAAGCTTAAAGATAGCGTCATTCAATAATTTGAATGTTCTTGTGACATTATTGGACTGTGACGGAAACTCAGGGACGATGTCTCTGAACCGCTCAAAAAATTCAGTGTCCAATGACGCTATCAGTCTCTTGTCCGGCATCGCAGCAGTCTGGGCCGACGGAACAACTTGAGGAAGGTAGTGCCAGATGAAATCTACGGCAGCTTTATGTTGTTCCGAAAGGGATAGCTCCAAGTCCTCAGTATCCCTTTCGCCATCTGGTCGGACCTCATGATGCTCCCGGTCGTCCGCACCCGATGCTTCGGCGGAGCGTACCGACCCAGCGCGGTCGGATAATTCCTGATCCGACAACGATTCTGTCGTTTGCTGGGATGCTACGATAATTTGTGCTATCTGAGCAAGCACGTCCGTCATCGAGGCTTGCGGAGTAGCGGTCTTTCGCTGCTTAACTGCCGGAAGCTCCGCATCAACTGACTCCCGCATACTTCTCTTATGCGAACGTCCGGAGTCTACCGGCCTCTTGTCCCTGGCTACCGGATGGCATGACCTGGTCGCCGTTGAATCCCTGTTCGGCGAAGCTGGCTGAATATCTGCAGTCACGTAGCCAAGGTGCGGTCGTGTGCGCTGCTGAGAGGATGAGGAAGCCTGTACAGTCTCTCCGGACTGCCTATATAACGGAGCGTCCTGAGCGGCGGACGTATGCTCCGCTTGCGAAACATTTTGTACCACAACATCTGGTCCCAGATGTTGTTGTACGAGAGAGGGGCCTCTCTCGCTCACGGCCCGGCTGGACCTGGACGAGCTAGGAACCGGACTACAACCTTGGCTTCCTCCGATCTCTCCTCTTATCCGCCGTCACTGGGTGTGCATCTAGTATGTTTATAGTGCTCGCATCACCCAAAACTCCTTCCTGGACCGCAACGGACGAACCCAGCTGCCGGACCATTCAGTGAATGGACGCTACACCGGGCGAGCTAGCGGACGACAGCGCCGTCGATCCTACTAGGGACCTCTTAGGCAACTGGCGTATCTCCATGAGCACTTTTGCCGCTAGCTCCTCATTTGATTGTGACGACGGAAGCGCACCTTTGGAAGATAACATGGAAACATCACCCTGTTCTTGTTCCTCTGAAATAGAAACTGATAAACTAGAGTGACCCCGCGGAGAAAGGACCGGCATAGCCCTTTCCCCACTAACAACATACCGTGACACACGTTTCCAATGTTTGTCATCCCAATATTCACATACTGAACAGGAGTTAGTGTGAGTACACTGACTACAATTAATACAATGATCATGAAAGTCAGAGGAAGATTTCCTCTCATTACAATTTGAACAATATCCTTTCATTGTGAAAAGACAACAATAAGTCTTAGTACTCGCACGAACCCCTGAAAACAAAGATACATAATAACATGATCCATTAACATTGAAAAAACAATTGGAATCAAAAATAAATTTTGAAAAATATTTTTTCAGCAAAGCCCAAGTTTCTGAAAAGTAACGTTGAGCCCCAATGGATCCCAAGCCTAAGTGTGGACAAAAATTTTAAAATTATTTTAAATAATTAATGCAACACTTACGAATAATAATAATGTATCTTGTAATAAGATAAACTAGTACAAAGGCAAAAAGCCTCCCTCAAAAGAGACTGCTGCCAATGTAAACAAGAAGTGTATAAACACCAGAAAACATGACTCCAGGCACTGACAATCCTGGCCCGAAATCAGTTACCAAAATATACACTATCTGATGCAAAACAGAGACTTCCAGGGAAGAATCTGCAGAACATCAGATGGTAGATGCAGAACACTACGTCTAAACACCCATGGGTGAGAACGTAAACATGGGGAAAATAACAGAATTCATTCTGTTACCAAGCTAAATCTCCCAAGAAATTTTAGTAGTTATCTTACTCAAAAATATGCCAAAAGCATGGGAGAATAGCAAGAGGGGACTTAAAGGACAAGGGGAGAGGAAACACTGAATAAGCAGTGCAACTTCATAGCAAGAATGACAACAACAGGCCCCTGCCTCGAAAATAAGCAACTTAACATAATTTCATTACAAAATTTTAAGTTACAGCCCTGAATATTTTCTGTCACTCCTTTTTCCTCTCCTCCTTCTATATCCTCCTTAGAATCACCATTTCTCCAATATTTATGTGTCTGGCATCATTTAAACTGAGATTTACAAGCACAAAGATCAGTGAGATGTTAACTGATGAAGGGCCAAACAAAGAATGGTAATTGGCGCCAATTTTGGGACGTCCTTGACACTGCGCATGTGCAGTGAGGGCAAAGTATGGAGGTCCTTCAGGACATGATTTCTTTTGGTTTTAGATGCAAATTTTGGGGATTGGGGGGCAAAATTTGTGTTTGGCCCTAGAATTTTAAGAGTTAGCACCAGCTAAGTCTGGGTCATTGGTACAGTATAAAATTTATTAATTCAACTTCTTATACTATTCTGCGTAAAAGCCCAATGTTTTCAGCAGTGAACATTTCCCATACATAAATTGCAAATTTAACTCCTTGCATGCTGCTGGCAGATTTTCCTGTCTAAGACCAGATTTCTCTTGCCAGTAAAATTAAGTATAATTTGGGCACATTTAATACTATTTCCCCCCGAAAACTGAAGGGCTTTTTTCCCCAACGATTTCTTAAGAAAACTCAAATTTAGATTAATTCTTCATCAAATCTAGTCATGGTTGCTTCACAGAAACCATGACCAGATTTAATGAAAAATATCTTACAAATACTCAGCGGGTTAAGAGTTAACCAGAGCTCTGTCAAACGACATATAGCGGGTAGATTTCTAGTCGTACAAGTGCAATATTAATGAAGAGATTTCCAGGTTAACAAGGTGCAATGCCACTGGTATCCTGCACCAAGGGTTTCTAAGTTGAAACAAGACCAATACCGGGTCTGGACCTGTGTAGCTGCATGCAATTGATTAATGTATCGGCAGAGGAAGTGGCTGCACGGCAGATCTGAAAATTGCATACACGATACATCTCAACATTATCAAGCTCCAGGTGAAATATTGAATGAATCCGTTGCATAGAAGCCGAGAAAAGTGTGCCGAAAAATTTCAATGTTCAGTGAGTACAGTCAAATTTCAAAGTATCGGCAAACAGGAAGTGGCTGCACGGCAGATCTGAAAATTATATACACGATACAACTGATCATTATGAAGCAGCAGACCAAATATAAAATCATTCCTTTTCATAGAAGCCAAGAAAACTTTGACGGAAGAAGTGTTTCAGACGGACTGATGGACGGATGGACGGACTGACTGACGGACAGACTGACGGACGGAGTCGAGCGGTTACTAGACCTGCTCTGCTGCTGGCGACGCAGGTAAAAAAGCAGAAAAAAACCCATAACTCTAAAAAAAGAAATGCCGATAGGATCACTGTTCCAATGTCGAGTTGTGACAGCACAAAAGTGGGTTTAATCATTATCAACTTATTGTCCGGAAACGAACTGTTTACAATTTACTATGTGAAGGGTCACTGTGACCTTGACCTTTGATCTAGTGATTCCAAAATAAATAGGGCTCTTTCTTGCACCAATGCCAACCTACCTATGAAGTTTCATGAACGTAGGTGGAACCATTGTCAAATTATCATCTGGAAACCAATTGTTTACGATTTATTATGTTGAAGGTCACTGTGACCTTGACCTTTCACCTAGCAAGTCCAAAATAAATAGGGTTCTTCCTCTCACTGATGCCAACCTACCTATGAAGTTTCGTGAATGTGAGTCAAAACATTATCAAGTTATCATCTGGAAGCCAACTGTTTACAATTTACCATGTTGAAGGTCACTGTGACCTTGACCTTTCACCTAGCGAGTCCAAAATAATTAGGGTTCTTCCTCTCACTGATGTCAACCTAACTATGAAGGTTCATGAACATGGGTCAAACCATTATCAAGTTATCATCTGGAAACCAATTGTTTTGATTTACTATGTTCAGGGTCACTGTGACCTTGACCTTTGACCTAGTGAGTCCAAAATAAATAGGGTTCTTCCTCTCACGAAGGCCAACCTACATGTGAAGTTTCATGAATGTGGGTTGAACCGTAGTCAAGTTATCATCCGGAAACCAATTGTTTACAATTTACTATGTTCAAGGTCACTGTGACCTTGACCTTTGACCAAGCAAATCCAAAATTAGCAGCGTTCTTCCTCTCACCGATACCAAAAATGGACAAAACTTGTTAGTTGTGAATATCCTTTCACCCATGGTGGTCTACCAGCATACCAAAGATAATTTAAATCCAACATCCACTGACAGAGATATGAAGGTCCAAAGTTGTTGGATGCATGGATGGATAGATGAACCAACGGAACCCATTTCTATATCCCCTGCATACTTCGTTTTGGCAGGGGATTAAAAAAAAGTGATAAGGCAGATTTTCAATGAAGAGAAAGGTGCCCGAGAAAAAGCTGTTTCAATTAATTAGTGCTGAAATGATTAGCAAATTCTGTAACCAGATAATTATTTAGTCATGACCATTCTCTTCATAATCAACCACCCATTGTAATAGTGCCAAGTAGGGTTCAACCGATGATCGGAATCAGCCACCCCAATTGGCCGATTGTGGGCAATCGGATGACAACGCCAAGAGCTCCTGGGACATCGGTTCAACTGATTGTTGCCAAGCCTTTTGTGATGATTCATTAACCACATTTCATTATCTTCTGCAAGTGTTCAATTGTTAATGTAAAATTATGTCAATGATACTATTCAATAAGGATGAGAAACAACCACAATGTGTATTCTTAATTTCTCTAGACATCCCTTTACAGGATATACAATTTAAACGACATGTAAAGCTTACAACTGAGCATACTTGCGGCAATCGCCCATTCATATCGGAAAAAGTGAAGGTTTCACTCCTTTGACTCAGGTTGCAGTAAAATCACCAGTCACAAACACTTGGGTGGTATACGTGGCTCTGAGAGCCACGTATACTGCCCAAGTGTGCATGTCTGGTCATTTTACTGCGACCCGAGTCAATGACATATAACACTGTGAAATATGTTCAATTTAATGTAGTTCTTTCAAGCCTAGACTTGTCTAGTAGTGCATTGTATTACAATTGGAATCAGCATCAGAACCGGACAATTGTGAGCTCAAATAATCGGTAATTGGTCAGCAGCCATTTCTGGTAATCGGTTGAACACTAGTGCCAAGTATGCATATACAGTACTGTGATCACAAAAGAGGAGAGTAAATTTTGACCAGATCACGACTTGTTAAAACTTCTCTGTCTGCTTTTCCTTAAACAACACTGTAGAATTTGATCTCCTCCAAGGAGAGTTGTACTGTCATCATGATCTCCATGGCAAGCGATGACTATGTATGGATGCTGAAAAGCCAAGATAATAATGCAGTTGATGAACCATTTCCCCATCAACCTCTATAGATGAGGATGCAGACCAAGAATTCCAATGAGAGGTGTCATCAAATTTATTTATTTATTGGTGTTTAAGGTCGCATACTTCTGCACAATGGCTAATTGTGACCGCAACATGGAGATAAGGTCAAGTTCAGTCAATCGTATATACCCATGTTGCCCATTTTAGAGGACATCCACCTCAAGCATAGGTGACTGGGTCCTATTTTACTAGTCAAACAAAGCTTGTTTACCAAAGTAAAAAAGCACTGTTTCACTTCCCACAGTTCCCACGGGGAAAGAGAGGTGTCATAATCATGCCATTTAGATGTTTTTTAAACCAATCGTCATCCCTGTTGGCAGAGTCTTGTACAAAGTCCATTAAAAACCTGCCATGGTTCTTAATGGACTTTGTACAAGACTCTGCCAACAGGGATGACAACTGGTTTGACGAACATCAAAATGGAGAAGTGGTGTCTCAATCCGAGATGCACTGACGAGACTGATAAAAGTCCACAAATAATTTTCAAGTCAGGACATTTTCATCTTGAGATATCAATTTGCTCTTGCAAGTAATCATGTACATTCTTAAAATACTAGATTTGATACTTTGAGTTATATCACAAATGAAGTTGGCATCGTGCAAATGCGGGTCTGTGGCAGATTCAGTCCCAGCAGGACTAAATTTAAATCTGATATGTGCTAATTTAGCCCTTGTATCATGACTACACATATTATTTATCCACAAACAAATTTCCTGAGTTTTGAACTATAATCCCAATTGACAAATATATTCCAACTGCATCTTCACTGCATGCATTCAAAGAAGGCATGCCCTGTTGATGTAGTCAGAATACTTATAAATCTGAGGTCCCACAAAGTAGATCACCTGTTTCACAGGACATTTTTTTGTAAAACTGAATGTGGGCGGCTGGGTTTTTATTTTATTTTGTATTTTTGTAATTATTTTCTTTACCATTAAAAGTGCATGTTCTTGGTTTGTTTTATGTTTTATGCCTCATAACCTACAGAAAAGCATGGGTGGTGTTGTATTTCGTCCATTGAGTGCAAGAAGGCTTTGCAATGCTAAAGCATTGCAAAGCCTTGTTGAACTCAAGGGACAAATTTATCAGTTTTATTAACTTGGGTAAAATATCAGACATAAACCATTTAACCTTCATTTTTTTAACCCTTTACACAACGTAACAACCAAAACCGGCCAGCGCTATTCACAAAAATCGCCAATTGATTTTCATTATTTTTTTCATTTTTTGTCTCAAAAACAGGTTATGACCCCTTTTTGGAACGAGCTCGTCGAGCTTGTTCCAATGAGGGGTCATAACCTATGTGTTTGTGACAAAAAATTGGTTATTCAAGAATTTTGTTTGCAAGTGTTGCCTGCTTTTCATGTTAGGTAAAGGGTTAAAGTTTGCATAGGTTACAAAAAGAGAGCATGCAGCAACTAAAATAACCATGCAGGAAGATCTAAGAAACAAATTTTTAACTTTTTTAGGTCTAACCAATATTTTTATTTCAAAAATAAAATCTCAAACCTTATGTAACATAATAATTTTATGAACAGTAATATACATCAAGAAATATTGTAAGTAAACACAGTTGAAACACCTGGATTCAACAGAAAGCTTATTAGCATTTGAAAGTCGTATCCTGTGTAGAGATGATATACACAGTGTCATTAAAAGGTTCAGGCAGGATTCAACTCAATTTCTCATTGAGAGTAGAAAGTGGAGAAAATGGAACAACAGTAAGCGAAAAGGGGAAAATATTTACAGTTATGGATGTGGATGCTCATGGAAGAGGATGGACAATTGCCAGGTCGAAACAGAGTGGAGATAATGAGTCTACATGTATGGTTACCAGAGCACACATGTCGTGCATTAGTATCCTTTAATATATATCCCATTCTAAGGTGGTGCGAAATCAATCAAGAAAAACAAAAGGACAAAATACTTACACTTAATTAGTTGGAACTTGAGTCCTGACAGCCCATACAAATTGGGTTAACACCCCCCCTCCACCCTGCCCCCCCCCCCCCCCCCCCCCCCCCCCCCGCCAATTGGTCATCTTCGCAACATTACTGAAAATAATGACGTATTCTAGAGCTTGGAAGTTCTGATTTTTCAGTTTTGGTTTTGCTTTTGGTTCAGTTTCAGGGAAAAACCTTGGTTTCAGTTCGGTGTCTCTATGTGTTAAGGGCAGATAGTAAATAACACTTCGGGCTACCTAACTTGGAAAAAATCTCCTCTAGCTTGTACATCACCACTCACCACAAAAACATTGTCTCTATGTATCGCCATTGGGTTCAGAGTAACTTCCCTTTGATCATTCTTAGAGAATCTAGGGGATAACTTGCTAAGCCTATTCAAACAGAAAAACAAACAAGGGTAACTAATGGATAAAGTTCATCTAATCTATGTTGTGTTCCCATTGACACATTTTTCCCTTATCAACTCGTCCGATGGATAAGTCAATGAGGAAGAAAATGTGACAGAACACGACACATTCACCACTTTGCTGGATAGACCAAGTGATGAGAATCCATAGTGGTCACTAGACCAGTTCCCACCCAGTAAGATAGTTTGATCAGTTCATGAACAAACACAGTAAAACCGTTAGACTGGTGTTTGCTGGGTCTTGTGGTTTGGTTTTCAGGTTTGACACAAAAACCAGAACCAAACCAGAAAACCACCTAGCCCTATTCAATTCAGAGATGATGAATGGTTAAACTATACTTCATAATTTATGTATTTATTTATATTGAGGTTTAACAACACTTTCGGCTGCCAGGGCCACCTCATGTCAAACAGTTTTATGGGTGGAGGAAGCCAGAGACCCATGAGAGAACCACTGAGCAGTGGTGAGCAACTGTCAGACTCCCCAATGTAATAACTCCACACATGCAAAGTTAGCATTGGTTGAAAACAAGTGCACCATTGACATGCAGTACGCCCTAGTACAGAGTGCCACCGTGCACCAACATGGGCATTCGGGATTAAGAGCTTGGCCCAAAGACACAATGCAGTTACCCCTGGTGGGGATCGAACTGAGGACTTTTCAGAATTCATTGCTGTAACGAATGAGCCACCACACTCCCTATAATTTACATAACTTACAGAACATCAATGTAAAGAGTGAGCAAACATCACCTGATAATATGAATGAAACTGTCAATGACACTGCAGCTTAACTTGTGTGTTGTGTTTGATGAAAAGGATAATGTTCAATGTTTATGAAAGGATTATGAAATACGACAAGAATTATGATAATTGAGAATAGGGTAATTTCTGTTCCCTGTATGCTTTCAATAAAAATAATTTGAGGTGTAGACTGTACTAAAGAAATGAGGGGTGGGTTAATGTGGCTCGCACTGTTAATGCATGTCAACCAAAGTTACCAAATAACAGTGAAATTATTCCAAAATGAGTCATCCTATCAAGTTACAATGACATCCCTTCATAAATATGGCCTGTAGACTGTGCTAAAGGTTTTTGGACTTCAGGCTTGTGTTGCCATCACGGTTGACTCATCCCAACCAAAAGGAGACCTCCTCATCTAGACATTATACTGAGTCATCCTACAAAGTAACAATGAAATCCCTTTATAAATACGACCTGTAGTCTGTGCTAAAGGTTTTTGGGCTTGGGCAGCAGTCATGGCTGAATGATCGTGACCAAAAGGGGATGTTCTCATCTAGACATTATCTGGAGTCATCCTACCAAGTTACAATGAAATACCTTCATAAACACGACCTGTAGACTGTGCTAAAGGTTTTCGGGAGTTGGGCCCCTGTAGCCATCACAGTTGACCGATTGCGACCAAAAGGGGATGTTCTCATCTAGACATTATATGGAGTCATCCTACCACGTTACAATGAAATCCCTCCATAAATACCAACTGTAGACTATGGTAAAGGTTTTCAGGTGTTGGGCTCAGGCAGTAATCATGGTTGACAGATAGTGACCAAATGGGGAAGTTCTCATCTAGACATCATACAGAATCTGTTTTGGAATGGAAAAACATATAAAGATCAAGAAATTTTAAATTGGAATTGATCAGAGAACATTAAGACTGATACCTAAGCAACTGTATGCATACAAGTAAGCTGTAAGCTTTATAACAAACAGTCACATGGAATCATGTTCATATAGTCTCTGTAGTCTCTATTAAACTGTTTGTATACTGTTAAAGAACTTGTCATTTGCCTTTGAATTAACTGGTAAAAGTGCTGAGTTTTTTTTTACAACAAATCAAAGCTCATCATATACTGCTCTGTTACATTTAATTGGATAGTGCCTTCTAGTTCTTGTTCTTGTGGCAGAGGCGTTGAGGATGCAGTACATTACTTTCTGCACTGCACCAACTATGACGACATTCGTCAAACCCTATTTGACGAATTGAGACGAGTAACAAGTGACAGGGCTACAATAGATTTGTTACTTTATGGGAGCCCATCATTGTCATTCAACAGTAATGCATGTATTTTCCTGTCTGTTCAAAAATTTACTCGGGACTCACTCCGGTTTAACCCAGACCACGGCGCATAGATGCAACCATGTAGGATATGACAGTAATAACGTTCAATACGGGTCAGGTGGCACAACATACATGACGTACCGACTGGTTTTATACATGTAGTTGATACTGTTTCTTGCGGCACTGCATCAGCCAGAGACACCGGAAGCAGGGTGTGTGAAGGGAGGGCATCATCACTATATGTATATAGTGTAGTATGGAGCAGGTTTTTTCTTTCTTTCTGTTTTCCTTATGTTTTTCCTTTTTATTGGTAACTTTTTCACTATCTAATTAAGTCTTTCTTTTTATCTATCCTAATTTGTTTTTCATAATTTTGTTCTGCCATTGTATTTCTGTTATTCTATGTACAGGAGCGGAGAGTTTTCTAAGTGACTAGCACTTGTTCTCTAATCCTGATTTGCATTTATTAATGGCAAATAAAAATATGTTTAATCTAGGCACTATCCAATTAAATGTCAGAGAGCAAGGTATTGTATAAAAAATCTGATTCATATCAGGGACAATAAAGGCTTCCTCAGGCAGAATGTAGCCACAGACAGTTTTTGCCTGTCACTTTTAGTAAAGCCCAAAATAGGGCTTCCAGCACTCTACCAGTTAAGAGATTTCATTAGACAAGCGATTTAAATTTAATGTACAATCGGTGTCCTCAACTGAGTTGAGTGGTCATAAAGCCTCAGAAAATTATAAATTCATAGTAATTTGTATATTTTAATACTTACCAATGGCCCAGACTAGCTGGTGCTTAACTCAAGGTTATTAAGGGCCAAACACAAATTCTGAACCCACCAATCCCCAAAATTTGCTTGCAAAACCGAAAATTAAAAGTCCTATCTGGCCCTCCATACATTTACTCTCCGTGCACGTGCAGACGCCAGGGAGTGACTGGAATTGGCACCAACATCATTCTTTGTAGAAGAGAGTACTACATAAAAATTCAGCAGGGAGGTATGAGTGCCCACTCATGGGAGGGCCATCTCCATCTGGACCATTGGTAAGTATAAAAATATACAAATTACTAGGTCCTCGGTTCGAATCCCACCTGTGGCAACCGCGTTGTGTCCTTGGGCAAGACACTTCATCTCCATTGCCCACGTGGGGGCACGATGACGCCGTGTACTAAGGCGTACAGCACTTCGATGGTACGCATGTCTTCAACCAATCTAACCCTGCCTGTGCCGCAGTGCAGAGTTATGATGTTGGGGAGCTGGCAGCTGCTTATCGTTGCTCGGTGGTTCTCTCCGGGTACTCCGACTTCCTCCACCTGTAAAACTGTCACGGTCATGGTTAGCCATTGTGCATAAATATGTGACCTTAAATATCAATAAATAAATAATAAATAAATAAATACAAATTACTATGAATTTATAATATTTTTACACTGTAAATCAATGGCCCAGACTAGCTGAATCATAAAAAGGTAGAGGGCCTAGGACTTCAGAATTAGTAGATCAACATAGTTCCAATCTTGTAATCCAAGGTGAAAGGAAATTAAAATTATTAGGAATTACATGTATTTCTCTGTATACAGTAATAGAGAAGACATATCATACAAAAGGAGCCCAGTTCAAGTAATTCCACATACTTAGCATGAAGACTATGCTAATTGGATGTAACGAGTTCCCAATTTTTAAGGTTAGCCCAGACTTAGCCCCAAAAATTAGGATGGCGTATTTGAGAATGAGAGAATATCCCCCACAAACATATGCTATACACAATAAAACTCCAGCTATGTGCAGGATATAATTACAGACAAAACAGCTTCACTCATAGTTACATACTTATTAAGCCGGAGGAGAGGTAAAAAATCACCGTCCCCCCACCCCCCCCCTCCACCCCCCCCCCCCACCCACCTTTTTAAAGGAATCTTCAAAAAGAAAGAAGGGAGCGCTCTGGAATCAGTAAAAGCCGTACCAAAAAACAATATAAATATTCGTTGAACAGGCACTCAGGTATTAATTTATTATTAATAAATGGTGCTTAACACCACTTCAGAAGTTAAGGCTACAGTGATGATCCCGGTAATTAATAGTGCCCGCTATATAACGTTCACCAGAGACGGCATACGCAGATAGGTCGAAAACCGGTGATATAATATATAACATACACATGTCCATTCGAACCACAATGAATGATCTCTGGAGAGTAAACACACTTCCGAGGTAACCCACAGGCGACCCCATTCAGGTGTACAATAAATTCCAGTAACAACACTCCCCGACGTGTACTATCCGATATCTATGACACAATAAACGTGCGAATATACAAGAGTGTAAACAGGGTGTATTCGATTGAGGTACCAACATTAATAGAAACCTGGATATAGAAATGGAAGTAGGTATGATTAACATGATTAACAGGCTCCAACACGGACCGCTCCCGAAATAATTCATAATTTCAAAGGTCCATAATATACAATAAAGCATCAGCCTAATAATTATTATGCACATGATCATTAAAATCCTGCATGTAATCATCTGCAGCCTCCGAGGTACCCAAAGACTAGCAATTTAATTATGATGAAATATGCGCTCGTATATAACAAATCAACAAATAATCACAGGAAACTAATCCAACTAAAAAGCGGATGTGCCCATGAGGTCGCCATAGAACACGACCCAGCCGCCAATCGAAAAGTGAAGAAATGCATAGTATGTATGTATTAAGATATACGAGGCTTGAGGAAAGAAAACTATGTCTTGAAAGTCATATCGAACCCTCTTCACCCGCATTACTTAATCGTTGTTGTGTTAGTCATAAACTAATATAAGAACTGCAATGGTTCCCTCATGTCTAACCGACTCCATAATGCCACTATGGCAGAGAAGGACGTGAAGAACAAAAACTTCCCGATAAAGAAGGTCCTCTCGTGGAGGAAGCTTCCGGGGAACGTCCCATAACAGACACCTGAGAACACTGATCCAAGGTTTCTGTGACGACTGAGGTACTACTAGTAGAATTCACAACGAGACTGCTTGATCTTAAACATAATCTCCTGAATCAAATGAATTGGATGATACACGTATCCTATCATCCATCCCCATGAGATCGGCAGAGCGTCTACTGCATGCGCTCAATGGTCTGGGCATGGCGGTCATAAACGACGGTAACCGATTGTTCCGGTGCATCAGAAATGGATCTATCATGGGGCGATCCCTCTGGTAGCAAAACTGTCCAAATACACGTTTGTTGAGCATCCATTCCAATTGCAACAGCCGACCTTTCCGAGAGAGCGAGTCTGCTAGTACGTTCAGATGACCCAGTATATGACAGATAAAAAGATGAACATGATGATTCATGACGTATTAGGAAAACCTTCTCCGTTAGTTGGCATAACGGAAATGAATGGGTGCTGCCCTGGTTCCCAATGTATGCTACTACTGTCGAGTTGTCCGACCAAATTGAACATGGACGTCCATTATTATGTGAATCCAATGTTATAGAGCTAGCTAATTAACATCATCTCATTGATGTTTATGTGTTTCTCCTGGAACCGAGGGTCCCAAAGACCCTGACATCTCAAGACTGCAGGACTTAGGGTCGCGTCCCAACCTGTCTGACTCACATCCGTCATAATCGTGAAAGCCGGATCCGGCAGTTGCAGCGTAACTCCCCGAGTTAACCACTGAATATCTGCCCAATTTGAACCCTTGTTTTACTAGGTCCATTAAAACAATACTGGTTCGAGCGAAAGCATCTTCACACTCCCGTTCTGAGTAAAGAATATCTGGAGGGGATGTGTGCGCAGGCAGCCCATCGGAATGAGATCCACAGCCGCTCCGCACGGCTCCAAAAGTCGCATGAATTCCCTCACTATTAATGTGTCTGAGTGTAGACAAAAGAGAGCATAACAACTGACTAATTTCGCTCTGGGTAATGGCAGGTGAACCAGATTGTTGTGCATCTCAAAGCTCAATCCCAAGTGAATAGACGACTTGTACGGAGCTAGATCCAACTTTTTCTCATTTACGATGAAACTGAGGCATCGGAGTAATAGAAGCAGACTCTGAACATCGTTCTGAAGAATAATTCTGTTGCCATATCTCTGTAGAAGGTCGTCCAAGTAAGCCGACGTTACCGCAGACAAATGAGCTCATAAGTAAGACATTAATGAATTCATTATTCGAGTGAAACGCCCAGGGGGCCAGATTCAGACCAAAGCATATTGTTCTGAACTGATACACCTCCCCTTGTACGGTGGACCGCAGGTACTTTAAGAATGCCGGATGTACCAGGACATAAAAGTACGGATCCTTAGATCTATGCTTGCAGCATACGGCGCATAGTCGATCACTCGAATGCTTGCTTTTAAGTAAAGACTGAATGATTTCCATAAATAAACTTTTAGAGCCATGATAAACTTGTTATCCAGCTCAAGTCTATTACTGGTTGGAATGAGCCATCTGGCTTTGGTACGAAGAACAGGTGACTGTAAAAAAATCTTGAGAATCCTGATTCTCGATGACCTGCATTGCTTCCTTTGATAAGCGAGCTTATATCTCTTGTTGGAGAAACTCTCTTATGCAAGAAATAATGGAAGATTTGCCCAATGCGGACACCTTGTTAGTGGGCTTTTGTTCGGAATGATAGCTGCCGTAAGCCATCCGAGACTACACTTCTCACCTACTGATCTTCCGTGATTGTTATCCAGTTTTTTGTGGAGCTTGATAACCTTCCGCCAACTGGCCAGCTATAGAGGTCTAAACCATCACCTTATGACCTGCGAGGCTTACAGGAGGAGGAACCAAGTTCTGCCCGCGAAAAACCTCGTCTTGTTGGCCTAGGGGCGTCTGACCTATAGTCCCAATCAGACCTACTCCCCTTTTCCGAGTCGTTATACTGATGACCTCCAGAATAATTATAGGGATCAAATATATCTACAGAATGATCCCTACACCAACGACGAAAAACCTTCCACTTAGCCGCATAGTTTAGCGAAGAGGAGGTCCTCCTACAGTTAGAAATCGCGTCCACTGCTCGTCCTGTAAAGTGCTTGCCATGCAAGAAGGACCGCACAACGGAAAAACGTGAAGGTTGAGACCTTGCGGGTTGTGATGGAGTTGGCGCGATTTCCCCTGCGAAAGAAGATCCTCTCGTGGAGGAAGCTTCCGCGGTAGGTCCCACAACAGACACCTGAGTAGATTTATCCACGGTCTCTGTGGCGACAGAGATGCTACCAACAGAATCTTGCATTGAGATTGTTTTATCTTTAGCAATACTTGTTGAATTAACGGCGCTGGAGGATACGCATATCCTATCATTCCGTCCCAAGGGATCGACAGAGCGTCTACTGCAAATGCTCTTGGATCCGGACACGGGGACACATACGTCTGCAACTGATTGTTGAGATGTGTCGCAAATAAGTCTATCATTGGCCGTTCCCATTGGTAGCAAATCTGATTGAATACTTGTTTGTTGAGAGTCCACTCCGACGGCAACAAGCGACCCTTTCGTGAAAGGGAGTCTGCTAGCACATTCAGACGACCCGGTATGTGACGGACCGAAAGAAGAACGTGATGTTCTAACGCAAACAGAAGGATTCTTTCCGTTAGATTGAACAACGGAACTGAATGAGTGCCTCCCTGATTCCGTATATACGCCACTACTGTCGTATTGTCGGATAGGATTTGGACATGAGCATCGTGAATAATGTCCATCCAGTGACGTAACGCAAGCCAAATTGACATCATTTCCTTGATGTTTATGTGCTTGCACAGGAATTGCGGATCCCAAAGACCCTGGCATCTCGAATCCGTTGGGATTAATGATGCACCCCAACCTGTTTGACTGGCATCCGTCATAACGGTAAAACTCGGATCCGGCAACTGCAGCGGAACTCCTTGAGTTAACCACTGAATGTTTGCCCAAGTCTGAATCTCTTGTTTCACTTGATCTGACAAGAGAACGTCTACATCGAGCGAATGAATTTTCACACTCCAATTCTGAGTCAGGAAAATTTGAAGAGGACGTGTGCGTAGCCGCCCCATCGGAATGAGATCCGCGGCGGCTCCGCACAGACCTATCAGTCTCATAAATTCTCTCGCCGTGACTTTGTCTGCGTGCAGACAATAGCGAGCGTAACAACTGACTAATTTCGCTCTGGTTAACGGCAGACGAACAAGATTGTTGTGCGTCTCGAAGCTCATTCCCAGATGAGTGAATGACTTGGACGGCACCAGATCCGACTTCTCCTCGTTTACTATGAAACCGAGAAGTCGGAGCAATAGAAGAAGATTCTGAACATCGTTCTGAAGCGTTAACTCGTTGCCGTACCTCTGAAGAATGTCGTCCAGGTAGGCCGACGTTACCGCAGACGAATGAGCTCGGAAGTAGATCATCACCGAGTTCATTACCCGAGTGAAAGCCCAGGGTGCTAGATTCAATCCGAAGCACATGGCCCGGAACTGATACACCACTCCTAGGACTGCGAAGCATAGATACTTTCGGAATGTCGGATGTACCATGACGTGAAAGTACGCATCTTTGAGATCTATGCTCGTTGCATAATCGTTCACCCGAATACTCGCTCTGACCGATCGAATCGTCTCCATATAAAACTTCGGAGCGACGATCAGCTTGTTTATCCAGCTCAAATCTATGACTGGACGGAACGAGCCATCTGGTTTCGGAACCAGAAACAGATGGCTGTAGAATCCCAGAGATTCCAGGTTTTCTACGACCTCTACCGCGTTCTTCATTAAAAGAGACTGCACCTCTGATAACAGAGCGTCTCTTTTCTGTGGATTTGACGGAAGATGAGTCCACTTTGGACTTCGAGTTAATGGAGGCTTTCGTTTGAAGGATATCTTTAGACCTTCCGAAGTCACTCCTCTCACCCAAGGGTCGTCCGTAATCGACGCCCACTCTTGTGAAAAACTCGACAACCTTCCGCCAACCGGAACGCGATAGAGGTTTAAGCCATCACCTCCTGGACCTGCGAGGCCTGCGGTAGGAGAAACCACGTCTTCCACGACCTGCACCTCGCCTCGTCGACCTCGGGGCGTCCGACCGATTATCCCGGCCTGAAGGACGTCCCGAACGAGAGTCGCTATCCTGACGGTCTCTCGAATAAGACCAAGAGGACGCACCGGAACCTCTATAGGAACCTCTTTTGGGCGCATTAGACCCAGAAGTGCCTGTCTTATTCGTGTCTGCTGTATCCGACTTTTTAGGAGCGGATCTGAACAACAGAGAATCATTAGCTTTCTTTTTAATTTTATCATAAATAGCGGAAAGCTTGCCGTCAAAGAGAAGTTCTCCTGAGACCGAAGCGACTCTAAGAGAGTTCTTCACCTTAGAATCCACTAGTGTGGATGTAGCTAGGGCTGCGTCACGTCTAACCAACTCCAGATTTGCCACTGAAGGGGCGGAGTTACACGTGGAATAAGCTACTGCCCTTGAAAGAAGTCTTAAAGAGGATTGTATATCCTGAAACTCTTCCCCTTGAAGGCGCAGTGATAACGCCTTAGTAAGGTGATCTGCGTAAGATAAGGCATCTAAATTGGCTCTGTTAGACGCAATAGCTGTTTCCAACACCGCGGTTGGAATAGAAGCTGACGACGGTAATGATAGCTCTAAGTCTTCCGCCTCGTCGTCCATACGCAGAGGAACTCTCGGTATACCCTGTCCTGCCGTATCGAATTTATTCCTTGCATTAATGAAAGGCAGGTTAAGAGTATTAGCGGACAAGAAACCTGCTTTCCCCGTCCTGGAAGCAAGTTTAAATATAGCGTCGTTCAATAATTCAAATGTTCTTGCAACATTATTGGACTGCGACGGAAACTCGGGAGCGATGTCCCTGAACCGCTCAAAAAATTCAGAGTCCAATGACGCTATAATTCTCTTGTCCGGAAGCGCAGCAGTCTGGCCCGACGGAACAACTTGAGGGAGAAAGTGCCGGATGAAGTCCACGGCAGCTTTATGTTGTTCCGAAAGGGATAGCTCCAATTCATCCGTATCCCTTTCACCATCCGGTCGGACCTCCCGATGTTCCCGGTCGTCCGCCCCCGATGCTTCGGTGGAGCGTACCGACCCAGCGCCGTCGGATAATTCTCGATCCGACACCGTTTCTGTCGGCTGCTGGGATGCTGCGATAAGCTGTGCTATCTGCACAAGAATGTCCGACGTCGAGACCTGCGGAGGCGCAGTCTTTCGCTGCTTCGCCGAGGGCAGCTCCGCATCAGATGGCTCCCGCATACTTTTCCTATGCGAACGTCCGGAGTCCATCGGTCTCGAATCCCTGGCTGCCGGATGGTGTGACCTGGTCGCCGAAGAATCCTTCATCGGCGAAGCTGGTAAAATATCGGAGGTCACGCAGCCAAGGTGTGGTCGTGTGCGCTGACGAGAAGAGGAAGCCTTAACAGTCTCTGCGGACTGCTTATACAACGGAGCGTCCCGAGCGACGGACATATGCTCCGCTAAAGACACATTTTGTACCACAACATCTGGTCCCAGATGTTGTTGTACGAGAGAGGGACCTCTCTCGCTCGCGGCCCGGCTGGACCTGGACGAGCTAGG
Source organism: Pictodentalium vernedei (assembly GCA_031216915.1). NCBI lineage: Eukaryota > Metazoa > Mollusca > Scaphopoda > Dentaliida > Dentaliidae > Pictodentalium > Pictodentalium vernedei. The sequence goes on along the minus strand of CM062297.1, from coordinate 230,396,770 downwards.
AACCGGACTAAAAGGCTTCCTCCGTTCTCGTTTACTATCCGCCGTCACTGGGTGTGCATCTATTATGTTTATAGTGCTCGCATCACCCAAAATTTCCTCTTGGACCGCATCGGACGAACCCGGCTGCCGAACCATTCGGTGAATGGACGCTACACCGGGCGAGCTAGCGGACGACATTTGTCTAATCTCCATGAGCACTTTTGCCGCTAGCTCTGAATTCATTTGTGACGACGGACGCACACTTGAAGAAGATAACATGGAAACATCACCCTGTTCTGGTTCCTCTGAAATAGAAACTGAGAGAGTAGAGTGACCTTGTGGAGAAAGAGCCGGCATCGCTCTTTCTCCAGAAACAACATATCGTGACACACGTTTCCAATGTTTCTCATCCCAATGTTCACATATAGGACAGGGATTAATGCGAGAACACTGACTACAATTAATACAATGATCATGAAAGTCAGAGGAAGATTTCTTCCTATTACAATTTGAACAATGTCCCTTCATTGTGAAAGAACAACAATAAGTCCTAGTTACTCGCAAAAACCCCTGACACAAAGATACATAATAACATGATCCATTAATAAATGAAAAAACAATTGCAAAACAAAATAATTTTGAAAAAATATTTTTTCAGAGAAGCCCAAGTTGCTGAAAAGTAACGTTGAGCCCCGATGGATCCGATGGCAAAGTGTGGTCAAAAATTTTAAATTTATATAAAATAATTAATGAGACACTTTCGGATAATATAAATGTATCTTATAATGAGATAAACTACCACAAAGGCAAACAGCCCCCCTCAAAAAAGGCTGTTGCCAATGAAAACAAACAGTGTAAACACACTAGAAAGTTAAAAAATTTATAGTAATTTATATATTTTTTATACTTACCAATGACCCAGACTTAGCTGGTACTAACTCCAACAAAAACCAGGGCCAAACACAAATTTTGCCCCCCAATCCCCAAAATTTGCATCCAAAACAAAAAGAAATCATGTCCTAAAGGACCTCCATAGTACGTCTCTACTGCGCATGCGCAGTGACGCAGTCGTCCCGAAATTGGCGCCAAATATCATTCTTACTGGCAGTGCCTGGTCAGCGCTATGTACTCAGCGGGGAGGCAAGAGTTCCCAACTCAGGGAGGGCCATCCCCGTCTGGGTCATTGGTAAGTATAAAAAATATATAAATTACTATAAATTTTTTAACATTTTTATACTGTACCAATGACCCAGACTTAGCTGAATAGTAAACAGGCTGGAGGGCCTAGGACATAGAGGAAAATCCAATAAGCTCAATTATATAATAAAGAGGTAACCCCTTAAGGAGAAAAGGAGTATTAGGCTTTACATGTATCTTTCTTATTTAATATTAAATTAGAAAGATACACTACCCTTAATAATTGAGCACAATAACATTCATGTTCTCTATTAACATCCAGTATAACCCTTATACTAATTATTTTTAAAGCAAGCCAATAAATAAAGCAGTCCAGAGAATTGAGACTCTTTATAATCATTTAAAAGTGTCCGAGTATTGTATATTAAAGCCCGTTTGACACTTGACATATACAAATGCTTCACACCGAGCTACACTTTAAAAATAAGACATGAATGAAATTAAACATTAATATTACACTTTAAAACCATCCCGGAAGCGACTCAGAAATACTGTCTTGGAGGAGGCATTCCCTTGCTTTTCACTATAAAGCAGGTGACCTAAGGGAACACCCGCCCCCCCCCCCCCCCTTCCCCTTGCCCTGGGTCAAATAGCCCAGAGCGAAGAGGGCAGCCGGACGGAGTCACTGCCGGAACAGAAAGCCTGCATAACTATAGTTGCAACTGTTTAGTGGACGACATTCTGAGCAACAGATAACGGACCTAAACAATGCAGGTCTCCAGAAATGGACTCAATATTTCTGAGATAAAAATTAGTAAATGTGGATGGCTGAGACCAATAAGCAGCCTTCATTAAATCTGTAAAAGCAACACTATTAGCATAAGCCCAGGAAGTAGAAAGAGCTCTTACTTCATGAGCAGAAATCTTAAGCACAGACTGCTGAGAAGAAGATAAATCTTCATACGCAGTACGGATAGTTAACTGAATCCATCTAGCAATAGAATGGACTGAAATGTCCTTTCTATTAGGCATCAAAGACAGAAAGAAACGTTTCCGTCCCTTTCTGATGAACTGAGATCTCTGTTTATAGATACGTAGTGCTCTAACAGGACAGAGTAAAGGCCTACGCCCGTCTGAAGACGGAAGAGCCTTAATAACAATAGGTTCCGGATATTTATTAGGAGCCTGATTCTTAGCTAAAAAACCCACATTAGTAGTGAAGGTGATAGTGTTCCCAACACTACGATAATGAGAATCATCCACCGATAGTGCATGAAGCTCACTGACTCTTCTGGCAGAAGAGAAAGCTAAGAGAAAAGCTGTCTTATAAGATAAGAATTTGAAATCTACTGTCCCAAGAGGTTCAAATGGCTTTTCCTTCAATTTAAGGAGAACCCAAGCTAAATTCCACTTAGGAATTAATCTAAGAGTTCTGGGTCTATTTATCGAAAAGTTTCTAACCAATTTCGATAAAGAGACATTAGATCCAATTTGTAAACTATCATGATGTGCATAGGTATCAGATAACATAGATCTATAACCCTTTATAGTAACAGGCTGCAGTTTGATTTCGTCAAACAAGTATACTAGAAAGTTTGCAATGTCTGGTATAGAGGGATCAAATATATCTACAGAATGATCCCTACACCAACGACGGAAAACCTTCCACTTAGCCGCATAGTTTAGCGAAGAGGAGGTCCTCCTACAGTTAGAAATCGCGTCCACTGCTTGTCCTGTAAAGTGCTTGCCATGCAAGAAGGACCGCACAACGGAAAAACGTGAAGGTTGAGACCTTGCGGGTTGTGATGGAGTTGGCGCGATTTCCCCTGCGAAAGAAGATCCTCTCGTGGAGGAAGCTTCCGCGGTAGGTCCCACAACAGACACCTGAGTAGATTTATCCACGGTCTCTGTGGCGACAGAGATGCTACCAACAGAATCTTGCATTGAGATTGTTTTATCTTTAGCAATACTTGTTGAATTAACGGCGCTGGAGGATACGCATATCCTATCATTCCGTCCCAAGGGATCGACAGAGCGTCTACTGCAAATGCTCTTGGATCCGGACACGGGGACACATACGTCTGCAACTGATTGTTGAGATGTGTTGCAAATAAGTCTATCATTGGCCGTTCCCATTGGTAGCAAATCTGATTGAATACTTGTTTGTTGAGAGTCCACTCCGACGGCAACAAGCGACCCTTTCGTGAAAGGGAGTCTGCTAGCACATTCAGACGACCCGGTATGTGACGGACCGAAAGAAGAACGTGATGTTCCAACTCAAACAGAAGGATTCTTTCCGTTAGATTGAACAACGGAACTGAATGAGTGCCTCCCTGATTCCATATATACGCCACTACTGTTGTATTGTCGGATAGGATTTGGACATGAGCATCGTGAATAATGTCCATCCAGTGACGTAACGCAAGCCAAATTGACATCATTTCCTTGATGTTTATGTGCTTGCACAGGAATTGCGGATCCCAAAGACCCTGGCATCTCGAATCCGTTGGGATTAATGATGCACCCCAACCTGTTTGACTGGCATCCGTCATAATGGTAAAACTCGGATCCGGCAACTGCAGCGGAACTCCTTGAGTTAACCACTGAATGTTTGCCCAAGTCTGAATCTCTTGTTTCACTTGATCTGACAAGAGAACGTCTACATCGAGCGAATGAATTTTCACACTCCAATTCTGAGTCAGGAAAATTTGAAGAGGACGTGTGCGTAGCCGTCCCATCGGAATGAGATCCGCGGCGGCTCCGCACAGACCTATCAGTCTCATAAATTCTCTCGCCGTGACTTTGTCTGCATTCAGACAATAGCGAGCGTAACAACTGACTAATTTCGCTCTGGTTAACGGCAGACGAACGAGATTGTTGTGCGTCTCGAAGCTCATTCCCAGATGAGTGAATGACTTGGACGGCACCAGATCCGACTTCTCCTCGTTTACTATGAAACCGAGACGTCGGAGCAATAGAAGAAGATTCTGAACATCGGTCTGAAGCGTTAACTCGTTGCCGTACCTCTGAAGAATGTCGTCCAGGTAGGCCGACGTTACCGCAGACGAATGAGCTCGGAAGTAGATCATTACCGAGTTCATTACCCGAGTGAAAGCCCAGGGTGCTAGATTCAATCCGAAGCACATGGCCCGGAACTGATACACCACTCCTAGGACTGCGAAGCGTAGATACTTTCGGAATGTCGGATGTACCATGACGTGAAAGTACGCATCTTTGAGATCTATGCTCGTTGCATAATCGTTCACCCGAATACTCGCTCTGACCGATCGAATCGTCTCCATATAAAACTTCGGAGCGACGATCAGCTTGTTTATCCAGCTCAAATCTATGACTGGACGGAACGAGCCGTCTGGTTTCGGAACCAGAAACAGATGGCTGTAGAATCCCAGCGATTCCTGGTTTTCTACGACCTCTACCGCGTTCTTCATTAAAAGAGACTGCACCTCTGATAACAGAGCGTCTCTTTTCTGTGGATTTGACGGAAGATGAGTCCACTTTGGACTTCGAGTTAATGGAGGCTTTCGTTTGAAGGATATCTTTAGACCCTCCGTAATCGACGCCCACTCTTGTGAAAAACTCGACAACCTTCCGCCAACCGGAACGCGATAGAGGTTTAAGCCATCACCTCCTGGACCTGCGAGGCCTGCGGTAGGAGAAACCACGTCTTCCACGACCCGCACCTCGCCTCGTCGACCTCGGGGCGTCCGACCGATTGTCCCGGCCTGAAGGACGTCCCGAACGAGAGTCGCTATCCTGACGGTCTCTCGAATAAGACCAAGAGGACGCACCGGAACCTCTATAGGAACCTCTCTTGGGCGCATTAGACCCAGAAGTGCCCGCCTTATTCGTGTCTGCTGTATCTGACCTTTTAGGAGCGGATCTGAACAACAGAGAATCATTAGCTTTCTTTTTAATATTATCATAAATAGCGGAAAGCTTGCCGTCAAAGAGAAGTTCTCCTGAGACCGAAGCGACTCTAAGAGAGTTCTTCACCTTAGAATCCACTAGTGTGGATGTAGCCAGGGCTGCGTCACGTCTAACCAACTCCAGATTTGCCACTGAAAGGGCGGAGTTACACGTGGAATAAGCTCCTGCCCTTGAAAGAAGTCTTAAAGAGGATTGTATATCCTGAAACTCTTCCCCTTGAAGGCGCAGTGATAACGCCTTAGTAAGGTGATCTGCGTAAGATAAGGCATCTAAATTGGCTCTGTTAGACGCAATAGCTGTTTCCAACACCGCGGTTGGAATAGAAGCTGACGACGGTAATGATAGCTCTAAGTCTTCCGCCTCGTCGTCCATACGCAGAGGAACTCTCGGTATACCCTGTCCTGCCGTGTCGAATTTATTCCTTGCATTAATGAAAGGCAGGTTGAGAGATTTGCGGACAAGAAACCTGCTTTCCCCGTCCTGGAAGCAAGTTTAAAAATAGCGTCGTTCAATAATTCAAATGTTCTTGCAACATTATTGGACTGCGACGGAAACTCGGGAGCGATGTCCCTGAACCGCTCAAAAAATTCAGAGTCCAATGACGCTATGATTCTCTTGTCCGGAAGCGCAGCAGTCTGGCCCGACGGAACAACTTGAGGGAGAAAGTGCCGGATGAAGTCCACGGCAGCTTTATGTTGTTCCGAAAGGGATAGCTCCAATTCATCCGTATCCCTTTCACCATCCGGTCGGACCTCCCGATGTTCCCGGTCGTCCGCCCCCGATGCTTCGGCGGAGCGTACCGACCCAGCGCCGTCGGATAATTCTCGATCCGACACCGTTTCTGTCGGCTGCTGGGATGCTGCGATAAGCTGTGCTATCTGCACTAGAATGTCCGACGTCGAGACCTGCGGAGGCGCGGTCTTTCGCTGCTTCGCCGAGGGCAGCTCCGCATCAGATGGCTCCCGCATACTTTTCCTATGCGAACGTCCGGAGTCCATCGGTCTCGAATCCCTGGCTGCCGGATGGTGTGACCTGGTCGCCGAAGAATCCTTCATCGGCGAAGCTGGCAAAATATCGGAGGTCACGCAGCCAAGGTGCGGTTGTGTGCGCCGACGAGAAGAGGAAGCCTTAACAATCTCTGCGGACTGCTTATACAACGGAGCGTCCCGAGCGACGGACGTATGCTCCGCTAAAGACACATTTTGTACCACAACATCTGGTCCCAGATGTTGTTGTACGAGAGAGGGGTCTCTCTCGCTCGCGGCCCGGCTGGACCTGGACGAGCTAGGAACCGGACTAAAAGGCTTCCTCCATTCTCGTTTACTATCCGCCGTCACTGGGTGTGCATCTATTATGTTTATAGTGCTCGCATCACCCAAAATTTCCTCTTGGACCGCATCGGACGAACCCGGCTGCCGAACCATTCGGTGAATGGACGCTACACCGGGCGAGCTAGCGGACGACATTTGTCTAATCTCCATGAGCACTTTTGCCGCGAGCTCTGAATTCATTTGTGACGACGGATGCACACTTGAAGAAGATAACATGGAAACATCACCCTGTTCTGGTTCCTCTGAAATAGAAACTGAGAGAGTAGAGTGACCTTGTGGAGAAAGAGCCGGCATCGCTCTTTCTCCAGAAACAACATATCGTGACACACGTTTCCAATGTTTCTCATCCCAATGTTCACATATAGGACAGGGATTAATGCGAGAACACTGACTACAATTAATACAATGATCATGAAAGTCAGAGGAAGATTTCTTCCTATTACAATTTGAACAATGTCCCTTCATTGTGAAAGAACAACAATAAGTCCTAGTTACTCGCAAAAACCCCTGACACAAAGATACATAATAACATGATCCATTAATAAATGAAAAAATAATTGCAAAACAAAATAATTTTGAAAAAATATTTTTTCAGAGAAGCCCAAGTTGCTGAAAAGTAACGTTGAGCCCCGATGGATCCGATGGCAAAGTGTGGTCAAAAATTTTAAATTTATATAAAATAATTAATGAGACACTTTCGGATAATATAAATGTATCTTATAATGAGATAAACTACCACAAAGGCAAACAGCCCCCCTCAAAAAAGGCTGTTGCCAATGAAAACAAACAGTGTAAACACAGTAGAAAACATGACTCCAGGCACTGAAAAAACTGGCCCGGAATCAGTCATCAATTACACTCTATCTGATGCAAAACAGAGACTCCCAGGGGAGAATCTGCAGAACATCAGATGGAAGATGCAGAACACAAACGTTATACACCCATGGGTGAAAACGTAACTATGGGGAAAATAACAGAAAACATTCTGTAACCAAGCAACTCTCCCAGGAAATTTTAGAAATGAAACTTCTCAAAAATATGCCAAAAGCATGGGAGAATTGCAAGGGGGGACTTTAGAAGGCTAGGGGAGAGGAAACACTGAATAAGCAGTGCAACAATTAGCAAGAATGACAACAAGAGGCCCATGCCTCGAAAATAGGCAACTTAACATAATTTCAACAAAAAATTTTAAGTACAGCCCTGATTATTTTTTGCCACTTCTTTTTTCCTCTCCTCCTTCTATCCTCCTTAGAATCACATTTTCTCCAAAAATTACGTGTCTGGCATCCTTTAAACTGAGATTTACAAGCACAAAGATCAGTGAGATGTTGACTGATGAAGGGCCAAACAGAGAATGATATTTGGCGCCAATTTCGGGACGACTGCGTCACTGCGCATGCGCAGTAGAGACGTACTATGGAGGTCCTTTAGGACATGATTTCTTTTTGTTTTGGATGCAAATTTTGGGGATTGGGGGGCAAAATTTGTGTTTGGCCCTGGTTTTTGTTGGAGTTAGCACCAGCTAAGTCTGGGTCATTGGTACAGTATAAAAATACATGACTCCAGGCACTGAAAAAACTGGCCCGGAATCAGTCATCAATTACACTCTATCTGATGCAAAACAGAGACTCCCAGGGGAGAATCTGTAGAACATCAGATGGAAGATGCAGAACACAAACGTTATACACCCATGGGTGAAAACGTAACTATGGGGAAAATAACAGAAAACATTCTGTAACCAAGCAACTCTCCCAGGAAATTTTAGAAATGAAACTTCTCAAAAATATGCCAAAAGCATGGGAGAATTGCCAGGGGGGACTTTAGAAGGCTAGGGGAGAGGAAACACTGAATAAGCAGTGCAACAATTAGCAAGAATGACAACAAGAGGCCCATGCCTCGAAAATAGGCAACTTAACATAATTTCATCAAAAAATTTCAAGTACAGCCCTGATTATTTTTTGCCACTTCTTTTTCCTCTCCTCCTTCTATCCTCCTTAGAATCACATTTTCTCCAAAAATTACGTGTCTGGCATCCTTTAAACTGAGATTTACAAGCACAAAGATCAGTGAGATGTTGACTGATGAAGGGCCAAACAGAGAATGATAATTGGCGCCAATTTCGGGACGACTGCGTCACTGCGCATGCGCAGTAGAGGCGTACTATGGAGGTCCTTTAGGACATGATTTCTTTTTGTTTTGGATGCAAATTTTGGGGATTGGGGGGCAAAATTTGTGTTTGGCCCTGGTTTTGTTGGAGTTAGCACCAGCTAAGTCTGGGTCATTGGTACAGTATAAAAATATTCCTTTCCCTTGAGATGTTGCACCATAGCTCTTGTAAGGTGATCTACGTAAGACATAACGTCCAAATTCGCTCTATTTGAAGAAATTGACGTCTCAATTGCGTCTGAGCGAATAGAGAATGATACAGGTAAGGATACCTCTAGATCCACGGCCTGCTCATCCAAACGCAGAAGAACTCTCTGAACATCTTCCCCGACCATTTTTAAATGAACGTGGTCCAAAACATGGTATGTATACAGAAGATGAAGATAAGAAACCGCCTTCTTCCCCCCACAAAAGAGGACAAATATGGCATCATCTATATTGCCAAAGGCCTGCAACACCTGCATAAACTGAACCGGATAAGAAAGGACTTCCTCCTTTGTCCGGATAAAGTCTGCGCCTAATGACGCCAGCGGTTTCTCTCTTGTCGTCGCAGCATTCTGATTCAGCAGAACAAAAGCAGGGTAGTATTGATGGATGAAAGCCATCGCAACCATGTACTATTCCGAATGGGAAGGGTAATCCTCTTCCTTATCCCTTTCACCATCCGAGAGAATCAGTTGTGAATCTCGGACCATTGCATCTGCGCGAACAGACTACTGGACCGACCCAGCACCGTTCGACAGCTCAGATTCTGAGTCTGAGGGAGGTTGCATCTGCACTTGCTGGGATGCTGGGATGCTGCGAATAGCTGCGCAATCTGCAACAGCAAGTCCATCATCGAGGTCTGAGGAACAGAGGATTTCCGTTCCTTAGCCGCATGCTGCTCCTGGGACGGTGTGTCGGAAACGGATCCTTTCTCTGAGCGTCCCATGATCAAGGCCTTGTCTCCCTAGCTACTAGATGGTCCGACTTCACAGGCAAAGATTGGTTCCTTCTTCGTGTAGAAGGCTGGAAATCCGAAGTCGGGTAGCTAGGATGCAGTCGTGTGGGCTTAAATTATGTAGCTGAGGAAGCTGTGACAGAAGCCAACCCCGGCTGCAGCCTAGACGGAGCGGCCCGAGCGGCGGGCGGACATATGCTCCATCTCGTGCAAGTTTCCAACCAGAAAGCTTCATTTTGGCCTTGTGAAACGTAGCAGAGGAAGCCTTGACTGAAGCTGATGCCGGCTACAGACTAAACAGAGCGTCCCGAGTGGAGGGTGGACATGTGCTCCGGCTTGAGCAAGTTTCTCAAAACAACATCTGACCCCAGACGTTGCTATATTAGAGAGGGTGGCCTCTCCCGCTCGCAGTCTATCAGACCTCGCCGAGTACAAGAACTTGCAGACTTCCTCCCTATTTCCTTCCTATTTCCGTTGTCGCTGGGTGTGCTATTTATATTATAGTAGTGCTCGCTCTACCCAATCCACCTCTTAGACCGCAACAGACTTAACCCGGTGTCACGGCACCCATGGACGGAGTACCACTTCACCGGTCGAGCTAGCTGCTTGCAAGAGATTAAAACCTTTAACCAAAGGCCCTAACTCTTGCAATAATAAGCACTGCAGCTAGCTCTATATGCTCCAGAGTGTGACAAGGGTAGCACACTCGGATGGGTGTCAGAATATCATCACCATGTTCATGTTCCTCTGAAATAGAAACTGACAGAATGAATTAAAACGTGGTAAGAGGCTCTGATCCTCAGAACCTCACCGCCAACAACGTACCGCGACACTCGACTCCAACATCAGTCATCCCAGTGCAACACAAGAATGACAAGAGTCTGCATGAGTGTATCAACTAAAGTCGATATCAGTCCTCCAAACTCCACAACAATATATATATATAACTGAGATACATGAATAATAGTAATCATAATTAAATTCAAAATATTTTTTGAAAAACGCCCAAGTTCCCAAAGGAACATGAAGAGCCCAAGGGCATCCTGATAGAGCCTAAGTGTGGACAAAATCCCAAATTTTTTTAGCTACACTACTGGAATAATAAGAAACTACTTATATATGAGGACGCTGATAATGTAAACAACATCAATGTAAACAAGACATCAGGCACACAAAAAGGCCCAAAATCAGAACCAATTGAATTGCTACCAAATGCAAAGCTAGATCTTCATATGAAGAAAAAAATGATGCATCGGATAGAAGATGCAAGACTAAATGGCCTAACACCCCTATGGTGAGGACATAACCCTGGGGAAGAAACAGAATAATATTCTGTAATAAATGTCAAACTCCCAAGAAATTTAATAAAAAATTTCACTAAAAAATAGCCCAAAAGCTTAAAGAGTTTAACAGGAAGGGTTCATGGAAGGATAGGGAAGGAATACTTAACACAAAGTGGAATAACCATTTTTAAAAATGATGATATCAGGCATATGTCCCGAAATTGGGAAACATGAAATAATTTTATAAGTATTATAAAGTTACAGCCCTGAACATCCCAAACCACCACTGAACACTTCCTTCATCCAATAACAGGCTTGTATCCACCAATTCTTGCATTGATTTGTGTCTGGCATCCTCAAAAAAGGAGATTTTAAAGCACAAATGTAATTTCATTGTTGATGACTTTTAGGGCCAAACAAAGAATGATGTTGGTGCCAATTCTGGTCACTTCCTGATGTCTGTGCATGCACGGAGAGTAAATGTATGGAGGACCAAATAGGACTTTTAATTTTCAGTTTTGCAAGCAAATTTTGGGGATTGGGGCATTCAAAATTTGTGTTTGGCCCTTAATAACTTTGTGTTAAGCACCAGCTAGTCTGGGCCATTGGTTTACAGTTACAGTATAAAAATACCAGTGGTTTCTGAGGCCTTATGACTACCCAGTTCAAGACACCACTTGTGCACTAAATATTTGTTTGAGTGGGAACTTGGATTGCGAAATTTGGGATCAAGAATTTGGAAAAAATCATGCTCAAATGTCACTGGAAAAGAGGCCCATAAACGACCCATGTAGATACCCAAAGGAAACCCTGATCTGAGATAATTTACAAGCAGAACATAATGAATCAAATGTACTTTTTGTATAAATGATGAATTGGTGACAAATAAAATGAGTATCGACTCACCCAAGATTAGTTAAGGGTTAAGGAAACCCTGATCTGAGATAATTTACCAGCAGAACATAATGAATCAAATGTACTTTTTGTATAAATGATGAATTGGTGACAAATAAAATGAGTATCGACTCACCCAAGATTAGTTAAGGGGGTGAGGGGTTACTCAAAAAATAATAGGTGCAACACCAAGGGTGGCTATGCCCCCCACCCCCCACTGCAAAGCAGGAGTTTCTAGTCATTTAACTTTATTAATATTGAATTAATAAATATCTTACGTTATCTCCATTACCCATAGCACTAATACAGCTGGCCACCAAATGCCCCCCTTTATGATAAACTATATTTAGTGGTTAACAAAGTCTAACAAGAGGCCATAACTCAGAAAAAAACAACCACAACATATAGTCTGGTATGTTGTCTACAGTAAGCTATATTTTAAATCTTCAGACCAAGCCCACTATCAATGACAATCTGTATTATGTGGTAGTAAACCTATGTATAAAAGTTTGTTTCATTTCGTGCTGTCAAACTAAAGTTATCATCTGGAAATCAATATCAACATGTTTTCTAAGTCGGAAAAGGGCCATAACTCTGCCTAAAAATATTAGACCAAGCCCACTATCAATTCCAACCTGTATTATGCTGTTATAAACCTATGAATAAAATATTGTTTCATTTCGTTCAGTTTTGTTAGGTTTTTTTATCGTCTGGGTATATCTTTTGTTTGTAAAATTGAATGTGGGTGGGTATTTTTTAATTTTATTTTCGTAATTACTTCTTTGCCATCAAAAGTTCATGTTCTTGGTTTGTTCTTGCTTTAGGCCTCACAATCTACAGAATAGCATGGGTAGTGATGTATTTTGTCCCTTGAGTGCAAGAAGGCTTTGCAATGCTAAAGCAATGCAAAGGCTTGTTCTCAAGGGACAAAATTTATCAATTTTATTAACTTGGGTAAAATATCAGACATAAACCATTCAAGTTTTATTTTTTTTTTAAGTTTGCAATGGTTATAAAAAGGGAGCATGCGGCAGCCAAAAGGACCATGTGAGAGGGCCTGGGAAAAAGATTTTTAACTTTTTTAGGCCTTAACTTCCAATTATTTTAATTATCAATGTTCATAATAAGACAGAACTCATTTGAGACCATCGAGTTATCGCTGAATGCAATTCCCTTCAAATGCTTTTTCTGCTTATTATATCTGAACAAAGTACCAAATTTCGAAATTCAGTTTCAAAGCATCCCCGAGTTACAAGTGGAAATGGAAAAAAAGTACTGATGATAATTTTCAGGTGGAGTGGGTACCACCATGCTAAATTAATGGGGACAGGTTTTGTAATAAATGCATAAAAAGTCGAGATGGGCGGTATTGGAATTTCGAGTTCGGTATCGGTTTCGGTATTATTATTTTTTAATTTTTTTTTGGAGGGTGGGGGGGAGGAGGTGGGGAGGGGTATATTTCAGTTTTGGTTAGGTATTCGGTATCTGACTTGACTGAGTTCTTCTGACAGTACCAAAGAGGAATTCACATCAGGAAAAACAGAATAAGTTGTTGTAGTATCATTCTGCAACAATGCTATAAATGACACTGCCAATGAGCTCAACGGTCACATTCTTTTATGGCCACAACTCATATCGGCAGTAACTGTGTGACTTATTCTATACATTCCTTAATGTTTAAAGATCTATTTCAGGCTTTTGCGATCTCAGAGCATGTACCCTGATCATTCCATCTTTAGGGGGTCCTGTTGACAATGGACATAAACTCTGGCAGCTATTTATATTATAGTAGTGCTCGCTCTACCCAATCCACCTCTTAGACCGCAACAGACTTAACCCGGTGTAACGGCACCCATGGACGGAGTACCACTTCACCGGTCGAGCTGGCTGCTTGCAAGAGATTAAAACCTTTAACCAAAGGCCCTAACTCTTGCAATAATAAGCACTGCAGCTAGCTCTATATGCTCCACAGAGTGTGACAAGGGTAGCACACTCGGATGGGTGTCAGAATATCATCACCATGTTCATGTTCCTCTGAAATAGAAACTGACAGAATGAATTAAAACGTGGTAAGAGGCTCTGATCCTCAGAACCTCACCGCCAACAACGTACCGCGACACTCGACTCCAACATCAGTCATCCCAGTGCAACACAAGAATGACAAGAGTCTGCATGAGTGTATCAACTAAAGTCGATATCAGTCCTCCAAACTCCACAACAATATATATATATAACTGAGATACATGAATAATAGCAATCATAATTAAATTCAAAATATTTTTTGAAAAACGCCCAAGTTCCCAAAGGAACATGAAGAGCCCAAGGGCATCCTGATAGAGCCTAAGTGTGGACAAAATCCCAAATTTTTTTTAGCTACACTACTGGAATAATAAGAAACTACTTATATATGAGGACGCTGATAATGTAAACAACATCAATGTAAACAAGACATCAGGCACACAAAAAGGCCCAAAATCAGAACCAATTGAATTGCTACCAAATGCAAAGCTAGATCTTCATATGAAGAAAAAAATGATGCATCGGATAGAAGATGCAAGACTAAATGGCCTAACACCCCTATGGTGAGGACATAACCCTGAGGAAGAAACAGAATAATATTCTGTAATAAATGTCAAACTCCCAAGAAATTTATTAAAAAATTTCACTAAAAAATAGCCCAAAAGCTTAAAGAGTTTAACAGGAAGGGTTCATGGAAGGATAGGGAAGGAATACTTAACACAAAGTGGAATAACCATTTTTAAAAATGATGATATCAGGCATATGTCCCGAAATTGGGAAACATGAAATAATTTTATAAGTATTATAAAGTTACAGCCCTGAACGTCCCAAACCACCACTGAACACTTCCTTCATCCAATAACAGGCTTGTATCCACCAATTCTTGCATTGATTTGTGTCTGGCATCCTCAAAAAAGGAGATTTTAAAGCACAAATGTAATTTCATTGTTGATGACTTTTAGGGCCAAACAAAGAATGATGTTGGTGCCAATTCTGGTCACTTCCTGATGTCTGTGCATGCACGGAGAGTAAATGTATGGAGGGCCAGATAGGACTTTTAATTTTCAGTTTTGCAAGCAAATTTTGGGGATTGGGGCATTCAAAATTTGTGTTTGGCCCTTAATAACTTTGTGTTAAGCACCAGCTAGTCTGGGCCATTGGTTTACAGTTACAGTATAAAAATACCAGTGGTTTCTGAGGCCTTATGACTACCCAGTTCAAGACACCACTTGTGCATTAAATAGTTGTTTGAGTTGGAACTTGGATTGCGAAATTTGGGATCAAGAATTTGGAAAAAATCATGCTCAAATGTCATTGGAAAAGAGGCCCATAAACGACCCATGTAGATACCCAAAGGAAACCCTGATCTGAGATAATTTACAAGCAGAACATAATGAATCAAATGTACTTTTTGTATAAATGATGAATTGGTGACAAATAAAATGAGTATCGACTCACCCAAGATTAGTTAAGGGTTAAGGAAACCCTGATCTGAGATAATTTACCAGCAGAACATAATGAATCAAATGTACTTTTTGTATAAATGATGAATTGGTGACAAATAAAATGAGTATCGACTCACCCAAGATTAGTTAAGGGGGTGAGGGGTTACTCAAAAAATAATAGGTGCAACACCAAGGGTGGCTATGCCCCCCACCCCCCACTGCAAAGCAGGAGTTTCTAGTCATTTAACTTTATTAATATTGAATTAATAAATATCTTACGTTATCTCCATTAACCATAGCACTAATACAGCTGGCCACCAAATGCCCCCCTTTATGATAAACTATATTTAGTGGTTAACAAAGTCTAACAAGAGGCCATAACTCAGAAAAAAACAACCACAACATATAGTCTGGTATGTTGTCTACAGTAAGCTATATTTTAAATCTTCAGACCAAGCCCACTATCAATGACAACTGTATTATGTGGTAGTAAACCTATGTATAAAAGTTTGTTTCATTTCGTGCTGTCAAACTAAAGTTATCATCTGGAAATCAATATCAACATGTTTTCTAAGTCGGAAAAGGGCCATAACTCTGCCCAAAAATATTAGACCAAGCCCACTATCAATTCCAACCTGTATTATGCTGTTATAAACCTATGAATAAAATATTGTTTCATTTCGTTCAGTTTTGTTAGGTTTTTTTATCGTCTGGGTATATCTTTTGTTTGTAAAATTGAATGTGGGTGGGTATTTTTTAATTTTATTTTCGTAATTACTTCTTTGCCATCAAAAGTTCATGTTCTTGGTTTGTTCTTGCTTTAGGCCTCACAATCTACAGAATAGCATGGGTAGTGATGTATTTTGTCCCTTGAGTGCAAGAAGGCTTTGCAATGCTAAAGCAATGCAAAGGCTTGTTGTACTCAAGGGACAAAATTTATCAATTTTATTAACTTGGGTAAAATATCAGACATAAACCATTCAAGTTTTATTTTTTTTTTAAGTTTGCAATGGTTATAAAAAGGGAGCATGCGGCAGCCAAAAGGACCATGTGAGAGGGCCTGGGAAAAAGATTTTTAACTTTTTTAGGCCTTAACTTCCAATTATTTTAATTATCAATGTTCATAATAAGACAGAACTCATTTGAGACCATCGAGTTATCGCTGAATGCAATTCCCTTCAAATGCTTTTTCTGCTTATTATATCTGAACAAAGTACCAAATTTCGAAATTCAGTTTCAAAGCATCCCCGAGTTACAAGTGGAAATGGAAAAAAAGTACTGATGATAATTTTCAGGTGGAGTGGGTACCACCATGCTAAATTAATGGGGACAGGTTTTGTAATAAATGCATAAAAAGTCGAGATGGGCGGTATTGGAATTTCGAGTTCGGTATCGGTTTCGGTATTATTATTTTTTAATTTTTTTTTGGAGGGTGGGGGGGGGGGGGAGGAGGTGGGGAGGGGTATATTTCAGTTTTGGTTAGGTATTCGGTATCTGACTTGACTG
Organism: Pictodentalium vernedei; assembly: GCA_031216915.1. NCBI lineage: Eukaryota > Metazoa > Mollusca > Scaphopoda > Dentaliida > Dentaliidae > Pictodentalium > Pictodentalium vernedei. The sequence goes on along the minus strand of CM062297.1, from coordinate 230,380,122 downwards.
AGATCTTCTGACAGTACCAAAGAGGAATTCACATCAGGAAAAACAGAATAAGTTGTTGTAGTATCATTCTGCAACAATGCTATAAATGACACTGCCAATGAGCTCAACGGTCACATTCTTTTATGGCCACATCTCATATCGGCAGTAACTGTGTGACTTATTCTATACATTCCTTAATGTTTAAAGATCTATTTCAGGCTTTTGCGATCTCAGAGCATGTACCCTGATCATTCCATCTTTAGGAGGTCCTGTTGACAATGGACATAAACTCTGGGCAGTGATTTCTAGTCAGGTCTTGGCTGCCTTAACAGGCAGCCAAGACTTGACAATAAATCACTACTAAGCAGTTGGACATGTACAGGTGGTAGTCTAGTGGGAATTCAGGACAACTGCCCAGTCCATTGAAGGTAACAAAACTGAAAAGAAAATCAGTCACTTCTTTCATGAAAATGAACTTTTCAACTGTTATCAATCCTCAACAGGGACTTATAAATAGTGAATGTAGGTAAATTTGAAAATTCAGATGGTTTCGGTTTTTCAGTTCAATTTGGTATTCCCATGATATCGATATCAGTTCATTTTTTCGGTATTTTGCCCATCTCTAATAAAAAGTTATGACACTTTACAGGGATCAATTTCCCTTTAGCTCCTCCATAGATAATGAACTTTATTCAATATGCCATGGCCTGACCTGACCTGACAAGACATGATGTGATGAGATCTGACGTAACATGCTGTGACAAGACCAAATCCAATATACCTCTTCAACAGGGGTATAAGGAAATAAATAAAATTGCAGTATTATATAAACAGGAAAACATCTTCATGATGCAAACTATAAAAACACAAACCTGCTATAAACCAGGCTAAGATGAAACAGTTAATAATAGTTTCAAATGGTCTAGATTTATTTCTGTTCTCTTGATCTTGTTGTCCCTCTTCTTCCCCAGATGAAAATAGTCTCTTTTTCAGATTGTGCATATTAATTATAAAACCAAAAACTCCTGCCACTACCAGGTAAATTGGAATAAACCTTTGTGCTGGACAATCATTCATATAAACTGCACCTAAAAATTAAATGAAATAAAAATAGTTTAGTCATATGAACCTGAGTCTATGGGAAACAAGAGGGGGTTACCATCCCCATTAGCTCACCAACGCATGACATGCAATAAACTTAGGCTTATTACAAATTTGCAAAAAATGTCCGGTCATGAACATGTACAGCAAAACAGGTCAGAAAGTTTCTATGTCCACACTGACAAAATCGTCTAACATTATATTAAAAAAGTCCAAAATCTCTGAAAAATGTATGGCCAAGGGATGTTAAAAAATTTATAGTAATTTATATATTTTTTATACTTACCAATGCCCCAGACTTAGCTGGTGCTAACTCTTTAAATTTCAGGGCCAAACACAAATTTTGCCCCCCCCCCCCCCCCCCCCAAGTCCCCAAAATTTGCATCAAAATACAAAAAATACATGTCCTATGTGGTCCTCCATACTTTTGTCCACTGCACATGCGCAGTGTTAAGGAAGTACCAAAATTGGCGCCAAATCTTCATTCTTACAACCAGTGCCTGGTGTTATGTAATCAGCGGGGAGGTATGAGTTCCCAACTCATGGGAGGGCCATCCCGTCTGGGTCATTGGTAAGTATAAAAAATATATAAATTACAATAAATTTTTAACATTTTTATACTGTACCAATGACCCAGACTTAGCTGAATAGAAAAAAAGGCTGGAGGGCCTAGGACATAAAGGAAAATCCAATAAGCTCAATTACATGTAAACAGAATTATCCCCTCAAGGAGAAAAAGAGAAACAGGATTTACATGTATTTTTCTTGTTTATACAAAAAAGAAATACACAATACCATTCCGTAATTAATAATAATAATAATAAGGGAGTTTTATATAGCGTAAAATCACAAGCTGTGCTCTAAAACGCTGTACAACAAAATAAAAAATCGAGCTCCTGACCATCAAGCAATTTACAGAGTAATTGAGCACAATAACATCAATGATCTCTATTAACATCCAGTATAACCCATTATACTAATTTTTTTTAAAGGAAAGCCAATAAATAAAGATAGTCCAGAGAATGAGACTCTTTATACTCATTTAAAAGTGTCCGAGGATTGTATATTAATGCTCGTATGACGCGTGACATATACAAATGCTTCACACTGAGCTACACTTTAAAAATATTACATAAATGAGATAAACATTAGCTTTACACTTTAAAACCATCCCAGCACCGACTCGGAATTACTGACTCCAGAGTAGTTATTCCCTTGCTTTTCACTATAAAGCAGGTGATATAAGGGAACACCATCCCCACCCCCACCCCTTCCCCTTGCTCTGGGTTAATCACCCCAGAATGAAGAGGGCAGCAGGACAGAGTCACTACTGGAACAGAAAGCCTGCATAACTATAGTTGCAACTGTTTAGTGGACGACACTCTGAGCAACAGATAACGGACCTAAACAACGCAGGTCACCAGAAATAGACTTAATATTTCTAAGGTAAAAATCTGTGAATGTAGAAGGCTGAGACCAGTATGCAGCCTTCATCAAATCGGTAATACCAATACTTTTAGCATAAGCCCAAGATGTAGACAGCACTCTCACTTAATGCACCAAAATCTTAAGCACAGACTGCTGATTAGAAGATAATTATTCATAAGCAGTACGAATAGTTAATTGAATCCATCTTGAAAGAGAATGGACCGTAATGTCCCTTTTATTAGGCAGCTCCCTTTCTGATAAACTCAGATCTACGTTTGTAAATACGCATAGCTCTAACTGGACATAGCAAAGGCCTATGACTGTCTGAGGATGGAAGAGCCTTAATAACAATAGGTTCAGGGTACTTATTAGGAGCCTAATTCTTAGCCAAAAATCCAACATTAGTAGTCAAAGTAATAGTATAACCAACACTACGATAGATAGAATCATTAACAGATAGTGCATGAAGCTCACTGACTCTTCTAGCAGAAGAGAAGGCTAAGAGAAAAGCTGTCTTATAAGATAAGTATTTGAAGTCTACTGTGTCAAGGGGTTCAAATGGCGCTTCTTTTAGCTTCAGAAGAACCCAAGCTAAATTCCACTTAGGTATTAACCTAAGGGTTCTAGGTCTATTTATCAAAAAGTTTTTAACTAACATAGATAAAGACATTAGATACAATTCGTAAGCTATCATGATGAGCATAAGTATCCGATAGCATAGACCTATAACCCTTAATAGTTATTGGCTGCAGTTTGATCAAGTAGACCAAAAAATTAGCAATGTCTGGAATGGAGGGATCATAAATATCAATAGAATGATCCCCACACAACGAGAGAAAACCTTCCACTTAGCAACATAATTTAGCGAAGAGGAGGTCCTCTTACAGTTAGAAATTGCATCCACTGCTTGTCCTGTAAAATGCTTGCCGTGCAAGAAGGACCGCACAACGGAAATACGTGAAGGTTGAGACCTTGCGGGTTGTGATGCAGTGTGTGCGATTTCCAGTGCGAAAGAAGGTCCTCCCATGGAGGAAACTTTCAAGGAATGTCCCTCAACAGACACCTGAGTAGATTTATCCATGGTCTCTGGGGTGACAGAGATGCTACCAACAGAATCTTGCAGTGAGATTGCTTGATTTTTAGCAATATCTGTTGAACCAATGGAGCTGGAGGATATGCATATCCTATCATTCCGTCCCAAGATATCGTGAGAGCGTCTACTGCGAATGCTCGAGGATCTGGGCATGGTGACACATACGTCTGCAACTGATTGTTGAGATGTGTTGCAAACAAGTCTATCACAGGGCGATCCCATTGGTAGCAAATCTACTCATTTGTTGAGAGTCCATTCTGACGGCAACATACGACCTTTCTGTGAAAGGGAGTCCGCTAGAACGTTCAGACGACCCGAATATGACGGACCGACAGAAGAACCTGATGCTCTAGGACAAACAGAAGGATTCTTTCCGTTAAGTTGAACAACAGAATGGAATGAGTGCCTCCCTGGTTCCGAATATACGCTACTACTGTCGAATTGTCGGACAGAATATGAACATGTGAATTCTGAATAATATTCATCCAATGACGTAGCGCAAGCCAAATTGACATCATCTCTTTGATGTTTATGTGCTTGTTTTGGAAGTGCGGATCCCAAAGACCCTGGCACCTCGAATCTGTTGGGCTCAAAGTTGTGCCCCAACCTGTTTGACTCGCATCCATCATAATCGTAAAAATCGGATCCGGCAGTTGCAGTGGCACTCCCTGAGTTAACCACTGAATATCTGCCCAAGTCTGAATCTCTTGTTTTACTTGTTTCGACAAGACGATGTTTGTTTCGAGCAAATGAATCTTCACACTCCAATTCTAAGTAAAAAATATCAAGAGTGGATGAGTGCGTAGTCGACCCATCGGAATAAGATCTGCAGCAGCTCTGCACAAACCTATCAGTCACATGAATTCTCTCACTGTTACTACATCTGAGTGAAGACAAAAGTGAGCGTAACAAATGACTAATTTCGCTCTGAGTAATGGCAGACGAACCAGATTGTTGTGCATCTCGAAGCTCATTCCCAAGTGGATAAATGACTTGGATGGAACTAGATCTGACTTCTTTTCGTTTACTACGAAACCGAGACGTCGGAGCAGTTGAAGCAGACTCTGAACATCGTTCCGAAACGTTAACCTGTTGCCATACCTCTGAAGAATGTCGTCCATGTAGGCCGATGTTACCACAGACGAATGAGCTCGGAATTGAGTCATTACCGAGTTCATTATTCGAGTGAAGGCCCGGGGCGCTAGATTCAGACCAAAGTACATTGCTCGGATCTGATAAACGACCCCTAGGACAGCGAAGCGAAGGTACTTTCTGAACGGCGGATGTACCATGATGTGAAAGTACCCATCCTTGAGATCTATGCTTGCAGCATAATCGTTCACTCGAATGCTCGCTCTGACCGATCGGATGGTCTCCAAATAAAATTTCGGAGCCTCGATCAGCTTGTTTATCCAGCTTAAATCTATAACTGGACAGAACGAGCCGTCTGGTTTTGGAACCAGGAACAGGTGACTGTAGAAACCTGGAGATTCCTGGTTTTCTACAACCTCTATTGCGTTCTTCTCAAGAAGAGATTGGACTTCTGATAGAAACAAATCTCTCTTCTGAAGGTTTGACGGAAGCTGAGTCCAACGTGGACTTCATGTTAACAGAGGTTTTTCCTTGAAGGACAGTTTTAGACCTTCTGAAATAACCCCCTGCACCCATGGGTCGTCCGTAATTGACAACCAATTGGTTAAGAATCTCAACAGCCTTCCGCCCACTGGAGCCCAATAGAGGTTCTGACCATCACCTCCTGAACCTGCGAGGCTTGCGGGAGGAGAATCGTCCTCCGCGACCCGCAACTCGACCAGTCAACCTAGGGGCGTCTGACCGGTTGTCTCGGCCAGCATTACGACCCCTACCTGAGTCGCTACTCTGACGGTCTCTATAGTAAGACGTAGAGGCTTTCTTAGATCCTCTATAGGAACTTCCCTTGGACGTACTCGCCCCAGAAGTCCCTGCCTTACTCCTCTCTGCTGAGTCTGTTTTTTCGAAGCGGACTTAAAAAGCAGAGAGTCCGAAGCTTTCTTAGTAATCTGATCGTAGATTAGCGAAAGCTTACCATCGAAGAGAAACTCTCCTGAAACCGGAGCGACTCGAAGAGAGTTTTTCACCTTAGTATCCACTCTTGAGGATGAAGCCCGGGCAGCATCAAGTCTGACTAACTCCAAATTTGCCACTGAAAGGGCAGAGTTATACGTGGAAAATGCTATAGCTCTCGAAAGAACTCTCAAGGAAGTTTGAACCTCTTGGAATTCTTTTCCATCGAGACGTAGTGATAACGCTCTGGTAAGGTGATCTGCGTAAGATAAGGTGTCTAAACCGGCTCTGTTAGACGAGATTGTCGTCTCCAACATACTGAGAGAATCAACATAGACGCCGGCAATGACAACTCCAAGTCTTCTACCTGGTCGTCTAAACGCAAAGGAACTCTCGGCACGCCCTGTCCTGCCGTTTCAAATCTATTTCTACTGTTGATGAACGGCAGATGTAGAGCATGAGGCGATAAGAAACTGGATTTGCCAGTCTTAGAGGCTAGCTTGAATATAGCATCATTTAGAAGTTCAAATGTCCGTGTGACATTTCTGGACTGGGTCGGAAACTCAGGCGCAATATCCTTATTCCGGCCGAAAAAGTCTGTGTCCAGTGACGCTATCAGTCTCTTATCTGGTATCGCAGCACTCTGGTCCGGAGGAACAACTTCTAGAAGGTGTTGCCAGATGAAATCTATGGCCACCTTACGTTGTTCGGTAAAGGAAAATTCCAGCTCCGCTGATTCCCCTTCACCATCCGACTGGACCACATGTGAATCTCGGTCATCCCTTTCTGACTCTGCAGGGGAGCGTACCGACCCAGCTTCCTCAGACAGTTCCTGTTCTGAAAGAGTTTCTGAAGGTTGCTGGGATGTTGCGATGAGTTGTGCTATCTGTGATAGCAAGTCCATCACGGAGGCCTGTGGAGCCGCGGTCTTACGTAGTTTAGTCACTGGAAGCTCCTGGGACGGTAATTCCTGCATACTTCTCTTATGCGAATGCCCGACTGGTAAGGCCGCGTGTCCCTGACTACCGGATGGCGTGACCTGGTCGATGTGGGATCCCTGGTCAGCGAAGCTGGCTGGATATCTGCGGTCACGTAGCCAAGGTGCGGTCGTGCGTGCTGATGTGAGGGTGAGGAAGCCAGTAGACTAGCTGCGCCAGACTGTCTATGTGATGGAGCGTCCCGAGCAGGAGGAGTGGACGTATGCTCCGACTGATGAACGTTACGTACAACAACATCTGGGCCCAGATGTTGCTGTAAGAGAGAGGGACCTCTCTCGCTCGCGGTCCAGGTAGACCCGGACGAGCTAGCTACTGGACTGACTGGCTTCCTCCGTTCCATCCTCTGATCCGTCGTCGCCGGGTGTGCACGATCCGAGTTTATAGTGCTTGCAACACCCGATCTCTCCTGGACCGCAATGGACGAACCCGGCGTCACAACACCCTTTTCTCGAGTGATTGCTTCACCGGGCGAGCTAGCGGGCGACAAGGACGTCTATCCTACTAGGGATCTAGGCACTTGTCGAATTTTGTTGAGCACTTTTAGTGCTAGCTCCTCATTTAATTGGGATGACGGAAGCACACTTCTTGAAGACATCATGGAAACATCACCCTGTTCTTGTTCCTCTGAAAAAGAGACTGAAAAACTAGAGTGATCCTTTGGTGAGAGGACAGGCATGGACCTCTTACCACTAACAATATACCGTGACACACGTCTCCAACGTTTGTCATCCCAATTGACACACACTGAGCAAGCAAATACAATGAATCAGAGGAAGACTTCCTCGAATTACAATTTGAACAATATTCTTTCATATTTGAAAAAATATTAAACAGTCATCGTACTCGTACTAACCCTTGAAAAACAAAGATACATAATAATAATATAATTCATTACAAAAATTTCGAAAAATAATTCAAAAGAAAATTTTTTTTGATGAGCCCAAGTTCCCAAAGGGAACGATGAGCCCAAATGGATCCCAAAAAATCCTAAGTGTGGACAAAAATTTTAAAACATATCTAAAAATTAATGCTACACTTACGGACAATATTAATGTATCTGGCTATGAACAGAACCTAATAGAAGACAAGGAATCACTGTCAGAAGTAACTGTTGTCAACGTAAACAAAAGTGAACAAAAACTGGAAACAAGACTCCAGGCACTGAAAATATGGCCCGAAATCAGTAACCAATTTTAAACATTATCCGATGTAAAACAGAAACTTCCACAGAAGAAACTGTAGTACATCGGATGGTAGATGCATGACCAAAATGCCTAACCACCCCTAGGGTGAGGACGTAACCATGGAGAAAAACAGAATAAACATTCTGTTACTATGCCAAAGACTCCCAAGAAATTTCAGTAAAAAAATTACAGCAAGAGCACCGTCTAGTGGGGCAACATACGCCCGTCAAAATTGGAACATGCACAAGTTTCTCTGGGGTAAAGTTTGAAATTTTTGTTGACTCCACCCCCCCCCCCCCCCCCACTCCAATCATTGCCCATTCCCCTGACCTGTCTGGGGTAAAGGGTAATTCACCTGTTTTCACATTTTCATATTAATCGATCTGAGATCTTCACAAAATAAAAACAAGACGTCATTGGAAAATAAGAAATTGGGCTCACCAAAGCCCGTAACTCTACTGCTGATGGCCTTTCAAATCCTGAAATGAAATTCACCCTTATTTTGTTGTAAAAAGCAGATATAACAAATTTATTTCCATGCGAACAATTATTACCGAAGTTATTTCCCAGAAACGATAAATGTAACGTCATTGGAAAGTAAAAAAATTTATAGTAATTTATATATTTTTTATGCTTACCAATGACCCAGACATAGCTGGTGCTAACTCTTAAAATATAGTGCCAAACACAAATTTTACCCCCCAATCCCCCAAATTTGCATCTAAAACCAAAGAAAACATGTCCTGAATGGCCCTCCACACTTCACCTCTACTGCGCATGCGCAGTGTCAAGGACGTTCCGAAATTGGCGCCATTAATCATTCTAATAACCAGTGCCTGGTAAGCGCTATGTACTCAGCGGGGAGGTAAGAGTTCCCAACTCCTGGGAGGGCCATCCCCGTCTGGGTCATTGGTAAGTATAAAAAATATATAAATTACTATAAATTTTTTAACATTTTTATACTGTACCAATGACCCAGACATAGCTGAATAGTAAAAAGGCTGGAGGGCCAAGGACATAGAGCAAGATGGAATACGCTCAATAATATAAAATAGAGTCATCCCCTCTAGGGAAAAAGAAGTATTAGGCCTTACATGTATCTTTCTTATTTATGATAAATTAGAAAGATACAACACCTTCCAAAATTGAGCATCATACATCCATGTACTCTATTAATATCTAGTATAATCCTTATACTAATAATTTTTAAAGTAAGCCAATAAATAAAGTAAGTCTAGAGAATAGAGACTCTTTATACTCCTTAAAAGTGTCTGAGGATTGCATAATCATGTCCGTTGACACGTGCTATATTCAAAAGCTATACTTTAAAAACTAAGACTTGAATGAATTTTAAAACATAAACTTCTCACTAAACAACCATCCCAATAACAGCTCAGAATTACTAACTCCGGAGGAGGTATCCCCTTGTTTTCATAGTAAAACAGGTGACCCAAGGGAACACCCTCCCCCCCCCCCCCCCTTTTTCTTGCCCTGGGTCAAACAGCCCAGAGCGAAGAGGGCAGCAGAACGGAGTCACTGCCGAAACAGACAGCCTACCTAGCTATAGTAGCAACTGTTAAGTGAATGACATTCTGAGCAGTAGATAATAGACCTAACAATAGAGGCCTCCAGAAATGGACTCAATATTTCTGAGATAAAAAATTCATGAATGTGGATGGCTGAGCGCAATGAGCAGCCTTCAAAAATCTATAATAGCGACACTATTAATGTAAGCCCAAGATGTAGAAGAACTCTTACTTCATGAGCCGAAATCTCAAACACAACTGCTGAGTCAAAGATATACCATAAGCAGTATCGATAGTTAATTGAATCCATTAGCAATAGAATGGAGCGTAACATCCTTCTAATAGGCATCAAAGACATTAGAAGTTTACGCCCGTAGTAATAAACAGATATCTGTTTACAAATACATAAACTCTAACCGGACAGAGTAAAGGCCTATGCCCGTACGAAGACGGAAGGACCTTAATAACAATAGGATCCGGATATTAGGAGCCTAACTCTAATGCAAAAATCCAACCTAAATAGTAAAGGAAGTAGTGATTCCGAAACTACGAAAGTGAAAATCATCTACCGATAGGGCATGAAACTCACTGACTCTTCAGTAAAAGAGAAGCCAACAGAATTACTGTCTAAAGGGTCAGAATTTGAAAACTACTGTTTCCAGAGGCTCAAATGATTACTCAGCTAAATAAGAACCGAAGTTAAATTCCATATAGGAATTTAATCTAATGATTCTTAGTCTATTTATCGAAAAGTTAGTAACTGACTTAGATAAAGAGACATAACACTCAATTGTAAACTATCATAGAGTGCATAGGTATGAGGTAACATAAACCTATAACCTTAATAATAACAGGCTGCAGTAGATCTTGTCAAACAAGTATACTAAAAAGTTGCAATGAGTAGTATGGAGGGATCAACAATATGAACATAGTGATCCCTACACAAACGACGGAAGAGCCTCCACTTTAGCCGCATAGAATAGCGAAGAAGAGGATCTCCTATAGTAAGAAATCGCGTCCAAAGCTCGTCCAGTACAATGCTTACAATGCAATAAGGACCACACAACGGAATACATGAAGGTTGCGACCTTGCTGGTTGTGATAAAGATGACACGATTTTACCCAGCGAAAAAAGATCCTCTCATTGAGGAAGATTTCGCGTTAAGTCCCACAGTAGACATCAGAGTAAATTTACCCACGGTCTCTGTGAAGACAGAGATGCTATCAACAGAAATGTATTGTGGTTGTTTATCTTAGCAATACCTGCTGAAACAACAGCGCCGGAGGATACGCATATCCTATCATTCCGTCCTATTAGATCAATAGAGCGTTAACAACATTAGCTCAGAGATCCGGACAAGCAAACACATACGTCTGCAATTGATTAGCAAGCTGTGTCGTAAATAAATTATCATTGGGCGCTCCCATTGATAGCAAATCTGATTGAATACTTGTTTGTTGAGAGTCCATTCTGACGGCAACAAGCGACCCATAAGTGAACGGGAGTCCGGTAAAACAATCAGACGACCCGGAATATGACGGACCGAAAGAGAACTTGGTGTACTAAAACAAACAGAAGGATTCTTTCCATTAAATTGAATAACGGAAACAAATGAGTGCCTCCCTGGTTCCGGAGATACGCCACTACTGTCGAATTAACGGACAGGATTTGGACATGCGTTTCTGAATAATGTTCATCCAATGACATAAAGCAAGCCTAAAAAACATTATTCCGCGGAAGATAAGTGCTTGCTTAGAGAGTGCGGAACCCAAAGACCCTGGCACTTCGAATCCGTTGGGATCAATATTATATCCCAACCTGTTTGACTGGCAACCGTCATAATTATAACACTCGGATCCGGCAACTGCAGTGGCACTCTCTGAGTCAACCATCGAATGTTTGCCCCAGTCTGAATCTCTTGCAACACTAGACAGACAAGAGAACGTGTAAATCGAGCAATTCATGGATTGCTGAAAAGTTGCCGTCGAAGAGAAGCTTCTCCGAGAACGAAGTGACTCTGAGAGAGTTCTTCACCTTACTATCCACGCGCGTGCATGTAGCTAGGGCTGCGTCACGTCTAACCAACTCCAATCAGCCACTGAAGGGCGGAGTTATACGTGAACAAACTATTGCCCTCAAAAGAAATCACATTGAGGATAATATCCCGAAATTCTTTTCTTGAAGACGTACTGATAACGCTTCAGTAAGGTGGATTACGTATGATAAAGCGTCTAAGTTAAGTCTACTAGACATCATTGTCGTTTCCAACATTGTGGTTGGAAAAGACATAGACGGCGAAAAAGAATATTTCCAGTCTTTAACCACGCCGTCTAGACACATATGAACTCTCGGTATGCCCAGCTCTGCCAAAATAAATTATTCGTATAAATGATAAAAAGGCAGAAATGAGCATTGCGGACAAGAAACTAAACTATCATGCTTGGTAGCAGGCTTATATGCATATATAGCGTCGATAAATAATACACATGTTCTAATGACATTATTGGACTGTGTCGGTAAGTCAGGGACAATGTCCCTGAACCGATCCAAAATTCCGTGTCCAATGTCAGCAACTGTCAGCTCCCCAACGTAGCAACTCCACACAAGCAGGGTTAGCATTGGTTGAAGACAGGTGCACCATCGACGTGCAGTACGCCTTAGTACACAACGTCACCGTGCCCCCACATGGCGTCGAAAAATAAAACACATGTTGTAATGACATTATTGGACTGCGTCGGTAAGTCAGGAAAAATCCGAGTCCAATGACGCTATAAGTCTCTTATCCAAGATCGCAGCAATGAAGTCCGAAATAACAATCACTGGAAGATAATGCCAGAAGATATGAAAGGCAGCTTCCGAAACTACTAAAGGGAAAACTCGAAATCTTTCGAATCCCTTTCGCCATCCTGTCGGACCCTATAAAGCGTTCGGTCGTCCGTACCTGATGCAACCGCGGACCGCACCGACCCAGCGCCGTCGGATAATTCCTGATTCGACCAAGAAACTGTCAATTGCTGGGATGCTGCGAAACAACTGTGCTAACTCGGATAGCACGTCCGTCACTGAGGCCTGAGGAGAAGCGGTCCTACAATGCATTGCCGCTGGAAGCTCCGTGATCGTTACCCCGTGCATACTACCAATATGCGAGCGAACAGAGAGTAGAGGCCTCGTGTCCCTTGGCTACCGGATGGCGCGACCTATTCGCCGTGGAATCACTGAATGACGAAACTGATCGGATACTCGAGGTCACGTAGCCAATGTGCGGTCGTGTGCCCTGCTGTGAGGATGAGGAAGCATTAAGGACAGCCTCTCGGACTGTCAATATAACGGAGCGTCCCGACCGACAGACATATGCTCCGAATGTAAAATATCTGAACCACAACATGCGGTCCCCTATGTTGTTGGACGAGAGAGGGACCTCTCTCGCTCACAGCCCGGACGGATCTGGACAAGCCAGGAACCGGACTAACAGGCTTCCTCCGATCTGTCCTCAATCTGCCGTCACTGGGTGAGTACTAAAGTAATTAAAGTGCTCGCATCACCCAAATCTCCTTCCTAGACCGCAACGGACGAACCCGGCAGCCGAACCATTCGATGAATGCACGCTACACCGGGTGAGCTAGCGAATGTCACTCCGTAGGCGATAGACATATTCCATGAGCACTTATTGCCGCTAGCTCTTCATTAACTATGACGACAGAGGCACACTTTTGAGAGACATCTCCGTAACTTTGCGAACAAGAAACCAGAAATGCTTGGTTATAGCAAGCATATAATAATAATATATAGCGTCGTTCAATAATTCGAAAGTTTGCGTGACATTATTGGACTATGTCGGAACTGAGGGACGATGTCCCTGAACCGAACAAAAAATTTCTAAGTCCACCGACGCTATCAGTTTCTTATCCGGCATCGCAGCATTCTGGTCCGACGAAAGAAGCTGTAGAAGACAAAGTCAGATGACATACACAACAGCATATGTTGTTCCGAAAGGGAAAGCTCGAAATCCTCCGAATCCCTTTCGGTATCCCGTCGGACCGGATGAAATTTTCGGACGTCCGTACCCGCTTCCGCGGAGCGTCCCGACCCAGCATCGTCGGATAAAAAATATGCGACAGATTCAGTTGATGCTGGGATGCTGCGATAAACTGTGCTATTTTGGAAAGCACGTCCGTTCCCGAGGCCTGTGCAGTAGCGGTCTTACGATGCATTGCCGCCGGAAGCTCCGTGTACGTTGACTCCCGCACACTTCCTATGCGAACGTCCGGAGTCTGCAGGCCTCGTGTCCCTGGCTACTGGATGGTGTGACCTGGTCGCCGATGAATCTCTGACTGGCGAAGCTGACTGGATATCCGTGGTCACGTAGCCAAGAGCGGTCGTGTGCACAACTATGAGAATGAGGAAGCCTTATTGACAGTCTACTCCGGACTGACTATATGTCGGAGCGTCCCGAGCGACGGACGTATGCTCCGAATGCGAAACATTTTGTACCACAACATCTGGGGCCAGATGTTGTGAACGAGAGAGGGGCCTCTCTCGCTTGCCGTCCGGATGGACCGGAACGAGCTATGAACCGGACTAAAAGGCTTCCTCCGTTCTCCCTCCGATCCGCCGTCACTGGGTGTGCATTAGGTTGATTTATAGTGCTCGCATCACCCCAAAATTCCTTCTAGACCGCAACGGACGAACCTGGCTGCCGAACCATTCGGTGAATGGACGCTACACCGGGCGAGCTAGCGGACGTCAAAGGCCGTCGAACCTACTAGGGTCCTCTTAGGCAATTGGCGTATTTACATGAGCACTTTTCCGCTAGCCCTTCATTAATTGTGACGACGGAGGCACACTGTTGGAAGACATCACAGATACATCACCCTAATCTTGATCGTCTGAAATAGAAAATGATAAAGTAGAGTGACCCTGCGGGGAAAGGACCGGAGTGTCCAATTCCCCAATAACATACCGTGACATACGCTTCCCATATTGTCATCGAAATCATACGATACAGAACAGGAGTTAATGCGAGTACACTGACCACATATAGAATGATTATAAAGTCAGAGGAAGACTTCCTCTTATTACAATTGATCAATATCCTTTCAATGTGAAAAGAAAACAAGTCCTGGTACTCGCACTAACCCCTGGCAATCAAAATACATAATAATAATATGATCCATTAATATTGAAAAAATAATTGAAATCAAAATATTTTGAAAAAATATTTTTTCAGAACAGCCCAAGTTTCTGAAAAGTAACGTTCAGCCCCAATGGATCCCAAGCCTAAGTGTGGACAAAAATTTTAAAAATATTTTAAACAATTTATTCAACACTTACGAACAATAATAATGTATCTAGTTATGATTAAAATAACATCAAGATATTATTTTCCAGAAATCCCCCCCTCACACAGAGGGCTGTTGAAAATGTAAACAATGAGTGTAAAAACACTAAAATAAGACTCCAGGCACCCAGGCCCAAAATCAGTTACCAAAAATACACTATCTGATGCAAAACAGAGACTTCCAGGGAAGAAACTGCAGAACATCAGATGGTAGATGCAGAACACAACGCCTAACCACCCGTAGGTGAAGACGTAAACATGGGGAAAAGAAACAGAATTCATTCTGTTATTCAGCTAAAACTCCCAAGAAAATTAGTAATAATAATTACAAAAACTATGCCAAAAGCATGGGAGAATAGCAAGGGGGGACTTAAAGGACAGGGAGAGAGGAAAACATTTAAAAAACAGTGTAACTAATTAATCAGAATGACAACAAAATGGCTGCTGCCTCGAAAATAGGTAACTTAACATAATTTCATTAAAAAATTTTAAGTTACAGCCCTGATAATATTCTGTCACACATTTTTTCCTCTCCTCCTTCTCTATCCTCCTTAGAATCACCATTTCACTAATATTTATGTGTCTGGCATCATTTAAACTGAGATTTACAAGCACAAAGATCAGTCAGATGTTAACTGATGAAGGGCCAAACTTAGAATGATTAATGGCACCAATTTCGGAACGTCCTTGACACTGCGCATGCGCAGTAGAGGCGAAGTGTGGAGGGCCTTTCAGGACATGTTTTCTTTGGTTTTAGATGCAAATTTTGGGGATTGGGGGGCAAAATTTGTGTTTGGCCCTATATTTTAAGAGTTAGCACCAGCTATGTCTGGGTCATTGGTACAGTATAAAAATATAAACCATATTTCAACGAGTTGTATAACACAGATATAAAAACACACTATATGTTTATTGTGTTTATCTGATAACAAACAGACACCCGTCTCGTGCGTCTACCCGACTTATATATGCTTCCCACGGGCCTCCAAAGAAAACCAGTCTACGAGACAAAAGAAATAGGACAAGACACATAGAGTTGTGTCCCTTACATTACAAAATCGATGACGGCGATTGTAAAGTGCGATTGCACTTCTTGCATCATGTAACTGCGTTGGAACAAAATAAATTTCACCTATTTTATTAACAGTAACAAAACGGTGTTTCAGTAGAGTTATTCTTTTTTTGACATAGTTCCAGTTTTCTTCCGTGTTTTATGCTGTAGTCCCAATATAACAAATAATTTTGCGTTTGTTTACAATTTTTACGAAGTGTTTTTTTTTCAGGTAGAGCAAACAAACTTTTAATTAGCGCAGTTCCGCGAGTACTTTTGATCGAGGCCGTGACTATAAATAGTTCGCAGTCGCTGCATACTAATTACTATTAACATTCAAGTAATTTCTACAATGTTTTGAAGCAAAATTTTAGGTTGCCTTTATTGAAGCAAAATAAATAAGAAATGACACCATCAGAGGATTTTGACAAAGTGCAATAAGCGTACAATTAAAACCTGCCCTGTGATATAACGATGTTTCATGAATGAATGAATGAAAATGGAACTGAAAGAGGTCAGAGGTCGTTCGCATAAATTATAATTATATACAACACCCGTTGTATATACTTCAAGTATATACAACGGTTGTTATACTCTATGGTTATCAGATAAAGCCCTTTATGGACGGATGGACAATGGCAGATGGAAAGTGCTCACTTAAGCTCCCCTCGAGGTTCGCTCAAGTGAGCTGAGAATCGAGGTCAGTGACGAAAAAGGGAAGAAAAAAAATTCTATTTCAATGACAAGTTTCTCTACTTACCTATAACAATCATGGCAATAGGTATAGCAACAAACACTCCAATAAAAATGGTACAGCCAACTGAAAATACATAGGTAACAAATTAGGCACCCCAAAGTACATTTTCTGTTTCTCGGGCCATTTTTGGTAAAATTTCATGGGGGGGGGGGGGGGGGGGGCTAGGGGGGGGGGGGTATGGGGGGGGAGGGGGGTATTTTATTTTTGAAATTATTTCTTTGCCATCAAAAGTTCATATTCTTGATTTGTTTTATTTTTAGGCCTCATAATCTTCAGAATAGCATGGGTGATAGTGTATTTCATCCCTTGAGTGCAAGAATGCGTTGCAATACTAAAGCATTCCAAAGCCTTGTTGCACTCAAGGGACTAATTTACTAGTATCAATCTTATTAACTTAGATAAAATATCAGACATAAATCATTTAATTTTTTAAAATTTACATTGGTTATAAGAAGAGAGCATGCGGCAGCGACGAGGGTCATGTTGGAGGGCCCGAGAAACAATTTTTAACTTTTTAGGCCTTAATAACAATATAATTCCATCCTTTCTTCAGTGATATCAGATTACTTCTCTATCATTGGTCAAGATGAGTTTTTCCTAATTGAATGAATGTTTTTCTGAATCGCTTAAATGTTTCTGCCATTTCTCCACTCATCTCTTACAAATACTTCACCCTGATTGACCACAAGGAGGCATGAGCGCGCCATGTACTAAGGCGTACTGCACGTCAATGGTGCACATGTCTTCAACCAATCTAACCCTGCCTGTGCTGTAGTGCGGAGTTATGATGTTGGGGAGATGGCAGCTGCTCGTCGGTGCTTGGTGGTTCTCACCAGTTACACTGGCTTCCTCCACCTGGAAAACTGTCACCGACACGATATGACCTTGGCTGTTAAAGTGTTGTTAAACCCTAATAAATAAATAAATAATCTGCCTTAAGGTGCAATAAAACCGTAATTGCACCAGGTGGACTGGTAAGTCAAATTTCATGCATGTGTTACCTTAAAGCAATCATTTGTTATTATCCAGTAGATCTTCTGTTTCTCAGGCCACTTTTTGAAAAATTGCATGTGGGCGGGCATTTTTTATTTTTTTTTTACCTGCATCGCCAATGGCAGAGCAGGTCTCGTAACCGCTTGACTCCGTCTGTCCATCAGTCTGTCTGTCAGTCTGTCCATCCATCCAAAACACTTCTTCCATCAAAGTTTTTTCTTGGCTTCTGTGAAAGGGAATGATTTTATATTTGGTCTGCTGCTTCATAATGATGAGTTGTATAGTGTATCTAATTTTCAGATCTGCTGTGCAGCCACTTCCTGTTTGCCGATACTTTGAAGTCTGTTCATCTCTGTAATCAATTGCGTGCAGCGCCGCAGGTCCAGACCCAGTATTGGTCTTGGCTTGTTTATTTTTGTAATTATTTCTTTGCCATCAAAAGTTCATGTTTTATGTTTTTGGCCTCATAATCTATAGAACAGCATGGGTGGTGGTGTATTTCGTCCCTTGAGTGCAAGAAGGCTAAAGCATTGTAACTCCTTGTTGCACTCAAGGAACAAATTTATCAATTTTATTAACTCCAGTGAAATATCAGACATAAACCATTTAATATTTATTTTTTAAAGTTTGCATTGGTTATAAAAATAGAGCATGCAGCAGCCAAAATGACAATGAAGGAAGGCCTGAGAAACAGATTTTTAACTTTTTTAGGCCTTAACACTGTAAAAATGTCATCTGCAGAAACACTGCTCTGCAGAAAAACTGTTCTCACTGATTTACAGCTCAGACTGAAAAAAGTAGTAAAATTGTCACAACCGTGACCCCCAGACTCACCTGTTCCAACCAACAAAAGTAAAAACTTCTTCAGGAAATCAACGCTGCCTCTGGATTCAGCCTTTGCTGCTTTCATGCGACCAAATAGTGATTCATAAGATGGAGGTGGCTCTATAAAATAAGACAAGATGTAAGGCATAAAACTAGAATTAATACCTTGGTGTGATTAATACCACAGTCCTTCACTCAACCAAGCACTAAAAACATAAGAGGATATCTAGTGTTATTGAGTGGATACCAAAAATTAATAAAATCTTTCCCCAAATTTTGTACCTACCACACCAACAAAATATGCCTTGCTCCTTACATGTATATACCTCTCTTCTTGAAAGTTAAAAAATTTATAGTAATTTATATATTTTTTATACTTACCAATGACCCAGACATAGCTGGTGCTAACTCTTAAAATATAGGGCCAAACACAAATTTTGCCCCCCAATCCCCAAAATTTGCATCTAAAACTAAAGAAAACATGTCCTGAAAGGCCCTCCACACCTCGCCCCCACTGCGCATGCGCAGTGTCAAGGACGTTCCGAAATTGGCGCCATTTATCATTCTAATAACCAGTGCCTGGTAAGCGCTATGTACTCAGCGGGGAGGCAAGAGTTCCCAACTCCTGGGAGGGCCATCCCCGTCTGGGTCATTGGTAAGTATAAAAAATATATAAATTACTATAAATTTTTTAACATTTTTATACTGTACCAATGACCCAGACATAGCTGAATAGTAAAAAGGCTGGAGGGCCAAGGACATAGAGCAAAATGGAATACGCTCAATAAAATAAAATAGAGTCATCCCCTGTAGGGAAAAGAAGTAATAGGCCTTACATGTATCTTTCTTATTTATGATAAATTAGAAAGATACAACACCTTCCAAAAATTGAGCTTCATACATCCATGTACTCTATTAATATCCAATAATCCTTATACTAATAATTTTTAAAGTAAGCCAATAATAAAGTAAGTCTAGAGAATAGAGACTCTTATACTCCTAAAAGTGTGTGAGAATTGCATAATCATGTCCGTTGACATATGCAATATTCAAAAGCTATACTTTAAAAACTAAGACTTGAATGAATTTTATAAACTTAAACTTCTCACTAAACAACCATCCCAATAACAGCTCAGAATTACTAACTCCGGAGGAGGTATCCCCTTGTTTTCATAGTAAAAACAGGTGACCCAAGGGAACACCCTCCCCCCCCCCCCCCTTTTTCTTGCCCTGGGTCAAATAGCCCAGAGCGAAGAGGGCAGCCGAACGGAGACACTGCCGAAACAGACAGCCTACCTAGCTATAGTAGCAACTGTTAAGTGAATGACATTCTGAGCAGTAGATAATAGACCTAACAATAGAGGCCTCCGGAAATGGACTCGATATTTCTGAGATAAAATTCATGAATGGATGGCTGAGCGCAATGAGCAGCCTTCAAAAATCTATAATAGCAACACTGTTAATGTAAGCCCAAGAAGTAGAAGAACTCTTACTTCATGAGCCGAAATCTTAAGCACAACTGCTAAGCCAATGATATACCATAAGCAGTACGCTAGTTAATAGAATCCATTAACAATAAAATGGAGCGTAACGTCCTTCTACTAGACATCAAAGACAGAAGAAGCTTACGCCCTTGTAATAAACAGATATCTGTTTATAAATACATAAACTGTACCCGGAAAGAGTAAAGGCCTATGCCCATACGAAGACGGAAGGACCTTAAAATAATAGGTTCCGGATAATAGGAGCCTAACTCTTATGCAACAATCCAACCTAAATAGTAACGGAAGTATTGATTCCGAAACTATGAAAGTGAAAATCATCCATCGATAGTGCATGAAACTCACTGACTCTACAGTAAAAGAGAAACCAACAGAATTACTGTCTAAAAGGTCAGAATTTGAAAACTACTGTTTCCAGAGGCTCAAATGATTACTTAGCTAAATAAGAACCGAAGTTAAAATCCATATAGGAATTTAATCTAAGGATTCTAAGTCTATTTATCAAAAAGTTACTAACTGACTTAGATAAAGAGACAAAAGACTCAATTGTAAACTATCGTAGAGTGCATAGGTATGAGGTAACATAAACCTATAACCTAAATAACAACAGGCTGCAGTAGATCTTGTGAAACAAGTATACTAAAAACTAGCAATGCGTAGTATGGAGGGATCAACCATATGAACATAATGATCCCTACACCACGACGGAAGAGCCTCCACTTTAGTCGCATAGAATAGCGAAGAAGAGGATCTCCTATAGTAAGAAATCGCGTCCAAAGCTCGTCCAGTACAGTGCTTACAATGCAATACGGACCACACAACGGAATACATGAAGGTTGCGACCTTGCTGGTTGTGATAAAGATGACACGATTTACCCAGTGAAAAAAGATCCTCACATAGAGGAAGATTTCACGTTAAGATCCACAGTAGACAAGAGAGTAAATTACTCATGATCTCTGTGAAGATAGAGATGCTATCAACAGAAATGTATTGTGGTTGTTTATCTTAGCAATACCTGCTAAAACAACAGCGCCGGAGGATACGCGTATCCTATCATTCCGTCCTATAGATCAATAGAGCGTTAACAGTATTAGCTCAGAGATCTGGACAAGCCAACACATACGTCTGCAATTGATTAGCAAGCTGTGTCATAAATAAAACATCATTGGGCGCTCCCATAGATAGCAAATCTGATTAAATACTTGTTTGTTGAGAGTCCATTCTGACAGCAACAAGCGACCCGTAAGAGAACGGGAGTGCGATAAAACAATCAGACGACCCAGAATATGACGGACCAAAACTGAACTTGGTGTACTATAACCAACAGACGGATTCTTTCCATTAAATTGAATAACGGAAACGAAAGAGTGCCTCCCTGGTTCCGGAGATACGCCACTACTGTCGAATTAAAGGACAGGAATTTGGGCATGCGTTTCTGAATAATGTTCATGCAATGACATAAAGCAAGCCTAAAAAACATTATTCCGCGGAAGTTAAACTGATAGCTAAAAGACTGCGGAACCCAAAGACCCTGGCACTTCGAATCCGTAGGGATCAGTATATATCCCAATCTGTTTGACTGGCAACCGTCATAACAGCCACACTCGGGTCCGGCAACTGCGGCGGCACTCACTGAGTCAACCACCGAATGTTTGCCCCAGTCTGAATCTCTTGTAACACTAGATAGACAAGAGAATGTATAATTCAAGCAATTCATGGATTGCCGGAAAGTTGCCGTCGAAGAGAAGCTCCTCCGAGAACGAAGCGACTCTGAGAGAGTTCTTAACCTACTATCCACGCGTGGATGTAGCTAGGGCTGCATCACGTCTAACCAACTCCAATCAGCCACTGAAGGGCGGAGTTATACGTGAACAAACTACTGCCCTCAAAAGAAATTACATTGAGAATAATATCCCGTAAATCTTTTCTTGAAGACGTAATGATAACGCCTCAGTAAGGCGGATTACGTATAATAAAGCGTCTAAGTTAAGTCTACTATACATAATGTCGTTCCCAACATTGAAATTGGAAAAGACATAAACGGCGAAAAAGAATATATGCAGTCTTTAATCACACCGTCTAGACGCATATGAACTCTCGGTATGCCCTGCTCTGCCAAAATAAACTATATGTAAAAAAGATAAAATGGCAGAAATGAGCCACGCGGACAAGAAACTAAACTATCATGCTTAGTAGCAGGCTTGTATATATATATATAATATATAGCGTCGAAAAATAAAACACATGTTGTAATGACAATATTGGACTGCGTCGGTAAGTCAGGGACAAAGTCCCTGTACCGATCGAAAAATCCGAGTCCAATGACGCTATAAGTCTCTTATCCAAGATCGCAGCAATGAAGTCCGAAAATAATCACTGGAAGAAATGCCAGAAGATATGAAAGGCATCTTCCGATACTACTAAAGGGAAAACTCGAAATCTTTCGAATCCCTTTCGCCATCCTGTCGGACCCTATAAAGCGTTCGGTCGTCCGTAGCTTGATGCAACCGCGGACCGCACCGACCCAGCGCCGTCGGATAATTCCTGATTCGACCGAGAAACCATCAATTGCTGGGATGCTGCGAAACAACTGTGCTAACTCGGATAGCACGTCCGTCACTGAGGCCTGAGGAGCTGCGGTCTTACGATGCATTGCCGCAGGAAGCTCCGAGATCGTTACCCCGTGCATACTTCCAATATGCGAGCGAACGGAGTGTATAGGCCTCGTGTCCCTTGGCTACCGGATGGCGCGACCTATTCGCTGTGGAATCACTGAATGCCGAAACTGATCGGATACTCGAGGTCACGTAGCCAATGTGCGGTCGTGTGCCCTGCTGTGAGGATGAGGAAGCATTAAAGACAGTCTCTCGGACTGTCAATATAACGGAGCGTCCCGAGCAACGGACATATGCACCGAATGTAAAATATCTGAACCACAACATGCGGTCCCCTATGTTGTTGGCTTCCTCCGATCTGTCCTCAATCTGCCGTCACTGGGTGAGTACTAAAGTAATTAAAGTGCTCGCATCACCCAAATCTCCTTCCTAGACCGCAACGGACGAACCCGGCAGCCGAACCATTCGATGAATGTACGCTACACCGGGTGAGCTAGCGAATGTCACTCCGTAAGCGATAGACATATTCCATGAGCACTTATTGCCGCTAACTCTTCATTAACTATGACGACAGAGGCACACTTTTGAAAGACATCTCCATAACTCTTCGAACAAGAAACCAGAAATGCTTGGATAGCAAGCATAAAATAATAATATATATAGCGTCGTTCAATAATTCGAAAGTTTGTGTGACATTATTGGACTATGTCGGAACTGAGGGACGATGTCCCTGAACCGAACCAAAAATTTCTAAGTCCACCGACGCTATCAGTTTCTTATCCGGCATCGCAGCATATGTTGTTCCGAAAGGGAAAGCTTGAAATCCACCGAATCCCTTTCGGTATTCCGTCGGACCGGATGAAACTTTCGGACGTCCGTACCCGCTTCCGCGGAGCGTCCCGACCCAGCATCGTCGGATAAAATATATGCGACAGATTCAGTTGATGCTGGGATGCTGCGATAAACTGTGCTATTAAGGAAAGCACGTCCGTTCCCGAGGCCTGTGCAGTAGCGGACTTACGATGCATTGCCGCTGGAAGTTCCGTGTACGTTGACTCCCGCACACTTCCTATGCGAACGTCCGGAGTCTGCAGGCCTCGAGTCCCCAGCTACCGACCCAGCGCTGTCGGATAATTCTCGAAACGACACCGTTTCTGTCGGCTGCTGGGATGCTGCGATAAGCTGTGCTATGTGCACAAGAATGTCCGGCGTCGAGACCTGCGGAGGCGCAGTCTATCGGTGCTTCGCCGAGGGCAGCTCCGCATCAGATGGCTCCCGCATACTTCCTATGCGAACGTCCGGAGTCCATCGGTCTCGAATCCCTGGCTGTCGGATGGTGTGACCTGGTCGCCGAAGAATCCTTGATCGGCGAAGCTGGTAATATATCGGCGGTCACGCAGCCAAGGTGCGGTCGTGTGCGCTGACGAGAAGAGGAAGCCTTAGCAGTCTCAGCGGACTGCCTATACAACGGAGCGTCCCGAGCGACGGACGTATGCTCCGCTAACAACACATTTGTACCACAACATCTGGGGCCAGATGTTGTTGAACGAGAGAGGGGCCTCTCTCGCTTGCCGTCCGGATGGACCGGAACGAGCTATGAACCGGACTAAAAGGCTTCCTCCGTTCTCCCTCCGATCCGCCGTCACTGGGTGTGCATTAAGTTAATTTTATAGTGCTCGCATCACCCCAAAATTCCTTCTAGACCGCAACGGACGAACCCGGCTGCCGAACCATTCGGTGAATGGACGCTACACCGGGCGAGCTAGCGGACGTCAAAGGCCGTCGAACCTACTAGGGTCCTCTTAGGCAATTGGCGTATTACATGAGCACTTTTCCGCTAGCCCCTCATTAATTGTGACGACGGAGGCACACTGTTGGAAGACATCACAGATACATCACCCTAATCTTGATCGTCTGAAATAGAAATTGATAAAGTAGAGTGACCCTGCGGGGAAAGGACCGGAGTGTCCAAATCCCCAACAACATACCGTGACATACGCTTCCCATATTGTCATCGAAATCATACGATACAGAACAGGAGTTAATGCGAGTACACTGACCACATATAGAATGATAATAAGGTCAGAGGAAGACTTCCACTTAAAACAATTGATCAATATCCTTTCAATGTGAAAAGAAAACAAGTCCTGGTACTCGCACTAACCCCTGGCAATCAAAATACATAATAATAATATGATCCATTAATATAGAAAAAATAATTGAAATCAAAATATTTTGAAAAAATATTTTTTCAGAACAGCCCAAGTTTCTGAAAAGTAACGTTGAGCCCCAATGGATCCCAAGCCTAAGTGTGGACAAAAATTTTAAAAATATTTTAAACAATTTATTCAACACTTACGAACAATAATAATGTATCTAGTTATGATTAAAATAACATAAAGATATTATTATTTAGAAATCCCCCCCTCACACAGAGGGCTGTTGTAAATGTAAACAATGAGTGTAAAAACACTAAAATAAGACTCCAGGCACCCAGGCCCGAAATCAGTTACCAAAACTACACCATCTGATGCAAAACAGAGACTTCCAGGGAAGAAACTGCAGAACATCAGATGGTAGATGCAGAACACAACGCCTAACCACCCGTAGGTGAAGACGTAAACATGGGGAAAGAACAGAATTCATTCTGTTATTAAGCTAAAACTCCCAAGAAATTTTAGTAATAATAATTACAGAAACTATGCCAAAAGCATGGGAGAATAGCAAGGGGGAACTTAAAGGACAGGGAGAGAGGAAAAACACTTGAAAAAACAGTGTAACTAAATAATCAGAATGACAACAAAATGGCTGCTGCCTTGAAAATAGGTAACTTAACATAATTTCATTAAAAAATTTTAAGTTACAGCCCTGATAATATTCTGTCACACATTCTTTTCCTCTCCTCCTTTTCTATCCTCCTTAGAATCACCATTTCACTAATATTTATGTGTCTGGCATCATTTAAACTGAGATTTAAAAGCACAAAGATCAGTCAGATGTTAACTGATGAAGGGCCAAACTTAGAATGATAAATGGCGCCAATTTCGGAACGTCCTTGACACTGCGCATGCGCAGTGGGGGCGAGGTGTGGAGGGCCTTTCAGGACATGTTTTCTTTAGTTTTAGATGCAAATTTTGGGGATTGGGGGGCAAAATTTGTGTTTGGCCCTATATTTTAAGAGTTAGCACCAGCTATGTCTGGGTCATTGGTACAGTATAAAAATATAACCGTTTTGAAGTTTCGTCAAGGATACCCTCGAAAAAATGAAAAACAGAGTCAAAAGACTAAAAAAACAGAGACCAAACTGGACCGACTGGAGCCAATTATGTACAGTGCACAACCCAGTGTCTGCTCTTCCTCTCAATGGAAGAGCACCCATTGTCCATTTCTTGCCAAACATGCACAAACACGTCAATTCCTTATTCCCATTTAGGTTTAATTCTGATAGTCTTAGATCTTTTAAGAGTGAATTGTTTCACCAGGGTAGAGTGGAAGGGATTTGCGCTGATACGAGACCTCCTCACAAACAATAAAGTTTCCGAGAGCATTGATCTATAGCCTTATAGTAATAGGCTGAAGGTCCTTAGGGTCAAAAAGAAAGACCAAGAAATCAGCAATTTGCGATATGGATGGATGTCTACAATTGACACCATTATCACTGCACCACACGTGAAAACAGACCATTTAGCATTATAAGCTAGGGCGGTTGAACTGTGTCTGGGCGCAGAAATGCATTCCACTGCTCTTCTGGAAAAGCATCCATGTCTAAGACAGGACCTGATAAAAGACAAGCATGACAGTGTAGAAGACTGACGTTGAACGTAAACTTCTTGAGCTGATCCTGATGAAGAAGATCGTACCATAGAGAAAGACGTATTGAAATGTCCATCAGAAAAGGTCGGATTTGATGGAGACACAATTTCTGTGTTGATAGTGAAGCAACCATGATGATTCTGCAATGCGATGTCTGGGCCTTGTTAGTAACACACCACAGAATAGGCACTGGTGGAAAGGAAATAGCCATCTATCCTATTTCAGTCACTCGATAGAGCATAAGCATAAAGGTCTGGGCAAGGAGAAATAGATGTGTCTAGCTGATAACTCATTCTAGTTGCAAATAAGTCAATGTTGAGAGCATACCAGAAATAAGAGGTCAGAAAAGGACAATGTCAGGTACAAAAAGGCATCACAGATATCAGTCAGTGGATGCATAACTACCTAAAGCTGAATGCTGAAAAAACTGAGGTCGTTTACATAGAGCTTCCCCATCAACTTTCCAAAGCTTCGAAGGAACCTCTGCTGATTGAAGGCAATACAATCAATCCCAGCAAGGAAATGCGTAATCTTGGCTTTTTCTTGGATGAGAACTTGACATGCAAGAGACACGTGCATTACATCTGTCGCACGTCATTTTACCACCTGAGAAACATCAGCAAGATAAGGCCAACTATTGACATGAAGACTGCTGAACAACTTATTCATGCCTTTGTCACCAGCCGCCTCGATTACTGCAATTCTTTGCTATATGGGTGCAAAACATCAGTGATTGATAAACTCCAACACATTCAGAATTGCACTGCAAGAGTCCTCACCCAAACTCACAGGTTCTGCCATATAAGTCCAGTCCTTCAGAATCTACATTGGCTCCCTGTCAGGCAACAGATAAAATACAAAATATTGTTACTCACCTTTAAGTGTATAAACGGCGTGGCCCCGGAATATTTATCTGATCTGGTCAAACCCTACACTCCCACTAGGTCTCTGTGCTCCTCTACATCCAATGACCTTGCGATACCTAGATCTAAACTTACCACAGCAGGTTATAGGGCCTTTAAATGTGCAGCCCCAGCTCTCTGGAACTCTATTCCGACACAATTAAAACTTCCACAAACAACCATTAAATTCAAGGCTAGTCTTAAAACCTATTTGTACAAACAAACCTTCGCGAACTAATTATTGATCGTGTGTACATGTGTGAGTGTGAATAATTGTAAAGCCATAGAGCATAATGTGGATTATAGGCTTAAACATTATTTATTATTTATTAATGTTCTGTCTGAGGTTTAAAATCATCAGTCAAAATGTCTGATACCAAAATTATCAATGGAGTTCAGTGATCATATCATTATGCATGCTGGAAATCATGTACATAACTAGCAAGACAAAAATTAACAAGAGCTGGACTGTCGTCCGGTGCATACCCCCACGTGGTGTACCGCCTAGTGTGGTCATATCTATGACCAAATATTATAGAAAACAAGTTCCATAATAATTTACTTAAGTTATGAACGTTATGAATATTCTCGGATGGACGCACACACAGACAGATGCACAGATGCACGGACGGACAGATGGATGGCCGCATGTAATCCAGTATACCCCCCCCCCCCCCCCCCCCCCATTTCTTCGAAAGTGGGGGTTTAATGATTGTGATTTCTAGTCCTGGCAAGTTGGGAAGTATGAAGAAAGTGACTGTACAGCCCATCAGTATCAACAGCATGTGAAGGAATACGATTTGATACAGCCATACATGTATCTAAATTATGTCTGAAGGGTAATTCAGTTCCAATTCAGAATGAAACCAATCATACCTTGTTTGGCGGGGCTCATTGAGCCCCGCCAAACAAGATATGGTGGGGTGAATTCGGAGCAGTTTTAAGATGATGGTACATGTACACTCAAAACAAATTATTTCGAATACTCAAACTCCATTTTATAATATGTCCGATATCATTCTTAAATGACACACGATTCATTTGGTGTCTGACATTTTGTCTGGAAGCACAATAAAAATTATAAATTTAAAGTATTTTGTATATTTTTTATACTTACCAATGGCCCAGACTAGCTGGTGCAAACTCAAAGTTATCAAGGGCCAAACACAAATTTTGAACCCCCCAATCCCCAAAATTTGCTTCCAAAACTGAAAATTAAAAGCCCTATCTGGTCCTCCAGACTTTTACTCTGCGTAGCCGTCAGGAAGTGACCAGAATTGTCACCAACATCATTCTTTGTAGAAAAGAGTACTACATAATCACTCAGCGGGAAGGTGTGAGTGCCCACTCATGGGAGGGCCATACCCATCTGGGCCATTGGTAAGTATAAAAAAATATACAAATTACTTTAAATTTATAATATTTTTATACTATGGCTCAGACTAGCTGAATAGTAAAAAGGCAGAGGACCTAGGAATTCAGAATTAGTAGACCAACATAGTTCCAAGCCTGTAATCCAATGTGAAAGAAAATTAAATTTGAAAGGAATTACATGTATGTCTCTCTATACAGTAATAGAGAAGACGTACCAGAAATAAGAAGTCAAATTCAAGTAATTCCGCATTCTTAGCATGAAGACTATGATAATTTGGATGTAACGAGTTCCCAATTTTTAAGGCTAGTCCGGACTAAGCCCCAAAAATTTGGATGGCGTATTTGAGAATGAGAGGATATCCCCCACAAACATATGCCATATACAATAAAACACAAGCTGTATTCAGGATATAACTGAGCAAATAGTGAATGATGCAGGCAAGGATACATCTAGATCCTCGGCATGCTCATCCAAATGCAGAGGAGCTCTCTGAACATCTCCAACCGTTTTAAATGAACGTGGTCCAAGAAACGGTATGTTTATGGAAGATGTAGTTAAGAAACCGCCTTTTTTTCCTCGCACTCGAGAGGTGAATATGGCCTAGTCTACATGGCTGAAGGCCTGCAACACCTGCCTAGACTGAACCGGAAAAGAAAGAACTTCTTCCTTTGTCTGTATAAAGTCTGCGTCCAATGATGCCAGCAGTTTCTCTCTTGTTGCAGCATTCAGATTCGTCGGAACAAATTCAGGGTAGTATTGATGGATGAAATCCATCGCAACCATGTGCTGTTCCGAAAGGGAAGGGTAATCCTCTTCGTTATCCCTTTCACCATCCGAGACAATCAGTTGCGAATCTCGGTCCACTGCATCTGCGTGAACTGACGACTGGACCGACCCAGCACCATCTGATAGCCCAGGTTCTGAGTCTGAGGGAGGCTGCACCTGCATTTGCTGGGATGCCGGGATGCTGCGATCAGCTGCGCAATTTGCGACAGCAAGTCCGTCGTCGAGGCCTAAGGAGCAGAGGTCTTCTGTTTATTAGCCGCTTGCTGCTCCTGGAACAGTGCGCCGGATATGAATCTCTTCTCCGAACGTCACGATGATCGAGGCCTCGTCTCCCTAGCTACCGGATGGTCCGACTTCATGGCGAAGAGTGGTCCCTTCTTTGCGCAGCAGGCTGGATATCCGAAGTCGGGTAGCTAGGATGCAGTCATGTGTGCTTTAATAACGTAGTGGAGGAAGCTGTGACTGAAGCCGACCCTGGCTACAGACGAGACGGAGAGTCCCGAGCGGTGAGTGGATGTATGCTCCATCTCGCACAATTTTCCAACCAGAAAACTTCATTTCGGCTTGTGAAACGTAGCGGAGGAAGCTGAGACTTAAGCCGACCCTGGCTGCAGACTAAACTGAGCATCCCGAGCGGAGGGCGGACATATGCTCTGGCTTGTACAAGTTTCTACTAACCACATTTGGCCCCAAATGTTGTTAGGTTAGAGACGGGCCTCTCCCGCTCACGGTCTATTAGACTCACCGAGTACGACTTCCTCCCTATTTCCTCCCCATTTCCATCATCGCTGAGTGAGCTTATTTATATTTAAGTGGTCGCTCTACCCACATCTACACTTCCTTCGACCGCAACAGACTTACCGGTGTCACGGCTCCCACGGACGGAGTAACCGCTTCACCGGTCGAGCTGGCTGCTTGCAAGAGATTAAAACCCTTAACAAAAGGCCCTAACTCTTGCAATCATGAGCACTGCAGCTAGCTCTATATGCTCAACGGAGTGCAATGACAATAGCACACTTGGATGGGTGTCAGAATATCATCATCATGTTCATGTTCCTCTGAAATAGAAACTGACAAAATGAATGATAATGCAGTGAGAGGCCTGGACTCAGAACCTCACCGCCAACAACGTACCGCGACACCGTCTCCAACATCAGTCATCCCAGTGAACACGAGAATGACAAGAGTCCACAGGAGTGCATCGACTAAAGTTGATATCAGTCCTCCAAACTCCACAAGAAAATATATAATTAAGATACATGAATAATAGCAATCAAAATTAAATTCAAAATATTTTTTGGAAATTTTTTTTTTTTAAAACGCATAAGTTCCCAAAGGGAACATAAAGAGCCCAAAGGCATCCCGATAGAGCCTAAGTGTGGACAAAATCCAAGTTTTTTGATCTACACTACCGGAATAATAATCCATGTATCCTACAGTAATTCTACAGTAATAGAATATGAAAGTGTCAATGACACTGTAGCTCAACTTGACAAATTTGAACTTGTGAAGTTATAAGTGAAATGGCAACCAATTGGTACCAATGTTATTTGGTGAAATTTCAACATAACAGCATTGTGTGTGCACAACGTCAGAGTAATCCATGCTTTTTTTAATGTAAACTGTAAGACTAGCTAAAGGAAGAATGTTGAAACACAAATGCAGTAAGTTCAGAGGTTATTGTAAATGGCAACTTTTTTCACAAAAATGAATGTTAATCAATAGCTCTTATCTAAAGGTCTTGCCTAATGAGCACACTGAATTCAAAAACAATCCTATGATAAATGTGGACTGTAGGCCATGTCAAAGAAGAATGCTGATGCACATACAAAATGCAATAAATTCAAAGATTGTTGCTAACAGCAACAGTTTTTGATGGAAATGAAAAGAAAATCAATAGCTCCTATCTTTGTCACCCTGCATAAGCATACAAAGTTTCAAAACAACCTGATAATGAATGTGCCCTCTGAGGCATGCCAAAGGAAGATGTTAATGCACAAATGCACTAAGTTTGAAGGTCATTGCTTGTGGCAATGTTTTTTTTAAGTTTTTTTTTATGGAAATTCATAACTATACCCTGCAGAGAGTGCAAAAAGAATAAGTTGATGCACAAATGCAGTAAGTTCAAAGGCTGGTGAGAACGACAATAATTTTTTATGGAAATGAAAAAAAGCAATAGCTCACATCTAGAGGTCACCCCGAATACAAATACCAAGTTTCAAAGTGATACAATCATAAATGTGCCCTGAAGGGTGTTAAAGGGAAATATTGAGGTCTGACAGAACTAAGTTCAAAGGTCAGCGACATTTTTTGACAGAAATGGAAGAAAATCGACAGCTCCTGTATGGATGTCACCCCACACAAGCACACCAAGTTTGCAATCGATCCAATCATAATAGCTCCCATCTGGAGGTCACCCCAAACAAGCACACCAAGTTTCAAAGCGATCCGGTCAAAAATGTGCACTGCACTGCCCCAAAGGGAAATACTGATGCATAACTTCATGAAGATCATTGAAGGTCATTGTCAGCGGCAACATTTTTTGACAGAAATTGAAGAAAATCGATAGCTCCCATCTAGAGATAACCCCAAACAAACACAGCAAGTTTCAAACCATTCTGATCATAAATGTGCCCTGTAGGGCATGCCAAAGGAATATGTTGATGCCTGACTAAACTAAGTTCAAAGGTCATTGCCAGTGGCAACATTTTTTGAAGAAAAATGGAAGAAAATCAATAGCTCCCATGTAGAGGCAACCCCAAACAAGCATGCCAGGTTTCAAAACAATTCGATCATAAATGTGCCCTGTAGGGTGTGACAAAGGGAAATATTGAGGCCTGACTGAACTAAGTTCCAAGAACGTTGCCACCGGCAACATTTTTTAATGGAAATGGAAGAAAAGCGATAGCTCCCATCTTGAGGTCACCCCAAACAAGCATACCAAGTTTCAAAGTGATCCAATAATAAATGTGCCCTCCAGGGTGTGCCAAGGGGAAATTTTGATGCATAATTGCATAAGTTCATCAAAGGTTGTTGCCAGCAGCAACATTTCTTGGCAGATATCGAAGAAAGTTGATAGCTCCCATCAAGAGGTAACCCCAAACAAGCATACCAAGTTTCACACCAATCTGATCAGAAATGTGCCCTGTACGGCATGCCAAAAGAATATATTGATGCCTGACTAAACTAAGTTCAAAAGTCATTGCCAGAGGAAACATTTTTTGATGGAAATGGAAGAAAATCGATAGCTCCCATCTAGAGGTCGACCCAAACAAGCATGCCAGGTTTCAAAGCAATCCGATCATAAATGTGCCCTGTAGGGTGTGCCAGAGGGAAATATTGAGGTCTGACTAAACTAAGTTCTAAGAACGTTGGCCGCGGCAACATTTTTTGATGGAAATTGAAGAAAATCGATAGCTCCCATCTAGAGGGCACCCCAAATAAGCATACCAAGTTTCAAAGCTATCTGATCATAAATGAGACCTGAGAGGTGTGCCAAAGGAAATTGTGGACGTACCTACGTACGTACATACGCCATCGAACGAGAAGTGATGGCAATACCTCAGCTTGACTTTGTGAAGCTAGATCTTCATATGAAGAAAAAACGATACATCGGATAGAAGATGCAAGACTAAATGACCTAATACTCCTAGGGTGAGGACGTAACCATGGGGAAAAACAGACCAATATTCTGTAATACATGTTAAACTCCCAAGAAATTTAATAAAAAAATTCAATAAAAAATAGCCTAAAAGATTAAGAGTTTAACAGGAATATTCAGGTGGAACAGGGATGGAATACTTAACAAACAGTGGAATAATCATTATCAAAAATGATGATGTCAGGCATATGTCCCGAAATTGGGAAACATGAAATAATATAATATTATAAAGTTACAGCCCTGAACGTCTGAAACCACCGTTGAACACTTCCATCATCCAATAACAGCCTTGGATCCACCAATTCTTGCATTGATTTGTGTCTGGCATCCTCAAATGAAAGTGTCAATGACACTGTAGCTCAACTTGTCATGTGATACAGCAATGACAAACGTCTAGGTAATGACCTGATAACAAAGGTACATATAAAGTATTGTAACGGTCTGTACATAAATACTGACCGTTGCCTGTAACAAATGTATAGGTAAAGTATTGTAAAGGTGGGTGACAGTCAGATGCTAAACTACAAAAGAAATCTTTGCGTCCCAGAATGGGTCTGACTGAACCCCAAAATATTTGTTCTCATAGCACAGTGATAACAAAGGCACCCCAAAACACACTCATTCCTGTCCCAAGGTGAAAACAAAGGTACCCAAGAAGTTTCGTGAAGATCAGTTCACAAATATGAGCCGTATAGAAGTTGTGTACAAAAAACTGATTAGACCTAATTTCGGTACAAAATGGCCACTGGCAGCCATCTTGAATTTTGGACCGCACCCAGAAACACTCGTTCTCGTCCCAAGGTGATAACAAAGGAACCCAAGATGTTTCATGAAGATCGGTTCATAAATACAGACTCTAGCCCGAGCCGTATTGACATGTGTACTTACTGTGTGTGAGTAGCACTGAAAAAATCAAAGTTCATCTAATTTGCATAATTTCTGCACGGGAAAAAACCCGTATTATATGTGATGTATCCCATGGTACTAAACATTCACACAAAAAATTATTCAAATCAGCGCTTTCATATGGAAGTTCTGTGCAAAAATCTGATTGCACCAAATTTTGTACAAAATGGCTGTCATCGGCCATCTTGAATTTCGGACCGGACCCAAAAACACTCGTTCTTGTCCCGCAGTGATAACAAAGGTACCCAAGGAGTTTCGTAAAGATCGGTTCATAAATATGGCCTCTAGCCCGAGTCGT
This sequence comes from Pictodentalium vernedei, assembly GCA_031216915.1. Classification (NCBI taxonomy): domain Eukaryota; kingdom Metazoa; phylum Mollusca; class Scaphopoda; order Dentaliida; family Dentaliidae; genus Pictodentalium; species Pictodentalium vernedei. The sequence continues at coordinate 230,345,946 of CM062297.1, read as the reverse complement.
ATTGGCATTTGCACTTACAGTGCTGAAAGTAACACCAAAAAACATCAAAGTTAGTCTAATTTGCATAATTTACACTCGAGAAAAAAACCTGTATTATATGTGATGTATCCCATGGTACTAAACATTCATACAAAAAATTAATCAAATCAGAGCTTTCATATGGAAGTTCTGTACAAAAAACAGATTTCTGCATTGTCGGTACAAAATGGTGGCTGGCAGCCATCTTAAATTTCGGATCACACCCAAAAACACTCGTTCTCGTCCCACAGTCATAACAAAGGTACCCAAATTGTTGACGGACAGACGGACGACGGGCCATGGCATAAGCTCAAATTTGGCTTCGCCAAAGTTGAGCTAAAAAGGAGATTTTAAAGCACAAATGTCCGTTCATTGTTGCTGACTTTAGGGCCAAACAAAGAAAGATGTCTGCGCCAATTCCGGTCACTTCCATGCGCGGAGAGTAAAAGTATGGAGGACCAGATAGGACTTTTAATTTTTGGTTTTGCAAGCAAATTTTGGGGATTGTGGGGGGGGGGGGGGGAGGGGGTTCAAAATTTGTTTGGCCCTTGATAATTTTGAGTTTGCACCACCTAGTCTGGGTCATTGGGTTATAGTATAAAAATATTATTTTCAGGCTTGGTTGAGAGTTCCCCACTTCTTGCAGATTGACTTGAACACCTCCTTGTTCAACATCCATTCAGATGGAAGAATCTTAGCTTTGCGGGATAATGCATCACTTAACACACTTAGGCAACCTGGTATGTGTCTTTCTAGAAGTTGTATATTATTCTGTTAAGCTAGTAAGAGAAGATTTCTCTCAGTTCGTACAACAGAAAGTGAGTTCTGAATATACACATCTACAGTTGAATTGTCCGATAAAATCAGGTCATGATGATTCAAGAGAGATAACCATAGCCTCACAGCCAGAAGACCTGCCAACATCTCCTTCTGGTTGATAAGAAGATCTGCATGTTCCTTTGTCCAGACATCTTGGGTCTGAAGGCTCAGAGAATTGAGAGTCGCTCCCCATCACGAATCACTGGCATCAGTAGAGTAAAAGCAGATTTGGATTCAGGGAGTCCAAAGGAATACCTTGTATCAACCATTGAATATCTGTCCATAGTAAGGCATGTTGAACAAGTGTTTGACCACCGAGGTGGTATTAGTCCCCTACGGCGCTGTTGTGACATAAGGTGTTGGTGTTTTTGTCACGTAAGACATGACCACAGTCAGCAGGAGTATCAGACCGGGGGGGGGGGGGGGGGGGGGGGGGGGGGGGGGGGGGGGGGGGGGGGGGGGGGGGGGGGGGCAGTTTTGGTAAATTAATTGGGGATGGTTCGGCCTGGGGACGGTTCGGCTTGGGGACAATTCGGGTTTCATGACAACAATCAACAGGAGTGTCAGACCTGGGGGTGGTTTGGGTAAAATACAGGTTATCAGACAGGATTTCAAATGTGAATGGAATCTAAAAATTGAAAATTGAGAGAAGTGTAGCTTGGACCATGTTGGAGGGAGGGGTGGTAACATAAAAATAGAGAAAAAAAAGCTTAAAAAACACAGCAAAAATGGCCGTCATTCCGCCATCTTGGATTTTGAAAAAAAAATATTAAGCGTGCACCATCCCTTCAGAACCATTTATCCACGTACCAAATAAGAAAGGTGTAGCTTAAAGCATGTTGGAGGGAGAGGTGGTAACATAGAAACAGACAGACATACAGACGAACAGACAGACAGACAGACAGACAGACAGACAGACAGACAGACATTCAGCCAGACAGACAGACAGACAGACAGATCTTAGATTTTGAAAAAAAAATATAAATAAGCCGCTCACAACCCTTTATCCATGTACCATATATGAAAGGTGTAACATGAACAATGTTGGAGGGAGGGGTGGTAACATAAAATAGAGAAAAAAGCTTAAAAAAACACAAAAATGACTGCCATGGCGCCATCTTGAATTTTGAAAAAAAAATATTGAACATGCATCATCCCATCATAATCTTCTATCCATGTGCCAAATATGAAAAGTGTAGCTTGAACCATGTTGGAGTGAGGGGTGGTAATATAAAATAGAGAAAAAAGCTTAAAAAAACACAACAAAAATGGCCGCCATGCCGCCATCTTGGATTTTGAAAAAAAAAATATATTGAACATGCATCATCTCCTCCCAACCCTCTATCCCTGTGCCAAATATGCAAAGTGTAGCTTGAACCATGTTGGAGGGAAGGGTGGTAACATGAAAATACAGAAGAAAGCTTAAAAAAACACAACAAAAATGGCCGCCATTCCGCCATCTTGGATTTTGAAACAAAGATTTTGAGCGTGCATCATCCCCTCAGAACCATTTATCCATGTATCAAATATGAAAGGTGTAGCTTAAAGCATGAAGTAGGGAGAGGTGGTAACATAAAAACAGACAGACAGATGGACAGACGGACGGACGGACAGATAGACAGGCGAACAGACAGACAGAGTGCAATCCTATAGTCCCCTTACGGTTCCCATAGGGGACTAATAACCAACTCATTTAATGCAATCTATCGATCCAGAGAGTCAATGTTTGGCTTCCATCACTAAGCAGACAGAACTGAAGTGAACGAAGACGTAGTCTGCTCAGCGGAATGAGAGAGATGCAAAGTGGAGATGCAAAGGCCGATAAGGCAGAGGAATTCTCTGGCAGTGAACTCTGGTCACTCTGGAGAAGTTGCAAAAGCTTTCAGAATCTTTGCTCTTGCTAGAAATGCTACACAGATGTGATTTAAGTGAGTAACAAACTCCATCCCTAGATCTGTGAAAGTTTGAGATGGAGATAAGTCCAACTTCTCCCAGTTCGGTTGAAGTCCAAGCGACTGAAGCAGATGTAATAACTGTTGAACATTTTTTTTCCAGAATCGATTGATTTGGATGTCTCTGGAAAGTTACAAAATTTATAGTAATTTATATATTTTTTATACTTACCAATGACCCAGACTTAGCTGGTGCTAACTCTAACAAAACCAGGGCCAAACACAAATTTTGCCCCCCAATCCTCAAAATTTGCATCCAAAACCAAAAGAAATCATGTCCTATAGGACCTCCATACTACGCCCCCACTGCGCATGCGCAGTGTCAAGGACGTCCCGAAATTGACGCCAATTATCATTCTTACTGGCAGTGCCTGGTCAGTGCTATGTACTCAGCGGGGAGGCAAGAGTTCCCAACTCCTGGGAGGGCCATCCCTGTCTGGGTCATTGGTAAGTATAAAAAATATATAAATTACTATAAATTTTTTAACATTTTTATACTGTACCAATGACCCAGACTTAGCTGAATAGTAAACAGGCTGGAGGGCCTAGGACATAGAGGAAAATCCAATAAGCTCAATTATATAATAAAGAGGTAACCCCTTAAGGAGAAAAGGAGTATTAGGCTTTACATGTATCTTTCTTATTTAATATTAAATTAGAAAGATACAAAACCCTTAATAATTGAGCACAATAATATTCATGTTCTCTATTTACATCCAGTATAACCCTTATACTAATTATTTTTAAAGTAAGCCAATAAATAAAGTAGTCCAGAGAATTGAGACTCTTTATAATCTTTTAAAAGTGTCCGAGTATTGTATATTAAAGCCCGTTTGACACTTGACATATACAAATGCTTCACACCGAGCTACACTTTAAAAATAAGACATGAATGAATTTTAACATTAATATTACACTTTAAAACCATCCCGGAAGCGACTCAGAAATACTGACTTTGGAGGAGGCATTCCCTTGCTTTTCACTATAAAGCAGGTGATCTAAGGGAACACCCGCCCCCCCCCCCCCTCCCCTTGCCCTGGGTCAAATAGCCCAGAGCGAAGAGGGCAGCCGGACGGAGTCACTGCCGGAACAGAAAGCCTGCATAACTATAGTTGCAACTGTTTAGTGGACGACATTCTGAGCAACAGATAACGGACCTAAACAATGCAGGTCTCCAGAAATGGACTCAATATTTCTGAGATAAAAATTTGTGAATGTGGATGGCTGAGACCAATAAGCAGCCTTCATTAAATCTGTAATAGCAACACTATTAGCATAAGCCCAAGAAGTAGCAAGAGCTCTTACTTCATGAGCGGAAATCTTAAGCACAGACTGCTGAGAAGATAAACTCTCATAAGCAGTACGGATAGTTAATTGAATCCATCTAGCAATAGAGTGGACCGAAATGTCCCTTCTATTAGGCATCAAAGACAGAAAGAAACGTTTCCGTCCCTTTCTGATAAACTGAGATCTCTGTTTATAGATACGTAACGCTCTAACAGGACAGAGTAAAGGCCTACGCCCATCTGAAGACGGAAGAGCCTTAATAACAATAGGTTCCGGATATTTATTAGGAGCCTGATTCTTAGCTAAAAAACCCACATTAGTAGTGAAGGTGATAGTGTTCCCGACACTACGATAGTGAGAATCATCCACCGACAGTGCATGAAGCTCACTGACTCTTCTAGCAGAAGAGAAAGCTAAGAGAAAAGCTGTCTTATAAGATAAGAATTTGAAATCTACTGTCCCAAGAGGTTCAAATGGCTTTTCCTTCAATTTAAGAAGAACCCAAGCTAAATTCCATTTAGGAATTAATCTAAGAGTTCTGGGTCTATTTATCGAGAAGTTTCTAACCAACTTAGATAAAGAGACATTAGATCCAATTTGTAAACTATCATGATGTGCATAGGTATCAGATAACATAGACCTATAACCCTTAATAGTAACAGGCTGCAGTTTGATTTCGTCAAACAAGTATACTAGAAAGTTTGCAATGTCTGGTATAGAGGGATCAAAAATATCTACAGAATGATCCCTACACCAACAACGAAAAACCTTCCACTTAGCCGCATAGTTTAGCGAAGAGGAGGTCCTCCTACAGTTAGAAATCGCGTCCACTGCTCGTCCTGTAAAGTGCTTGCCATGCAAGAAGGACCGCACAACGGAAAAACGTGAAGGTTGAGACCTTGCGGGTTGAGATGGAGTTGGCGTGATTTCCCCTGCGAAAGAAGATCCTCCCGTGGAGGAAGCTTTCGCGGTAAGTCCCACAACAGACACCTGAGTAGATTTATCCACGGTCTCTGTGGCGACAGAGATGCTACCAACAGAATCTTGCATTGAGATTGTTTTATCTTTAGCAATACTTGTTGAATTAACGGCGCTGGAGGATACGCATATCCTATCATTCCGTCCCAAGGGATCGACAGAGCGTCTACTGCAAATGCTCTTGGATCCGGACACGGAGACACATACGTCTGCAACTGATTGTTGAGATGTGTCGCAAATAAGTCTATCATTGGCCGTTCCCATTGGTAGCAAATCTGATTGAATACTTGTTTGTTGAGAGTCCACTCCGACGGCAACAAGCGACCCTTTCGTGAAAGGGAGTCAGCTAGCACATTCAGACGACCCGGTATGTGACGGACCGAAAGAAGAACCTGATGTTCTAGCGCAAACAGAAGGATTCTTTCCGTTAGATTGAACAACGGAACTGAATGAGTGCCTCCCTGATTCCGTATATACGCCACTACTGTCGTATTGTCGGATAGGATTTGGACATGAGCATTGTGAATAATGTCCATCCAATGACATAACGCAAGCCAAATTGACATCATTTCCTTGATTTTTATGTGCTTGCACAGGAATTGCGGATCCCAAAGACCCTGGCATCTCGAATCCGTTGGGATCAATGATGCACCCCAACCTGTTTGACTGGCATCCGTCATAATGGTAAAACTCGGATCCGGCAACTGCAGCGGAACTCCCTGAGTTAACCACTGAATGTTTGCCCAAGTCTGAATCTCTTGTTTCACTTGATCTGACAAGAGAACGTCTACGTCGAGCGAATGAATTCTCACACTCCAATTCTGAGTCAAGAAAATTTGGAGAGGACGCGTGCGTAACCGCCCCATCGGAATGAGATCCGCAGCGGCTCCGCACAGACCTATCAGTCTCATAAATTCTCTCGCTGTGACTTTGTCTGCGTGCAGACAATAGCGAGCGTAACAACTGACTAATTTCGCTCTGGTTAACGGCAGACGAACGAGATTGTTGTGCGTCTCGAAGCTCATTCCCAGATGAGTGAATGACTTGGACAGCACCAGATCCGACTTCTCCTCGTTTACTATAAAACCGAGACGTCGGAGCAATAGAAGTAGATTCTGAACATCGTTCTGAAGCGTTAACTCGTTGCCGTACCTCTGAAGAATGTCGTCCAGGTAGGCCGACGTTACCGCAGACGAATGAGCTCGGAAATAGATCATTACCGAGTTCATTACCCGAGTGAAAGCCCAGGGTGCTAGATTCAATCCGAAGTACATCGCCCGGAATTGATACACCACTCCTAGGACTGCGAAGCGTAGATACTTTCTGAATGTCGAATGTACCATGACGTGAAAGTACGCATCTTTGAGATCTATGCTTGTTGCATAATCGTTCACCCGAATACTCGCTCTGACCGACCGAATCGTCTCCATATAAAATTTCGGAGCGACGATCAGCTTGTTTATCCAGCTCAAATCTATGACTGGACGGAACGAGCCGTCTGGTTTCGGAACCAGAAATAGATGGCTGTAGAATCCCGGAGTCTCCTGGTTTTCTACGACCTCTACCCGCGTTCTTCATTAAAAGAGACTGCACCTCTGATAACAGAGCGTCTCTTTTCTGCGGATTTGATGGAAATTGAGTCCTCTTTGGACTTCGAGTTAATGGAGGCTTTCATTTGAAGGATATCTTTAGACCTTCCGAAGTCACTCCTCTCACCCAAGGGTCATCCGTAATCGACGCCCATTCTTGTGAAAAGCTCGACAGCCTTCCGCCAACCGGTACGCGATAGAGGTTTAAGCCATCACCTCCTGGACCTGCGAGGCCTGCGGTAGGAGAAACCACGTCCTCCACGACCCGCACCTCGTCCCGTCGACCTCGGGCGTCCGACCGGTTGTCCCGGCCCGAAGAACGTCCCGAACGAGAGTCGCTACCCTGACGGTCTGTCGAATAAGACCAAGAGGACGCACCGGAACCTCTATAGGAACCTCTCTTGGGCGCATTAGACCCAGAAGTGCCTGTCTTATTCTTGTCTGCTGTATCCGACTTCTTAGAAGCAGATTTGAACAACAGAGAATCCGAAGCTTTCTTTGTAATTTTATCATAAATAGCAGAAAGCTTGCCGTCAAAGAGAAGTTCTCCGGAGACTGAAGCGACTCTAAGAGAGTTCTTCACCTTAGTATCCACGAGTGTGGATGTAGCTAGGGCTGCGTCACGTCTAACCAACTCCAGGTTTGCCACAGAAAGGGCGGAGTTACACATGGAATAAGCTACTGCCCTTGAAAGAAGTCTTAAAGAGGATTGTATATTCTGAAACTCTTTCCCTTGAAGGCGCAGTGATAACGCCTTAGTAAGGTGATCTGCGTAAGATAAGGCATCTAAATTGGCTCTGTTAGACGCAATAGCTGTTTCCAACACCGCGGTTGGAATAGAAGCCGACGACGGTAATGATAGCTCTAAGTCTTCCGCCTCGTCGTCCATACGCAGAGGAACTCTCAGGATACCCTGTCCTGCCCTGTCGAATTTATTCCTTGCATTAATGAAAGGCAGGTTGAGAGTATTGGCGGACAAGAAACCTGCTTTCCCCGTCTTGGAAGCAAGTTTAAATATAGCGTCGTTCAATAATTCAAATGTTCTTGCAACATTATTGGACTGCGACGGAAACTCGGGAGCGATGTCCCTGAACCGCTCAAAAAATTCAGAGTCCAATGACGCTATAATCCTCTTGTCCGGAACCGCAGCAGTCTGGCCCGACGGAACAACTTGAGGGAGAAAGTGCCGAATGAAGTCCACGGCAGCTTTATGTTGTTCCGAAAGGGATAGCTCCAAATCATCCGTATCCCTTTCACCATCCGGTCGGACCTCATGATGCTCCCGGTCGTCCGCCCCCGATGCTTCGGCGGAGCGTACCGACCCAGCGCCGTCGGATAATTCTCGATCCGACACCGTTTCTGTCGGCTGCTGGGATGCTGCGATAAGCTGTGCTATCTGCATAAGAATGTCCGGCTTCGAGACCTGCGGAGGCGCAGTCTTTCGCTGCTTCGCCGAGGGCAGCTCCGCATCAGATGGCTCCAGCATACTTTTTCTATGCGAACGTCCGGAGTCCATCGGTCTCGAGTCCCTGGCTGCCGGATGGTGTGACCTGGTCGCCGAAGAATCCTTGATCGGCGAAGCTGGTAAGATATCGGCGGTCACGCAGCCAAGGTGCGGTTGTGTGCGCTGACGAGAAGAAGAAGCCTTAGCAGTCTCCGCGGACTGCCTATACAACGGAGCGTCCCGAGCGACGGACGTATGCTCCGCTAAAGACACATTTTGTACCACAACATCTGGTCCCAGATGTTGTTGTACGAGAGAGGGGCCTCTCTCGCTCGCGGCCCGGCTGGACCTGGACGAGCTAGGAACCAGACTCAAAGGCTTCCTCCGATCTCGCTTACTATCCGCCGTCACTGGGTGTGCACATTGAATGTTTATAGTGCTCGCATCACCCAACATTTCCTCCTGGACCGCATCGGACAAACCCGGCTGCCGAACCATTCGGTGAATGGACGCTACACCGGGCGAGCTAGCGGACGACATTTGTCTAATCTCCATGAGCAGTTTTGCCGCTAGCTCTGAATTCATTTGTGACGACGGAAGCGCACTTGCAGAAGATAACATGGAAACATCACCCTGTTCTTGTTCCTCTGAAATAGAAACTGAGTGTAGAGTGACCTTGCGGAGAAAGAGCCGGCATAGCCCTTTCTCCAGAAACAACATACCGTGACACACGTTTCCAATGTTTGTCATCCCAATATTGACATATAGAACAGGGATTAGTGCGAGAACACTGACTACAATTAATACAATGATCATGAAAGTCAGAGGAAGATTTCTTCCCATTACAATTTGAACAATATCCTTTCATTGTGAAAAGTCAACAACAAGTCCTAGTTACTCGCACAAACCCCTGACACAAAGATACATAATAACATGATCCATTAATAAATGAAAAAACAATTGCAAATCAAAATAATTTTGAAAAAATATTTTTTCAGCGAAGCCCAAGTTGCTGAAAAGTAATGTTGAGCCCCGATGGCAAAGTGTGGTCAAAAATTTTAAATTTATATTAAATAATTAATGAGACACTTACGAATAATATAAATGTATCTTATAGTGAGATAAACTACACCAAAGGCAAACAGCCCCCCTCAAAAAAGGCTGTTGCCAATGTAAACAAACAGTGTAAACACCAGAAAACATGACTCCAGGCACTGAAAAAACTGGCCCGAAATCAGTCATCAAAATTACACTCTATCTGATGCAAGACAGAGACACCCAGGGGAGAATCTGCAGAACATCAGATGGAAGATGCAGAACACAACGTTTATACACCCATGGGTGAAAACGTAACTATGGGGAAAATAACAGAAAACATTCTGTATCCAAGCAACTCTCCCAGGAAAATTTTAGAAATGAACTTTCTCAAAAATATGCCAAAAGCATGGGAGAATTGCAAGGGGGGACTTTAGAAGGCTAGGGGAGAGGAAACACTGAATAAGCAGTGCAACATTTAGCAAGAATGACAACAAGAGGCCCATGCCTCGAAAATAGGCAACTTAACATAATTTCATCAAAAAATTTTAAGTACAGCCCTGATTATTTTTTGTCACTTCTTTTTCCTCTCCTCCTTCTATATCCTCCTTAGAATCACCATTTCTCCAAAAATTACGTGTCTGGCATCCTTTAAACTGAGATTTACAAGCACAAAGATCAGTGAGATGTTGACTGATGAAGGGCCAAACAGAGAATGATAATTGGCGCCAATTTCGGGACGTCCTTGACACTGCGCATGCGCAGTGGGGGCGTAGTATGAAGGTCCTATAGGACATGATTTCTTTTGGTTTTGGATGCAAATTTTGGGGATTGGGGGGCAAAATTTGTGTTTGGCCCTGGTTTTGTTAGAGTTAGCACCAGCTAAGTCTGGGTCATTGGTACAGTATAAAAATATGTAAAATTTGAAGTAATTTGTATATTTTTTATACTTACCAATGGCCCAGACTTAGCTGGTGCAAACCCATAAATATCCAGGACCAAAAACAAATTTTGAAACCCCCAAAATTTGCATAGAAATCCGAAAAATCAGTTCTATCTGGTCCTCTATATTTTATTACTGCACATGCGTCATAACCAGGAAGACACCGAAATTGGTGTCAAGCATCATTCTTTCTAGTTTTGTGCTTGCTAAATGTTATAAATCAGCAGGGAGGTATGTGTGCCCACTCACGGGAGGGCCATCCCTTCTGGGTGATTGGTAAGTATAAAAAATGTTAAAAAATTTATAGTAATTTATATATTTTTTATACTTACCAATGACCCAGACTTAGCTGGTGCTAACTCCACAAAAACCAGGGCCAAACACAAATTTTGCCCCCCAATCCCCAAAATTTGCATCCAAAACAAAAAGAAATCATGTCCTAAAGGACCTCCATAGTACGACTCTACTGCGCATGCGCAGTGACGCAGTAGTCCCGAAATTGGCGCCAAATATCATTCTTACTGGCAGTGCCTGGTCAGCGCTATGTACTCAGCGGGGAGGCAAGAGTTCCCAACTCAGGGAGGGCCATCCCCGTCTGGGTCATTGGTAAGTATAAAAAATATATAAATTACTATAAATTTTTTAACATTTTTATACTGTACCAATGACCCAGACTTAGCTGAATAGTAAACAGGTTGGAGGGCCTAGGACATAGAGGAAAATCCAATAAGCTCAATTATATAATAAAGAGGTAACCCCTTAAGGAGAAAAGGAGTATTAGGCTTTACATGTATCTTTCTTATTTAATATTAAATTAGAAAGATACACTACCCTTAATAATTGAGCACAATAACATTCATGTTCTCTATTAACATCCAGTATAACCCTTATACTAATTATTTTTAAAGCAAGCCAATAAATAAAGTAGTCCAGAGAATTGAGACTCTTTATAATCATTTAAAAGTGTCCGAGTATTGTATATTAAAGCCCGTTTGACACTTGACATATACAAATGCTTCACACCGAGCTACACTTTAAAAATAAGACATGAATGAAATTAAACATTAATATTACACTTTAAAACCATCCCGGAAGCGACTCAGAAATACTGTCTTGGAGGAGGCATTCCCTTGCTTTTCACTATAAAGCAGGTGACCTAAGGGAACACCCGCCCCCCCCCCCCTTCCCCTTGCCCTGGGTCAAATAGCCCAGAGCGAAGAGGGCAGCCGGACGGAGTCACTGCCGGAACAGAAAGCCTGCATAACTATAGTTGCAACTGTTTAGTGGACGACATTCTGAGCAACAGATAACGGACCTAAACAATGCAGGTCTCCAGAAATGGACTCAATATTTCTGAGATAAAAATTAGTAAATGTGGAAGGCTGAGACCAATAAGCAGCCTTCATTAAATCTGTAATAGCAACACTATTAGCATAAGCCCAGGAAGTAGAAAGAGCTCTTACTTCATGAGCAGAAATCTTAAGCACAGACTGCTGAGAAGAAGATAAATCTTCATACGCAGTACGGATAGTTAACTGAATCCATCTAGCAATAGAATGGACTGAAATGTCCTTTCTATTAGGCATCAAAGACAGAAAGAAACGTTTCCGTCCCTTTCTGATGAACTGAGATCTCTGTTTATAGATACGTAGTGCTCTAACAGGACAGAGTAAAGGCCTACGCCCGTCTGAAGACGGAAGAGCCTTAATAACAATAGGTTCCGGATATTTATTAGGAGCCTGATTCTTAGCTAAAAAACCGACATTAGTAGTGAAGGTGATAGTGTTCCCAACACTACGATAATGAAAATCATCCACCGATAGTGCATGAAGCTCACTGACTCTTCTGGCAGAAGAGAAAGCTAAGAGAAAAGCTGTCTTATAAGATAAGAATTTGAAATCTACTGTCCCAAGAGGTTCAAATGGCTTTTCCTTCAATTTAAGGAGAACCCAAGCTAAATTCCACTTAGGAATTAATCTAAGAGTTCTGGGTCTATTTATCGAAAAGTTCTAACCAATTTCGATAAAGAGACATTAGATCCAATTTGTAAACTATCATGATGTGCATAGGTATCAGATAACATAGATCTATAACCCTTTATAGTAACAGGCTGCAGTTTGATTTCGTCAAACAAGTATACTAGAAAGTTTGCAATGTCTGGTATAGAGGGATCAAATATATCTACAGAATGATCCCTACACCAACGACGGAAAACCTTCCACTTAGCCGCATAGTTTAGCGAAGAGGAGGTCCTCCTACAGTTAGAAATCGCGTCCACTGCTCGTCCTGTAAAGTGCTTGCCATGCAAGAAGGACCGCACAACGGAAAAACGTGAAGGTTGAGACCTTGCGGGTTGTGATGGAGTTGGCGCGATTTCCCCTGCGAAAGAAGATCCTCTCGTGGAGGAAGCTTCCACGGTAGGTCCCACAACAGACACCTGAGTAGATTTATCCACGGTCTCTGTGGCGACAGAGATGCTACCAACAGAATCTTGCATTGAGATTGTTTTATCTTTAGCAATACTTGTTGAATTAACGGCGCTGGAGGATACGCATATCCTATCATTCCGTCCCAAGGGATCGACAGAGCGTCTACTGCAAATGCTCTTGGATCCGGACACGGGGACACATACGTCTGCAACTGATTGTTGAGATGTGTCGCAAATAAGTCTATCATTGGCCGTTCCCATTGGTAGCAAATCTGATTGAATACTTGTTTGTTGAGAGTCCACTCCGACGGCAACAAGCGACCCTTTCGTGAAAGGGAGTCTGCTAGCACATTCAGACGACCCGGTGTGTGACGGACCGAAAGAAGAACGTGATGTTCCAACGCAAACAGAAGGATTCTTTCCGTTAGATTGAACAACGGAACTGAATGAGTGCCTCCCTGATTCCGTATATACGCCACTACTGTCGTATTGTCAGATAGGATTTGGACATGAGCATCTTGAATAATGTCCATCCAGTGATGTAACGCAAGCCAAATTGACATCATTTCCTTGATGTTTATGTGCTTGCACAGGAATTGCGGATCCCAAAGACCCTGGCATCTCGAATCCGTTGGGATTAATGATGCACCCCAACCTGTTTGACAGGCATCCGTCATAATGGTAAAACTCGGATCCGGCAACTGCAGCGGAACTCCTTGAGTTAACCACTGAATGTTTGCCCAAGTCTGAATCTCTTGTTTCACTTGATCTGACAAGAGAACGTCTACATCGAGCGAATGAATTTTCACACTCCAATTCTGAGTCAGGAAAATTTGAAGAGGCCGTGTGCGTAGCCGTCCCATCGGAATGAGATCCGCGGCGGCTCCGCACAGACCTATCAGTCTCATAAATTCTCTCGCCGTGACTTTGTCTGCATTCAGACAATAGCGAGCGTAACAACTGACTAATTTCGCTCTGGTTAACGGCAGACGAACGAGATTGTTGTGCGTCTCGAAGCTCATTCCCAGATGAGTGAATGACTTGGAGGGCACCAGATCCGACTTCTCCTCGTTTACTATGAAACCGAGACGTCGGAGCAATAGAAGAAGATTCTGAACATCGTTCTGAAGCGTTAACTCGTTGCCGTACCTCTGAAGAATGTCGTCCAGGTAGGCCGACGTTACCGCAGACGAATGAGCTCGGAAGTAGATCATTACCGAGTTCATTACCCGAGTGAAAGCCCAGGGTGCTAGATTCAATCCGAAGCACATGGCCCGGAACTGATACACCACTCCTAGGACTGCGAAGCGTAGATACTTTCGGAATGTCGGATGTACCATGACGTGAAAGTACGCATCTTTGAGATCTATGCTCGTTGCATAATCGTTCACTCGAATACTCACTCTGACCGATCGAATCGTCTCCATATAAAACTTCGGAGCGACGATCAGCTTGTTTATCCAGCTCAAATCTATGACTGGACGGAACGAGCCATCTGGTTTCGGAACCAGAAACAGATGGCTGTAGAATCCCAGCGATTCCTGGTTTTCTACGACCTCTACTGCGTTCTTCATTAAAAGAGACTGCACCTCTGATACCAGAGCGTCTCTTTTCTGAGGATTTGACGGAAGATGAGTCCACTTTGGACTTCGAGTTAATGGAGGCTTTCGTTTGAAGGATATCTTTAGACCTTCCGAAGTCACTCCTCTCACCCACGGGTCGTCCGTAATCGACGCCCACTCTTGAGAAAAACTCGACAACCTTCCGCCAACCGGAACGCGATAGAGGTTTAAGCCATCACCTCCTGGATCTGCGAGGCCTGCGGTAGGAGAAACCACGTCTTCCACGACCCGCACCTCGCCTCGTCGACCTCGGGGCGTCCGACCGATTGTCCCGGCCTGAAGGACGTCCCGAACGAGAGTCGCTATCCTGACGGTCTCTCGAATAAGAGCCAGAGGACGCACCGGAACCTCTATAGGAACCTCTCTTGGGCGCATAAGACCCAGAAGTGCCCGCCTTATTCGTGTCTGCTGTATCCGACCTTTTAGGAGCGGATCTGAACAACAGAGAATCACTAGCTTTCTTTTTAATATTATCATAAATAGCGGAAAGCTTGCCGTCAAAGAGAAGATCTCCTGAGACCGAAGCGACTCTAAGAGAGTTCTTCACCTTAGAATCCACTAGTGTGGATGTAGCCAGGGCTGCGTCACGTCTAACCAACTCCAGATTTGCCACTGAAAGGGCGGAGTTACACGTGGAATAAGCTACTGCCCTTGAAAGAAGTCTTAAAGAGGATTGTATATCCTGAAACTCTTCCCCTTGAAGGCGCAGTGATAACGCCTTAGTAAGGTGATCTGCGTAAGATAAGGCATCTAAATTGGCTCTGTTAGACGCAATAGCTGTTTCCAACACTGCGGTTGGAATAGAAGCTGACGACGGTAATGATAGCTCTAAGTCATCCGCCTCGTCGTCCATACGCAGAGGAACTCTCGGTATACCCTGTCCTGCCGTGTCGAATTTATTCCTTGCATTAATGAAAGGCAGGTTGAGAGTATTTGCAGACAAGAAACCTGCTTTCCCCGTCCTGGAAGCAAGTTTAAAAATAGCGTCGTTCAATAATTCAAATGTTCTTGCAACATTATTGGACTGCGACGGAAACTCAGGAGCGATGTCCCTGAACCGCTCAAAAAATTCAGAGTCCAATGACGCTATAATTCTCCTGTCCGGAAGCGCAGCAGTCTGGCCCGACGGAACAACTTGAGGAAGAAAGTGCCGGATGAAGTCCACGGCAGCTTTATGTTGTTCCGAAAGGGATAGCTCCAATTCATCCGTATCCCTTTCACCATCCGGTCGGACCTCCCGATGTTCCCGGGCGTCCGCCCCCGATGCTTCGGCGGAGCGTACCGACCCAGCGCCGTCGGATAATTCTCGATCCGACACCGTTTCTGTCGGCTGCTGGCATGCTGCGATAAGCTGTGCTATCTGCACTAGAATGTCCGACGTCGAGACCTGCGGAGGAGCGGTCTTTCGCTGCTTCGCCGAGGGCAGCTCCGCATCAGATGGCTCCCGCATACTTTTCCTATGCGAACGTCCGGAGTCCATCGGTCTCGAATCCCTGGCTGCCGGATGGTGTGACCTGGACGCTACACCGGGCGAGCTAGCGGACGACATTTGTCTAATCTCCATGAGCACTTTTGCCGCGAGCTCTGAATTCATTTGTGACGACGGATGCACACTTGAAGAAGATAACATGGAAACATCACCCTGTTCTGGTTCCTCTGAAATAGAAACTGAGAGAGTAGAGTGACCTTGTGGAGAAAGAGCCGGCATCGCTCTTTCTCCAGAAACAACATATCGTGACACACGTTTCCAATGTTTCTCATCCCAATGTTCACATATAGGACAGGGATTAATGCGAGAACACTGACTACAATTAATACAATGATCATGAAAGTCAGAGGAAGATTTCTTCCTATTACAATTTGAACAAAGTCCCTTCATTGTGAAAGAACAACAATAAGTCCTAGTTACTCGCAAAAACCCCTGACACAAAGATACATAATAACATGATCCATTAATAAATGAAAAAACAATTGCAAAACAAAATAATTTTGAAAAAATATTTTTTCAGAGAAGCCCAAGTTGCTGAAAAGTAACGTTGAGCCCCGATGGATCTGATGGTAAAGTGTGGTCAAAAATTTTAAAATTATATAAAATAATTAATGAGACACTTTCGGATAATATAAATGTATCTTATAATGAGATAAACTACCACAAAGGCAAACAGCCCCCCTCAAAAAAGGCTGTTGCCAATGAAAACAAACAGTGTAAACACACTAGAAAACATGACTCCAGGCACTGAAAAAACTGGCCCGGAATCAGTCATCAATTACACTCTATCTGATGCAAAACAGAGACTCCCAGGGGAGAATCTGCAGAACATCAGATGGAAGATGCAGAACACAAACGTTATACACCCATGGGTGAAAACGTAACTATGGGGAAAATAACAGAAAACATTCTGTAACCAAGCAACTCTCCCAGGGAATTTTAGAAATGAAACTTCTCAAAAATATGCCAAAAGCATGGGAGAATTGCAAGGGGGGACTTTAGAAGGCTAGGGGAGAGGAAACACTGAATAAGCAGTGCAACAATTAGCAAGAATGACAACAAGAGGCCCATGCCTCGAAAATAGGCAACTTAACATAATTTCAACAAAAAATTTTAAGTACAGCCCTGATTATTTTTTGCCACTTCTTTTTTCCTCTCCTCCTTCTATCCTCCTTAGAATCACATTTTCTCCAAAAATTACGTGTCTGGCATCCTTTAAACTGAGATTTACAAGCACAAAGATCAGTGAGATGTTGACTGATGAAGGGCCAAACAGAGAATGATATTTGGCGCCAATTTCGGGACGACTGCGTCACTGCGCATGCGCAGTAGAGTCGTACTATGGAGGTCCTTTAGGACATGATTTCTTTTTGTTTTGGATGCAAATTTTGGGGATTGGGGGGCAAAATTTGTGTTTGGCCGTGGTTTTTGTGGAGTTAGCACCAGCTAAGTCTGGGTCATTGGTACAGTATAAAAATATACAAATTACTTTAAATTTTACATATTTTCATACTACAACAAATGGCCCAGACTTAGCTGGATAATACAAAGGCTGGAGGGCCTTGGACTTCAAAGGAAAACAATAATATCTCTATTGCTCTGACTGAAAGGAGGACTCAAACATGAGAACAGGAGATAAATGAGGAATCTTTTTGCCTTTTTCTATCTAATCACAAAGAGACATAACACCAACCATTTAAAGGATCAATATATAATAAATTCCCCATTTAATGACAGCATAACCCATATGCTAATTCGGTGAAGGAGAGCAATTATTAAGCTAATCCAGAGAATGAGACGTTTTGTACTGAATTAAAAGTGTCCGAGGATTGTATATTAACATGCATTTGACACGTGACTTATACATAATGCTTCACACCGAGCTACACTCTCAATATTATTACAATAAGGCAGATATTGCTTCACATCAAGCTACACATTAAAACCACTCGGCACCGACCCCCGACTACTGTCCCTGGGAGACGCATTCCCATGCTTTTCACTAAAAATCCAGATGAACTAAGGGAAACTGTCCCCCCCCCCCCCCCCCACTTCCCCTTGTTCTGAAGGAACTAATCCTCAGAATGAAGAGGGCAGCGGGCTGGCGTCAGTGCTCGAGCAGGCTGCACAAGACATCTAAAAGATGTTACATTAATGGACGACATTCTCTGCAGCAGAAAGTGGACCCAAGGATCTGAGGTCACCGGAAATAGACTCTAAGTTTCTAAGATAAAACTTGGTAAAAGTAGAAGGTTGTGTCCAGTAAGCTGCTTTTATTAAATCAGTAATGGTAATACTATTAGAATAAACCCAAGAAGAAGATAAAGCTCTAACTTTGTGAAGCCGAAATCTCATTCACAGAACGCTGATCTGAAGAAAGATTCTCATAGGAAATATGTACTGCCAAATGAATCCACCTGGGAACCAAATGAACTGAAATATCTTTTCTGTTAGGAATAAGGGATAGTAAAAATCTCTTTCTGCTTTTTCTAGACTCAGATTCATGGTACACATACATGTAAAATGGTTACAAACAAACATATTGCACAAATGTAATGAGTAGTATACCGTGGGAAGTGGCATAGCCAGATTGGCTTTCTACCTGCCACCCCCTGGAAGATGGGGTGATTGCAAACAGACTGTGACTAAATGAGTGAACTTAGAACCAATTATGTGACACATGATGGAGAATGACGATCGAATCATTCCTTTTCTGGGATTGGAGGTTTGGTGCTTCATATACGCCGGCAGAAAGATGGTGCTTCAAGGTTGGCAAGAAGCAACCTGCTTATAAGACTCACTCCACCACTCATCATAGGGCGGTGACAAACCCCATCGTGAAGTTTGTATCGTTTTGACTGCTACAAAGAGGTAGGTCATGATGTTTGGGCGTGGAGTCTACGTTAGCTGCATCATCATCATAGGATAACGAATGTTATCATTTATTTGTTTAGATTATTGTTTGCAAGTTCTTAATTGTGTACATATAGTATTTTACATACCACAACTGTAAGGAAGAAGCACAACAGGTTGCATAAGATGAAGATGCCAGATGAAGACGCAGAGCATGACTTTGACAATTTCCAAGTTTACGAAGTGCAATCAGGGCAGTAGGGATTATTGCAGCTGACAAAACTGGGATATGAGGAAATGAATGTGAAAGTTAAGTTGTTCTTAAGCATGTTTCTGTCACTAATATTACGAGTTGTGTCATCCAGAGCATTCCATAGTTTTGGGAAGGAATATAAAGGAAGTTTAGCCAGAGTTGGGTCCATGTTTTTTCTATGTATAGGAGGCCCGACTGTCTGGTTGTCCTACCAGATGGATTGTCAATAATTTTAAATATATCATTTTGGGAATTAATCTTAAGGTTTGAGGCCTATTGATAGAGAAATTTCTAACTAGCTTGGATAAAGAATGATCTGATAAAATAACCAAATAATCATGATGAGTATATGGCTCTGATAACATAGACCTATAGCCCTTAGTAGTAACGGGCAGCAGTTTTGAAATGTCAGAAAGGTAGACCAAAACGTTGGCAATTTGAGGTACAGATGGATTATAATTATCCACCGACTGATCTGCACACCAACGGGAACAGATTCTCCACTTAGCAGCTAGTCCTGGGCGCTATTTGTCAAAATAATAATCACAGTTTGGGGGGAAGATGATCATGATTTACGATATAATCACGATATTGTTCTCTTGTGGAAGTTGTGATTATTTTGGTAAATAGTGTTAATACATTTTAGAGCATTTAATGCAACAGACTCAGTGTTATTAATCAGAAATATACTGGGCACCAGGCCTTTAAAAATTAAAAATTTGCTTAACCCAAAATTCAGGTAAGCAAAAAAATATTTGCTAAACCCATTTTTTTTTGCTCAACCCATTTCACTTTTTCAGTTGATGTTTCACATTACAGAAAAGAACATGCATGAACGGAATCAAGGTTAAGCCACGGGACGTTTGTTTTTCAGCCTAAAACTCTTTCTTCTTCTTAAAATTGACCAAAACGCATAAAAAACCAAAAAACTAATTTCCGGATTTTGGTCCAAAATTTCTAAGTCCAGACCAGGACCCCAAATTTTCAGCCCAAATATGAACCCAGGGATTTGGCTTGAACAAACTTGAATCTCACCTCCCTAAGCATGCTGCAAACCAAATATCAAAAGATTTCTATTGGTAGATCTGAAGAAGAAGATTTTTAAAGAATAATCCTCATACTGCACTAATTTAAAAATTTGGGCTCCCATAGAAAGCTCAAATGTGGACCCAGGGAATTGATTTGAGGTTGAGACCTGCCAGATTGTGATGTAATCTGTGAGGCTTCCCTTGAAACAGATCCTTTAGTGGAGGAAGTTTCCGAGGAATGTCCCACAACAGACACCTGACGAGATTGATCCACGGTTTCTGTGTTGATAGAGATGCTACCAGCAGAATCTTGCAATGAGACTGTTTGATTTTAAACAAGATCTGCTGAACAAGAGGAGCTGGAGGAAATGCATATCCTGCTATTCCGTTCCATGAAATTGATAGAGTGTCCACCACGTACACCACAGGATCCGAACTTCGGAATCTGATTGTTCAGGTTTGTGGCGAAAAGATCTATTATGGCACGATCCCACTGGTAGCAAATCTGACTGAAGACACGTCTACTGAGAGTCCACTCCGATAGTAACGGGCGACCTTCCCTTGAGAGCGAGTCTGCAACTACGTTCAGATGACCTGGAATATGACGGACCGAGATAAGAATGTGATGATCCAGAGCGAATAGGAGAATTTTCTCCATCAATTCAAATAGAGGAATGGAATGGGTGCCACCCTGATTCCTGAGGTATGCCACTACTGTGGAATTGTCTGATAAAATCTGAACATGGGAGTTCCCTACATGAACTATCCAATGCTTTAGGGCTAGCCAAATGGACATCATCTCTTTGATGTTTTTGTGCTTCTCCAGGAACCAAGAACCCCAAAGACCTTGACACTTTAGATCTGTGGGAATCAGGGAGGCACCCCAACCCATCTGACTGGCATCTGTCATAATAGTGAAGACAGGATCCGGTACTTGAAGCAGAACTCCCAGAGTTAACAATTGAAGGTCCGCCTAAATCTGAATTTTTTGTTTTACTAGGTCCATTAAAACAATTTGACTGTCGAGAGAATGCGTTTTGACACTCCAGTTCTGAATAAAGACAAGAGGCCCCAGGGGGCCTGAGGGCACTCACCTGACATGGTAGTCTAGATATCAAACCAGGGACTTGACTTGTATAAGCTGCATATGCCCCTCCTAAGAAAAGCATATACCAACTAGATGAAGCGATTGTGCCCACACAATACACTGGATTTTCCTTCTATTTTCAGTTCCTGCACTTTTACATCCCAAAATTGAGATAAACGCATAAAATACATATTTTTTTTTTGTTCGGAAATTTTCGAAGTCCCAAACAAAATATTTTCAGCCTAAAACTCTTTCTTCTTCTTAAAATTGACCAAAACGCATAAAAAAACAAAAAGTTAAAAAATTTATAGTAATTTATATATTTTTTATACTTACCAATGACCCAGACATAGCTGGTGCTAACTCTTAAAATATAGGGCCAAACACAAATTTTGCCCCCCAATCCCCAAAATTTGCATCTAAAACTAAAGAAAACATGTCCTGAAAGGCCCTCCACACATCGCCCCTACTGCGCATGCGCAGTGTCAAGGACGTTCCGAAATTGGCGCCATTTATCATTCTAATAACCAGTGCCTGGTAAGCGCTATGTACTCAGCGGGGAGGCAAGAGTTCCCAACTCCTGGGAGGGCCATCCCCGTCTGGGTCATTGGTAAGTATAAAAAATATATAAATTACTATAAATTTTTTAACATTTTTATACTGTACCAATGACCCAGACATAGCTGAATAGTAAAAAGGCTGGAGGGCCAAGGACATAGAGCAAAATGGAATACGCTCAATAAAATAAAATAGAGTCATCCCCTGTAGGGGAAAGAAGTAATAGGCCTTACATGTATCTTTCTTATTTATGATAAATTAGAAAGATACAACACCTTCCAAAAATTGAGCTTCATACATCCATGTACTCTATTAATATCCAATAATCCTTATACTAATAATTTTTAAAGTAAGCCAATAATAAAGTAAGTCTAGAGAATAGAGACTCTTATACTCCTAAAAGTGTGTGAGAATTGCATAATCATGTCCGTTGACATATGCAATATTCAAAAGCTATACTTTAAAAACTAAGACTTGAATGAATTTTATAACTTAAACTTCTCACTAAACAACCATCCCAATAACAGCTCAGAATTACTAACTCCGGAGGAGGTATCCCCTTGTTTTCATAGTAAAAAACAGGTGACCCAAGGGAACACCCTCCCCCCCCCTTTTTCTTGCCCTGGGTCAAATAGCCCAGAGCGAAGAGGGCAGCCGAACGGAGACACTGCCGAAACAGACAGCCTACCTAGCTATAGTAGCAACTGTTAAGTGAATGACATTCTGAGCAGTAGAGAATAGACCTAACAATAGAGGCCTCCAGAAATGGACTCGATATTTCTGAGATAAAATTCATGAATGGATGGCTGAGCGCAATGAGCAGCCTTCAAAAATCTATAATAGCAACACTATTAATGTAAGCCCAAGAAGTAGAAGAACTCTTACTTCATGAGCCGAAATCTTAAGCACAACTGCTAAGTCAATGATATACCATAAGCAGTACGCTAGTTAATAGAATCCATTAACAATAAAATGGAGCGTAACGTCCTTCTACTAGACATCAAAGACAGAAGAAGCTTACGCCCTTGTAATAAACAGATATCTGTTTATAAATACATAAACTGTACCCGGAAAGAGTAAAGGCCTATGCCCATACGAAGACGGAAGGACCTTAAAATAATAGGTTCCGGATAATAGGAGCCTAACTCTTATGCAACAATCCAACCTAAATAGTAACGGAAGTATTGATTCCGAAACTATGAAAGTGAAAATCATCCATCGATAGTGCATGAAACTCACTGACTCTACAGTAAAAGAGAAACCAACAGGATTACTGTCTAAAAGGTCAGAATTTGAAAACTACTGTTTCCAGAGGCTCAAATGATTACTTAGCTAAATAAGAACCGAAGTTAAAATCCGTATAGGAATTTAATCTAAAGATTCTAAGTCTATTTATCAAAAAGTTACTAACTGACTTAGATAAAGAGACAAAAGACTCAAATGTAAACTATCGTAGAGTGCATAGGTATGAGGTAACATAAACCTATAACCTAAATAACAACAGGCTGCAGTAGATCTTGTGAAACAAGTATACTAAAAAATAGCAATGAGTAGTATGGAGGGATCAACCATATGAACATAATGATCCCTACACCACGACGGAAGAGCCTCCACTTTAGTCGCATAGAATAGCGAAGAAGAGGATCTCCTATAGTAAGAAATCGCGTCCAAAGCTCGTCCAGTACAGTGCTTACAATGCAATATGGACCACACAACGGAATACATGAAGGTTGCGACCTTGCTGGTTGTGATAAAGATGGCACGATTTACCCAGTGAAAAAAGATCCTCACATAGAGGAAGATTTCACGTTAAGATCCACAGTAGACAAGAGAGTAAATTACTCATGATCTCTGTGAAGATAGAGATGCTATCAACAGAAATGTATTGCGGTTGTTTATCTTAGCAATACCTACTAAAACAACAGCGCCGGAGGATATGCGTATCCTATCATTCCGTCCTATAGATCAATAGAGCGTTAACAGTATTAGCTCAGAGATCTGGACAAGCCAACACATACGTCTGCAATTGATTAGCAAGCTGTGTCATAAATAAAACATCATTGGGCGCTCCCATAGATAGCAAATCTGATTAAATACTTGTTTGTTGAGAGTCCATTCTGACAGCAACAAGCGACCCGTAAGAGAACGGGAGTGCAATAAAACAATCAGACGACCCAGAATATGACGGACCAAAACTGAACTTGGTGTAGTATAACCAACAGACGGATTCTTTCCATTAAATTGAATAACGGAAATGAAAGAGTGCCTCCCTGGTTCCGGAGATACGCCACTACTGTCGAATTAAAGGACAGGAATTTGGGCATGCGTTTCTGAATAATGTTCATGCAATGACATAAAGCAAGCCTAAAAAACATTATTCCGCGGAAGTTAAACTGATAGTTAAAAGACTGCGGAACCCAAAGACCCTGGCACTTCGAATCCGTAGGGATCAGTATATATCCCAATCTGTTTGACTGGCAACCGTCATAACAGCCACACTCGGGTCCGGCAACTGCGGCGGCACTCTCTGAGTCAACCACCGAATGTTTGCCCCAGTCTGAATCTCTTGTAACACTAGATAGACAAGAGAATGTATAAATCAAGCAATTCATGGATTGCCGGAAAGTTGCCGTCGAAGAGAAGCTCCTCCGAGAACGAAGCGACTCTGAGAGAGTTCTTAACCTACTATCCACGCGTGGATGTAGCTAGGGCTGCATCACGTCTAACCAACTCCAATCAGCCACTGAAGGGCGGAGTTATACGTGAACAAACTACTGCCCTCAAAAGAAATTACATTGAGAATAATATCCCGTAAATCTTTTCTTGAAGACGTAATGATAACGCCTCAGTAAGGCGGATTACGTATAATAAAGCGTCTAAGTTAAGTCTACTATACATAATGTCGTTCCCAACATTGAAATTGGAAAAGACATAACGGCGAAAAGAATATATGCAGTCTTTAATCACACCGTCTAGACGCATATGAACTCTCGGTATGCCCTGCTCTGCCAAAATAAACTATATGTAAAAAAGATAAAATGGCAGAAATGAGCCACGCGGACAAGAAACTAAACTATCATGCTTAGTAGCAGGCTTGTATATATATATAAATATATAGCGTCGAAAAATAAAACACATGTTGTAATGACAATATTGGACTGCGTCGGTAAGTCAGGGACAAAGTCCCTGTACCGATCGAAAAATCCGAGTCCAATGACGCTATAAGTCTCTTATCCAAGATCGCAGCAATGAAGTCCGAAAAATAATCACTGGAAAAAATGCCAGAAGATATGAAAGGCATCTTCCGATACTACTAAAGGGAAAACTCGAAATCTTTCGAATCCCTTTCGCCATCCTGTCGGACCCTATAAAGCGTTCGGTCGTCCGTAGCTTGATGCAACCGCGGACCGCACCGACCCAGCGCCGTCGGATAATTCCTGATTCGACCGAGAAACCGTCAATTGCTGGGATGCTGCGAAACAACTGTGCTAACTCGGATAGCACGTCCGTGACTGAGGCCTGAGGAGCAGCGGTCTTACGATGCATTGCCGCAGGAAGCTCCGAGATCGTTACCCCGTGCATACTTCCAATATGCGAGCGAACGGAGTGTATAAGCCTCGTGTCCCTTGGCTACCGGATGGCGCGACCTATTCGCTGTGGAATCACTGAATGCCGAAACTGATCGGATACTCGAGGTCACGTAGCCAATGTGCGGTCGTGTGCCCTGCTGTGAGGATGAGGAAGCATTAAAGACAGTCTCTCGGACTGTCAATATAACGGAGCGTCCCGAGCAACGGACATATGCTCCGAATGTAAAATATCTGAACCACAACATGCGGTCCCCTATGTTGTCGGCTTCCTCCGATCTGTCCTCAATCTGCCGTCACTGGGTGAGTACTAAAGTAATTAAAGTGCTCGCATCACCCAAATCTCCTTCCTAGACCGCAACGGACGAACCCGGCAGCCGAACCATTCGATGAATGTACGCTACACCGGGTGAGTTAGCGAATGTCACTCCGTAAGCGATAGACATATTCCATGAGCACTTATTGCCGCTAACTCTTCATTAACTATGACGACAGAGGCACACTTTTGAAAGACATCTCCATAACTCTTCGAACAAGAAACCAGAAATGCTTGGATAGCAAGCATAAAATAATAATATATGTAGCGTCGTTCAATAATTCGAAAGTTTGTGTGACATTATTGGACTATGTCGGAACTGAGGGACGATGTCCCTGAACCGAACCAAAAATTTCTAAGTCCACCGACGCTATCAGTTTCTTATCCGGCATCGCAGCATATGTTGTTCCGAAAGGGAAAGCTTAAAATCCACCGAATCCCTTTCGGTATCCCATCGGACCGGATGAAACTTTCGGACGTCCGTACCCGCTTCCGCGGAGCGTCCCGACCCAGCATCGTCGGATAAAATATATGCGACAGATTCAGTTGATGCTGGGATGCTGCGATAAACTGTGCTATTAAGGAAAGCACATCCGTTCCCGAGGCCTGTGCAGTAGCGGACTTACGATGCATTGCCGCTGGAAGCTCCGTGTACGTTGACTCCCGCACACTTCCTATGCGAACGTCCGGAGTCTGCAGGCCTCGAGTCCCCGGCTACCGACCCAGCGCTGTCGGATAATTCTCGATCCGACACCGTTTCTGTCGGCTGCTGGGATGCTGCGATAAGCTGTGCTATGTGCACAAGAATGTCCGGCGTCGAGACCTGCGGAGGCGCAGTCTATCGCTGCTTCGCCGAGGGCAGCTCCGCATCAGATGGCTCCCGCATACTTTTCCTATGCGAACGTCCGGAGTCCATCGGTCTCGAATCCCTGGCTGCCGGATGGTGTGACCTGGTCGCCGAAGAATCCTTGATCGGCGAAGCTGGTAATATATCGGCGGTCACGCAGCCAAGGTGCGGTCGTGTGCGCTGACGAGAAGAGGAAGCCTTAGCAGTCTCAGCGGACTGCCTATACAACGGAGCGTCCCGAGCGACGGACGTATGCTCCGCTAACTACACATTTGTACCACAACATCTGGGGCCAGATGTTGTTGAACGAGAGAGGGGCCTCTCTCGCTTGCCGTCCGGATGGACCGGAACGAGCTATCAACCGGACTAAAAGGCTTCCTCCGTTCTCCCTCCGATCCGCCGTCACTGGGTGTGCATTAAGTTAATTTTATAGTGCTCGCATCACCCCAAAATTCCTTCTAGACCGCAACGGACGAACCCGGCTGCCGAACCATTTGGTGAATGGACGCTACACCGGGCGAGCTAGCGGACGTCAAAGGCCGTCGAACCTACTAGGGTCCTCTTAGGCAATTGGCGTATTACATGAGCACTTTTCCGCTAGCCCTTCATTAATTGTGACGACGGAGGCACACTGTTGGAAGACATCACAGATACATCACCCTAATCTTGATCGTCTGAAATAGAAATTGATAAAGTAGAGTGACCCTGCGGGGAAAGGACCGGAGTGTCCAAATCCCCAACAACATACCGTGACATACGCTTCCCATATTGTCATCGAAATCATACGATACAGAACAGGAGTTAATGCGAGTACACTGACCACATATAGAATGATAATAAGGTCAGAGGAAGACTTCCTCTTAAAGCAATTGATCAATATCCTTTCAATGTGAAAAGAAAACAAGTCCTGGTACTCGCACTAACCCCTGGCAATCAAAATACATAATAATAATATGATCCATTAATATAGAAAAAATAATTGAAATCAAAATATTTTGAAAAAATATTTTTTCAGAACAGCCCAAGTTTCTGAAAAGTAACGTTGAGCCCCAATGGATCCCAAGCCTAAGTGTGGACAAAAATTTTAAAAATATTTTAAACAATTTTTTTAACACTTACGAACAATAATAATGTATCTAGTTACGATAAAAATAACATAAAGATATTATTATTTAGAAATCCCCCCCTCACACAGAGGGCTGTTGTAAATGTAAACAATGAGTGTAAAAACACTAAAATAAGACTCCAGGCACCCAGGCCCGAAATCAGTTACCAAAAATACACCATCTGATGCAAAACAGAGACTTCCAGGGAAGAAACTGCAGAACATCAGATGGTAGATGCAGAACACAACGCCTAACCACCCGTAGGTGAAGACGTAAATATGGGGAAAGAACAGAATTCATTCTGTTATACAGCTAAAACTCCCAAGAAATTTTAGTAATAATAATTACAGAAACTATGCCAAAAGCATGGGAGAATAGCAAGGGGGAACTTAAAGGACAGGGAGAGAGGAAAAACACTTGAAAAACAGTGTAACTAAATAATCAGAATGACAACAAAATGGCTGCTGCCTTGAAAATAGGTAACTTAACATAATTTCATTAAAAAATTTTAAGTTACAGCCCTGATAAAATTCTGTCACACATTCTTTTCCTCTCCTCCTTTTCTATCCTCCTTAGAATCACCATTTCACTAATATTTATGTGTCTGGCATCATTTAAACTGAGATTTAAAAGCACAAAGATCAGTCAGATGTTAACTGATGAAGGGCCAAACTTAGAATGATAAATGGCGCCAATTTCGGAACGTCCTTGACACTGCGCATGCGCAGTAGGGGCGATGTGTGGAGGGCCTTTCAGGACATGTTTTCTTTAGTTTTAGATGCAAATTTTGGGGATTGGGGGGCAAAATTTGTGTTTGGCCCTATATTTTAAGAGTTAGCACCAGCTATGTCTGGGTCATTGGTACAGTATAAAAATACTAATTTCCGGATTTCGGTCCAAAATTTCTAAGTCCAGACCAGGACCCCAAATTTCCAGCCCAAATATGAACCCAGGGATTTGGCTTTAACAAACTTGAATCTCACCTCCCTAAGCATGCTGCATACCAAATATCAAAAGATTCCTAATGGTAGATCTGAAGAAGAAGATTTTTAAAGAATATTCCTCATACTGCACTAATTTAAACATTTGGGATCCCATAGAGAGCTCAAATATGGACCCAGGGAATTGATTTCAATAAACATGTAAAGCAATCTTCCAAGTCCCCTCCGGACCCCAAATTTTCAGTGTAAAAAAAAAAAAATTTTTTGTCTTAAAATTGACCGAAACGCATAAAAGACAAAAAAAAAATTTCCAGATTTTGGTCAAAAATTTTCTAAGTCCCACCCGGACCCCAAATTTTCAGTGTAAAAAAAAAAAAAAAATTTTTTTTGTCTTAAAATTGACCGAAATGCATAAAAAAAAAATTTTAAAAAAATTTCCGGATTTTGATCCAAAATTTCTTAGCCCGGAACGGGACCCCAAATTTCAGCCTAAATATAAACACAGGGACTTGGCTTGAACAAACTTGAATCTCACCCCCTAAGGATGCTGCATACGAAATATCAAAAGCATTCTGACTGTTGGATCTGAAGAAGAAGATTTTTAAAGAAAATTCCTCATACTGCACTAATTTAAACATCTGGGCTCCCATAGAGAGCCCAAATAAGGACCCAGGGAATTGATTTCAATAAACATGTGAAACAATCTTCCAAAGATGTTATATGTGAAATTTGAAAGCTTTTGGAGCAGTGGTTTGGGAGAAAAGTAGTCTTACATGTTTTGCCCATTACCCACAGTGTAAAAAAATGCTGACTCAGCACTTTTTCAAAGACCCCAAAAAGTACCCCATGATAAAATCCTGATTCTCGACGACCTTTATTGCTTCCTTTAATAAGAGAGCCTGTACCTCTGCTAGGAGAGACTCTCTTTTGAAAGAATCCAACGGAAGATTTGTCCAACGGGGAAAACTTGTTAGTGAGGGTTTCGCTCGGAATGATAGCCGTAGGCCATCCAAGGCTACACTTCTCACCCACTGATCTTCCGTGACTGTTATCCAGTTTCTCGCAAAGTTTGATAATCTTCTGCCAACTGGCAAACAATAGAGGTCTTGACCATCACCTGTATGACCTACAAGGCTTACGGGAGGAGAAACTACAACCTCCCCACAAAGAACCCTGTCCCGTCGGCCTAGGGGCATCTGACTGATAGTCCCGATCAGACCTATGCCCCTTTCCTGAGTCGCTATACTGACGGCCTCCAGAGTAATTGTAAGAGGGTTTTTTGTATCCTCGTGAGCGTGAGAAGTTCCCTTTAGACGTTTTTGGTCTAGAACGCCCTCCTTTACTGAAGCGGGTTGAGACGCCGACTTCAAAAGCAAAGCACTAGACGCTTTCTTAGTAGCCTGTTCATAGACATAAGCTTGTCATCAAAAATAGTATGTCCGGAGACCAGAGCGACTCGGAGAGAGATTTTCACCTTGTCATCTATAAGTGATGACGACACAAGGGACGCATCATGTCTGATTAACTCCAGATTAGCCACTGTTAGGGCAGAGTTATATGTGGTATACATAATTGCCCTGGAAAGAACTCTAAGAGAGGTACGAATGTCCTCAAATTCCTTTCCATCGAGATGTTGCGCCATAGCTCTGGTAAAGTGATCTGCGTAAGACATAGCATCCAAATTCGCTCTATTTGATGAAATTGCCATCTCAATTGTGTCGGAGCGAATAGTGAATGATGCAGGTAAGGATACATCGAGATCCCCGGCCTGCTAATCCAAATGCAGAGGAACTCTCTGAACATCTCCCCCGACTGTTTTAAATGAACGTGGTCCAAGAAATGGTATGTTTATGGAAGATGAGTTAAAAAAACGGCTTTTTTCCTCACACTCGAGAGGTTAAATATGGCATCATCTATATGGCTGAAGGCCTGCGACACCTGCCTAGACTGAACCGGAAAACAAAGGACTTCTTTTGTCCGAATAAAGTCAGCGTCCAACTACGCCAGCAGTTTCTCTCTTGTCGTCACAACATTCTGATTCATTGGAACAAATTCAGGGTAGTATTGATGGATGAAATCCATCGCAACCATGTGCGGTTCTGAAAGGGAAGGGTAATCCTCTTCCTTATCCCGTTCACCATCCGAGAGAATCAGTTGTGAATCTCAGTCCATTGCATCTACATGAACAGATAACTGGACAAACCCTGCACTGTCCGACAGCTCAGGTTCCGAGTCTGAGGGAGGCTGCACCTGCACTTGCTGGGATGCTGTGATCAGCTGCGCAATCTGCAACAGCAAGTCCGTCAACGAGGCCTGAGGAGCAGCAGTCTTCTGTTTCTTAGCCCCTTGCTGCTCCTGGGACGGTGTGTCAGAGATGGTTCAATTCTCCGAACGTCCCAATGACCGAGGCCTTGTCTCCCTAGCTACCAGATGGTCCGACTTCACAGGCGAAGAGTGGTCCCTTCTTCGCACAGCAAGCTGGATCTCTGAAGTCGGGTAGCTAGGATGCAGTCGTGTGTGCTTTGTATTTGAAGTGGAAGAAGCTGTGACTGTTGCCGAGGAAGGCTGCAATCTATACAGAGAATCCCGAATAGCAGGTGTGGACGTATGCTTCGGCCCGTGCAAGTTCTTAACCACAACATCTAGCCCCAGATGTTGTTGGGATAGAGAGGGACCTCTCCTGCTCGCGGTCCTTTCAGACCTCACTGAGCTTCCAAAAACACTAGCTGGCTTCTTCCCTAGTTCCATCGTCGTTGGGTGAGCATGTTTAGATTTTAAGGTGCTCGCTCTACCCACTACACTTCCTTCGACTGCAACGGACATACCAAGCGTCAGGACTCCCACGGATGGAGTAACTGCTTCACCGGTCGAGCTAGCTGCTGGCAAAGGATTAAAACCACCAGCTAGTGGCTTTATCCCCTGCCTAATATTCAGGAGCACCTTAGCAGCTAGCTCTGTTTGCTCATCAGAGCGCGACAATGGTAGCACACTTTTGGTAGGTGTCACATAACCATCACCATGTTCTTGTTCCTCTGAAAAAGAAACTGAGAAACTTGAATGACTCTGTGGCGAGAGGACCGGCATTGGCCTCTCACCGCTAACAACATACCATGACACCCGTGTCCAAGGATTGTCATCCCAATCAACACATATAGGACAAGAATTCGCAGGAGTACATCGACTACAAGCAAGGCAACAAGCATGTAAATCTGAGGAAAACTTCCTCGCCTTGCATTTTGCTCAATAAGCTTTCATGATTAATCAAAACTAAGTCGATTGAACTCCACCAACTCCACAATAAATATATGATAAAGATACATTCAAAATACAAATCAAAAAATTAATTTCAAAAAAAATTTCGAAAAAATTTTGACAAAAGCTCAAGTTCCCAAAGGGAACATGAAGAGCCCAAGGATATACCGATAGAGCCGAAGTGTGGACAAAATCCCCAAAATTATTGCTACACTACCTACATGAATCTTACAACAATCCTACAGTAATAAAAGTTGATACTGCATATATTTATAGGACGTTGCCAATGTAAACAACGTCAATGAAAAAACCAGAAACAATACCTCAGACACTGAATAAAAAAGGCCCAAAGTCAGAAACAGATTTTAAAGCTACCAGATGTAAAGCAAGATCTTCAGATGAAGAAAAAACGATACATCGGACAGAAGATGCATGACCATGGGGATATACAGAATAAACATTCTGTCAGTAACAGATTTTAAAGCTACCAGATGTAAAGCAAGATCTTCAGATGAAGAAAAAATGATACACTGGATAGAAGATGTATGACCCAAATGACCCAACACCCCTAGGGTGAGGACATAACCATGGGGATATACAGAATAAACATTCTGTAATACACATTAAACTCCCAAGAAATTTAACAAAAAATTTCAATAAAAATAAGCCAAAAAACTTGGGAGTTTAACAGGAGGGCATCAAGGAAGGATAGGGAAGGAACACTTAACAAACAGTGGTTAAATCATTAGTAAAAATGATGACATCAGGCCCTTGTCCCGAAATTGGGAAACATGAAATAATTTTGATAAAAATTATAAAGTTACAGCCCTGAACGTTCCAAACCACCGTTGTTCACTTCCATCATCCAATTATGTCCTTGGATCCACCAATTTTACCACTGATTTGTGTCTGGCATCCTCAAAAATGAAAGTGTCAATGACACTGTAGCTTAACTTGTCTGTGTGTTGTGTTTGATGAAAAAGATAACGTTCAATGTTTATGAAAGGATTATGAAATAAAACAAGAATTGTGATAATTGGGAATATGTTAATGTCTGTTCCCTATATGTTATGTTTTTAACAAAAATAATATGAGGTGTAGACTGTACTGAAGAGCTGATGGGTGGGTTAATGTGGATCTCACAGTTAATGCATGTGGAAAGTCACCAAGTTACAGTGAAATTATTCCAAAACGAGTCATCCTATCAAGTTACATTGAAATCCCTTCATAAATATGGCCTGTAAACTGTGCTAAAGGTTTTCGGGCTTTAGGCCTGTGTAGCCATGACGATTGAATGATTGCAACTAAAAGGGGACGTCCTCATCTCGATATTATACTGAGTCATTCTACTAAGTTACAATGATATCCCTTCACAAATGTGACCTGTAGTCTATACTAAAGTTTTTCAGGTTTTGGGCTCGGCAGCCATGATGGTTGATGATCGCAACCAAAAGAGGACAGTGTCATCTGGGCACCATCTGGAGTGATCCTATGAAGTTACAATGAAATCCCTTCATAAATATGACCTGTAGACTGTGCTCAAGGTTTTCGGGTTCCGGGCCCGTGTAGCCATCACAGTTGACCAATCAGGACCAAAAGGGGATGTCATCATCTAGGCATTGTATGGAGTCAACCTAACAAGTTACAATGAAATCCTTCCATAAATACGACCTATAGACAATGCTAAAGGTTTTGGGATTTTGGGCTCTGGCAGCCATCAAGGCTGAATGATCGCGACAAAAAGGGGACGTTCTCATCTAGACGTTATTTGGAGTCATTCTACCAAGTTACAATGAAATCCCTTCATAAATATGACCTGTAGACTGTGCTAAAGGTTTTCAGGCCCCTATAGCCATCACAGCTGCCCAATCACGTCCAAACGGGGACGTTCTCATCTAGGCATTATATGAAGTCAATCTACCAAGTTACAATGAAATCCCTCAATAAATATGAACTGTAGACTGTGCTAAAGTTTTTGGGGTTTTGGGCTCAGGCATCCATCATGGTTGAATGATCACAACCAAAAGGGGACATTCTCATCTGGGCATCATCTGGAGTGATCCTGCAAAGTTACAATGAAATCCTTTCATAAATATGAGCTGTAGACTGTGCTCAAGGTTTACGGGACTCAGGCTCCTGTAGCCATCACAGATGACCAATCACGACCAAAAGGGATGTCATCATCTAGGCATTATATGGAGTCAATCTAACAAGTTACAATGAAAACATTCCATAAATACGACCTATAGACTATGCTAAAGGTTTTGGGGTTTTGGGCTCGGCAGGCCATAAAAGCTGAATGATCGCGACCAAAAGGGGACATTCTCATCTAGACATTATTTGGAGTCATCCTACCAAGTTACAATGAAATCCCTTCATAAATATGACCTGTTGACTGTGCTAAAGGTTTTCAGGCTTCGGACCTCTGTAGCCGTCACAGCTGCCCAATCGCGTCCAAAAGGGGACGTTCTCATCTATACATTATATGAAGTCAACCTACCAAGTTACAATGAAATCCCTCCATAAAGATGAACTGCAGACTGTGCTAAAGGTTTTCGGGTTTTGGGCTCGGGCAGTCGTCACAGTTGACAGAACGCGACCAAATGGGGAAGTCCTCATCTAGACATCATACAGAGTCATCCTACCAAGTTACAATGAAATCCCTCCATATTGAATATGACCTGCAGACTGTGCTAAAAGTTTTGGGTTTCGGGCTTGGGCAGCCATCACGGTTGATTGATCATGACCAAAAGGGGAAGTTCTCATCTAGACATTATACTACATCCTACCAAGTTACAATGAAATACCTTCATAAATACGACCTGTAGACTGTGCTAATGGTTTTCGGGTTTTGGGCTCGGGCAGCCATACAGGTTGACAAATCGCAACCAAATGGCGACATTCTCATCGAGACATGACCCCAAACCTGCATATGAAATTTTGTGACGATCAGACAAGAACTACGGGGTGTAGCCTGTGCTAAAGGAAAATTTGGACAGACTCACAGACTGACAGACTTCCAGGCGTGATGGCAATAGCTTATCT
Source organism: Pictodentalium vernedei (assembly GCA_031216915.1). NCBI lineage: Eukaryota > Metazoa > Mollusca > Scaphopoda > Dentaliida > Dentaliidae > Pictodentalium > Pictodentalium vernedei. The sequence goes on along the minus strand of CM062297.1, from coordinate 230,311,469 downwards.
TGACTTTGTCAAGTTAAGCTGATGAGATTTAAAAGCACAGATGTCAGTTCATTGTTGCTGACTTAAGGGCCAAACAAAGAATGACAGCTTGCGCCAATTTCGGTGTCTTAATGGATACAGTGCATGTGCAGATTTGAAAAGTATGGAGGACCAGATAGGACATTAATTTTTTTGGTTTTGCATGCAAATTTGGGGGATTGGGGGGCAAAATTTGTGTTTGGCCCTGGATTATTTTTTGAGTTAGCACCAGCTAGTCTGGGCTATTGGTTGTTGTATAAAAATATCGTTTAGAAAGACAGAAATAAAAGGTACCCATATGTAGCATTATATTATATAATGATATAATAATACAATTCAGTGACTAAAAGGACTCCCCACCCAAAATAAACATTTATAGTTATGGGTATGTATGTGCATGGGGGAGGCTTACGTCAGGAGTACAATAACAGCAGATGTAAAATTTCCAACTTCCTAACAGATAGAATCAAGGGAATAATACCTAGGTAGCCTAAGCTACACCATCGGAGGAGAATGTCTCATGTTATTACCTAGAATGTCCATACAGCCAGACATGGTACATCAATGACGTAAAATTACTATGAAAAATTAACTAAAGAAATGAATGGAAGTCTAAGTTATAATAAATATATTATAATTAATACAGGAAAAGGAGGAGGAAATAACACCCATATGAAGCCATTATTAGAGTTCAAAAAGAACTACGCAAGCCAAAGACTGAAAATTACAATGGTGGGTGCCTTGAAAATAGATTACAAAAAATTAAGATCGTAAAAAGTTGTCATGCAAACAATTTAATAAAGATCACTTCCTGTAATAAGAGGTGCCTGGAATCATCTATGTGAGTTAAGAAGAATTATCCACCATGATCCCGGCTTCCATCACTTCAAAACAGCTAAATATGTGACATTTTTTAAAGAAGCTTGGACAGCCGCTTGTTGTCAAGATGGCAGACAGGGACGTGGCTAGAGGTTTCCGAACGGGGTGTGTGTAGGGTAGTGAATTTCCAACTAGTGGAAGGGACTGGGAGGGGGAACCCCCCTCCAGATCCCTGCCCACAGTTGGAAATTCACAACCGAGAAACATTTGGAAAGCATACCAAATCCCTGCCCACAGTTGGAAATTCACAACCGAGAAACATTTGGAAAATGAAGCCATGAAAGGGGGCATAAAATTGAATATGTGCTAAACAAATGTTCAAGCTGAGAACTTTGAGCAATTCACACGATAATTGGAACCAGCCGGTTATGGGGCATTGGCCAATTATGACAACCGGCAGTTTCCAGTTATTCTATATTTAACACGGACTATTAAAATCTCTTTGATATCAGGCCATTTCAATAAAGTTTCCGCATTGAAAATATGCGTAGTGCATATCGAAATATTTAGGGGTTTATAGAGCCGAGATATTATAGAATTCACCATCTGCAATCGGTACGAGATTATTCCCTTATGCACTAAGTTTGAAGGTCATTGCTTGTGGCAATATTTTTTTCACTCTTTTTTATGGAAATTCATAAATATGCCCTGCAGAGAGTGCAAAAGGATAAGTTGCTGCAAAAAATGCAGGAAGTTCAAAGGCTGGTGATAACGACAATAATTTTTTAAAGAAAATGAAAAAAAATCAATAGCTCACATCTTGAGGTCACCCCGAACACATACACCAAGTTTCAAAGTGATCCGATTATAAATGTGCCCTGAAGGGTGTGCCAAAGGGAAATATTGAAGCCTGACTAAACTAAGTTCAAAGGTCGTTGCCAGAGTCAACATTTTGTGACAGAAATGGAAGAAAATCGATAACTCCCATATAGATATCACCCAACACAAGCACACAAAGTTTCCAAGCGATCCAATCATAAATGTGCCCTGTAGGGTATGTCAAAGGGAAATATTGATGCATAACTGCAGTAAGTTTTTACCAAGTCCATCAGAGGTCGTTGCCAATGGCAACTATTTTAGACAGAAATGGAAGTAAATCGATGGCTCCCATCTAGAGGTCACCCCAAACAAGCACACCAAGTTTCAAAGTAATTCAGTCAAAAATGTGCACTACAGGCTGCGCCAAAGGGTAATATTGATGCATAACTGCCTGAAGTTCAAAGGTTGTTGTCAGTGGCAACATTTTTTGATGGAAATGGAAGAAAATCGATAGTTCCCATCTAGAGGTCACCACAAATAATCATGTCAGGTTTCAAAACAATTCGATCATAAATGTGTCCTGTTAGGTGTGCCAAAGGGAAATATTGAGGTCTGACTTAACTAAGTTCTAAGAACATTGCCAGCAGAAACATTGTTTGACGGAAAACAAGTTTCAAATTGATCCGATAATAAATGTGCCCTGTAGGGCATGACAAAGGAATATATTGATGCCTGACTAAACTAAGTTCAAAGGTCATTGCCAGCGGCAACATTTTTTGAAGAAAATGTAAGAAAATCAATAGCTCCCATCCTGAGGTCACTCCAAACAAGCATACCAAGTTTTAAATCAATTCGATCATAAATGTGCCCTGTAGGGTGTGCCAAAGGAATATATTGATGCCTAACTAAACTAAGTTCAAAGGTCATTGCTAGCACCAATATTTTTTGACGGAAATGGAAGAAAATTGATCTAGAGGTCAACGCAAACAAGCATGCCGGGTTTCAAAGCAATCCGATCATAAATGTGCCCTGTAGGGTGTGCCAAAGGGAAATATTGAGGTCTGACTAAACTAAGTTCTAAGAACATTGCCAGCAGCAACATTTTTTGATGGAAATTGAAGAAACTCAATAGCACCCATCTAGAGGTCACCCCAAACAAGCAAAGTTTCAAAGCAATCTGATCATAAATGCGACCTGTGCGGTGTGCCAAAGGAAATTGTGGACGTACATACATACATACGCCCGGACGTATGTACGTACGTACACGGGCAGACGAGAAATGATGGCAATAGCTCAGCTTGACTTTGTGAAAAAACACTCTTTGGTAGATGGTAGATGATTGTTAAGCAACATGTATGCCACATGACTGTCACAAACACGTTTTCAGTTTGTCGAGTTCATTATTTAATTCAGTTACCTCCCTTGATGTTTCTCTCCAATGTTGATTGCAGAGAACATGTAAACACTAAAGAAACACATCAAGGAGGTAACAAGTTAAACAATGAATATTAAATAATATATTCTGACGTCGCCTGTGTATCTAAATAATGCGCCATACACTTCACAACACACATTAACATAAAAGTTATTATTCAATTAAGACACAAAGTATGTGTGCTCAGTATCTTCCTGGTTAATACAGCCAAATATTATTTTGACTACTATTGCCCAGCAATGAACAATCATACTCTTGAGAACTTATGTGGTATTAAGCTTCCGTAAGGTGTGATTTATCAACGAAATTCTGCAGTATAACAGGGACTAACAGATTTTCTTCTGGGTCCTATTTCAACCATCAGAATCAGCATCGAAAATTGGCATAATCGGCAGATAAATAATCGGTAATCAGTTCATAGCAAATTCATCTCTAATTGTCAGGGAACAAACAGATATCTAACTAAATGATTGAATGTTACATTCTCTATTTATGATTAACATCAAAGTAACAAGTTACAAAGTTGAAAGACACGCTTGGATGAATTTACAAGAATGCTTCATTGCCAAACAATTACACTGTCTGAGCACTATGTCACTGGTCACTCCGAATAGATTGACCAGTTAGGCCAAAACAAAACTGTCCCATGACATCCTCCTGGGGGAAGGGAAGGCGACAAGAAATAGCATATAGTTAGTTCTGAGCAAAACAGGGCATTATAAACAGTTGATGTGGTAGGTCATCACTGAATAGTTCAGAAATTTTAGCTGAGGATTGTATCGCTGGTCGGCACGTCGGTCTGTCATTGTTTATATAACAGTCACTGCTTATAGCGACATTGTTATCCCCACCACTTGTTGGTTCAACGGCGCGCACCTTGAGTGGGTATAACTTCACTACAGCTCTGTTCGTTATGCCAGTTTTTGTACGTAGTGTCACTGAGCGAATGTTAACGTTCTGTCCAACGTGTAGGTTGTTAACCAAGCCGAGTCTCCAGCACAAACGGGAACTGTCATCATGAATTTGGACTAAGTCGCCAACACGTACAGTTGTCGATCAGTTACCAGGTTTATGATAATGTTTCCTTAATGACAGAAGATATTCTGTTTTCCAGCATGCTCGCACATCTGCCAGAATTCGCGCTAAACGTTTCGCTTTACGATTCAGTTCATTACTATCAAGATAGTCGGGATCAGTCAATTCATCACCATCAGTATGTACATGTGGAAGAGTCATAAGATTACGTCCTAACATCAGAGTCGATGGTGTGACAGGCTGTAGTTCACTGATTTCAGACGAAATAAATGTTAAAGGGCGGTCATTCCTCATTGCTTCAATCTCACGTCACGACAGTAGTTAGTTCATCTAATGTAACACATCGGTGACTAAGTACTTTCTTAAGTGTAGTTTTAGTTAGTCCTATTAAATGTTTCCAAAAGCCACCATACCACGGTGCACTTTTCAGAATGAATAGCCACCTAATGTTTCTCTTAGAGAGTTCAAAGTTCACAATCCGATTGGACATTAACGTCTTAAAAAAAGTAGCCGCGCTTTCAAAAGTGCTTGCATTGTCCGATAACAGTTTGTGTGCCAACCCACGTCGAGCTGCGAATCTTCAGAAACAACTGATGAACGACTCAGCAGTGAAGTCAGTGACGACTTCGAGGTGTATAGCTCTGGTGTTCACACAAGTGAATAAGCAAATGTAAACCTTTCTGGATGAATCGGAAATTGTTAGATACCTGGTAAAGTCTACACCTGCGACCGCAAATGGCTGGTTGGTGTTGTTTACGTGATCCGCGGGTAAGTGAGGAATGGGCGGTGAAGTATATGGTTTGCCAGTAACTTTCTTGCATATGACACACTGTCGTATTTCACGTTTAACAATCTGACGGATACGTGGAATCCACAATTTGTGTCTTGTCACAGAGATGGTGTCGTTCACACCTGCATGCATATTTAGGACATGGAAATATCTATTTACTAAGTCAGTTAAAGTGTGGTGTGTGGGTAACAAGATTGGAAATTTGATGTCATAGTCCATTTCAGTGTTTCCGATTCTACCTCGACTCCGAATTAGGTTTTTATTGTCAATAAATAACTGAAGTTGGTTGATTATCGGATGAGAACATGTATATGACCCTTTCTCTAGTATGTCAATAACACCAAGAAACACTTCACGTTGACACTGACGTAGGAGTTGCAGTTCTGCATTTTCCAATTCATCAACAGACAATGAGTCAGTTTCGCACTCAGTCGGAACACGAATCTGATAATGTAGGCCATAACTCCTCGTGCTTTCAGAAAAGATGAGAATCTTGATATATCTATCACAATCTCAGACTGAGCACAAACTCTGTCTGTGAAATTCATTTACAGACTCTCGACAGAATTGAACATGAGTAGCTGAACACGTGTCCTTAGCTGGCCAACACGTACGAGTAGCCACTTTGAGCCATTCCACCATAGTTCTGAATTGTGCAAATGTTCGTTCGTACAGGAATGAGTGAGAAGATCTGCTGGATTCGTTATGGAAGCACAGTGTCACCATTCATAAATATCACTCAATGCTTTGATTTCATGTACCCTATTAGCCACAAATACCGGAAGTTTTCTCGTTGAGTTTAACCAATATAACACAATTGTACTATCCATCCAAAATTGACATCTGATGTTGAATGAATTAAAGTTCTCGCGAACATGTTTGGCCAGTCGCACACCTAATAGAGTCGCCATAAGCTCTAGTTGTGGGATTGTTAATGATTTGATAGGAGCAACCCTATTCTTTGATATGTCGAAATGAGGCAGATTGGAACTGGGGAATTTCACATAGATAACACTACTGTTAGCCTTCGAACTAGCATCCGAGAAAACATGAAGATCTATGTCACCTTCAGGAGCATTATTTGTGTTCAAAGAACGCAAGAATGCCAAACTAGATGCTTTCTCCAAATCAGTTTTAATAGTTATCCAGTCAGCTATCAATTCAGTGGAGACATGCTGGTCCCAGTCCAAACCGGTAGACCATATTTTCTGCATAAAAATTTTAGCACCTACGATTTCTGGTCCAATGAAACCAAGGGGGTCAAAAAAGCTGGAAATGTCACGGAGAATTTCCCTCTTAGTGAAATTGTCTATTTTGACATCTTTTAGATGTTTTTGTAGTAAAGCCCAAGTATCTGAATCAATTTCCCATTTTAACCCGAGAACAGAAACACACGAACTCGTGTTCAGCACATTGTCTCGCAATGTGGCATTGCAGAGTTGGGGCGAATTCGAAGACCAAGCGCGAACGTTGAAGTTGCCTTGTGCCATTACGTTTCTCGTCTAGTTACACAGTTCAAGTTCAAATGAGAAGCTTGTAATGAAATTGTCCACGTAAACATTGCGAATCAAGTTTTGAGTAATGTCTGCCGGGTGCCTGAAAAGATGTTTTAGAATTCTCGCATTGAGAATGAAGGGCGACGAGCGCACTCCAAATAAAACAGTCTTGAAACGGTAGACATCGAAAATTTGAATTGGGGTTCTTCGGATCTGAGAGCCACAGAATTGCCATTGAGTTCATGTGACGATGCAAACATTTGATGCGCCGGGTGACTTTGGTTGAATTCATTCGTAGTCTCAATTCTAGACGCATTACACAGACTCGAATGATGATTTTCATTGACAAACGCGACAACAGAATCTTAAACCACAGTCTGAAACGTGGTGTGAGTTAGAAAGACAGTTATAGCACAGCTTCAGTTCCTTCACGATTTTCAATCTGTCATCAAAGTTATCGACAGTAGAACATGAATATGGCTGGTGTGTCTGAGATTTACATTAAACACAGCAAGTTGTGTTTGTTGCTGAGAGACCAACAGCTTGACCTTGATCTCTTGAGTGTGCCACGCTCCTGGAACTCGTGATCATGGTGGAAACTGAGGGGACTTAACTGTTGTCATCATAACCAGCTTCCAGAATTTCAATTTCTTTACGAAGGAATTCACGAATTTCACTTAATCGGAACTGTCTGTTGCCATGATGACGAACAATAGTACTGCGTATTGGAGGAGGTAACTTTTGCATGATAGTAGATGCCAACATATCGCTGTACGATAGTTCTGACATTGCATCTAGTGCTCTCACGTGTGACTCAAGTTCGTCTCAAAATCTTGTGAGGCTGTGCACATTATACTACAGATGAGGAAGTACAGACAACGCCTGGAGGTGGGCATTGATTATTTTATGCAGTTGTCCAAAACGTTCCTTTAAGATTTCAATTGTTTGGAAATAATTATCATTCGTGAGATGCAGTCCCGTTATGCAATTTGCTGCTTGACCATGTAATAGGGAACGTAAATGTTGGAATTTCTGAATTCATGGTAATTCAGTGTCAGGAATATTGTGAATAGCTGCCTTCGAAAGAATCCTCAAAAGTCTGCCACTCCATAATATCACCGGAAAATTTGGGAAGAGTAAACTTTGGAAGAGACGTGTTTTTGATGAACGGCTTTGCCTATACAGTTTTATTGTCAGACTTGTCAACATTTGAAGCCAGCTTATGATCATTGATCACCATTTGATATGTGAGCAAAGTTTTTTCAATCTTGCGCGCGTATTCCTTATTTTCATCAGCTTCAACTGAAAATTGTTGATCATCTTCAATGAGGGATAATATAGTCATTCAAAATATTTATATTGTCTATACGTTTAGCTACTTGCATGACAACGATTTCCAGTTCTTCGTAGTCTGGCGATTCTTGTTTTAATATTGATTCTGCATCTTTGATGTATCTTGTAGCAAGGCCTCTCAGTGACGTCCGTTTTCTTGTTAAGGTGCCCAGTTCTTCTTTCTCCATCTCTCAAAGCGGCTCGAGGGACCAAAATGTCAGGGAATAAACAGATATCTAACTAAACGATTGAATGCAACATTCTCTATTTATGATTAACATCAAAGTGACAAGTTACAAAGTTGAAAGACACGCTTGGACGAATTTACATGAACGCTTGATTGCCAAACAATTACACTTTCCGTGCACTATGTCACTGGTCACTCCGAGTAGACTGACCACACACTGGCCTAACATTAAAGTAGATCTTAAGCAGGAATGATCAATTTTCAATGTTTTATCATTTTGTAACTGTGAATAATGGAATTAATTTAGGATAACGATTTCACATGATGTGATTTTCTTGTAGTGCATCTGGGGGATTTTTTTTTATTGCGTTAAGTAAACATACTATAGAAATTTAAATTTTATAGTAAATTTCCTTTCTTATTATACCTACCACACTTGTTTACTACAGGCTTGCACTACAGTGGAAATCCCTAACATGGAAAATATGCTCTCTATTTTGATCTTTCCCAAGGGATTTGGGAAAGAAAAGTGTTGCAAAAGCACCAAGAAAAAATAAGCCAAAACTGGGTCAAGTGCTACCGGCACACACCCAGTAGGGGACGCTTTTCTCCTAGTACAGATCCACGGCTTCCATTACCAGTGCGCAGTCAGTAACTAATGAATCATTCTTTTGAATCCGCCAACATTGGAGTTATGTGATCAGCGAGAGGAAGGATTCTTACCCGAATAAGAAGATGGGAGGGCCTCCATGTGAACAATTGTGGTAGGTATAATAAGAAAGGAAATTTACTATAAAATTTCAATTTTTTATCAATCTACCTGACAACTGTTCACTACAGGCTGAATAGAGAATAGGATGGAGGGAATCACATAACCAATCCCCAAATATGCCAACTGCACTGGAACCATGGACAGAGGATGGGATCCCTAGGCCTATCAAACCATAGCATCACAATCATTAGTAAAAGACAATGAGAGATGAGGCTACGGTTCTGTGTGACGCACAGACAGAAAGGACAGTAACAGCACAGAGCTGGATCTGACCTTGTAAGAAGCCTAATGGCTAGGGTAGACAACAGCCTGAGCAGAAGAAAGAGGACCTAAAGCAAAAAGGTCCTCCGACTGCTCCTGCAACTGACGCAGATAGAAGGTGGAGAAAGAAGCATTTCTCCAGTAGGCTGCCTGCATAACATCCGACAACTTGATGGAGTTAGCATAAGCCCAACAGGTAGACAATGCACGCACCTCGTGGGCAGAAATAAGATTGGTAATACAATCATCAGTCGCTAGACGAGCGTAAACCGTGCGAAAATCCATCAAGAAATGGACTGAGGAGAGATCTTCTGTCGACCAGGAATAAGAGACAGAAAAAAACGTTTCCTGCCTTTCCTAATGAACTGCGTCCGATTGAGATAAATGTGAACTACATGAACCGGACAGAGCAAAGGGCGATTACCCTCAGCAGAAGGAAGAGCCCTGATACAGGTAGGAGGTGGAGTCGTTTCTGGTATCTGATTCTTGGCCAGAAAGGAGCAATCAATGGTAAACGTAACACTGTTGGGAGAGCTCCTGAAAAAGGCCAGATCAACCAAGAGGGCGTGAAAGCTAGAGACCCCGAGAATCAAACAGATATACCAGAAACTCCGCAATCTGTGATATCGAAGGATTGGCATAACCAACAGAGTGATCGGCACACCATCGAAAGAAGCCCTTTCACTTAGCCGCATAAGCTAAACCAGTGGAGTGCCTCCTTGAAGAAGAAATGCACTCCACAGCTCATCTCGAAAAACCTATACGGAGGAGATAGGCCCTAACAAAAGATATGCGTGAAGGCACAATGAAGTCGACGTGAAACCTCCTTGGGTGACCTTGGCAAAGAAGGTCGCGACGAAGAGGGAGATGTGCTGGAACCGCCACAAACAGAGAGCAGAGCTGATTGATCCATTGAGGGACAGAGGAGCGATCAGAATGATTCGACAACTGCAGGTTTGTATCTTGGCTAGAACCTGAGGCAGAATTGGAACCGGAAGAAAGGCTTAGCCAACAAGACCGTTCCAATCGAGTGACAGAGCGTCCACAGCGAAAGCCAGAGCATCTGGACACGGGGACACGAAAGTGTCCACCTGATGGTTCTACTGAGTTGCAAAGAGATCGATGTGGGCACAACCCCAGAGATCGCAAAGCAACTGGAACACTGCCCTGTGGAGCATCCACTCGTTGGAAATGACCCTGCCCCGTTGGGACAGGGAGTTGGCTAGGACGTTCCGACGACCGGGAGTGTGACAAACCACCACTCCAGCATTGACATCCTGAGCGAGCAGTAGAAGATCCTGAGCCAATTCGTACATGGGAATCGAGTGTGTGCCACCCTGGTTCTGAATGTAAGCAACCACTGTCAAATTGTCGGACAACAGAAGGACCTGGCGAATCGAAAGGTGGGGGTTCCACTGTCGGAAACTCAGAAGAAGAGCAAGAAGCTCCTTCTGGTTGATGTGAAGAGCTGCTTGATCCTGGTCCCATGCCCCGTGAAGGGAAAGACCTAGAGGATCCAACGTTGCACCCCATCCGAGATCACTGACATCTGCCGACAGAACATGATCAGACATGGGTAAGTCCAACAGAACTTGCTGCATAATCCACTGAACATCCATCCAGGAGAAAAGGTAACGATGAAGAGACTGCGGTAACTGAAGCACCAGATCCAGAGAATCGACATTCGGCCTCCAACCACTGAGCAGAAAGTGTTGGAGAGGTCTGACATGCAGCAGACCTGGAGGAATGAGATCCATCACCGAACCGCAGAGACCGAGCAGCCAGAGAATACTCTGAGCTGTCGCAGATGTGGACTGGGACAGAGTCAGGGCAAAAGCTGAGAGAATCACAGTCCTTGCCCGGGGAAATGCCACCGTATTCAGCTCAGTACGGAAGTCCATCTCCAGATGACAAAACGACTGAGAAGGGACCAGGTCTGACTTCTCCTCGTTCACTCTGAACCCTTGCGATGTGAGCAAGCTCAACAGTGTGTCGACATCTGACTCCAGAAAGGCAGCATTGGAATGCCTCTGGAGGATATCGTCTAGATATGCCGAAGTAGTCACCCTGGACTGTGAGTGATGGAAGGCTATCACATGCAACATCAGTCGGGTGAAGGCCCAAGGAGCCAGGTTGAGGACAAAGGGCATGGCCTTGAACTGGTAAACTCGACCCAGAAAAGCGAACCTGAGATACTTTCGCGATGTCCAATGAATCGCAACGTGAATGTAAGCGTCTCGCAGGTCGATGCTGGAAGCGAAATCTCCCTGGTGAATGGAGACGCGAACCGACCTGAAAGTCTCCATGCTAAACTTGGGAGCAATGATAGATAGACTTGTTCAGGATACTCAGATCGATAACTGGTCAGAGTCGGCCATCCTTTTTCGGCACCAAGAACAGGTGGGAATAAAATCCCACCGAATGAATGTTCTTGACGACCTCGATCGCCCCCTTTGACAGGAGATCTCCGTGATCAAAAGTTCCCAACGTGTAACGTCTAAAGGAACTTGTGTTGGAAGAGGCACTCTCAACAGAGTGGGGTGCCTCCGGAAGGATATCCGCAGCCCGGACCAAACAACATCTAACACCCAAGGATCGGATGTGATTGTGGCCCAATGGTCTGCGAACTCTGATATCCTTCCTCCAACCTGAGACGAATCGAGGTGAGAACCTTCATTTCGAGCCCCGACGAAGCCTGCCGCTGCTTCTACTTCTTATTCACAGGGTAAGGGTAAGCATCGGCAGGAGGATCAGAAATTGGCTTCGCAGAGGAAGCAGAAGGGTGCTTGTTAGGCTTTGGATGGCCCCTGCCTCCAACTGAAGGCTGATCATGCTGACGTAGGATGTCATCCCAGACTGTGCCACGGAACCATGGAATAGTCGCAGACCCACCAAAGAAGCAGATCGAAGAGCAGTGCGCTGCCCCTCAGGAAGGGAATGGCTTGTGTCCAACACAGGGTCCCGGCGAACTAATTCCAAGTTAGCCGCGTTACAGGCATGCGTATGAGTAAGATGCACGAGCGCCCTGGAAAGCACCTGCAAAGGAGCCTGTATGTCGTCAAACTTATCTGGAGGCAGATAAGCAGCTAAAGTAGAGACGACGTGATCTGAGAGAGAAAGCATGCCCTGCATCTCTCTCGATAAGCCCAACTGGGACTCCAGAGTTGCCATAGGAATAACGGCCGACTTGGGCTTGGAAAGCCCGGGGGGGTTGGAGTCCTGATCCAAGACTGTCAAAGTCTGGCAGACTGACGGATTGGCAGAATCGTAGGAATGATATGATGGAGGCAAAAAGTGTCAGCACCGGTGAAGTCCTCATAGACTTGAAAGTCATCTTAAGAGTCCAAAGCTGTAAACGCTTCAACCACCTGTACCAACTGGCACGGTAGAAGACACCCGGAAGTAAGTTGCTCCACATGCTGCATGCGCGCGACCGATGATTGCGGTCTGGCTGACATCGTCGGCTGGTCTGACAGTTTGAGATCTGGAAGGAACTCAAACACAAAGTCAAGAGCTGCCCGCAAGTCAGAAGACTGTTGGCTCTCGACGTCAGGTATGTCTGACCCATCCTCTGAGTCAGAAGACACATAGCCCATCATGGGCAAACCAGCCGATGCATCCCATGGTGTAGGCACACCTGATGGATCAGAAAGCGGCCTGCTTCCAATCCCGGGAGTCAGAACTGCGGGGGGCCTGGAAACCACTAGTAACCTTGCTGGAGGCAACGGAAAGACTCTTGGAAAGAACCTGAGTGAGCAAGGAGAGGGCCTCCCTAAGCTCACGGCCCATGTTGGCCGGTTCGACGTGGGAACGAACCAGCAAAGTGGTTTCACTCCTGACCCTTTTAACCAGTGAAGGGTCATGATTCTCAAATACACCAGACGCTGGGCGACAGGTGGCAGCCGAAACATCTGAAGGCAGATGCATATAGGGGTATGACATACCCCGAGGATCTACAGTGCGGGAACTCAGGAGAGTCGCCGTGGACCTCTGAGGGACAGAAGGTCCAAGCTGCACACAAAAAGCGTCGGTCCTGCAAAACTGGCCATGGGACCAGAGTGCGTGGACGGAAATGCAACAGAGTCCATGGTGACCCCACCATGAACATCCGAATCCAATGAGAAAACTGCTGGGCTCGACGGCCGAGAGACCACAGCAGAGGATTCGGTCAGCAGCCCCTTCCGACTTTGTCCGATTTTGTCTGACTTTGTCGAGTTGAAGTCAGGGAAGGCTGAGGCCGATATCCCACGTCCACACTACCAGACATCTCTGCGGACCCCTGCGAAGGCACAATGAAGTCGGGTCAACGTGAAACCTCCTCGGGCAGCTTTGGCAAAGAAAGTCGCGAGGTAGAGGGAGACATGCCAGAACCGCCGCTAACAGAGAGCGGAGCAGATTGATCCACACCCACCGAGGCGACGGGTGTGATCGAAAGGATTCGACGACTGCAGGTTCATATCTGGGCGAGAACCTGAGGCGGAATCGGAACCGGTAGCCAACAAGACCACCCCAAAGGAGGGCCAGAGCGTCCACGGCAAAAGCCAGAGCATCGGGACACGGGGACACGAAAGTGTCCACCAGATGGTTCCAACGAGTCGCAAGAGATCGAGGGAACCCACCGTGTGGAGCATCCACCTGGTGGAAATGACCCTGCCCCGACGGGACAGGGAGTCGGCTAGGATATTCAGACGACCGGGAATGTGACGAACAGCCACCCTGGCGTGGACATCCTGAGCGAGCAGTAGAAGATCCCGAGCCAATTCGTACATTGGAACAGAGTACGTGCCGCCCTGGTTCCGAATGGAAGCAGCCACCGTCGAATAGTCGGACAACAGAAGGACCTGGCGATTCGACAGGTGAGGGATCCACTGCCTGAAACTCAGAAGAAGAGCAAGAAGCTCCTGCTGGTTGATGTGTAAAGCTGCATGATCCTGGTCCCACATCCTGTGAATGGAAAGACCTAGAGAATCCAACGTCGCACCCCATCCGAGATCGCTGGCATCTGCCGTCAGAACGCGATCGGACATGGGTGAGTCCAATGGAACACCCTACGAAAGCCACTGGACATCCGCCCAGAGGAGAAGGTGAGGATAAAGATATTCTGGAAACTGAAGCACCAGATCCAAAAAATCTACATTCGGCCTCCAACGACTGAGCAGAAAGTGTTGGAGAGGTCTGACACGCAGCCGACCTAGAGGAATGAGATCCGTCACCGAACAGCAGAGGCCGATTAGCCGGAGAATACTCCGAGTCGTCGCGGATGTGGACTGGGACAGAGTCAGAGCAAAAGCTGAGAGAATCACAGCCTTGGCCTGGGGAACCGCCACCAAATTGAATTGTGTGCGGAAAGCCATTCCCAGATGATAAAACGACTGAGAAGGGACCAGGTCCGACTTCTCCTCGTAGACCCTGAAACCTAGCGACGTGAGCAAGCTCAACAGAGTGTGACATTCGACTCCAGTAAGACAGCATTGGAATGCCCCTGGAGGATATCGTCCAGATATGCCGAAGTAGTCACCCTGGACTGTGTGCGATGGAAAGCTACAGGAAAGCTGTTTTACGGTAGTCGTGGATTTGTACTATGGAAGAGCGCCCCATACTGGGTGTGCGCCGATGGTGCTCGACCCAGTTTTGGCTTATTTTTTCATGGTGTTTTTACACCACTTTTCTTTCCCAGCTCTTGGGAAAAATTAAAACAGAGAGTATTTTATCCGAGTTAGGTTCTTCCACTGTAGTGCAAGCCTGTAGCAAACAATTGAGGTAGGTTGATAAGAAATTGGTAATTCATAACTTCACAGATTCAATGCATGTTTATTATCGGTTGTGCTGTTCCACTGCCCGTAGCACAATTAAGAGAACAATAAATTTAATGCTTCTTTATTCGAGTACATCCTGTCTTGATGTATTCTGTACAAACTCGATTAGCATTCTGCCACCAACAATGGAAAAGCCATACTGGTGTTTTATTAGCTGCAAGCAAAGTTAATTGAGATTAAATGACCGGAGTTTTTTTGTAACAAGCATTTTACCGACAATCGTTTTTTAACACTTTTGTTGGGAGTGAAGACATTCATAACAGCGAAAAGTTAAAAATTACATTGTCTGTAAAATGCTCGTTGAAAAAATGAAAAAACAACTTTCATTCTTCATCGAAGCACAGGCATCTGGAAACTTGATCTAAAGAGATATATCACCCCTACTTCAAAATACCCTCTCTTATATATTTAATACACACGTGTATATTATCTATATAAGAAAGGGTATTTCGAAGTATGTGTGATATATCTCTTTAGATCAGGTTTCCAGAAGCCTGTTATTGAAGTTCCCCTGTCCAGATGTCCTGAAAATGTAATGCTGATGATGCTCACAGTATTTAGTCATAACACGGAATTTTATTTTATACCGTACTCGGTATTGAAAAATCAAATACCATGCAGGCCTACGGAGAATATATAAAATACAATGAAAATGTGGTTGAAAATAATAACGAGAATATATAAAACACAGTCCTGTTATTATTTGATCCTCAGATCCATAATTCCAGTCACAGGTAACCATTATCAACGAGTTGAATTATCACTGTTTCTTAATGCAAATGGACGTCTCGCCATGTCAGCGGATGAAAACAGAATGATTCATTAGTTACTGACTGCACACTGGTACCGGAAGCTGTGGATCTGTACCAGGAGAAGAGCGTCCCCTACTGGGTGTGCACTGGTAGCACTTGACCCAGTTTTGGCTTATTTTTTCTTTGTGCTTTTGTGCCACTTTTCTTTCCCAAATCCCTTGGGAAAGATCAAAATAGAGATTACATTTTCCGAGTTAGGGACTTCCACTGTAGTGCAAGCCTGTAGTAAACAATTTTAAGGTAGGTTGATAAGAAATCTTGTACCAATAGACATCATGCATACTTATGAAGCTCGATATTGCGTACACTGTAGTTATAAATTGCAACAGCTTAAATTTTGGATCCCAAATATTACTCCAAAGATTTGATTTAAACAAGCTGACCACCCCCCCCCCCCCCCTCCACCTCACTCCCTCCAAAACAAGCTGCAGTATACCAAATATCAAGAGATTCTGACAAGTAGATCAGAAGAAGGAGAGATTTTTAAACAAATTTCCTCATACATGTATTACACAAAGTAAAATTTATTTTGGGTCCCAATAGGAAGACCAAATATGAACCCAGGGACTTGATTTGAACAAACCTGAATCTGAACCTGTTAAATCTGAAGAAGATTTTTAAATAATATTCCTCATATGGCACTATGTTAAAGTTCAAGTTCCCATAAGGAGCCCAAATATGCCCCCAAGGACTTGATTTGAATAAACTTGAATCTGAGACCCCTAAGGATGCTCTTAGTCTATACCAATCATCAAAAGATTCTGACAGATGGAACCGAACAAGTTTTTTTTTAAATTTTGTTATATTGGACCGATTTATAGTTCGGGTCCCCATGGGGAGCCCAGGTATGAACTCAGAGACTTTATTTAAATCTGATTACCAGCCCTAGTACCAGTTTATTCTATATTTTATCAGATCATGAAACAGAGTAAACAATGATATATATACTGAGTTGTGAGCAATGTATCACCATTTATGCATATGACAATTATAGGCCTTTAGATTAGTCTAATTAATTAGGGCATCACTGACAAATATGGACTCAATGAATTGTGACCTGGAGAGAGAGAGAGAGAGAGAGAGAGAGAGAAGTGTCGATATTCATGCCTTTTAGGCATCTTTTTCATATACTTGACAGGTTTTTCCAGCACAGTGTCATAGTTTTCAGCCTCCTGTTAAAGGTCTTCATCATTATTATTGGTTCTTCTCCATCCGATAAAGTTACTCAAGAAGGATTCTTAGTTTTCTGGTTTCAAACCAACATCATATTTAACTCTTAACCTGCTGAGTATTTCAAGATATTTTTCATCAAATCTTGTCATGACTGCTGTGAAGCAGTTATGACTAGATTTGATAAAAAAAAATTCATCTGAATTTAATTCAAGAAAACACTGATGAAAAAATCCATACAATTTACAAGGGGGAAATTTGATTAAAATTGTCCAAATTATACATATTTCAGTGGCAAGTGAAACTCTGTCCTGGACAGAAATATCTGCCAGCAGCATGCAAGGAGTTAAACAGATTTAAATGTAAATTAAGCATAACTTTTAATAGGAAAATGCCACCAATTTGAACATATTAGATCTCAAGCATTGAGTACCTGCTCATACTAAGTTCGGCTGGGAAAAGAAATTTGCATGGATATTGTCGTATATGACACTGTTGATGCAGTTTACTTTTTGCCAGTGGACTCTGTGGTTTTTTAACTGAAGTATCTATTGTATTGTTTGAGTCGACAGGTACGCCCTAACATATATTTTGTGCACCAGGAAAACTTGACCAAACTATATATAGCCATATCAGTACTGTGCAGAACTTTTAAACACTTGTATTATTTTGGGCACAATTACATCATTCGGGCACAGCATTTTCCATCGCTATTTGGGTGGAATTTAAAGGCCTGGACAATTAATCATTGCAGCCCTACACTTAACCTCATAATATAGTAATTAAGAGTGTTTATTTTTTTCAGCAGGGATGGATCCTTGGGATGTCAGGCAGATAGGGCCAGATACGAAGTCACTTGTTCACTGCTGTGGTGGCAGCATCAACAAGTCACCAGAAAATATTATAACCTTTTTTCAGAATGCCTCAATTTCTGATATGTGCAGGCCTGAAATCCCATTTTGAACACTGAGCACAGTGATGCTTTCCTGGAGGACTGTTGGGGAATGTCACTGCCCTACTCCTTTTCTGAGAGGGAATGCAGTTCCCCCACAATTGCAAGCCCTGGAATTGATATCTTGACAAATATCCAAGACACTGCACAGCTAGCAAGACGAAGGAGTGCTCGCTGTGTTTAACACAGCGAGCACTCCTTCACCTTGCTATGTAGCTTCATCAAACCCATTGTAGTTATCGGTAAGTTACTCACTTATAGATCAGATACAAATACCCAAAATGACATCAGGGAAGTGGCATCCTAGGTAAGTTGAAGGCATGTTTGCTTTGATTTGTAACTTAATCATTTCTGACCAAAGCAACATTTCAACATTCTTCTCATAAAACGAAAGGAGGGTGAATCGTCCTGATTATATGGCCCTCCAAGTAACGAAATTCAACACAAAAAATGATAAATTTAATGTAATTTGTATATTTATTATTTTTACCAATGGCCCAGATTAGCTGGTGCAAACTCGATATTATCAAGGGCCAAACACAAATTTTGAACCCACCAATCCCCAAAATTTGCATATAATACCGAAAATTAAAAGTCCTATCTGGCCCTCCATACTTTAACCATCTACACATGCGCAGTAGTCACAAAGAGACCAGAATTGGTGCCAACATCATTCTTTGTAGATTAGCATACTAATAATAACTCAGCTGGGAGGTATGAGTGCCCACTCAAGGGAGGGCCATCCCCCATCTGGGCATTTGGTAAGTATAACTAGAGGGGGTATCAGTACCCCGTGGCTCACCAGCAGGTGGCCAATGTAAAGGGGTGGGTGGCTAAAAAAAAAAATCCAAAACCTGCACACAAAAGTCCAAAATTAAAGTAAATAATCAGCAAAAGGGTTAAATAATATAATAATAGCCCCAAGAAGCATGCTAACATAAAATAGGCATGCTAACATAAAATAGGAATCATGGCAATATGCTACAAGGTAAGTCTCCACTTTGAAGAAAAGAAACACAAACCTCAAAACCTGCACATAAAAGTAAAAAAAAAGCATCACATTTGTTTCAATGGGTTAAAATTGAGAAAAATACCCGGATAATGTCGCAGTAACCACCATCGCAATATGTCAGTAAGGTGAAATGCTACCGGAAAAATATCCACTTGGAAGAAAACAAAGAAACACATCAAAACCTGCACATTTAAGTCCAAAAAGTATCACATTTGTTTCAAAGGGTTAAAATTAAGAAAAATACCCTGAAAATGTTACAGTAACCACCATGGCAATATGCTAGTTAGGTAAAACTCCACTTAAAAAAAAATATTAAAACCTGTACACAAAAGTCAAAAACCTGCACACAAAAGTCCAAAATTAAGGTAAATAAGCAGCTAAAGGGTTAAATAACATAATAATAGCCCCCAAGAAGCACCATAACATAAAATATGAACCATGGCAATATGCTACAAGGTAAGTCACCACTTGGAAGAAAAGAAAGACAAACCTCAAAACCTGCACATAAAAGTAAAAAAAAGTATCACATTTGTTTAAAGGGTTAAAATTGACAAAAATACCCTGCAAATGTCACAGTAACCACAATGGCAATATGCCAGTAAGGTGAAACTCTACTTGAAAAATATCCACTTTGAAGAAAGAAAGACAAACCTCAAAACCTGCACATAAAAGTCAAATGAAAGTGTCAATGACACTGTTGCTCAACTTGTTAAGATATGTACATGTATAGTATGTGACACAGCAATGACAAACATCTAGGTAATGACCTGATAACAAAGGTACACAAAGTATTGTAACGGTCTGTACATAAATACTGACCGTAGCCTGTAACAAATGTATATGTAAAGTATTGTAAAGGTGGGTGACAGTCAGATGCTAAAGTAGAAAAGAAATCTTTGAGTCCCAGAGTGGGTCTGACTGAACCCCAAAATATTTGTTCTCATAGCACAGTAATAACAAAGGTACCCCAAAACACACTCGTTCCTGTCCCAAGGTGAAAACAAAGGTACCCAAGAAGTTTCGTGAAGATCAGTTCATAAATACGAGCTGTATAGAAGTTGTGACAAAAAAACTGATTGGACCTAATTTCAGTACAAAATGGCCACTGGCAGCCATCTTGAATTTTGGACCATGCCCAGAAACACTTGTTCTCGTCTCAAGGTGATAACAAAGGTACCCAATAAGTTTTGTGAAGATCGGTTGATAAATACAGCCTCTAGGCCAGGCCGTATTGACATGTGCACTTAAAGTGTATGAGTAGCACTGAATAAATCAAAGTTCATCTAATTTGCATAATTTCTGTTCGAGAAAAAAACTTGTGCTATATGTGATGTATTCCATGTTCCTAAACATCCATACAAAAATTTATTCAAATCAGAACTTTCATACAGAAGTTCTGTACAAAAGACTGATTGCACTAATTTTGGTACAAAATGGCTGCTGGTGGCCATCTTGAATTTTGGACCACACCCAAAAACACTCGTTCTCATCCCACGGTGATAACAAAGGGACCCAAGAAGTTTCGTAAAGATCGGTTCATAAATACGGCCTCTAGCCTGAGCCGTACAGAAGTTGTGTACAAAAAACTGATTAGACCTAATTTTGATACAAGATGGCCACTGGCAGTCATCATGAATTTTGGAACGCACCCAGAAACACTCGTTCTTGTCCCAAGGTGATAACAAAGGCACCCAAGACGTTTTGTGAAGATCGGTTCATAAATACAGACTCTAGCCCAAGCCGTATTGACATGTGTACTTACTGTGTGTAAGTAGCACTGAAAAAATCAAAGTTCATCTAATTTGCATAATTTCTGCACGAGAAAAAAACCTGTATTATATGTGATGTATCCCATGGTACTAAACATTCATACAAAAAATTATTCAAATCAGCGCTTTCATATGGAAGTTCTGCGCAAAAATCTGATTGCACCTAATTTTGTACAAAATGGCTGCCAGCGGCCAACTTGAATTTTGGATTGGACCCCAAAACACTTGTTCTCGTCCCATGGTCATAACAAAGGTACCCAAGAAGTTTCATAAAGATCGGTTCATAAATACGGCCTCTAGCCCGAGCCATATTGAATTGTTGACGGACGACTGGCCATGGCATAAGCTCAAATTTGGCTTCGCCAAAGTTGAGTTAAAAAGTATCAAATTTGTTTCAAAGGGTTAAAATTGAGAAAAATACCCTAAAATGTTAAGGTAACCACCATGGCAATATGCCAGTAAGGTAAAACTGCACTCGAAAACAAAATTTCAAAACCTGTACACAAGTCAAAAACCTGCACAGAAAAGTCAAAAACCTGTACACAAAAGTCCAAAATTCAAGTAACTAAGCATGGAAAGGGTTGAATAAAATATTACTATCCCTAAAAAGCATTCGGGCATAAAAAAAAGCAAAATCAAAAAAAAAATCAAAACCTGCACACAAAAGTTCAAAATGAATGAATAAAATAATGAGCTAAAGGGTTAAATAATATAATAATAGCCCCAAGAAGCATGCTAACATAAAATAGGAACTATGGCAATATGTTACAAGGTAAGTCTCCACTTTGAAGAAAAGAAAGACAAACCTCAAAATCTGCACATAAAAGTAAAAAAAAAAAGCATCACATTTGTTTCAATGGGTTAAAATTGAGAAAAATACCCGGATAATGTCACAGTAACCACCATCGCAATATGCTAGTAAGGTGAAACTCTACCTGAAAAAATATCCACTTGGAAGAAAAGAAAGAAAAACCTCAAAACCTGCACATTAAAGTCCAAAAAGTATCATATTTGTTTCAACGGGTTAAAATTTAGAAAAATACCCTGAAAATGTTACAGTAACCACCATGGCAATATGCCAGTGAGGTAAACCTCCACTTGAAAAAAATATCAAAACCTGTACACAAAAGTCAAAAACCTGCACACAGAAGTCCAAAATTAAGGTAAAAAAGCAGCTAAAGGGTTAAATAATATAATAATAGCCCCAAGAAGCATCCTAACATAAAATAGGAACCATGGCAATATGCTACAAGGTAAGTCGCCACTTGGAAGAAAAGAAAGACAAGCCTCAAAACCTGCACATAAAAGTGAAAAAAAAGTATCACATTTGTTTCAATGAGTTAAAATTGAGAAAAATACCCAGATAATGTCACAGTAAGGTGAAACTCTACCTGAAAAATATCCACTTGGAAGAAAAGAAAGAAAAACCTCAAAATCTGCACATAAAAGTCCAAAAAGTATCACATTTGTTTCAAAGGGTTAAAATTTAGAAAAATACCCTGAAAATGTTACAGTAACCACCATGGCAATATGCCAGGGGGGGGGGGGGGTAAAAGTCCACTTGAAAAAAATATCAAAACCTGTACACAAAAGTCAAAAACCTGCACACAAAAGTCCAAAATTAAGGTAAATAAGCAGCTAAAGGGTTAAATAATATAATACTAGCTCCAAGAAGCATCCTAACATAAAATAGGAACCATTGCAATATGCTACAAGGTTAGTCGCCACTTGGAAGAAAG
Organism: Pictodentalium vernedei; assembly: GCA_031216915.1. NCBI lineage: Eukaryota > Metazoa > Mollusca > Scaphopoda > Dentaliida > Dentaliidae > Pictodentalium > Pictodentalium vernedei. Next base: position 230,289,235 of record CM062297.1, on the reverse strand, counting down.
GAAAGACAAACCTCAAAACCTGCACATAAAAGTAAAAAAAGTATCACATTTGTTTCAAAGGGTTAACATTGAGAAAAATACCCTGCAAATGTCATAGCAACCACAATGGCAATATGCCAATAAGGTGAAACTCTACTTGAAAAATATCCACTTGGAAGACAAGAAAGACAAACCTCAAAACCTGCGCATAAAAGTCAAAAAAGTATCACATTTGCAATAAAGGGTTAAAATTGAGAAAAAGACCCTGAAATGTTAAGGTAACCACCATGGCAATATGCCAGTAAAGAAAAACTCCACTTGAAGACAAAATTTCAAAACCTGTACACAAAAGTCAAAAACCTGCACAGAAAAGTCAAAAACCTGTACACAAAAGTCCAAAATTCAAGTAACTAAGCATGGAAAGGGTTGAATAAAATATTACTATCCCTGAAAAGCATGCTGACGTATAAAAAAAGCAAAAAAAAAAAAAAAAGTTAAAAAATTTATAGTAATTTATATATTTTTTATACTTACCAATGACCCAGACTTAGCTGGTGCTAACTCCACAAAAACCAGGGCCAAACACAAATTTTGCCCCCCAATCCCCAAAATTTGCATCCAAAACAAAAAGAAATCATGTCCTAAAGGACCTCCATAGTACGACTCTACTGCGCATGCGCAGTGACGCAGTCGTCCCGAAATTGGCGCCAAATATCATTCTTACTGGCAGTGCCTGGTCAGCGCTATGTACTCAGCGGGGAGGCAAGAGTTCCCAACTCAGGGAGGGCCATCCCCGTCTGGGTCATTGGTAAGTATAAAAAATATATAAATTACTATAAATTTTTTAACATTTTTATACTGTACCAATGACCCAGACTTAGCTGAATAGTAAACAGGCTGGAGGGCCTAGGACATAGAGGAAAATCCAATAAGCTCAATTATAAAATAAAGAGGTAACCCCTTAAGGAGAAAAGGAGTATTAGGCTTTACATGTATCTTTCTTATTTAATATTTAAATTAGAAAGATACACTACCCTTAATAATTGAGCACAATAACATTCATGTTCTCTATTAACATCCAGTATAACCTTTATACTAATTATTTTTAAAACAAGCCAATAAATAAAGTAGTCCAGAGAATTGAGACTCTTTATAATCATTTAAAAGTGTCCGAGTATTGTATATTAAAGCCCGTTTGACACTTGACATATACAAATGCTTCACACCGAGCTACACTTTAAAAATAAGACATGAATGAAATTAAACATTAATATTACACTTTAAAACCATCCCGGAAGCGACTCAGAAATACTGTCTTGGAGGAGGCATTCCCTTGCTTTTCACTATAAAGCAGGTGACCTAAGGGAACACCCGCCCCCCCCCCCCCTTCCCCTTGCCCTGGGTCAAATAGCCCAGAGCGAAGAGGGCAGCCGGACGGAGTCACTGCCGGAACAGAAAGCCTGCATAACTATAGTTGCAACTGTTTAGTGGACGACATTCTGAGCAACAGATAACGGACCTAAACAATGCAGGTCTCCAGAAATGGACTCAATATTTCTGAGATAAAAATTAGTAAATGTGGATGGCTGAGACCAATAAGCAGCCTTCATTAAATCTGTAATAGCAACACTATTAGCATAAGCCCAGGAAGTAGAAAGAGCTCTTACTTCATGAGCAGAAATCTTAAGCACAGACTGCTGAGAAGAAGATAAATCTTCATACGCAGTACGGATAGTTAACTGAATCCATCTAGCAATAGAATGGACTGAAATGTCCTTTCTATTAGGCATCAAAGACAGAAAGAAACGTTTCCGTCCCTTTCTGATGAACTGAGATCTCTGTTTATAGATACGTAGTGCTCTAACAGGACAGAGTAAAGGCCTACGCCCGTCTGAAGACGGAAGAGCCTTAATAACAATAGGTTCCGGATATTTATTAGGAGCCTGATTCTTAGCTAAAAAACCGACGTTAGTAGTGAAGGTGATAGTGTTCCCAACACTACGATAATGAGAATCATCCACCGATAGTGCATGAAGCTCACTGACTCTTCTGGCAGAAGAGAAAGCTAAGAGAAAAGCTGTCTTATAAGATAAGAATTTGAAATCTACTGTCCCAAGAGGTTCAAATGGCTTTTCCTTCAATTTAAGGAGAACCCAAGCTAAATTCCACTTAGGAATTAATCTAAGAGTTCTGGGTCTATTTATCGAAAAGTTTCTAACCAATTTCGATAAAGAGACATTAGATCCAATTTGTAAACTATCATGATGTGCATAGGTATCAGATAACATAGATCTATAACCCTTTATAGTAACCGGTTGCAGTTTGATTTCGTCAAACAAGTATACTAGAAAGTTAGCAATGTCTGGTATAGAGGGATCAAATATATCAACAGAATGATCCCTACACCAACGACGGAAAACCTTCCACTTAGCCGCATAGTTTAGCGAAGAGGAGGTCCTCCTACAGTTAGAAATCGCGTCCACTGCTCGTCCTGTAAAGTGCTTGCCATGCAAGAAGGACCGCACAACGGAAAAACGTGAAGGTTGAGACCTTGCGGGTTGTGATGCAGTTGGCGCGATTTCCCCTGCCAAAGAAGATCCTCTCGTGGAGGGAGCTTCCGCGGTAGGTCCCACAACAGACACCTGAGTAGATTTATCCACGGTCTCTGTGGCGACAGAGATGCTACCAACAGAATCTTGCATTGAGATTGTTTTATCTTTAGCAATACTTGTTGAATTAACGGCGCTGGAGGATACGCATATCCTATCATTCCGTCCCAAGGGATCGATAGAGCGTCTACAGCAAATGCTCTTGGATCCGGACACGGGGACACATACGTCTGCAACTGATTGTTGAGATGTGTCGCAAATAAGTCTATCATTGGCCGTTCCCATTGGTAGCAAATCTGATTGAATACTTGTTTGTTGAGAGTCCACTCCGACGGCAACAAGCGACCCTTTCGAGAAAGGGAGTCTGCTAGCACATTCAGACGACCCGGTATGTGACGGACCGAAAGAAGAACGTGATGTTCCAACGCAAACAGGAGGATTCTTTCCGTTAGATTGAACAACGGAACTGAATGAGTGCCTCCCTGATTCCGTATATACGCCACTACTGTCGTATTGTCGGATAGGATTTGGACATGAGCATCGTGAATAATGTCCATCCAGTGACGTAACGCAAGCCAAATTGACATCATTTCCTTGATGTTTATGTGCTTGCACAGGAATTGCGGATCCCAAAGACCCTGGCATCTCGAATCCGTTGGGATTAATGATGCACCCCAACCTGTTTGACTGGCATCCGTCATAATGGTAAAACTCGGATCCGGCAACTGCAGCGGAACTCGTTGAGTTAACCACTGAATGTTTGCCCAAGTCTGAATCTCTTGTTTCACTTGATCTGACAAGAGAACGTCTACATCGAGCGAATGAATTTTCACACTCCAATTCTGAGTCAAGAAAATTTGAAGAGGCCGTGTGCGTAGCCGTCCCATCGGAATGAGATCCGCAGCGGCTCCGCACAGACCTATCAGTCTCATAAATTCTCTCGCTGTGACTTTGTCTGTATTTAGACAATAGCGAGCGTAACAACTGACTAATTTCGCTCTGGTTAACGGCAGACGAACGAGATTGTTGTGCGTCTCGAAGCTCATTCCCAGATGAGTGAATGACTTGGACGGCACCAGATCCGACTTCTCCTCGTTTACTATGAAACCGAGACGTCGGAGCAATAGAAGAAGATTCTGAACATCGTTCTGAAGCGTTAACTCGTTGCCGTACCTCTGAAGAATGTCGTCCAGGTAGGCCGACGTTACCGCAGACGAATGAGCTCGGAAGTAAATCATTACCGAGTTCATTACCCGAGTGAAAGCCCAGGGTGCTAGATTCAATCCGAAGCACATGGCCCGGAACTGATACACCACTCCTAGGACTGCGAAGCGTAGATACTTTCGGAATATCGGATGTACCATGACGTGAAAGTACGCATCTTTGAGATCTATGCTCGTTGCATAATCGTTCACCCGAATACTCGCTCTGACCGATCGAATCGTCTCCATATAAAACTTCGGAGCGATGATCAGCTTGTTTATCCAGCTCAAATCTATGACTGGACGGAACGAGCCGTCTGGTTTCGGAACCAGAAACAGATGGCTGTAGAATCCCAGCGATTCCTGGTTTTCTACGACCTCTACCGCGTTCTTCATTAAAAGAGACTGCACCTCTGATAGCAGAGCGTCTCTTTTCTGAGGGTTTGACGGAAGATGAGTCCACTTTGGACTTCGAGTTAATGGAGGCTTTCGTTTGAAGGATATCTTTAGACCTTCCGAAGTCACTCCTCTCACCCACGGATCGTCCGTAATCGACGCCCACTCTTGAGAAAAACTCGACAACCTTCCGCCAACCGGAACGCGATAGAGGTTTGAGCCATCACCTCCTGGATCTGCGAGGCCTGCGGTAGGAGAAACCACGTCTTCCACGACCCGCACCTCGCCTCGTCGACCTCGGGGCGTCCGACCGATTGTCCCGGCCTGAAGGACGTCCCGAACGAGAGTCGCTATCCTGACGGTCTCTCGAATAAGAGCTAGAGGACGCACCGGAACCTCTATAGGGACCTCTCTTGGGCGGATAAGACCCAGAAGTGCCCGCCTTATTCGTGTCTGCTGAATCCGACCTTTTAGGAGCGGATCTAAACAACAGAGAATCACTAGCTTTCTTTTTAATATTATCATAAATAGCGGAAAGCTTGCCGTCAAAGAGAAGATCTCCTGAGACCGAAGCGACTCTAAGAGAGTTCTTCACCTTAGAATCCACTAGTGTGGATGTAGACAGGGCTGCGTCACGTCTAACCAACTCCAGATTTGCCACTGAAAGGGCGGAGTTACACGTGGAATAAGCTACTGCCCTTGAAAGAAGTCTTAAGGAGGATTGTATATCCTGAAACTCTTCCCCTTGAAGACGCAGTGATAACGCCTTCGTAAGGTGATCTGCGTAAGATAAGGCATCTAAATTGGCTCTGTTAGACGCAATAGCTGTTTCCAACACTGCGGTTGGAATAGAAGCTGACGACGGTAATGATAGCTCTAAGTCTTCCGCCTCGTCGTCCATACGCAGAGGAACTCTCGGTATACCCTGACCTGCCGTGTCGAATTTATTCCTTGCATTAATGAAAGGCAGGTTGAGAGTATTTGCGGACAAGAAGCCTGCTTTCCCTGTCCTGGAAGCAAGTTTAAAAATAGCGTCGTTCAATAATTCAAATGTTCTTGCAACATTATTGGACTGCGACGGAAACTCGGGAGCGATGTCCCTGAACCGCTCGAAAAAATCAGAGTCCAATGACGCTATAATTCTCCTGTCCGGAAGCGCAGCAGTCTGGCCCGACGGAACAACTTGAGGAAGAAAGTGCCGGATGAAATCTACGGCAGCTTTGTGTTGTTCCGAAAGGGATAGCTCCAATTCATCCGTATCCCTTTCACCATCCGGTCGGACCTCCCGATGTTCCCGGTCGTCCGCCCCCCGATGCTTCGGCGGAGCGTACCGACCCAGCGCCGTCGGATAATTCTCGATCCGACACCGTCTCTGTCGGCTGCTGGGATGCTGCGATAAGCTGTGCTATCTGCACTAGAATGTCCGACGTCGAGACCTGCGGAGGAGCGGTCTTTCGCTGCTTTGCCGAGGGCAGCTCCGCATCAGATGGCTCCCGCATACTTTTCCTATGCGAACGTCCGGAGTCCATCGGTCTCGAGTCCCTGGCTGCCGGATGGTGTGACCTGGTCGCCGAATAATCCTTCATCGGCGAAGCTGGCAAGATATCGGAGGTCACGCAGCCAAGGTGCGGTCGTGTGCGCCGGCGAGAAGAGGAAGCCTTAACAGTCTCTGCGGACTGCTTATACAACGGAGCGTCCCGAGCGACGGACGTATGCTCCGCTAAAGACACATTTTGTACCACAACATCTGGTCCCAGATGTTGTTGTACGAGAGAGGGGCCTCTCTCGCTCGCGGCCCGGCTGGACCTGGACGAGCTAGGAACCGGACTAAAAGGCTTCCTCCGTTCTCGTTCACTATCCGCCGTCACTGGGTGTGCATCTATTATTTTTATAGTGCTCGCATCACCCAAAATTTCCTCTTGGACCGCATCGGACGAACCCGGCTGCCGAACCATTCGGTGAATGGACGCTACACCGGGCGAGCTAGCGGACGACATTTGTCTAATCTCCATGAGCACTTTTGCCGCTAGCTCTGTATTTAATTGTGACGACGGACGCACACTTGAAGAAGATAACATGGAAACATCACCCTGTTCTGGTTCCTCTGAAATAGAAACTGAGAGAGTAGAGTGACCTTGTGGAGAAAGAGCCGGCATCGCTCTTTCTCCAGAAACAACATATCGTGACACACGTTTCCAATGTTTCTCATCCCAATGTTCACATACAGGACAGGGATTAATGCGAGAACACTGACTACAATTTATGCAATAATCATGAAAGTCAGAGGAAGATTTCTTCCTATTACAATTTGAACAAGTTCCTTTCATTGTGAAGGAACAACAATAAGTCCTAGTTACTCGCAAAAACCCCTGACACAAAGATACATAATAACATGATCCATTAATAAATGAAAAAACAATTGCAAAACAAAATAATTTTGAAAAAATATTTTTTCAGAGAAGCCCAAGTTGCTGAAAAGTAACGTTGAGCCCCGATGGATCCGATGGCAAAGTGTGGTCAAAAATTTTAAAATTATATAAAATAATTAATGAGACACTTTCGGATAATATAAATGTATCTTATAATGAGATAAACTACCTCAAAGGCAAACAGCCCCCCTCAAAAAAGGCTGTTGCCAATGAAAACAAACAGTGTAAACACAGAAGAAAACATGACTCCAGGCACTGAAAAAACTGGCCCGGAATCAGTCCTCAATTACACTCTATCTGATGCAAAACAGAGACTCCCAGGGGAGAATCTGCAGAACATCAGATGGAAGATGCAGAACACAAACGTTATACACCCATGGGTGAAAACGTAACTATGGGGAAAATAACAGAAAACATTCTGTAACCAAGCAACTCTCCCAGGGAAATTTTAGAAATGAAACTTCTCAAAAATATGCCAAAAGCATGGGAGAATTGCAAGGGGGGACTTTAGAAGGTTAGGGGAGAGGAAACACTGAATAAGCAGTGCAACAATTAGCAAGAATGACAACAAGAGGCGTTTGCCTCGAAAATAGGCAACTTAACATAATTTTAACAAAAAATTTTAAGTACAGCCCTGATTATTTTTTGCCACTTCTTTTTTCCTCTCCTCCTTCTATCCTCCTTAGAATCACATTTTCTCCAAGAATTGCGTGTCTGGCATCCTTTAAACTGAGATTTACAAGCACAAAGATCAGTGAGATGTTGACTGATGAAGGGCCAAACAGAGAATGATATTTGGCGCCAATTTCGGGACGACTGCGTCACTGCGCATGCGCAGTAGAGTCGTACTATGGAGGTCCTTTAGGACATGATTTCTTTTTGTTTTGGATGCAAATTTTGGGGATTGGGGGGCAAAATTTGTGTTTGGCCCTGGTTTTTGTGGAGTTAGCACCAGCTAAGTCTGGGTCATTGGTACAGTATAAAAATATCAAAACCTGCACACAAAAGTTCAAAATGAATGAATCCGGATGCTGACACCGACATGAGAGCTATGCCATAGGCTCACACAACTATCATTGGTAAGACAAAAACTACAGCACACTGTCACAGTGCCGAAGCTGCGATGATTCATGCAACGTCAATGATGTTTTAAAACTCGTTGGTGACAAAAACATTTGTTGGTGACAAAAAAACTTGTTGGTGACAAGTCCATAAATGTGACAGAAATTATCCGAATGACATGGACTATTGAGAGGGTGTAGACATCATGAAGATACACTTGCATAACAAGTATGGTGTCATTCCATCATGTATTTTAGGAGTTATGGTGTTTTGTAAACTCATTGGTGACAAAAAAACTTGTTGGTGACAGAAAAAACTTGTTGGTGACAAGTCCATAAATGTGACAGAAAGTATTCAAATGACATGCACTATTGAGAGGGTGTAGACATCATGAAGATACACTTGCATACCAAGTATGGTGTCATTCCATCAAGTATTTTAGGAGCTATGGTGTTTTTTAAACTCATTGGTGACAGACTGACCAACAGACCGACCGACAGACTGACCGACCGACCGACCGACCGACCAACCGACTGACAGACAGACTGACATTGCCATATACAGACCTGTTCGTCACAGCTAAAAGTTAAAAAATTTATAGTAATTTATATATTTTTTATACTTACCAATGACCCAGACTTAGCTGGTGCTAACTCTAACAAAACCAGGGCCAAACACAAATTTTGCCCCCCAATCCCCAAAATTTGCATCCAAAACAAAAAGAAATCATGTCCTAAAGGACCTCCATACTACGCCTCTACTGCGCATGCGCAGTGACGCAGACGTCCCGAAATTGGCGCCAATTATCATTCTTACTGGCAGTGCCTGGTCAGCGCTATGTACTCAGCGGGGAGGCAAGAGTTCTCAACTCCAGGGAGGGCCATCCCCGTCTGGGTCATTGGTAAGTATAAAAAATATATAAATTACTATAAATTTTTTAACATTTTTATACTGTACCAATGACCCAGACTTAGCTGAATAGTAAACAGGCTGGAGGGCCTAGGACATAGAGGAAAATCCAATAAGCTCAACTATATAGTAAAGAGGTAACCCCTTAAGGAGAAAAGGAGTATTAGGCTTTACATGTATCTTTCTTATTTAATATTAAATTAGAAAGATACACTACCCTTAATAATTGAGCACAATAACATTCATGTTCTCTATTAACATCCAGTATAACCCTTATACTAATTATTTTTAAAGCAAGCCAATAAATAAAGTAGTCCAGAGAATTGAGACTATTTATAGTCATTTAAAAGTGTCCGACTATTATATATTAAAGCCCGTTTGACACTTGACATATACAAATGCTTCACACCGAGCTACACTTTAAAAATAAGACATGAATGAATTTTAACATTAATATTACACTTTAAAACCATCCCGGAAGCGACTCAGAAATACTGACTTGGAGGAGGCATTCCCTTGCTTTTCACTATAAAGCAGGTGACCTAAGGGAACACCCGCCCCCCCCCCCCCTTCCCCTTGCCCTGGGTCAAATAGCCCAGAGCGAAGAGGGCAGCCGGACGGAGTCACTGCCAGAACAGAAAGCCTGCATAACTATAGTTGCAACTGTTTAGTGGACGACATTCTGAGCAACAGATAACGGACCTAAACAATGCAGGTCTCCAGAAATGGACTCAATATTTCTGAGATAAAAATTCGTAAATGTGGATGGCTGAGACCAATAAGCAGCCTTCATTAAATCTGTAATAGCAACACTATTAGCATAAGCCCAGGAAGTAGAAAGAGCTCTTACTTCATGAGCAGAAATCTTAAGCACAGACTGATGAGAAGAAGATAAATCTTCATAAGCAGTACGGATAGTTAATTGAATCCATCTAGCAATAGAATGGACTGAAATGTCCTTTCTATTAGGCATCAAAGACAGAAAGAAACGTTTCCGTCCCTTTCTGATAAACTGAGATCTCTGTTTATAGATACGTAATGCTCTAACAGGACAGAGTAAAGGCCTACGCCCGTCTGAAGACGGAAGAGCCTTAATAACAATAGGTTCCGGATATTTATTAGGAGCCTGATTCTTAGCTAAAAAACCGACATTAGTAGTGAAGGTGATAGTGTTCCCGACACTACGATAGTGAGAATCATCCACCGATAGAGCATGAAGCTCACTGACTCTTCTAGCAGAAGAGAAAGCTAAGAGAAAAGCTGTCTTATAAGATAAGAATTTGAAATCTACTGTCCCAACAGGTTCAAATGGCTTTTCCTTCAATTTAAGAAGAACCCAAGCTAAATTCCATTTAGGAATTAACCTAAGAGTTCTGGGTCTATTTATCGAAAAGTTTCTAACCAACTTAGATAAAGAGACATTAGATCCAATTTGTAAACTATCATGATGTGCATAGGTATCAGATAACATAGATCTATAACCCTTTATAGTAACAGGCTGCAGTTTGATTTCGTCAAACAAGTATACTAGAAAGTTTGCAATGTCTGGTATAGAGGGATCGAATATATCTACAGAATGATCCCTACACCAACGACGAAAAACCTTCCACTTAGCCGCATAGATTAGCGAAGAGGAGGTCCTCCTACAGTTAGAAATCGCGTCCACTGCTCGTCCTGTAAAGTGCTTGCCATGCAAGAAGGACCGCACAACGGAAAAACGTGAAGGTTGAGACCTTGCGGGTTGTGATGGAGTTGGCACGATTTCCCCTGCGAAAGAAGATCCTCCCGTGGAGGAAGCTTTCGCGGTAGGTCCCACAACAGACACCTGAGTAGATTTATCCATGGTCTCTGTGGCGACAGAGATGCTACCAACAGAATCTTGCATTGAGATTGTTTTATCTTTAGCAATACTTGTTGAATTAACGGCGCTGGAGGATACGCATATCCTATCATTCCGTCCCAAGGGATCGACAGAGCGTCTACTGCAAATGCTCTTGGATCCGGACACGGAGACACATACGACTGCAACTGATTGTTGAGATGTGTCGCAAATAAGTCTATCATTGGCCGTTCCCATTGGTAGCAAATCTGATTGAATACTTGTTTGTTGAGAGTCCACTCCGACGGCAACAAGCGACCCTTTCGTGAAAGGGAGTCTGCTAGCACATTCAGACGACCCGGTATGTGACGGACCGAAAGAAGAACGTGATGTTCTAGCGCAAACAGAAGGATTCTTTCCGTTAGATTGAACAACGGAACTGAATGAGTGCCTCCCTGATTCCGTATATACGCCACTACTGTCGTATTGTCGGATAGGATTTGGACATGAGCATCGTGAATAATGTCCATCCAGTGACGTAACGCAAGGCAAATTGACATCATTTCCTTGATGTTTATGTGCTTGCACAGGAATTGCGGATCCCAAAGACCCTGGCATCTCGAATCCGTTGGGATTAATGATGCACCCCAACCTGTTTGACTGGCATCCGTCATAACGGTAAAACTCGGATCCGGCAACTGCAGCGGAACTCCCTGAGTTAACCACTGAATGTTTGCCCAAGTCTGAATCTCTTGTTTCACTTGATCTGACAAGAGAACGTCTACATCGAGCGAATGAATTTTCACACTCCAATTCTGAGTCAAGAAAATTTGAAGAGGACGTGTGCGTAACCGCCCCATCGGAATGAGATCCGCAGCGGCTCCGCACAGACCTATCAGTCTCATAAATTCTCTCACCGTGACTTTGTCTGCGTGCAGACAATAGCGAGCGTAACAACTGACTAATTTCGCTCTGGTTAACGGCAGACGAACGAGATTGTTGTGCGTCTCGAAGCTCATTCCCAGATGAGTGAATGACTTGGACGGCACCAGATCCGACTTCTCCTCGTTTACTATAAAACCGAGACGTCGGAGCAATAGAAGAAGATTCTGAACATCGTTCTGAAGCGTTAACTCGTTGCCGTACCTCTGAAGAATGTCGTCCAGGTAGGCCGACGTTACCGCAGACGAATGAGCTCGGAAGTAGATCATTACCGAGTTCATTACCCGAGTGAAAGCCCAGGGTGCTAGATTCAATCCGAAGCACATCGCCCGGAATTGATACACCACTCCTAGGACTGCGAAGCGTAGATACTTTCGGAATGTCGGATGTACCATGACGTGAAAGTACGCATCTTTGAGATCTATGCTCGTTGCATAATCGTTCACCCGAATACTCGCTCTGACCGATCGAATCGTCTCCATATAAAACTTCGGAGCGACGATCAGCTTGTTTATCCAGCTCAAATCTATGACTGGACGGAACGAGCCGTCTGGTTTCGGAACCAGAAACAGATGGCTGTAGAATCCCGGAGATTCCTGGTTTTCTACGACCTCTACCGCGTTCTTCATTAAAAGAGACTGCACCTCTGATAACAGAGCGTCTCTTTTCTGCGGATTTGACGGAAGACGAGTCCACTTTGGACTTCGAGTTAATGGAGGCTTTCGTTTGAAGGATATCTTTAGACCTTCCGAAGTCACTCCTCTCACCCAAGGGTCGTCCGTAATCGACGCTCATTCTTGTGAAAAGCTCGACAACCTTCCGCCAACCGGAACGCGATAGAGGTTTAAGCCATCACCTCCTGGACCTGCGAGGCCTGCGGTAGGAGAAACCACGTCTTCCACGGCCCGCACCTCGCCCCGTCGACCTCGGGGCGTCCGACCGATTGTCCCGGCCTGAAGGACGTCCCGAACGAGAGTCGCAATCCTGACAGTCTCTCGAATAAGACCAAGAGAACGCACTGGAACCTCTATAGGAACCTCTCTTGGGCGCATTAGACCCAGAAGTGCCTGTCTTATTCGTGTCTGTTGTATCCGACTTCTTAGGAGCAGATTTGAACAACAGAGAATCCTTAGCTTTCTTTGTAATTTTATCATAAATAGCGGAAAGCTTGCCGTCAAAGAGAAGTTCTCCTGAGACCGAAGCGACTCTAAGAGAGTTCTTCACCTTAGAATCCACAAGTGTGGATGTAGCTAGGGCTGCGTCACGTCTAACCAACTCCAGATTTGCCACTGAAAGGGCGGAGTTACACGTGCAATAAGCTACTGCCCTTGAAAGAAGTCTTAAAGAGGATTGTATATCCTGAAACTCTTTCCCCTGAAGGCGCAGTGATAACGCCTTAGTAAGGTGATCTGCGTAAGATAAGGCATCTAAATTGGCTCTGTTAGACGCAATAGCTGTTTCCAACACCGCGGTTGGAATAGAAGCTGACAACGGTAATGATAGCTCTAAGTCTTCCGCCTCGTCGTCCATACGCAAAGGAACTCTCGGTATACCCTGTCCTGCCGTATCGAATTTATTCCTTGCATTAATGAAAGGCAGGTTGAGAGTATTAGCGGACAAGAAACCTGCTTTCCCCGTCCTGGAAGCAAGTTTAAATATAGCGTCGTTCAATAATTCAAATGTTCTTGCAACATTATTGGACTGCGACAGAAACTCGGGAGCGATGTCCCTGAACCGCTCAAAAAATTCAGAGTCCAATGACGCTATAATTCTCTTGTCCGGAACCGCAGCAGTCTGGCCCGACGGAACAACTTGAGGGAGAAAGTGCCGAATGAAGTCCACGGCAGTTTTATGTTGTTCCGAAAGGGATAGCTCCAAGTCATCCATATCCCTTTCACCATCCGGTTGGACCTCATGATGTTCCCGGTCGTCCGCCTCCGATGCTTCGGCGGAGCGTACCGACCCAGCGCCGTCGGATAATTCTCGATCCGACACCGTTTCTGTCGGCTGCTGGGATGCTGCGATAAGCTGTGCTATCTGCACAAGAATGTCCGGCGTCGAGACCTGCGGAGGCGCAGTCTTTCGCTGCTTCGCCGAGGGCAGCTCCGCATCAGATGGCTCCCGCATACTTTTCCTATGCGAACGTCCGGAGTCCATCGGTCTCGAATCCCTGGCTGCCGGATGGTGTGACCTGGTTGCCAAAGAATCCTTGATCGGCGAAGCTGGTAATATATCGGCGGTCACGCAGCCAAGGTGCGGTCGTGTGCGCTGACGAGAAGAGGAAGCCTTAACAGTCTCTGCGGACTGCTTATACAACGGAGCATCCCGAGCGACGGACGTATGCTCTGCTAAAGACACATTTTGTACCACAACATCTGGTCCCAGATGTTGTTGTACGAGAGAGGGGCCTCTCTCGCTCGCGGCCCGGCTGGACCTGGACGAGCTAGGAACCGGACTCAAAGGCTTCCTCCGTTCTCGCTTACTATCCGCCGTCACTGGGTGTGCATCTATTATGTTTATAGTGCTCGCATCACCCAAAACTTCCTCTTGGACCGCATCGGACGAACCCGGCTGCCGAACCATTCGGTGAATGGACGCTACACCGGGCGAGCTAGCGGACAACATTTGTCTAATGTCTATGAGCACTTTTGCCGCTAGCTCTGAATTCATTTGTGACGACGGACGCACACTTGTAGAAGATAACATGGAAACATCACCCTGTTCTGGTTCCTCTGAAATAGAAACTGAGAGAGTAGAGTGACCTTGCGGAGAAAGAGCCGGCATCGCCCTTTCTCCAGAAACAACATATCGTGACACACGTTTCCAATGTTTCTCATCCCAAAATTCACATATAGGACAGGGATTAATGCAAGAACACTGACTACAATTAATACAATGATCATGAAAGTCAGAGGAAGATTTCTTCCTATTACAATTTGAACAATGTCCCTTCATTGTGAAAGAACAACAATAAGTCCTAGTTACTCGCAAAAACCCCTGACACAAAGATACATAATAACATGATCCATTAATAAATGAAAAAACAATTGCAAATCAAAATAATTTTGAAAAAATATTTTTTCAGCGAAGCCCAAGTTGCTGAAAAGTAACGTTGAGCCCCGATGGATCCAATGGCAAAGTGTGGTCAAAAATTTTAAATTTATATTAAATAATTAATGAGACACTTACGGATAATATAAATGTATCTTATAGTGAGATAAACTACAGCAAAGGCAAACAGCCCCCCTCAAAAAAGGCTGTTGCCAATGTAAACAAACAGTGTAAAAACACCAGAAAACATGACTCCAGGCACTGAAAAAACTGGCCCGGAATCAGTCATCAAATTACACTCTATCTGATGCAAAACAGAGACTCCCAGGGGAGAATCTGCAGAACATCAGATGGAAGATGCAGAACACAAACGTTATACACCCATGGGTGAAAACGTAACTATGGGGAAAATAACAGAAAACATTCTGTAACCAAGCAACTCTCCCAGGAAATTTTAGAAATGAAATTTCTCAAAAATATGCCAAAAGCATGGGAGAATTGCAAGGGGGGACTTTAGAAGGCTAGGGGAGAGGAAACACTGAATAAGCAGTGCAACATTTAGCAAGAATAACAACAAGAGGCCCATGCCTCGAAAATAGGCAACTTAACATAATTTCATCAAAAAATTTTAAGTACAGCCCTGATTATTTTTTGTCACTTCTTTTTCCTCTCCTCCTTCTATCCTCCTTAGAATCACATTTTCTCCAAAAATTACGAGTCTGGCATCCTTTAAACTGAGATTTACAAGCACAAAGATCAGTGAGATGTTGACTGATGAAGGGCCAAACAGAGAATGATAATTGGCGCCAATTTCGGGACGTTTGCGTCAATGCGCATGCGCAGTAGAGGCGTAGTATGGAGGTCCTTTAGGACATGATTTCTTTTTGTTTTGGATGCAAATTTTGGGGACTGGGGGGCAAAATTTGTGTTTGGCCCTGGTTTTGTTAGAGTTAGCACCAGCTGAGTTTGGGTCATTGGTACAGTATAAAAATATACAAATTGCTTTAAATTTATCATATTTTTATACTAATAACCAATGGCCCAGACTAGCTGAATCGTAAAAAGGCGGAGGGCCTAGGACTTAAGAATTAGCAGACCACATATAGCTCCTAAGCCTGCATGCCAAGGTGAAATGAAATTAAATTTAAAAGGAATTACATGTATGTCTCTCTATACAATAATAGAGAAGACATATCATAAATAAGGAGCCATATTCAAGTAATTCTGTAATCTTACAATGAAAGATTATGCTAACTGGGTGTACCGAGCCCCCAATTTTTTAGGCTGGTCCAGACTAAGCCCCTTAAATTACGATGGCGTATTTGAGAGTGAGTGACTAACCCCCACAAACACACGCCATATATAAATAACTAGCAGGGTTACCCAGCGTTGCTCGGGCTGAGAAGAGTATTATAGCTGTTGGTGCCCCTCTACACCCCCAACCCCACCTGGCACTTTTTTAAAACTCACCAGTAGATTCCTGGTAAAAAATTACCTCTAGTAGACCCCTATGAAGACCTATATCGGTGAGAAAATTTTGGTCATAACTTTTGGTGCCCCTCTACACCCCCACCCCCACCCCTATACTTTTTTAAACCTCACCACTAGATTCCTGATAAAAACATACCCCTAGAGACCCCTTTGAAGACATATATCAGTAAAAAAAATTTTGGTCATAACTTTGGGTACCCCCCTACACCCCCACCCCACCCCACACACTATTTTAAACCTGATGATGACCTCCGACATAAAAAAGTACTCCTAGTAGACCCATTTTGAACACTCGGAGTGGCGCCATATTCATTTATATAGCGGACAGGCAGGCAGGCAGGCAGACAGACAGACATTCTAAAATATAGTATACAAAGAAATATAAACTAGAGGCTCTACAGAGCCTGTAATCGCTCACCTGGAACTACATTTAACAAGAAGGACGCCAATGCCCTATAGCTCACCAACATTCCTCTTTGATAGTAACTTTGGCAAACACAAGAACTGTATCAAACAGGCTCATAACATGCGACAAAGCTTACCTAAACACAACCTCTTAAAAGTAAAACACAGAAACTGCCATAAACACTAAGTTAAGCATGAAATTCTGAGCTAAACAGAAAACTAAACGCAACTAAAAATGTCAAGAAAAATGTTTAAAATGCAGGGTATGAGGGGTTAATCATGGAACAATGATACTGAGGAACATGTATGATGAATATAAGTGCCATGGGAAGAGAAGGAGCACAGCAGCTGACCTTAACATCAAGTTAAACATGAAATTCCGAGCTAAACAGAAAACTAAACGCAACTAAAAATTTCAAGAAAAATGTTTAAAATGCAGGGTATGAGGGGTTAATCATGGAACAATGATACTGAGGAACATGCATGATGAATATAAGTGCCATGGGAAGAGAAGGAGCACAGCAGCTGACCTAAACACTAAGTTAAACATGAAATTCCGAGCGAAACAGAAAACTAAACGCAACTAAAAATGTCAGGAAAAATGTTTAAAATGCAGGGTATGAGGGGTTAATCATGGAACAATGATACTGAGGAACATGTATGATGAATATAAGTGCCATGGGAAGAGAAGGAGCACAGCAGCTGACCTTAACATCAAGTTAAACATGAAATTCCGAGCTAAACAGAAAACTAAACGCAACTAAAAATTTCAAGAAAAATGTTTAAAAATGCAGGGTATGAGGGGTTAATCATGGAACAATGATACTGAGGAACATGCATGATGAATATAAGTGCCATGGGAAGAGAAGGAGCACAGCAGCTGACCTAAACACTAAGTTAAACATGAAATTCCGAGCTAAACAGAAAACTAAACGCAACTAAAAATGTCAAAAAAAATGTTTAAAATGCAGGGTATGAGGGGGTAATCATGGAACAATGATACTGAGGAACATGTATGATGAATATAAGTGCCATGGGAAGAGAAGGAGCACAGCAGCTGACCTAAACACTAAGTTAAACATGAAATTCCGAGCTAAACAGAAAACTAAACGCAACTAAAAATGTCAAGAAAAATGTTTAAAATGCAGAGTATGAGGGGTTAATCATGGAACATTGATACTGAGGAACATGTATGATGACTATAAGTGCCATTGGAAGAGAAGGAGCACAGCAGCTGACCTAAACACTTAGTTAAACATGAAATTCTGAGCTAAACAGAAAACTAAACGCAAACTAAAAATGTCAAGAAAAATGTCTAAAATGTAGGGTATGAGGGGTTAAATCATGGTAAAATGATAATAATCATCATTTAGCAGCATTATAAAAGCCATGATATGGAAATAGGGTGAATAAGTGACCTAAACAGAAACTTTAACATTATTGGACACGTATGCTGACGCCGACGCTGACGTCGACGCCGACCGACCGAGCCATTCCATAAGCTCACACAACTAAAGTTGGTGAGCTAATAAAAATGTGATTTACCATAGGCTTTCCATGGTAACTATGAGCTGCAATTGTGGCCATGTTTGCAACATTACATCAACATTACATGAGGATCATTGGTAGACAGTGTCCCAGTCTTCAATCATGTGAAGTTTCAAAACATTTGAATCCACCAAACAGAATCATAGAATGTCTCTAGTGGCCATATTTTCCAACCAACAGGAACAAAAAGAGGATCGTTTGTTTGTTGAGGACCTCGTATAGACCATTCTTGTCAAGTTTTTGGTTCATGTCGGCTCAGTAGTTCCAGAGAGAAGATGAAAATGTGATTTCCCATGGGGTTTTCTATAGTAACTATAATTGTGGCCATGTTTGCAAAACGATCAACATTAAATGAGGACTGTTGGTAGAGGGTGTCCCAGCCATCAACCATGCAAAAATTCAAAACATTTGGCCCTGTGGTTTCAGAGAAGAGTTTTCAAAATTGACCAATCAGAATCAAAGAATGCTTCTGGCAGGCACGTTTTTCACCCAACAGGAAAAAATTGAGTAACAGTTGTAGAGAACCTCTCACAGACTATACCTGCCAAGTCTGGTTCACATTGCCTAAGTACTTTCAGTGAAGATGATGAAAATGTGATTTTCCATTAGGGTTTCTATAGTAACTGTAAGTAGTGATGAGCCGATTATCGGTATGGGTTATCGGTATCGGCCGATAAATGGCTTATCGGCCGGGTATCGGTATCTGCAAAAAATACCAATTCTGCTGAAATTGGCAGCCGATATGTCTTTTTTTTCCAAATCAAGTTCTCAGGCAAATCACTGATAATCTCAACTAAATAGTACCTGTTACTCAGATTAAGGCTTTTTAGAAAATGTATCTTTGGGGTATCGCCTAAAATAAGCCCACACCATATTTCTCTGAATAAAAGTTTTGACTACCGATACCGGTGAAGCATTCTTCAACACACAGGTCATCACGAAAATGTGCACGAAAATTTCAATTGTTCAATCAAAATAAAATTATGTGAATGTGTTGGAACTGTTTTTTTGTCTATTTAATCTTTTCACATTTTCAGCTAAAAAAATAAAATTCCCAAACTACATACATTCGTGTTATTTATTATTGTCAGCCCTCGTGTTTATCAACTTTATGTTGAAGACAAATGGGAAATTCCCAGTTCTTTAATTATTAATGACAGCGTGTTCAGTGACCCAAATTGTTCATGTTATTACTTTAGAAAATGAGTTGAGAAATTACCTGATGTAGCTACCCCAAAATAAATATGAACAAGCGAGCACATATCGCTGAAGCAATACCAAATCCCCTACTGGACTAATGAGCATTAATAATTATACAAATGTTATAACCTAGATGTGATCAGCATGAATTCCGTTGAAGCATTTGCAAAAAAAAGTCCAGAAAACTGATATTTTGGCGCTTTTCCATATTTACAAGGGGGATAATTCACACAAGAATAATGCAGTCAGCATGAAACTCAAACTTGATCTGTAAGTCATCGTTCTATAGTAGGTTACCAAGAATGAAATCATTTGGTTGAAGCATTTCCAAAAAAAAGTCCAGAAAACTAAAGTATGACTGACAGACTGACTGACAGACTGACGGATGGATGGACAGAGTGTAAATGAAACTTGATCTGTAAGTCATCGTTGTATAGTAGGTTACCAAAAATGAAATCATTCCGTTGAAGTGCTTCCAAAAAAGTCCGGAAAACTAAAATATGACCAACAGACTGGCTGACAGACTGACGGATGGATGGACAGAGTGTAAATGAAACGTGATCCGTCATAGTTCTATAGTAGGTTACCAAAAATGAAATCTTTCCGTTGAAGCGTTTCCAGAAAAAGTCCGGAAAACTGATATTTTGGCGCTTTTCCATATTTCCCAGGACAATAACTCACACAAGAATAAGGCAATCAGCATGAAACTCAAACTTCATCTGTAAGTCATTGTTCTATAGTAGGTTACCAAAAATGAAATCATACCGTTGAAGGGTTTCCAAAAAAAGTCCGGAAAACTAAAGTATGACGGACAGACTACAAATGTTGTAACCTAGATGTGATCAGCATGAATTCCATCAAAGCGTTTCCAAAAAAAGTCTGGAAAACTGATATTTTGGCACTTTTCCATATTTCCAAGGGCCATAACTCCCACAAGAATATAGTTCTATAGTAGGTTACCATAAATGAAATCATTCCCTTGAAGCGTTTCCAAAAAAAGTCTGGAAAACTGATATTTTGGCGCTTTTCCATATTTCCAAGGGCCATAACTCACACAATAATAATGCAACGAGCATGAAACTCAAACTTGATCTGTAAGTCATAGTTCTATAGTAGTTTACCAAAAATGAAATCATTCCGTTGAATTGTTTCCAAAAAAACTCCAGAAAACTGATATTTTGGTGCTTTTTCCCATATTTCCAAGTGCCGTAACTCACACAAGAATAATGCAATCAACATGAAACTCAAACTTGATCTGTAAGTCATCGTTCTATAGTAGTTTACCAAAAATGAAATCATTCCGTTGAAGTGTTTCCAAAAAAACTCCGGAAAACTAAAGTGTGACTGACAGATTGACAGACTGATGGATGGACGGAGTGCAAACCTATAGTCCCCTTCGGCGATGCCGGCAGGGGACTAATTAATACCCCGAGTTGTAATATCCAGTTTGATCTATGCTACTTGAAAGGCTGTTTTGAAAACAAAACAAGGGAAAGCCAAAGCCATACTGTTTACAACAATGGGAACACATTATGTACATCAGGGCAGTCAGTTTAAATATAGATTTTTTATTTATGAAACGTGCCCACGTGTTTTTATCAATGCATTGCAGAATTCAGTAACCCCCCCTCCCCCCACTTTTACAGGCAGCAGATCACGGACAAGTGACAATGATTCATGATTTTTTTTTTTTTGGTAAATGCAGTACCACTATGGCATTACCACTACGGGTGCTGGTCAAAACGTCCCCAAACCAAAATGTCCCCAAGAGTTGGTCAAAACGTCCCCAACAATTGGTCAAAACGTCCCCAAGAGTTGGTCAAAACGTCCCCAACAATTGGTCAATTCACTACCAGAGAAAATACAAATATGTTGCATGATACCACAAGGAAATTTGCTCCGGATTTTCCATCACTGATGCGTTTTGAAAGAATCAATGATGAAAAAATGTGAGGAAATTTGTTGTGACTATCTTGCAATGTATTGGCCTGTCTGACTCCCTCCCTCCCCCCCCCCCCCCCCCCCCCCCCCCCCGCCAATTTTTTTCTTCTCTGGCAATAACTGCCAGGTTCAGTGTCGATATGTCAATAACTGGGAAATGGATAGTGCAGATAGTTATCCGGTGCCACCAATGGCTGCGAACTGCCCCCTGTTAATCTTGCACTTGGAGAAAGTGAACGCAACAGAATTTACTGAGAAGCGGTCCACCAATGCATGTACATGTAAATGCTCACACGTGAATGGATTATTTCATTTGTTTTTTTCACAATGGATGGGAGTTTTGAATACTGAGGGCACCTTCTCTTGCCTGAGTTATTCAAAACACAGTTCAAATACTTTTTAGTAAACACAATTCAAAATGGAAACATAATGACTGAACGAACATGTTTCAGGTTAAAACAAATTGACCACGTGTGTTTTTTACCTCATTTGTTAACACTGATGTTTTGTTGATATTTCGTGCTGATTTTGTTGATGTTTTTCTACTGAAATGTATTTTCGAATGACTGATGATTCCGATGGAAAAAATGAATAAAATATGACAAGTTTTCATTTTACATTCAGTCTCATTAGTGGATAAGCCCACCCCCATTTTTTTCACATGCCTGGGCTCACTGACGGGTCGGTTCGGAAATGATATTGAATTTGATACATCACAGATGTACGTTACATTGAGATCCACCAGGGATGTGCGTCGAGTCACACTGGCTGCTGAACAACCCCATGTCTCGTTAGTCCTGTCTGAATGTCATTATATTTATACACAAGCTTGTGTCGCCACAAGAACTAATATCGGTATCGGTATCAGTATCTGTCCATTATTGAATTGAAATATCGGATATCGGCAATACCAATAACACCCATATCTGCTCATAACTAACTGTAAGCCACAAATGCAGCCATAATTGCAACCTGATGAAGATTAAATGAGGATCATTGGTAGAGAGGGTTACAGTCATCAGTCACATTAAGTTTTTCAAATCATGTGGCCTTGTAGTTTCAAAGAGGATTTTCTTGAAAATGCACACATTTATATGAATTTTGTTTCAACAAAAAAAATCAGTACAAAAGGGTTAAAATATTTTGAAAAGTTAAAAAATTTATAGTAATTTATATATTTTTTATACTTACCAATGACCCAGACTTAGCTGGCTGGTGCTAACTCTAACAAAACCAGGACCAAACACAAATTTTGCCCCCCAATCCCCAAAATTTGCATCCAAAACAAAAAGAAATCATGTCCTAAAGGACCTCCATACTACGCCTCTACTGCGCATGCGCAGTGACGCAGACGTCCCGAAATTGGCGCCAATTATCATTCTTACTGGCAGTGCCTGGTCAACGCTATGTACTCAGTGGGGAGGCAAGAGTTCTCAACTCCAGGGAGGGCCATCCCCGTCTGGGTCATTGGTAAGTATAAAAAATATATAAATTACTATAAATTTTTTAACATTTTTATACTGTACCAATGACCCAGACTTAGCTGAATAGTAAACAGGCTGGAGGGCCTAGGACATAGAGGAAAATCCAATAAGCTCAACTATATAGTAAAGAGGTAACCCCTTAAGGAGAAAAGGAGTATTAGGCTTTACATGTATCTTTCTTATTTAATATTAAATTAGAAAGATACACTACCCTTAATAATTGAGCACAATAACATTCATGTTCTCTATTAACATCCAGTATAACCCTTATACTAATTATTTTTAAAGCAAGCCAATAAATAAATTAGTCCAGAGAATTGAGACTCTTTATAGTCATTTAAAAGTGTCCGAGTATTGTATATTAAAGCCCGTTTGACACTTGACATATACAAATGCTTCACACCGAGCTACACTTTAAAAATAAGACATGAATGAATTTTAACATTAATATTACACTTTAAAACCATCCCAGAAGCGACTCAGAAATACTGACTTGGAGGAGGCATTTCCTTGCTTTTCACTATAAAGCAGGTGACCTAAGGGAACACCCGCCCCCCCCCCCCCCCCCCCTTCCCCTTGCCCTGGGTCAAATAGCCCAGAGCGAAGAGGGCAGCCGGATGGAGTCACAGCCGGAACAGAAAGCCTGCATAACTATAGTTGCAACTGTTTAGTGGACGACATTCTGAGCAACAGATAACGGACCTAAACAATGCAGGTCTCCAGAATTGGACTCAATATTTCTGAGATAAAAATTCGTAAATGTGGATGGCTGAGACCAATAAGCAGCCTTCATTAAATCTGTAATAGCAACACTATTAGCATAAGCCCAGGAAGTAGAAAGAGCTCTTACTTCATGAGCAGAAATCTTAAGCACAGACTGCTGAGAAGAAGATAAATCTTCATAAGCAGTACGGATAGTTAATTGAATCCATCTAGCAATAGAATGGACTGAAATGTCCTTTCTATTAGGCATCAAAGACAGAAAGAAACGTTTCCGTCCCTTTCTGATAAACTGAGATCTCTGTTTATAGATATGTAATGCTCTAACAGGACAGAGTAAAGGCTTATGCCCGTCTGAAGACGGAAGAGCCTTATTAACAATAGGTTCCGGATATTTATTAGGAGCCTGATTCTTAGCTAAAAAACCCACATTAGTAGTGAAGGTGATAGTGTTCCCAACACTACAATAATGAGAATCATCCACCGATAGTGCATGAAGCTCACTGACTCTTCTAGCAGAAGAGAAAGCTAAGAGAAAAGCTGTCTTATAAGATAAGAATTTGAAATCTACTGTCCCAAGAGGTTCAAATGGCTTTTCCTTCAATTTAAGAAGAACCCAAGCTAAATTCCACTTAGGAATTAATCTAAGAGTTCTGGGTCTATTTATCAAAAAGTTTCTAACCAACTTAGATAAAGAGACATTAGATCCAATTTGTAAACTATCATGATGTGCATAGGTATCAGATAACATAGATCTATAACCCTTTATAGTAACAGGCTGCAGTTTGATTTCGTCAAACAAGTATACTAGAAAGTTTGCAATGTCTGGTATAGAGGGATCGAATATATCTACAGAATGATCCCTACACCAACGACGAAAAACCTTCCACTTAGCCGCATAGTTTAGCGAAGAGGAGGTCCTCCTACAGTTAGAAATCGCGTCCACTGCTTGTCCTGTAAAGTGCTTGCCATGCAAGAAGGACCGCACAACGGAAAAACGTGAAGGTTGAGACCTTGCGGGTTGTGATGGAGTTGGCGCGATTTCCCCTGCGAAAGAAGATCCTCCCGTGGAGGAAGCTTCCGCGGTAGGTCCCACAACAGACACCTGAGTAGATTTATCCACGGTCTCTGTGGCGACAGAGATGCTACCAACAGAATCTTGCATTGAGATTGTTTTATCTTTAGCAATACTTGTTGAATTAACGGCGCTGGAGGATACGCATATCCTATCATTCCGTCCCAAGGGATCGACAGAGCGTCTACTGCAAATGCTCTTGGATCCGGACACGGAGACACATACGTCTGCAACTGATTGTTGAGATGTGTCGCAAATAAGTCTATCATTGGCCGTTCCCATTGGTAGCAAATCTGATTGAATACTTGTTTGTTGAGAGTCCACTCCGACGGCAACAAGCGACCCTTTCGTGAAAGGGAGTCTGCTAGCACATTCAGACGACCCGGTATGTGACGGACCGAAAGAAGAACGTGATGTTCTAGCCAAACAGAAGGATTTTTTCCGTTAGATTGAACAACGGAACTGAATGAGTGCCTCCCTGATTCAGTATATACGCCACTACTGTCGTATTGTCGGATAGGATTTGGACATGAGCATCGTGAATAATGTCCATCCAGTGACGTAACGCAAGCCAAATTGACATCATTTCCTTGATGTTTATGTGCTTGCACAGGAATTGCGAATCCCAAAGACCCTGGCATCTCGAATCCGTTGGGATTAATGATGCACCCCAACCTGTTTGACTGGCATCCGTCATAACGGTAAAACTCGGATCCGGCAACTGCAGCGGAACTCCCTGAGTTAACCACTGAATGTTTGCCCAAGTCTGAATCTCTTGTTTCACTTGATCTGACAAGAGAACGTCTACATCGAGCGAATGAATTTTCACACGCCAATTCTGAGTCAAGAAAATTTGAAGAGGACGTGTGCGTAACCGCCCCATCGGAATGAGATCCGCGGCGGCTCCGCACAGACCTATCAGTCTCATAAATTCTCTCGCCGTGACTTTGTCTGCGTGCAGACAATAGCGAGCGTAACAACTGACTAATTTCGCTCTGGTTAACGGCAGACGAACGAGATTGTTGTGCGTCTCGAAGCTCATTCCCAGATGAGTGAATGACTTGGACAGCACCAGATCCGACTTCTCCTCGTTTACTATAAAACCGAGACGTCGGAGCAATAGAAGAAGATTCTGAACATCGTTCTGAAGCGTTAACTCGTTGCCGTACCTCTGAAGAATGTCGTCCAGGTAGGCCGATGTTACCGTAGACGAATGAGCTTGGAAGTAGATCATTACCGAGTTCATTACCCGAGTGAAAGCCCAGGGTGCTAGATTCAATCCGAAGCACATCGCCCGGAATTGATACTCCACTCCTAGGACTGCGAAGCATAGATACTTTCGGAATGTCGGATGTACTATGACGTGAAAGTACGCATCTTTGAGATCTATGCTCGTTGCATAATCGTTCACCCGAATACTCGCTCTGACCGATCGAATCGTCTCCATATAAAATTTCGGAGCGACGATCAGCTTGTTTATCCAGCTCAAATCTATGACTGGACGGAACGAGCCGTCTGGTTTCGGAACCAGAAACAGATGGCTGTAGAATCCCGGAGATTCCTGGTTTTTTACGACCTCTACCGCATCTCTTTTCTGCGGATTTGACGGAAGATGAGTCCACTTTGGACTTCGAGTTAATGGAGGCTTTCGTTTGAAGGATATCTTTAGACCTTCCGAAGTCACTCCTCTCACCCAAGGGTCGTCCGTAATCGACGCCCATTCTTGTGAAAAGCTCGACAACCTTCCGCCAACCGGAACGCGATAGAGGTTTAAGCCATCACCTCCTGGACCTGCGAGGCCTGCGGTAGGAGAAACCACGTCTTCCACGGCCCGCACCTCGCCCCGTCGACCTCAGGGCGTCCGACCGATTGTCCCGGCCTGAAGGACGTCCCGAACGAGAGTCGCTATCCTGACGGTCTCTCGAATAAGACCAAGAGGACGCACCGGAACCTCTATAGGAACCTCTCTTGGGCACATTAGACCCAGAAGTGCCTGTCTTATTCGTGTCTGCTGTATCCGACTTCTTAGGAGCAGATTTGAACAACAGAGAATCCTTAGCTTTCTTTGTAATTTTATCATAAATAGCGGAAAGCTTGCCGTCAAAGAGAAGTTCTCCTGAGACCGAAGTGACTCTAAGAGAGTTCTTCACCTTAGAATCCACGAGTGTGGATGTAGCTAGGGCTGCGTCACGTCTAACCAACTCCAGATTTGCCACTGAAAGGGCGGAGTTACACGTGGAATAAGCTACTGCCCTTGAAAGAAGTCTTAAAGAGGATTGTATATCCCGAAACTCTTTCCCCTGAAGGCGCAGTGATAACGCCTTAGTAAGGTGATCTGCGTAAGATAAGGCATCTAAATTGGCTCTGTTAGACGCAATAGCTGTTTCCAACACCGCGGTTGGAATAGAAGCTGATGACGGTAATGATAGCTCTAAGTCTTCCGCCTTGTCGTCCATATGCAGAGGAACTCTCGGTATACCCTGTCCTGCCGTATCGAATTTATTCCTTGCATTAATGAAAGGCAGGTTGAGAGTATTAGCGGACAAGAAACCTGCTTTCCCCGTCCTGGAAGCAAGTTTAAATATAGCGTCGTTCAATAATTCAAATGTTCTTGCAACATTATTGGACTGCGACGGAAGCTCGGGAGCGATGTCCCTGAACCGCTCAAAAAATTCAGAGTCCAATGACGCTATAATTCTCTTGTCCGGAACCGCAGCAGTCTGGCCCGATGGAACAACTTGAGGGAGAAAGTGCCGAATGAAGTCCACGGCAGCTTTATGTTATTCCGAAAGGGATAGCTCCAAGTCATCCGTATCCCTTTCACCATCCGGTCGGACCTCATGATGTTCCCGGTCGTCCGCCCCCGATGCTTCGGCGGAGCGTACCGACCCAGCGCCGTCGGATAATTCTCGATCCGACACCGTTTCTGTCAGCTGCTGGGATGCTGCGATAAGCTGTGCTATCTGCACAAGAATGTCCGGCGTCGAGACCTGCGGAGGCGCAGTCTTTCGCTGCTTCGCCGAGGGCAGCTCCGCATCAGATGGCTCCCGCATACTTTTCCTATGCGAACGTCCGGAGTCCATCGGTCTCGAATCCCTGGCTGCCAGATGGTGTGACCTGGTCGCCGAAGAATCCTTGATCGGCGAAGCTGGTAATATATCGGCGGTCATGCAGCCAAGGTGCGGTCGTGTGCGCTGACGAGAAGAGGAAGCCTTAACAGTCTCTGCGGACTGCTTATACAACGGAGCGTCCCGAGCGACGGACGTATGCTCCGCTAAAGACACATTTTGTACCACAACATCTGGTCCCAGATGTTGTTGTACGAGAGAGGGGCTTCTCTCGCTCGCGGCCCGGCTGGACCTGGATGAGCTAGGAACCGGACTCAAAGGCTTCCTCCGTTCTCGCTTACTATCCGCCGTCACTGGGTGTGCATCTATTATGTTTATAGTGCTCGCATCACCCAAAACTTCCTCTTGGACCGCATTGGATGAACCCGGCTGCCGAACCATTCGGTGAATGGAGGCTACACCGGGCGAGCTAGCGGACGACATTTGTCTAATCTCCATGAGCACTTTTGCCGCTAGCTCTGAATTCATTTGTGATGACGGTCGCACACTTGTAGAAGATAACATGGAAACATCACCCTGTTCTGGTTCCTCTGAAATAGAAACTGAGAGAGTAGAGTGACCTTGCGGAGAAAGAGCCGGCATCGCCCTTTCTCCAGAAACAACATATCGTGACACACGTTTCCAATGTTTCTCATCCCAAAATTCACATATAGGACAGGGATTAATGCGAGAACACTGACTACAATTAATACAATGATCATGAAAGTCAGAGGAAGATTTCTTCCTATTACAATTTGAACAACGTCCCTTCATTGTGAAAGAACAACAATAAGTCCTAGTTACTCGCAAAAACCCCTGACACAAAGATACATAATAACATGATCCATTAATAAATGAAAAAACAATTGCAAATCAAAATAATTTTGAAAAAATATTTTTTCAGCGAAGCCCAAGTTGCTGAAAAGTAACGTTGAGCCCCGATGGATCCGATGGCAAAGTGTGGTCAAAAATTTTAAATTTATATTAAATAATTAATGAGACACTTACGGATAATATAAATGTATCTTATAGTCAGATAAACTACAGCAAAGGCAAACAGCCCCCCTCAAAAAAGGCTGTTGCCAATGTAAACAAACGGTGTAAAAACACCAGAAAACATGACTCCAGGCACTGAAAAAACTGGCCCGGAATCAGTCATCAAATTACACTCTATCTGATGCAAAACAGAGACTCCCAGGGGAGAATCTGCAGAACATCAGATGGAAGATGCAGAACACAAACGTTATACACCCATGGGTGAAAACGTAACTATGGGGAAAATAACAGAAAACATTCTGTAACCAAGCAACTCTCCCAGGAAATTTTAGAAATGAAATTTCTCAAAAATATGCCAAAAGCATGGGAGAATTGCAAGGGGGGACTTTAGAAGGCTAGGGGAGAGGAAACACTGAATAAGCAGTGCAACATTTAGCAAGAATGACAACAAGAGGCCCATGCCTCGAAAATAGGCAACTTAACATAATTTCATCAAAAAATTTTAAGTACAGCCCTGATTATTTTTTGTCACTTCTTTTTCCTCTCCTCCTTCTATCCTCCTTAGAATCACATTTTCTCCAAAAATTACGTGTCTGGCATCCTTTAAACTGAGATTTACAAGCACAAAGATCAGTGAGATGTTGACTGATGAAGGGCCAAACAGAGAATAATAATAGGCGCCAATTTTGGGACGTCTGCGTCTATGCGCATGCGCAGTAGAGGCGTAGTATGGAGGTCCTTTAGGACATGATTTCTTTTTGTTTTGGATGCAAATTTTGGGGATTGGGGGGCAAAATTTGTGTTTGGCCCTGGTTTTGTTAGAGTTAGCACCAGCCAGCTAAGTCTGGGTCATTGGTACAGTATAAAAATTTAATTTTTTGAGACAGTATTCTCTTTCAAAATAGCTTTTGGATAGGTAAGGGTTACAGGAAACACATTTTCTCCAATTTTTGTCAGATCTCAAAAGATAAATATAATTACTGTCATCTAAGCTGACATGATGTGAACAGAATGTAAACAAGCTTCCATTCTTATCACAAACAGCTGTCATAAGTCACTGCTGTGTTTCTGATAAGTAAGAGAGAATAGATAATTGCTTTACAGTTGAAGTTGTTTTACAGTACAAGTCAAAATAAGTTAGGTTAATCCTATAAACTCTGTATCTTTCTCTTCCTACACTGATAAAACCAGAAGCTGACACCATTTTCTGGAAGGCTCTCACTGATAGCTTTCCAGAAAATGTCAGATTCTGATCTTGTCAGGGCAGGAGCAGTAGTTCACTTAGTTTATTGCAGTTGTGCCACAACTTATTTTGACTTTTACTGTATACACAATATTTTTGGGTTTTTTTCCCAGTTCTCAGTGGAGATAAAACTGGAAACAACCCTTACCAGATTCTTAAAAAACCCCAAGAATTTTGCTGACAGTACTGATCTTCATGCAGACAGGAGAGGCCTTGGGTTAAGCATTAGAATACAGCCTCTGGTGGACACATATTTCCATCCTCTCATAAACCATTCCTGCGAAATTTGATTCACGTCGGCTCAGTAGTTCCAGAGAAGAAGATGAAAATGTGATTTCCCAAACGGTTTCTATAGTAACTGTAAGCCACAATTGTTGCCATGTTTGCAACCCGATCAATATTAAATGATGGTCGTTGGTAGAGGGGCCAGTCATCATTTATGTGAAGTATCAAAACATTTTGCCTGGCAGTTTCAGGGGAGAAGATTTTTGAAAATCTACCAATCAGAATCAAAGAATGCTTCTGGCGGCCATGTTTTTCAACCCACGGGAACAAAATGAGGATCATTTGTAGAGGACCTCCCATAGACTATTCCTGCCAGGTTTCTTTTCATATCACCTCGGTTTTTTCAGAGAAGAAGAGGAAAATGTGATATTCCATAGGGTTTCTACAGTAACTATAAGCCGCAATTGTGGCCATGTTAGTAACCCAATCTGCATTAAATGAGGATCGTTGGTAGAGGGGGTCCCAGTCATCATTTATGTGAAGTTTCAAAACATTTGGCCTGGCAGTTTCAGAGGAGAAGAGTTTTGAAAATCCACCAACTAGAATCAAAGAATGCCTCTGGAAGCCATGTTTTTCATCTGATGGGAACAAAATGAGGATCGTTTGTAGAGGACCTCCCATAGACCATTCCTGCCAACTTTGGTTCACACCGGCTCAGTGGTTACAGAGAAGATGATGAGAATGTGAAAAGTTTACGGATGCCAGACGACGACCGACGGACAACGACAGACGCCAAGTGATGAGAAAAGCTCACATGGCCTTTTAGGCCAGGTGAGCTAACAAGCTGTATCTAGGATCAGTAATAATCTACAGACAAAACAGCTTCACTCATAGTTTCACACTTATCAAGCTGGAGAAGATGAAGAAAAATCACCTCATCCCCCTTTTTTTTTGAAGGAATATTCTTCAAAACAAAGAGGGGAGCACTCTGGAATCAGTGAAAATCAGTACCAAATAATCAATATATATTTGCCCAACAGGCAACCAGTTATTAATTATAATTAATTATTGGTGCTTAATGCCACTTCAGAAGCTAAGGCTATCATGGTGATCCAGATAATTAACACTGCACGCTTCTAATGTATACTGGATTCCGAATACATAGATAGGTCGAAAACCGAGGATATGTATACAAACATACACTTGTCCAATTGAATCCAAATGGAAACTATCTGAAGAGAAAACTTGCTTCTTGTTCAGGTGTACAATTAATTCCAATAATAACACTCCAATTGAACGTGTGAATATACAAGAATGTGTACTGTATCTCAAGGAAACAAGGATTTAGAACATGGAACGAGCTATGATTAACAGACTCGTAACAGACCGTCCCCAAAAATAATTCATTGTTTCCTAGATCCGTAACAACCAATGACTGTTCAGAGAAAGAATGTATTACTCCGAATAATGATGCCAAAAACTGAGAATGTATGCATAGGCGGCCTATTGACAGTTCCATAACTGATCCAAATAGCCCCCAAATTCTCATGAGCTCTATAAGCAGAGCAAGAATTTATATAATCTGTACAATAATGTGTCTGCCTAATAAATACACATATTATATATTATGCATGCGAGCAATGAAATCTCACAAGTACTCATCTGAATACAGCCTGTATCCAGAGTATGACCGAGTGATACAAGTGTAACCAGGAAACTGAATGAATAATATAACGTTAATATGCAGTTAACTAAGTAATAAACTCATACATCCTAAGAAAAGGCCAGACCGCTCTGAGCTAAACTTTTCAGAGTGGACTAATTGCCACATTGGAGAATGTCGCCCAGATAACCCGACATGGTCAGCCACACATGTACACGAAGGATAGCAGTTTTATTGATAAGGAATCATATGCTCGTATATGACTTATAAACCAACAACCAAAAGGAAAGGAAACAAACCAACTAAATAGTGGATGTGCCCATGAGAACATGACCCAGCCACCAATCGAGGAGCCATGAAAGGCATGCATATACTTGAATGCATACAAGGCTTATGGGAAGAAAACTACGTCCTGCCCTGTAATAGCCTCTTAACACATTGGCCAAGGGGGAGGGGGGAGGGGGAGTGGCTGGGAGAGGGGGGGTCAATGAATAATTGCTATCGAACCCCCCTCACCTAGGGCTTCACGGTATTTCAGTATTTAACCGAAAGTCAGTAATTTTTTTAATACCGAGTCAATACCGAGCTCATTTTGGTTTAGTCGGTATTCCGTGTCTCACAGTATTTCGAACAATTCTGACGGTAATGTGAGTAAAAATAAATAAAAAGTTTGTACGTTTTTAAAATATCTCCAATTAATTGTCAGTAGGGTACAGCCTGTACAGTTTGTTTAACTGCTGCACACTTGGGAACAATATGAATGGATCAAAGGAGGTCCTCCACAATGAATGGTCACCAGGGTGGTGTGTGTGTTTAACACTTACTGACAAAAACAACCATGCGAGTTGGGATTGTTTTGGCAGCTGTTATCAAGACAACTATTCATTAAAAACCATTAATCAGTTGAAAAATAAAATAAAAACAAAACATATTATTTCTTTGTGTTGTTTTATTTTTATACTGCGACTAATGGTATACATGTATATTAAGCATGAAATTAACACGTCTGGTTCACATATACATTATTCATGAGTGATTTTTATTATGGGCATGTTTAATAGGGAATAATTGACAAGTGAGAGTGCATGTTGTCAAGTTTCTTGATCTTCAGCAAAGTGAATGTGTGATAAAATAAAAACAACACCATTTTTGCTTCAGAATGAACTTAATTTTAATGAAATA
Organism: Pictodentalium vernedei; assembly: GCA_031216915.1. Lineage (NCBI taxonomy): Eukaryota > Metazoa > Mollusca > Scaphopoda > Dentaliida > Dentaliidae > Pictodentalium > Pictodentalium vernedei. Next base: position 230,256,557 of record CM062297.1, on the reverse strand, counting down.
AAACCACTTACTCATTTTGACATATCAAAACATGCAACAATCCATTTCTTGAGCTTTAGATAGAAAAGAAAATCGTCACCGTCTTCCGGGTAATGACAACACATAGCTACTCACCTAATTTCGTTTCAAATTCCCCTGTGAACTGGCAGACTTTTAAAGTTTCCGAAATTGGGGGAGTGGGTTTGAACACGGAGAGGGCACCTTGTTTTAGACATGCCCAAGCCTTTTTTAAGAAAAATGGTCAAATATTTGTTCATTCTGGCGATATTCGGTATTCAGTCATGCAATGGTATTTTTAAAATACCGAAACTCGGTATCGAAAATAGAATACTGTGAAGGCCTACCCTCACCCACATTAATTGAATCGCTCTTGTGTTGGTTATCAAACAGAATAGGAACTGCGGGGCTTCCTCACATCTGACCAACTCCATAATGCCACTAAGGACGGAGAGGGACGTGATGAACAAAAATATACCATACTGACATAATATCCAGTCTCTAAGGTGGAAGTATAATCCACAGTAATAGATAGGACAGAAATGAAAAGGGGGACGAAAACAATGTTCCGACACCCAATCATAAAAATGTAGATAAACTCCTTACGTTCAGTCTGAAATCAGGAAATATGTTCCTGTGAAGGAGTTAAGTATAGGCATTTGAAGAAATGCTCATTAATCATACCAGGTAAATATGGCGTCAACAATAGAGCTTAAAGCCTTATATAACTAACACCAAACCATACCGGTAGGAAGAGAATAACCTCCTCTAACATACAGTATCATGTCAGATAGGACAACGAACTCAGCTTAGCTGATGCAGCTAAAGGTCTTTCTATGCGTGAAGACAATAAAAAGGCTAACAACTGCAGCGTTAGAAGCTCACTAAGGAGACTTACAATGCTAGCCGTAGCTTATACGTCTTCATCTCCATGAAGATAGATATATCGGTATAAGTTGCGACCTTGACGGCTCACTGAATGGAGACTTACAGCTATCATCGTGCAAGGTAGGGAATGAAGAGCCGCTATTTTAACAGCCCTAAATTCCCAAAGAGACAGAAGTCCCAAGAGATAATAAATTCAGTTATGTCACTGCATAATTACTGAAAAAACATCGCTCATGATTCTAGCTAGGCCACTAAGGTGTAAACAAGAAGACTCTCAAGTCTTTGACATCAAGGAAAACAAACCGAAAGGGATTTTACCCTTTTCGGTTTTATTCCCAAAGAAAGTGGTCAGAGTCTAGCTAACGTAGCTTTAGAAGTCTTCCTCTCCGTGAAGACAGATATCTCAGTGTAACTAGCGACCTTGAAAGCTCACAAAACGGAGACTTACAACCATCGTTGCGCAAGATAGTGAATGATGTGCAGCTATTCTAACAGCCGTAATTCCCAAAGAGACAGTAATCTCAAGGTCTAAGTGAAGACATATCTGTGTCACTTGAGGCCCTTGAAAGCTCCCTAAATGGAGACTGGTAACACTAGCCGCTAATTATAAGAAAAGACCACTGTAACAGTACATAATGCTACTATGGCATCAACAATGGCATTAAATGTCTTGACGCCAAGGAAAACAACACCGAGAGGGAAAAGATGTACTTAGTCCCTCTAACGGCTCTATTCCAAACAAGACAGCGGTCTCATCCTATCTATGCACTATCCATCTGGCTTCGGGATGAGAAACGGGCGACTTGAATCAAAGTGTCAATGACACTGTTGCTTAACTTGTCTGTGTGTTGTGTTTGATGAAAAGGATAATGTTCAATGTTCATGAAAGGATTATGAAATAAGACAAGAATTGTGATAATTGGGAATATGTTAAGTTCTGTTCCCTGTATGCTATGTTCTTTAATAAAAATAATATGAGCTACACTGTACTAAAGAGCTGAGGGGTGGGTTAATGTGGACCTCACAGTTAATGTATGTGGCCCTCACAGTTAACGTATGTCAACAAAAGTTACCAAGTTCCAGTGAAATTATTCCAAAACGAGTCATCCTATCAAGTTACATTGAAATCCCTTCATAAATATGGCCTGTAGACTGTGCTAAAGCTTTTCGGGCTTCAGGCCTGTGAAGCCATGATGGTTGATCGATTGCAACTAGAAGGGGACGTCCTCATCTCGACATTATACTGAGTCATTCTACTAAGTTACAATGAAATCCCTTCACAAATACAACCTGTAGTCTGTACTAAAGTTTTTCGGGTTTTGGGCTCGGGAAGCCATCATGGTTAAATGATCGTGACCAAAAGGGGACGTTGTCATCTGGGCATCATCTGGAGTGATCCTACGAAGTTACAATGAAATCCCTTCATGAATATGACCTGTAGACTGCGCTAAAGGTTTTCGGGCTTCGGGCCTCTGCAGCCGTCACAGTTGCCCAATCATATCCAAAAGGGGACGTTCTTATCTAGACATTATATGAAGTCAACCTACCACGTTACAATGAAATCCCTCCGTAAATATGACCTGTAGACTGTGCTAAAGGTTTTGGGCTTGGGCAGTCATCATGGTTGACAGATCGCGACCAAATGGGGAAGTTCTCATCTAGACATCATACGGAGTCCTCCTACCAAGTTACAATGAAATCCCTCCATATTAAATATGACCTGCAGAATGTGCTAAAAGTTTTTGGGTTTCAGGCTTGGGCAGCCACCACGGTTGACAGATCATGACCAGAAGGGGACGTTCTCATCTAGGCATTATACAGAGGCATCCTTCCAAGTGACAATGAAATCCCTTCATAAATACGACCTGTAGACTATGCTAATGGTTTTCGTGCCCCTGTAGGCATCACAGTTGCCCAATTGCATCCAAAAGGGGACGTTCTCATCTAGACATTATATGAAGTCAACCTACCAAGTTATAATGAAATCCCTTCGTGAATATGACCTGTAGACTGTGCTAAAGGTTTTCGGGCTTCAGGCTCGGGCAGCCATCATGGTTGAATGATCGCAACCAAAAGGGGACATTCTCATTTGGGCATCATCTGGAGTGATCCTATGAAGTTACAATGAAATCCCTTCATAAATATGACCTTTAGACTGTGCACAAGGTTGTCAGGTTTCGGGCCCCTGTAGCCACCACAGTTGACCAATCACGACCAAAAGGGGATGTCATCATCTAGGCATTATATGGAGTCAACCTAACAAGTTACAATGAAATCCTTCCATAAATACAACCTACAGACTATGCTAAAGGTTTTTGGGCTCGGGCAGCCATCAATGCTGAATGATCGCGACCAAAAGGGGACGTTCTCATTTAGACATTATTTGGAGTCATCCTACCAAGTTACAATGAAATCCCTTCATAAATATGACCTGTAGACTGTCTAAAGGTTTTCGGGCTTCAGGCCCCTGTAGCTGTCACAGTTGCCCAATCACGTCCAAAAGGGGACGTTCTCATCTAGACATCATATGAAGTCAACCTACCAAGTTGCAATGAAATCCCTCCATAAATATGACCTGTAGACTGTGCTAAAGGTTTTCAGGTTTTGGGCTCGGGCTGTCGTCACGGTTAACAGATCGCGACCAAATGGGGAGTTCTCATCTAGACATCATACAGAGTCATCCTACCAAGTTACAATGAAATCCCTCCATATTAAATATGACCTGCAGACTGTGCTAAAAGTTTTTTGGTTTTGGGCTTGGGCAGCCATCTCGGTTGATAGATCATGACCAAAATGGGATGTTCTCATCTAGGCTTTATACAGAGGAATCCTACAAAGTTACAATGAAATCCCTTCATAAATACGACCTGTAGACTGTGCTAATGGTTTTCGGGTTTTGGGCTCGGGCAGTCATACCGGTTGACCGATGGCGACCAAAAGGGGACGTTCTCATCTTGGCATGACCCCAAACATGCATATGAAATTTTGTGATGATCAGACAAGAACTACGGGGTGTAGCCTGTGCTAAAGGAAAATGTGAACAGACTCACAGACTTCCACACACGTGATGGCAATAGCTTATCTTGACTTTGTCAAGTTAAGGTAAAAAACCAGGAGAATATTTCTGACAACCTCTATTGCTTTCTTCAATAGGAGAGCCTATACCTCCGCAAGGATCGACTCTCTTGGAAGAATTCACCAAAAGATTTGTCCAACACGTATTTCTTGTAAGTGGAGCTTGCTCGGACTGATAGCCCCAGGCCAGCCGAGACTACATTCTCATCCATGAATCTCCCGAAATTTTCATCCACTTTTTTTTGCTAGGATCAGGGACCAGCCGTGAGGGCGACTAGGGCGATTAAGTCGCCCTTCTAAGCCCAAAGTCGCCTAGAAAAATATTCGGGGCGATTACAAGTCGCCCTCTAAAAATTGGCCAAAACGAGAAAAGGCTGAACTGAGTGATGCGAGGTTTACATGAAAACGAGTATTTTCAAAAATCGAATGTGCTCGAGTGTGATAAATGGGCATTTTAATTCGTCAAATAAACGTCCATTTATTTGAAATCACACGGCAAGCAATTGTCCATTGTCGCTTTTGGCGGATTTTTTTATTTCTATTTTGTTGCGTTCCAGTCGGAGCTTCAAGTGTCGAAACGAAAAGTGACTTACGCGACTCAACAAAACAACCCAGTTTGAAAGTAGGTTACGTCGCTTAGGATGCCGAAAATGTATACACAACGAACGTATTTTATAACACATTATTTTCATTTCGATTTGCTGACGACTGTTAACTGTTGGGCTGTCTATTCCCAGAAAAACACGAATGGAATTGAAACACATGAAAAAAAAAGCTTTAGTGATGTCAAGAAAAGCTTTGTACAGGACACAAGTGTGCATGTGGACGATCTTGAAAAAGGGTCCTCCTAAACATCGGAATGACATGAAATGACGCGGAATGACACCGGAATGCCATAAAAATGATGCGGAATGACATTTCTTTTACAAAATACTCGACCCCAGAATGTATTTTGTTTATTAACTAACAAAGTACCTCCCAAGCAACCTTCTTACATCTGGTCCTGTTCACACTTTCAGACTTAGGAAATTATTAGCTTAGTAGACTTTGTTGAAAGGCAACCACAGGAGGGTGATGGGGGATTGGCACGAAGAAGAGGTGAGGGGCCATGAAGGAGAAGGTAGCAGTGGAGGATTTTCAGTCAATAATTACATTGTGATTTTTTAACCTGGCACAGATGCATCATAGACAACTGAAACTGGATTATTTGTACGTTAATGGAGGACCATAAATTGAAAATATGAAGGGGCGGCGGGGGTGGTACATGAATATTCTTAATTTTCCCCACTTGCCTATGAAGTCTCCCTACATTACTCTGCAGTCTCCCTATTTTTTCTGGAGGGAGACTTGAAGTCTCCCTAAAATTCCCCCCTAGGCTGGTCCCTGGCTAGGATGATAACCTTCAGCTAAGTGGAAAGCAACAGAAGTCTAGACCATCACCTGTGCAACTTGTGAGTCTTGCAGTAAGCGAAACTACATCCTTCCCGCAAAGAACCTCATCCCATCAATCTAGGGGCGTCTGACTTATATTCTTATAAGACTTGCACCCCTTTTTTGAGTCGCTATATTGACGACCTCCGGAGTAACTGTAAGATTTTCCTAGACTCTCGCAAGGAGCTCCCTTCTATGATTTTGAACTGGAATGACATTGCTTACTCCGGCCAGCTGATGCATGTTGTTGAGACGCTGATCTCGGTAGCAGTGTGCTGGAAGCTTTTTGGTAGCCTGTTCCTAGACTAAAGAAAGCGTTTCATCAAACAGTGTGTGTCCCTTAACCGGAGTGATTCAGAGAGAGCTTTTCACCTTGTCATCTATAAGTGATGACAACACAAGGGCAGCATCACATCTGATCAACTCCAAATTTGCCACCGTCAGGGCGGAGTTGTACGTGGTATACATGACTCCCTGGAAAGAACGCTAAGCGAGGAACAAACGTCCTCAAATTCCTTCCCATTAAGACGTTGCGCCATAGCTCTGGTGAGGTGATCTGCGTAGGACATCGCATCCAGATTCACTCTATTGGATGAAATAGCACATTCCATCACTTCCGAGCATATACTGATTGATGCAGGTAGGGGCATATCTAAATTCCCGGCCTGCTCATATAAATGCAGAGGAGCTCTCTGGACATCTTCTCCAACCATTTTAAATGAATGTGGTCCAAGGAACGGTATATTTATTGAAGATGTCGAAAAGAAACCGCCTTCCTCTTAGCATTAGAGAGGCTGAATATGGCATCATTAACATGGCCGAAGACCTCCGACACCTGTCAAGACTGTTTCGGGAAGGAAAGAAAATCCTCTTTCCTCCGTACGAAATCTGCATCCAGAGACGACGGTGGTTTCTCTCTAGTAGTCGCAGCTTGCAGAACAGATGGAACAAAGTCAGGATAGTATTGATGAATAAAATTCATCGCTACCATATGATGTTCCGAAAGCGAAGGGTAATCCTCTTCCTCGACACTTTCACCATCCAACTGATTCAGCTGTGATGTTTGGTCCATCGCATCTGCATATGCAGATGTCTGGACCAACCCAGCACTGTCCGACAGCTCACTACCGGAGTCTGCGGAAGGCTGCTCTTGCACTTGCTGGGATGCTGCGATTAGCTGCGCAATCTGCAACAGCAAGTCCATTACCGAGGATTGAGGAGCAGCAGTCTTCTTTATTTACGCTGCTTGCTGCTCCTGGGACGAAGATCTGGATGTAGATCTCTACTCCGAACGTCCCAATGATTGAAGCCTAAGGTCACTAGCTACCGGATGGGCCGACTTCACGGGCGAAGACTGGATACTTCTTCGGCGGCTGTCTGGATATCCGAAGTCGGGTAGCTTGTATGCGGTCGTATGTGCTATATCTGCCTGAGGAAGAAGCCATAACTGTAGCCAACGCCACCTGCAGTTGAGAAGGAGCGTCCCGAGTGGCGAGTGTGGACATTAGCTCCTGCACAGGCAAGTTTATTTGGCCCCAAATGTTGTGGGTTAGAGAGGGACCTCTCCTTTCAGACCTCGCCGAGCCTCCCTAAGATAAACTTGCAGGATCCTACACAGTTAAGTTTCTCAACAACATTTGGCCCCAAATGTTGCTGGGTTAGAGTCTACAAATCTACACTTCCTTCGTCCGCAACGGGCATACCCGGTATCACGGCTCCCACAAACGGAGTAACCACTTGACTGGTCGAGCTAGCTGCTTGCAAAGGATAAGAACACTAACTTATCCCTTGCTTATATCGATGAACACCTTGCCAAGCTAGCTCTATTTGCTTAGCAGAGCACAATGACGGTAGCACACTTTGGATGGATGTCGCAATACCATCACCATGTTCTTGTTCCTCTGAAATAGAAACTGAAAAACTCAAATCATATAGCGATGAGAGCTCCAGCATAGGAACCTCACTGCCAACAACGTACTGCGACACCCATCTCCAATGTCTGTCATCCCAATGTACAAAAGTAGGACAAGAATCCACAGGAGTGCATCGACTACAGGCAAGGCAAAAAGCATGTAAATCCTAGGAAGACTTCCTCGCCTTGCATTTAGAGCAGTAAGCTTTGATAATTACAATCAAAAGACAAAGTCAATAGCACTCCTACAAACTCCACAACAAAATATATGATAAAGATATATGAATAATAGCAATCAAAATTAAATTCGAAAAATTTATAAAAAATTTTTTGAGAAAATGCCTAAGTTCCCAAAGAGAACATTATGAGCCCAAGGGCTTCCCGATAGACCCTAAGTGTGGACAAAATCCAAATTTTTTGATCTACACTACCGGAATAATAATCCATGTATCCTACAGTAATTCTACAGTAATAGAATATGAAAGTGTCAATGACACTGTAGCTCAACTTGACAAATTTGAACTTGTTAAGTTATAAGTGAAATGGCAAAATTAAAGATCATTGGTACCAATGTTATTTGGTGAAATTTCAACATAACAGCATTGTGTGTGCACAACGTCAGAGTAATCCATGCTTTTTTAATGTAAACTGTAAGACTAGCTAAAGGAAGAATGTTGAAACACAAATGCAGTAAGTTCAGAGGTTATTGTAAATGGCAACAATCCAAATTTTATGAGCACACTAACACTACCAGAATAATAATCAATGTATCCTACAGTAATTCTACAGTAATATAATATAAAATACTACATATATTTGAGGGCGTAGCCAATGTAAACAACGTCAAAGGAAAAAAAACGGAAACAAGACATCAGGCACACAGAAAGGTCCAAAGTCAGTAACCAATTTAAATGCTACCAGATGCAAAGCTAGATCTTCATACGAAGATAAAACAATACATCGGATAGAAAATGCAAGACCAAAACGACCTAACACCCCTAGGGTGAGGACGTAACCATGGGGATAAACAGAATAAACATTCTGTAATACATGTTAAACTCTCAAAAAACATAATAAAAAATTTCAATAAAAAGTTAAAAAATTTATAGTAATTTATATATTTTTTATACTTACCAATGACCCAGACATAGCTGGTGCTAACTCTTAAAATATAGGGCCAAACACAAATTTTGCCCCCCAATCCCCAAAATTTGCATCTAAAACCAAAGAAAACATGTCCTGAATGGCCCTCCACACTTCACCTCTACTGCGCATGTGCAGTGTCAAGGACGTTCCGAAATTGGCACCATTAATCATTCTTATAACCAGTGCCTGGTAAGCGCTATGTACTCAGCGGGGAGGTATGAGTTCCCAACTCCTGGGAGGGCCATCCCCGTCTGGGTCATCGGTAAGTATAAAAAATATATAAATTACTATAAATTTTTTAACATTTTTATACTGTACCAATGACCCAGACATAGCTGAATAGTAAAAAGGCTGGAGGGCCTAGGACATAGAGCAAGTTGGAATACGCTCAATTATATAAAATAGAGTCATCCCCTCTAGGGAAAAAGAAGTATTAGGCCTTACATGTATCTTTCTTATTTATGATAAATTAGAAAGATACAACACCTTCCAAAATTGAGCATCATACATCCATGTACTCTATTAATATCTAGTATAATCCTTATACTAATAATTTTTAAAGTAAGCCAATAAATAAAGTAAGTCTAGAGAATAGAGACTCTTTATACTCCTTAAAAGTGTCTGAGGATTGTATAATAACGTCCGTTTGACACGTGCTATATTCAAAAGCTATACTTTAAAAACTAAGACCTGAATGAATTTTTAAAACCTAAACTTCTCACTAAAAAGCCATCCCAATAACAGCTCAGAATTACTAACTCCGGAGGAGGTATCCCCTTGTTTTCATAGTAAAACAGGTGACCCAAGGGAACACCCTCCCCGCCCCCCCCCCCCCCCCTTTTTCTTGCCCTGGGTCAAATAGCCCAGAGCGAAGAGGGCAGCAGAACGGAGTCACTGCCAAAACAGACAGCCTACCTAGCTATAGTAGCAACTGTTAAGTGAATGACATTCTGAGCAGTAGATAATAGACCTAACAATAGAGGCCTCCAGAAATGGACTCGATATTTCTGAGATAAAAATTCATGAATGTGGATGGCTGAGCGCAATGAGCAGCCTTCAAAAATCTATAATAGCGACACTATTAATGTAAGCCCAAGATGTAGAAGAACTCTTACTTCATGAGCCGAAATCTCAAGCACAACTGCTGAGTCAATGATATACCATAAGCAGTATCGATAGTTAATTGAATCCATTAGCAATAGAATGGAGCGTAACGTCCTTCTATTAGGCATCAAAGACAGAAGAAGCTTACGTCCGTAGTAATAAACAGATATCTGTTTATAAATACGTAAACTCTAACCGGACAGAGTAAATCCTATGCCCGTACGAAGACGGAAGGACCTTAATAACAATAGGTTCCGGATATTTATTAGGAGCCTGACTCTTAACCAAAAATCCAATCTAAATAGTAAAGGAAGTAGTGATTCCGAAACCGTAGAGAATCATCCACCGATAGTGCATGAAGCTCACTGACTCTTCAGTAAAAGAGAAGCCAACAGAATTACTGTCTAAAAGGTCAGAATTTGAAAACTACTGTTTCCAGAGGCTCAAATGATTACTTAGCTAAATAACAACCGAAGTTAAATTCCGTATAGAAATTTAATCTAATGATTCTAAGTCTATTTATCGAAAAGTAACTAACTGACTTAGATAAAGAGACATAAGACTCAATTGCAAACTATCATAGAGTGCATAGGTATGAGATAACATAGACCTATAACCTTAATAGTAACAGGCTGCAGTAGATCTTCTCAAACAAGTATACTAGAAAGTTGCAATGACTAGCATGGAGGGATCAACAATATCAACATAGTGATCCCTACACCAACGACGGAAGAGCCTCCACTTTAGCCGCATAGTATAGCGAAGAAGAGGTTCTCCTACAGTAAGAAATCGCGTCCAAAGCTCGTCCAGTACAATGCTTACAATGCAATAAGGACCACACAACGGAATACGTGAAGGTTGAGACCTTGCGGGTTGTGATGAAGATGACACGATTTTCCCCAGCGAAAGAAGATCCTCTCATGGAGGAAGTTTTCGCGTTAAGTCCCACAGTAGACATCTGAGTAAATTTACCCACGGTCTCTGTGAAGACAGAGATGCTATCAACAGAAATGTATTGTGGTTGTTTATCGTAGCAATACTTGCTGAAACAACAGTGCAGGAGGATACGCATATCATATCATTCCGTCCTATTAGATCAATAGAGCATTAACAACATAAGCTCAGAGATCCGGACATGCAAACACATACGTCTGCAATTGATTAGCAAGTTGTGTCGTAAATAAATTACTATTGGGCGCTCCCATTGATAGCAAATCTGATTGAATACTTGTTTGTTGAGAGTCCATTCTGACGGCAACAAGCGACCCATAAGTGAAAGGGAGTCCGGTAATACAATCAGACGACCCGGAATATGACAGACCGAAGCAGAACTTGGAGTACTATAACAAACAGAAGGATTCTTTCCGTTAAATTGAATAACGGAATCGAATGAGTGCCTCCCTGGTTCCGGAGATACGCAACTACTGTCGTATTATCGGACAGGATTTGGACATGCGTTTCTGAATAATGTTCATCCAATGACATAAAGCAAGCCTAAAAAACATTATTCCGTGGAAGATAAGTGCTTGCCTAGAGACTGCGGAACCCAAAGACCCTGGCACTTCGAATCCGTTGGGATCAATATTGTACCCCAACCTGTTTGACTGGCAACCATCATAATTAAAAAACTCGGATCCGGCAACTGCAGTGGCACTCTCTGAGTCAACCACCGAATGTTTGCCCCAGTCTGAATCTCTTGCTACACTAGATAGACAAGAGAACATGTAAATCGAGCAATTCATGGATTGCTGAAAAGTTGCCGTCGAAGAGAAGCTTCTCCGAGACCGAAGCGACTCTGAGAGAGTTCTTCACCTTACTATCCACGCGCGTGGATGTAGCTAGGGCTGCGTCACGTCTAACCAACTCCAGGTTGCCACTGAAGGGCGGAGTTATACGTGGACAAACTCCTGCCCTCGAAAGAAATCACATTAAAGATCATATTTCAGAATTCTTTCTCTTGCAGACGTAATGATAATGCCTCAGTAAGGTGGATTACATATGATAAAGCGTCTAAGTTAAGTCTATTAGACATCATTGTCGTTTCCAACATTGTGGTTGGAAAAGACATAGACGGCGAAAAAGATAATTTCCAGTCTTTAACCCCGCCGTCTAGACGCATATGAACTCTCGGTATGCCCTGTTCTGCCAAAATTAATTATTTCTAGAAATGATAAAAGACAGAATTGAGCATTGCGGACAAGAAACTAAACTATCATGCTTGGTAGCAGGCTTATATATATATAGCGTCGATAAATAATACAAATGTTCTAATGACATTATTGGACTGTGTCGGTAAGTCAGGGACAATGTCCCTGAACCGATCCAAAATTCCATGTCCAATGACGCTATAAGTCTCTTATCCAACATCGCAGCAATGTAGTCTGAAGGAACAACCACTGGAAGATAATGCCGGAAGAAATGTATGGCAGCTTCCGTTGTTCCGAAAGGGAAAACTCGAAATTGTCCGAATCCCTTTTGCCATCCTGTCGGACCCTATAAAGCGTTCGGTCGTCCGAACCTGATGCAACAGCGGAGCGCCCCGACCCAGCGCCGTTGGATAATTCCTGATCCGACCGAGAAACTGTCGATTGCTGGGATGCTGCGAAAAACTGTGCTAACTTGGATAGCACGTCCGTCACTGAGGCCTGTGGAGAAGCGGTCTTACGATGCACTGCCGCTGGAAGCTCCGTGATCGTTACCCCGTGCATACTTCTATTATGCGAGCGAATGGAGTGTATAGGCCTTGTGTCCCTTGGCTACCGGATGGCGTGACCTGTTCGCCGTGGAATCACTGAATGACGAAACTGGTCAGATACTCGAGGTCACGTAGCCAATGTGCGGTCGTGTGCGCTACTGTGAGGATGAGGAAGCAATATAGACATTCTCTCAGACTGTCAATACAACGGAGCGTCCCGAGCGGCGGACATATGCTCCGAATGTGAAATATGTGAACCACAACATGCGGTCCCCTATGTTGTTGTACGAGAGAGGGACCTCTCTCGCTCACAGCCCGGACGGACCTGGATGAGCCAGGAACCGGACTAACAGGCTTCCTCCGATCTGTCCTCAATCCATCGTCACTGGGTGAGTACTAAAGTTATTATAGTGCTCGCATCACCCAAATCTCCTTCCTAGACCGCAACGGACGAACCCGGCTGCCGAACCATTCGATGAATGGACGCTACACCGGGTGAGCTAGCAAATGTCACTCCGTCGATCCTACAAGGGACCTCTTAGGCGATAGACATATTCCATGAGCACTTATTGCCGCTAGCTCTTCATTAACTATGACGACAGAGGCACACTTTGAAAGACATCTCCGTAACTTTGCGAACAAGAAACCCGAAATGCTTGGTATTAGCAAGCATATAATAATATATATAGCGTGGTTCAATAATTCGAAAGTTTGTGTGACATTATTGGACTATGTCGGAACTGAGGGACGATGTCCCTGAACCGAACCAAAAATTTCTAAGTCCACCGACGCTATCAGTTTCTTATCCGGCATCGCAGCATACTGGCCCAATGAAAGAACCTGTAGAAGAAAAAGTCAGATGACATACACAACAGCATATGTTGTTCCGAAAGGGAAAGCTCTAAATCCTCCGAATCCCTTTCGGTATCCCGTCGGACCGGATGAAATTTTCGGACGTCCGTACCTGCTTCCGCGGAGCGTCCCGACCCAGCATCGTCGGATAATACATTATGCGACTGATTCAGTTGTTGCTGGTATGTTGCGATAAGCTGTGCTATTTGGGATAGCACGTCCGTCACCGAGGCCTGTGCAGTAGCGGTCTTACGATGCATTGCCGCCGGAAGCTCCGTGTACGTTGACTCCCGCACATTTTCTTATGCGAACGTCCGGAGTCTGCCGGCCTCGTGTCCCTGGCTACCGGATGGTGTGACCTGGTCACCGATGATTCTCTGATTGGCGAAGCTGACTGGATATCTGAGGTCACGTAGCCAAGAGCAGTCGTGTGCGCTACCATGAGAATGAGGAAGCCTTATTGACAGACTCTCCGGACTGACTATATGTCGGAGCGTCCCGAGCGGCGGACGTATGCTCCGAATGCGAAACATTTTGTACCACAACATCTGGGGCCAGATGTTGTTGTACGAGAGAGGGGCCTCTCTCGGTCGCCGTCCGGATGGACCAGAACGAGCTATGAACCGGACTAAAAGGCTTCCTCCGTTCTCCCTCCGATCCGCCATCACTGGGTGTGCATTTGGTTGATTTATAGTGCTCGCATCACCCCAAAATTCCTTCTAGACCGCAACGGATGAACCCGGCTGCCGAACCATTCGGTGAATGGACGCTACACCGGGTGAGCTAGCGAATGTCACTCCGTCGATCCTACAAGGGACCTCTTAGGCGATAGACATATTCCATGAGCACTTACTGCCGCTAGCTCTTCATTAACTATGACGACAGAGGCACACTTTGAAAGACATCTCCGTAACTTTGCGAACAAGAAACCCGAAATGCTTGGTAATAGCAAGCATATAATAATATATATAGCGTGGTTCAATAATTCGAAAGTTTGTGTGACATTATTGGACTATGTCGGAACTGAGGGACGATGTCCCTGAACCGAACCAAAAGTTAAAAAATTTATAGTAATTTATATATTTTTTATACTTACCAATGACCCAGACTTAGCTGGTGCTAACTCTAACAAAACCAGGGCCAAACACAAATTTTGCCCCCCAATCCCCAAAATTTGCATCCAAAACAAAAAGAAATCATGTCCTAAAGGACCTCCATACTACGCCTCTACTGCGCATGCGCAGTGACGCAGACGTCCCGAAATTGGCGCCAATTATCATTCTTACTGGCAGTGCCTGGTCAGCGCTATGTACTCAGCGGGGAGGCAAGAGTTCCCAACTCCAGGGAGGGCCATCCCCGTCTGGGTCATTGGTAAGTATAAAAAATATATAAATTACTATAAATTTTTTAACATTTTTATACTGTACCAATGACCCAGACTTAGCTGAATAGTAAACAGGCTGGAGGGCCTAGGACATAGAGGAAAATCCAATAAGCTCAACTATATAGTAAAGAGGTAACCCCTTAAGGAGAAAAGGAGTATTAGGCTTTACATGTATCTTTCTTATTTAATATTAAATTAGAAAGATACACTACCCTTAACAATTGAGCACAATAACATTCATGTTCTCTATTAACATCCAGTATAACCCTTATACTAATTATTTTTAAAGCAAGCCAATAAATAAAGTAGTCCAGAGAATTGAGACTCTTTATAGTCATTTAAAAGTGTCCGAGTATTGTATATTAAAGCCCGTTTGACACTTGACATATACAAATGCTTCACAACGAGCTACACTTTAAAAATAAGACATGAATGAATTTAAACATTAATATTACACTTTAAAACCATCCCGGAAGCGACTCAGAAATACTGACTTGGAGGAGGCATTCCCTTGCTTTTCACTATAAAGCAGGTGACCTAAGGGAACACCCCCCCCCCCCCCTCCTTCCCCTTGCCCTGGGTCAAATAGCCCAGAGCGAAGAGGGCAGCCGGACGGAGTCACTGCCGGAACAGAAAGCCTGCATAACTATAGTTGCAACTGTTTAGTGGACGACATTCTGAGCAACAGATAACGGACCTAAACAATGCAGGTCTCCAGAAATGGACTCAATATTTCTGAGATAAAAATTCGTAAATGTGGATGGCTGAGACCAATAAGCAGCCTTCATTAAATCTGTAATAGCAACACTATTAGCATAAGCCCAGGAAGTAGAAAGAGCTCTTACTTCATGAGCAGAAATCTTAAGCACAGACTGCTGAGAAGAAGATAAATCTTCATAAGCAGTACGGATAGTTAACTGAATCCATCTAGCAATAGAATGGACTGAAATATCCTTTCTATTAGGCATCAAATACAGAAAGAAACGTTTCCGTCCCTTTCTGATAAACTGAGATCTCTGTTTATAGATACGTAATGCTCTAACAGGACAGAGTAAAGGCCTACGCCCGTCTGAAGACGGAAGAGCCTTAATAACAATAGGATCCGGATATTTATTAGGAGCCTGATTCTTAGCTAAAAAACCCACATTAGTAGTGAAGGTGATAGTGTTCCCAACACTACGATAATGAGAATCATCCACCGATAGTGCATGAAGCTCACTGACTCTTCTAGCAGAAGAGAAAGCTAAGAGAAAAGCTGTCTTATAAGATAAGAATTTGAAATCTACTGTCCCAAGAGGTTCAAATGGCTTTTCCTTCAATTTAAGAAGAACACAAGCTAAATTCCACTTAGGAATTAATCTAAGAGTTCTGGGTCTATTTATCGAAAAGTTTCTAACCATCTTCGATAAAGAGACATTAGATCCAATTTGTAAACTATCATGATGTGCATAGGTATCAGATAACATAGATCTATAACCCTTTATAGTAACAGGCTGCAGTTTGATTTCGTCATACAAGTATACTAGAAAGTTTGCAATGTCTGGTATAGAGGGATCGAATATATCTACAGAATGATCCCTACACCAACGACGAAAAACCTTCCACTTAGCCGCATAGTTTAGCGAAGAGAAGGTCCACCTACAGTTAGAAATCGCGTCCACTGCTCGTCCTGTAAAGTGCTTGCCATGCAAGAAGGACCGCACAACGGAAAAACGTGAAGGTTGAGACCTTGCGGGTTGTGATGGAGTTGGCGCGATTTCCCCTGCGAAAGAAGATCCTCCCGTGGAGGAAGCTTCCGCGGTAGGTCCCACAACAGACACCTGAGTAGATTTATCCACGGTCTCTGTGGCGACAGAGATGCTACCAACAGAATCTTGCATTGAGATTGTTTTATCTTTAGCAATACTTGTTGAATTAACGGCGCTGGAGGATACGCATATCCTATCATACCATCCCAAGGGATCGACAGAGCGTATACTGCAAATGCTCTTGGATCCGGACACGGAGACACATACGTCTGCAACTGATTGTTGAGATGTGTCGCAAATAAGTCTATCATTGGCCGTTCCCATTGGTAGCAAATCTGATTGAATACTTGTTTGTTGAGAGTCCACTCCGACGGCAACAAGCGACCCTTTTGTGAAAGGGAGTCTGCTAGCACATTCAGACGACCCGGTATGAGACGGACCGAAAGAAGAACGTGATGTTCTAACGCAAACAGAAGGATTCTTTCCGTTAGATTGAACAACGGAACTGAATGAGTGCCTCCCTGATTCCGTATATACGCCACTACTGTCGTATTGTCGGATAGGATTTGGACATGAGCATCGTGAATAATGTCCATCCAGTGACGTAACGCAAGCCAAATTGACATCATTTCCTTGATGTTTATGTGCTTGCACAGGAATTGCGGATCCCAAAGACCCTGGCATCTCGAATCCGTTGGGATTAATGATGCACCCCAACCTGTTTGACTGGCATCCGTCATAACGGTAAAACTCGGATCCGGCAACTGCAGCGGAACTCCTTGAGTTAACCACTGAATGTTTGCCCAAGTCTGAATCTCTTGTTTCACTTGATCTGACAAGAGAACGTCTACATCGAGCGAATGAATTTTCACACTCCAATTCTGAGTCAGGAAAATTTGAAGAGGACGTGTGCGTAACCGCCCCATCGGAATGAGATCCGCGGCGGCTCCGCACAGACCTATCAGTCTCATAAATTCTCTCGCCGTGACTTTGTCTGCGTGCAGACAATAGCGAGCGTAACAACTGACTAATTTCGCTCTGGTTAACGGCAGACGAACGAGATTGTTGTGCGTCTCGGAGCTCATTCCCAGATGAGTGAATGACTTGGACGGCACCAGATCCGACTTCTCCTCGTTTACTATAAAACCGAGACGTCGGAGCAATAGAAGAAGATTCTGAACATCGTTCTGAAGCGTTAACTCGTTGCCGTACCTCTGAAGAATGTCGTCCAGGTAGGCCGACGTTACCGCAGACGAATGAGCTCGGAAGTAGATCATTACCGAGTTCATTACCCGAGTGAAAGCCCAGGGTGCTAGATTCAATCCGAAGCACATCGCCCGGAATTGATACACCACTCCTAGGACTGCGAAGCGTAGATACTTTCGGAATGTCGGATGTACCATGACGTGAAAGTACGCATCTTTGAGATCTATGCTCGTTGCATAATCGTTCACCCGAATACTCGCTCTGACCGATCGAATCGTCTCCATATAAAACTTCGGAGCGACGATCAGCTTGTTTATCCAGCTCAAATCTATGACTGGACGGAACGAGCCGTCTGGTTTCGGAACCAGAAACAGATGGCTGTAGAATCCCGGAGATTCCTGGTTTTCTACGACCTCTACCGTGTTCTTCATTAAAAGAGACTGCACCTCTGATAACAGAGCGTCTCTTTTCTGCGGATTTGACGGAAGATGAGTCCACTTTGGACTTCGAGTTAATGGAGGCTTTCATTTGAAGGATATCTTTAGACCTTCCGAAGTCACTCCTCTCACCCAAGGGTCGTCCGTAATCGACGCCCATTCTTGTGAAAAGCTCGACAACCTTCCGCCAACCGGAACGCGATAGAGGTTTAAGCCATCACCTCCTGGACCTGCGAGGCCTGCGGTAGGAGAAACCACGTCTTCCACGACCCGCACCTCGCCCCGTCGACCTCGGGGCGTCCGACCGATTGTCCCGGCCTCAAGGACGTCCCGAACGAGAGTCGCTATCCTGACGGTCTCTCGAATAAGACCAAGAGGACGCACAGGAACCTCTATAGGAACCTCTCTTGGGCGCATTAGACCCAGAAGTGCCTGTCTTATTCGTGTCTGCTGTATCCGACTTCTTAGGAGCAGATTTGAACAACAGAGAATCCTTAGCTTTCTTTGTAATTTTATCATAAATAGCGGAAAGCTTGCCGTCAAAGAGAAGTTCTCCTGAGACCGAAGCGACTCTAAGAGAGTTCTTCACCTTAGAATCCACTAGTGTGGATGTAGCTAGGGCTGCGTCACGTCTAACCAACTCCAGATTTGCCACTGAAAGGGCGGAGTAACACGTGGAATAAGCTACTGCCCTTGAAAGAAGTCTTAAAGAGGATTGTATATCCTGAAACTCTTTCCCCTGAAGGCGCAGTGATAACGCCTTAGTAAGGTGATCTGCGTAAGATAAGGCATCTAAATTGGCTCTGTTAGACGCAATAGCTGTTTCCAACACCGCGGTTGGAATAGAAGCTGACGATGGTAATGATAGCTCTAAGTCTTCCGCCTCGTCGTCCATACGCAGAGGAACTCTCGGTATACCCTGTCCTGCTGTATCGAATTTATTCCTTGCATTAATGAAAGGCAGGTTGAGAGTATTAGCGGACAAAAAACCTGCTTTCCCCGTCCTGGAAGCAAGTTTAAATATAGCGTCGTTCAATAATTCAAATGTTCTTGCAACATTATTGGACTGCGACGGAAACTCGGGAGCGATGTCCCTGAACCGCTCAAAAAATTCAGAGTCCAATGACGCTATAATTCTCTTGTCCGGAAGCGCAGCAGTCTGGCCCGACGGAACAACTTGAGGGAGAAAGTGCCGGATGAAGTCCACGGCAGCTTTATGTTGTTCCGAAAGGGATAGCTCCAAGTCATCCGTATCCCTTTCACCATCCGGTCGGACCTCATGATGTTCCCGGTCGTCCACCCCCGATGCTTCGGCGGAGCGTACCGACCCAGCGCCGTCGGAAAATTCTCGATCCGACACCGTTTCTGTCGGCTGCTGGGATGCTGCGATAAGCTGTGCTATCTGCACAAGAATGTCCGGCGTCGAGACCTGCGGAGACGCAGTCTTTCGCTGCTTCGCCGAGGGCAGCTCCGCATCAGATGGCTCCCGCATACTTTTCCTATGCAAACGTCCGGAGTCCATCGGTCTCGAATCCCTGGCTGCCGGATGGTGTGACCTGGTCGCCGAAGAATCCTTGATCGGCGAAGCTGGTACTATATCGGCGGTCACGCAGCCAAGGTGCGGTCGTGTGCGCTGACGAGAAGAGGAAGCCTTAACAGTCTCTGCGGACTGCTTATACAACGGAGCGTCCCGAGCGACGGACGTATGCTCCGCTAAAGACACATTTTGAACCACAACATCTGGTCACAGATGTTGTTGTACGAGAGAGGGGCCTCTCTCGCTCGCGGCCCGGCTGGACCTGGACGAGCTAGAAACCGGACTCAAAGGCTTCCTCCGTTCTCGCTTACTATCCGCCGTCACTGGGTGTGCATCTATTATGTTTATAGTGCTCACATCACCCAAAATTTCCTCTTGGACCGCATCGGACGAACCCGGCTGCCGAACCATTCGGTGAATGGACGCTACACCGGGAGGGCTAGCGGACGACATTTGTCTAATCTCCATGAGCACTTTTGCCGCTAGCTCTGAATTCATTTGTGACGACGGACGCACACTTGAAGAAGATAACATGGAAACATCACCCTGTTCTGGTTCCTCTGAAATAGAAACTGAGAGAGTAGAGTGACCTTGCGGAGAAAGAGCCGGCATCGCTCTTTCTCCAGAAACAACATATCGTGACACACGTTTCCAATGTTTCTCATCCCAATGTTCACATATAGGACAGGGATTAATGCGAGAACACTGACTACAATTAATACAATAATCATGAAAGTCAGAGGAAGATTTCTTCCTATTGTGAAAGAACAACAATAAGTCCTAGTTACTCGCAAAAACCCCTGACACAAAGATACATAATAACATGATCCATTAATAAATGAAAAGACAATTGCAAAACAAAATAATTTTGAAAAAATATTTTTTCAGCGAAGCCCAAGTTGCTGAAAAGTAACGTTGAGCCCCGATGGATCCGATGGCAAAGTGTGGTCAAAAATTTTAAATTTATATTAAATAATTAATGAGACACTTTCGGATAATATAAATGTATCTTATAGTGAGATAAACTACAGCAAAGGCAAACAGCCCCCCTCAAAAAAGGCTGTTGCCAATGAAAACAAACAGTGTAAAAACACCAGAAAACATGACTCCAGGCACTGAAAAAACTGGCCCGGAATCAGTCATCAATTACACTCTATCTGATGCAAAACAGAGACTCCCAGGGGAGAATCTGCAGAACATCAGATGGAAGATGCAGAACACAAACGTTATACACCCATGGGTGAAAACGTAACTATGGGGAAAATAACAGAAAACATTCTGTAACCAAGCAACTCTCCCAGGAAATTTTAGAAATGAAATTTCTAAAAAATATGCCAAAAGCATGGGAGAATTGCAAGGGGGGACTTTAGAAGGCTAGGGGAGAGGAAACACTGAATAAGCAGTGCAACAATTAGCAAGAATGACAACAAGAGGCCCATGCCTCGAAAGTTAAAAAATTTATAGTAATTTATATATTTTTTATACTTACCAATGACCCAGACTTAGCTGGTGCTAACTCTAACAAAACCAGGGCCAAACACAAATTTTGCCCCCCAATCCCCAAAATTTGCATCCAAAACAAAAAGAAATCATGTCCTAAAGGACCTCCATACTACGCCTCTACTGCGCATGCGCAGTGACGCAGACGTCCCGAAATTGGCGCCAATTATCATTCTTACTGGCAGTGCCTGGTCAGCGCTATGTACTCAGCGGGGAGGCAAGAGTTCCCAACTCCAGGGAGGGCCATCCCCGTCTGGGTCATTGGTAAGTATAAAAAATATATAAATTACTATAAATTTTTTAACATTTTTATACTGTACCAATGACCCAGACTTAGCTGAATAGTAAACAGGCTGGAGGGCCTAGGACATAGAGGAAAATCCAATAAGCTCAACTATATAGTAAAGAGGTAACCCCTTAAGGAGAAAAGGAGTATTAGGCTTTACATGTATCTTTCTTATTTAATATTAAATTAGAAAGATACACTACCCTTAATAATTGAGCACAATAACATTCATGTTCTCTATTAACATCCAGTATAACCCTTATACTAATTATTTTTAAAGCAAGCCAATAAATAAAGTAGTCCAGAGAATTGAGACTCTTTATAGTCATTTAAAAGTGTCCGAGTATTGTATATTAAAGCCCGTTTGACACTTGACATATACAAATGCTTCACACCGAGCTACACTTTAAAAATAAGACATGAATGAATTTAAACATTAATATTACACTTTAAAACCATCCCGGAAGCGACTCAGAAATACTGACTTGGAGGAGGCATTCCCTTGCTTTTCACTATAAAGCAGGTAAACTAAGGGAACACCCGCCCCCCCCCCCCCCCCCCCCCCCCCTTCCCCTTGCCCTGGGTCAAATAGCCCAGAGCGAAGAGGGCAGCCGGACGGAGTCACTGCCGGAACAGAAAGCCTGCATAACTATAGTTGCAACTGTTTAGTGGACGACATTCTGAGCAACAGATAACGGACCTAAACAATGCAGGTCTCCAGAAATGGACTCAATATTTCTGAGATAAAAATTCGTAAATGTGGATGGCTGAGACCAATAAGCAGCCTTCATTAAATCTGTAATAGCAACACTATTAGCATAAGCCCAGGAAGTAGAAAGAGCTCTTACTTCATGAGCAGAAATCTTAAGCACAGACTGCTGAGAAGAAGATAAATCTTCATAAGCAGTACGGATAGTTAACTGAATCCATCTAGCAATAGAATGGACTGAAATATCCTTTCTATTAGGCATCAAAGACAGAAAGAAACGTTTCCGTCCCTTTCTGATAAACTGAGATCTCTGTTTATAGATACGTAATGCTCTAACAGGACAGAGTAAAGGCCTACGCCCGTCTGAAGACGGAAGAGCCTTAATGACAATAGGTTCCGGATATTTATTAGGAGCCTGATTCTTAGCTAAAAAACCCACATTAGTAGTGAAGGTGATAGTGTTCCCAACACTACGATAATGAGAATCATCCACCGATAGTGCATGAAGCTCACTGACTCTTCTAGCAGAAGAGATAGCTAAGAGAAAAGCTGTCTTATAAGATAAGAATTTGAAATCTACTGTCCCAAGAGGTTCAAATGGCTTTTCCTTCAATTTAAGAAGAACCCAAGCTAAATTCCACTTAGGAATTAATCTAAGAGTTCTGGGTCTATTTATCGAAAAGTTTCTAACCAACTTCGATAAAAAGACATTAGATCCAATTTGTAAACTATCATGATGTGCATAGGTATCAGATAACATAGATCTATAACCCTTTATAGTAACAGGCTGCAGTTTGATTTCGTCAAACAAGTATGCTAGAAAGTTTGCAATGTCTGGTATAGAGGGATCGAATATATCTACAGAATGATCCCTACACCAACGACGAAAAACCTTCCACTTAGCCGCATAGTTTAGCGAAGAGGAGGTCCTCCTACAGTTAGAAATCGCGTCCACTGCTCGTCCTGTAAAGTGCTTGCCATGCAAGAAGGACCGCACAACGGAAAAACGTGAAGGTTGAGACCTTGCGGGTTGTGATGGAGTTGGCGCGATTTCCCCTGCGAAAGATCCTCCGGTGGAGGAAGCTTCCGCGGTAGGTCCCACAACAGACACCTGAGTAGATTTATCCACGGTCTCTGTGGCGACAGAGATGCTACCAACAGAATCTTGCATTGAGATTGTTTTATCTTTAGCAATACTTGTTGAATTAACGGCGCTGGAGGATACGCATATCCTATCATTCCGTCCCAAGGGATCGACAGAGCGTCTACTGCAAATGCTCTTGGATCCGGACACGGAGACACATACGTCTGCAACTGATTGTTGAGATGTGTCGCAAATAAGTCTATCATTGGCCGTTCCCATTGGTAGCAAATCTGATTGAATACTTGTTTGTTGAGAGTCCACTCTGACGGCAACAAGCGACCCTTTCGTGAAAGGGAGTCTGCTAGCACATTCAGACGACCCGGTATGTGACGGACCAAAAGAAGAACGTGATGTTCTAACGCAAACAGAAGGATTCTTTCCGTTAGATTGAACAACGGAACTGAATGAGTGCCTCCCTGATTCCGTATATACGCCACTACTGTCGTATTGTCGGATAGGATTTGGACATGAGCATCGTGAATAATGTCCATCCAGTGACGTAACGCAAGCCAAATTGACATCATTTCCTTGATGTTTATGTGCTTGCACAGGAATTGCGGATCCCAAAGACCCTGGCATCTCGAATCCGTTGGGATTAATGATGCACCCCAACCTGTTTGACTGGCATCCGTCATAACGGAAAAACTCGGATCCGGCAACTGCAGCGGAACTCCTTGAGTTAACCACTGAATGTTTGCCCAAGTCTGAATCTCTTGTTTCACTTGATCTGACAAGAGAACGTCTACATCGAGCGAATGAATTTTCACACTCCAATTCTGAGTCAGGAAAATTTGAAGAGGACGTGTGCGTAACCGCCCCATCGGAATGAGATCCGCGGCGGCTCCGCACAGACCTATCAGTCTCATAAATTCTCTCGCCGTGACTTTGTCTGCGTGCAGACAATAGCGAGCGTAACAACTGACTAATTTCGCTCTGGTTAACGGCAGACGAACGAGATAGTTGTGCGTCTCGAAGCTCATTCCCAGATGAGTGAATGACTTGGACGGCACCAGATCCGACTTCTCCTCGTTTACTATAAAACCGAGACGTCGGAGCAATAGAAGAAGATTCTGAACATCGTTCTGAAGCGTTAACTCGTTGCCGTACCTCTGAAGAATGTCGTCCAGGTAGGCCGACGTTACCGCAGACGAATGAGCTCGGAAGTAGATCATTACCGATTTCATTACCCGAGTGAAAGCCCAGGGTGCTAGATTCAATCCGAAGCACATCGCCCGGAATTGATACACCACTCCTAGGACTGCGAAGCGTAGATACTTTCGGAATGTCGGATGTACCATGACGTGAAAGTACGCATCTTTGAGATCTATGCTCGTTGCATAATCGTTCACCTGAATACTCGCTCTGACCGATCGAATCGTCTCCATATAAAACTTCGGAGCGACGATCAGCTTGTTTATCCAGCTCAAATCTATGACTGGATGGAACGAGCCATCTGGTTTCGGAACCAGAAACAGATGGCTGTAGAATCCCGGAGATTCCTGGTTTTCTACGACCTCTACCACGTTCTTCATTAAAAGAGACTGCACCTCTGATAACAGAGCGTCTCTTTTCTGCGGATTTGACGGAAGATGAGTCCACTTTGGACTTCGAGTTAATGGAGGCTTTCGTTTGAAGGATATCTTTAGACCTTCCGAAGTCACTCCTCTCACCCAAGGGTCGTCTGTAATCGACGCCCATTCTTGTGAAAAGCTCGACAACCTTCCGCCAACCGGAACGCGATAGAGGTTTAAGCCATCACCTCCTGGATCTGCGAGGCCTGCGGTAGGAGAACCCACGTCTTCCACGACCCGCACCTCGCCCCGTCGACCTCGGGGCGTCCGACCGATTGTCCCGGCCTCAAGGACGTCCCGAACGAGAGTCGCTATCCTGACGGTCTCTCGAATAAGACCAAGAGGACGCACCGGAACCTCTATAGGAACCTCTCTTGGGCGCATTAGACCCAGCCAGAAGTGCCTGTCTTATTCGTGTCTGCTGTATCCGACTTCTTAGGAGCAGATTTGAACAACAGAGAATCCTTAGCTTTCTTTGTAATTTTATCATAAATAGCGGAAAGCTTGCCGTCAAAGAGAAGTTCTCCTGAGACCGAAGCGACTCTAAGAGAGTTCTTCACCTTAGAATCCACTAGTGTGGATGTAGCTAGGGCTGCGTCACGTCTAACCAACTCCAGATTTGCCACTGAAAGGGCGGAGTTACACGTGGAATAAGCTACTGCCCTTGAAAGAAGTCTTAAAGAGGATTGTATATCCTGAAACTCTTTCCCCTGAAGGCGCAGTGATAACGCCTTAGTAAGGTGATCTGCGTAAGATAAGGCATCTAAATTGGCTCTGTTAGACGCAATAGCTG
This sequence comes from Pictodentalium vernedei, assembly GCA_031216915.1. Classification (NCBI taxonomy): domain Eukaryota; kingdom Metazoa; phylum Mollusca; class Scaphopoda; order Dentaliida; family Dentaliidae; genus Pictodentalium; species Pictodentalium vernedei. The sequence goes on along the minus strand of CM062297.1, from coordinate 230,231,142 downwards.
TTTCCAACACCGCGGTTGGAATAGAAGCTGACAACGGTAATGATAGCTCTAAGTCTTCCGCCTCGTCGTCCATACGCAGAGGAACTCTCGGTATACCCTGTCCTGCCGTATCGAATTTATTCCTTGCATTAATGAAAGGCAGGTTGAGAGTATTAGCGGACAAGAAACCTGCTTTCCCCGTCCTGGAAGCAAGTTTAAATATAGCGTCGTTCAATAATTCAAATGTTCTTGCAACATTATTGGACTGCGACGGAAACTCGGGAGCGATGTCCCTGAACCGCTCAAAAAATTCAGAGTCCAATGACGCTATAATTCTCTTGTCCGGAAGCGCAGCAGTCTGGCCCGACGGAACAACTTGAGGGAGAAAGTGCCGGATGAAGTCCACGGCAGCTTTATGTTGTTCCGAAGGGGATAGCTCCAAGTCATCCGTATCCCTTTCACCATCCGGTCGGACCTCATGATATTCCCGGTCGCCCGCCCCCGATGCTTCGGCGGAGCGTACCGACCCAGCGCCGTCGGATAATTCTCGATCCGACACCGTTTCTGTCGGCTGCTGGGATGCTGCGATAAGCTGTGCTATCTGTACAAGAATGTCCGGCGTCGAGACCTGCGGAGGCACAGTCTTTCGCTGCTTCGCCGAGGGCAGCTCCGCATCAGATGGCTCCCGCATACTTTTCCTATGCGAACGTCCGGAGTCCATCGGTCTCAAATCCCTGGCTGCCGGATGGTGTGACCTGGTCGCCGAAGAATCCTTGATCGGCGAAGCTGGTAATATATCGGCGGTCACGCAGCCAAGGTGCGGTCGTGTGCACTGACGAGAAGAGGAAGCCTTAACAGTCTCTGCGGACTGCTTATACAACGGAGCGTCCCGAGCGACGGACGTATGCTCCGCTAAAGACACATTTTGTACCACAACATCTGGTCCCAGATGTTGTTGTACGAGAGAGGGGCCTCTCTCGCTCGCGGCCCGGCTGGACCTGGACGAGCTAGGAACCGGACTCAAAGGCTTCCTCCGTTCTCGCTTACTATCCGCCGTCACTGGGTGTGCATCTATTATGTTTATAGTGCTCGCATCACCCAAAATTTCCTCTTGGACCGCATCGGACGAACCCGGCTGCCGAACCATTCGGTGAATGGACGCTACACCGGGCGAGCTAGCGGACGACATTTGTCTAATCTCCATGAGCACTTTTGCCGCTAGCTCTGAATTCATTTGCGACGACGGACGCACACTTGAAGAAGATAACATGGAAACATCACCCTGTTCTGGTTCCTCTGAAATAGAAACTGAGAGAGTAGAGTGACCTCGCGGAGAAAGAGCCGGCATCGCTCTTTCTCCAGAAACAACATATCGTGACACACGTTTCCAATGTTTCTCATCCCAATGTTCACATATAGGACAGGGATTAATGCGAGAACACTGACTACAATTAATACAATGATCATGAAAGTCAGAGGAAGATTTCTTCCTATTACAATTTGAACAACGTCCCTTCATTGTGAAAGAACAACAATAAGTCCTAGTTACTCGCAAAAACCCCTGACACAAAGATACATAATAACATGATCCATTAATAAATGAAAAAACAATTGCAAAACAAAATAATTTTGAAAAAATATTTTTTCAGCGAAGCCCAAGTTGCTGAAAAGTAACGTTGAGCCCCGATGGATCCGATGGCAAAGTGTGGTCAAAAATTTTAAATTTATATTAAATAATTAATGAGACACTTTCGGATAATACAAATGTATCTTATAGTGAGATAAACTTAAGCAAAGGCAAACAGCCCCCCTCAAAAAAGGCTGTTGCCAATGAAAACAAACAGTGTAAAAACACCAGAAAACATGACTCCAGGCACTGAAAAAACTGGCCCGGAATCAGTCATCAATTACACTCTATCTGATGCAAAACAGAGACTCCCAGGGGAGAATCTGTAGAACATCAGATGGAAGATGCAGAACACAAACGTTATACACCCATGGGTGAAAACGTAACTATGGGGAAAATAACAGAAAACATTCTGTAACCAAGCAACTCTCCCAGGAAATTTTAGAAATGAAATTTCTCAAAAATATGCCAAAAGCATGGGAGAATTGCAAGGGGGGACTTTAGAAGGCTAGGGGAGAGGAAACACTGAATAAGCAGTGCAACAATTAGCAAGAATGACAACAAGAGGCCCATGCCTCGAAAATAGGCAACTTAACATAATTTCATCAAAAAATTTTAAGTACAGCCCTGATTATTTTTTGTCACTTCTTTTTCCTCTCCTCCTTCTATCCTCCTTAGAATCACATTTTCTCCAAAAATTACGTGTCTGGCATCCTTTAAACTGAGATTTACAAGCACAAAGATCAGTGAGATGTTGACTGATGAAGGGCCAAACAGAGAATGATAATGGGCACCAATTTCGGGACGTCTGCGTCACTGCGCATGCGCAGTAGAGGCGTAGTATGGAGGTCCTTTAGGACATGATTTCTTTTTGTTTTGGATGCAAATTTTGGGGATTGGGGGGCAAAATTTGTGTTTGGCCCTGGTTTTGTTAGAGTTAGCACCAGCTAAGTCTGGGTCATTGGTACAGTATAAAAATATAGGCAACTTAACATAATTTCATCAAAAAATTTTAAGTACAGCCCTGATTATTTTTTGTCACTTCTTTTTCCTCTCCTCCTTCTATCCTCCTTAGAATCACATTTTCTCCAAAAATTACGTGTCTGGCATCCTTTAAACTGAGATTTACAAGCACAAAGATCAGTGAGATGTTGACTGATGAAGGGCCAAACAGAGAATGATAATTGGCGCCAATTTCGGGATGTCTGCGTCACTGCGCATGCGCAGTAGAGGCGTAGTATGGAGGTCCTTTAGGACATGATTTCTTTTTGTTTTGGATGCAAATTTTGGGGATTGGGGGGCAAAATTTGTGTTTGGCCCTGGTTTTGTTAGAGTTAGCACCAGCTAAGTCTGGGTCATTGGTACAGTATAAAAATATTTCTAAGTCCACCGACGCTATCAGTTTCTTATCCGGCATCACAGCATACTGGTCCAACGAAAGAACCTGTAGAAGATAAAGTCAGATGACATACATAACAGCATATGTTGTTCCGAAAGGGAAAGCTCAAAATCCTCCGAATCCCTTTCGGTATCCCGTCGGACTGGATGAAATTTTCGGACGTCCGTACCTGCTTCCGCGGAGCGTCCCGACCCAGCATCGTCGGATAATACATTATGCGACCGATTCAGTTGTTGCTGGGATGTTGCGATAAGCTGTGCTATTTGGGATAGCACGTCCGTCACCGAGGCCTGTGCAGTAGCGGTCATCCGATGCATTGCCGCCGGAAGCTCCGTGTACGTTGACTCCCGCACATTTTCTTATGCGAACGTCCGGAGTCTGCCGGCCTCGTGTCCCTGGCTACCGGATGGTGTGAGCTGGTCACCGATGATTCTCTGATTGGCGAAGCTGACTGGATATCCGAGGTCACGTAGCCAAGAACGGTCGTGTGTGCTACCATGAGAATGAGGAAGCCTTATTGACAGTCTCTCTGGACTGACTATATGTCGGAGCGTCCCGAGCGGCGGACGTATGCTCCGAATGCGAAACATTTTGTACCACAACATCTGGGGCCAGATGTTGTTGTACGAGAGAGGGGCCTCTCTCGCTCGCCGTCCGGATGGACCTGGACGAGCTAGGAACCGGACTAAAAGGCTTCCTCCATTCTCCCTCTAATCCGCCATCACTGGGTGTGCATTTGGTTGATTTATAGTGCTCGCATCACCCCAAAACTCCTTCTAGACCGCAACGGACGAACCCGGCTGCCGAACCATTCGATGAATGGACGCTACACCGGGCGAGCTAGCGGACGTCAAAGGCCGTCGAACCTACTAGGGTCCTCTTAGGCAATTGGCGTAATTACATGAGCACTTTTCCGCTAGCTCTTCATTAATTGTGATGATGGAGGCACACTTTTGGAAGACATCACGGATACATGACCCTAATCTTGATCGTCTGAAATAGAAATTGATAAAGTAGAGTGACCCTGCGGGGAAAGGACCGGAATGTCCAATTCCCCACTAACATACCGTGACACACGCTTCCCATGTTGTCATCGAAATTATCACATACAGAACAGGAGTTAGTGCGAGTACACTGACTACATATAGAATGATTATAAAAGTCAGAGGAAGATTTCCTCTTATTACAATTGACCAAAATCCTTTCAATGTGAAAAGAAAACAAAGTCCTAGTACTCGCACCAACCCCTGACAATCAAAATACATAATAATATGAACCATTAACAAAGAAAAAATAATTGAAATCAAAAAATTTTGAAAAAATATTTTTTCAGAACAGCCCAAGTTTCTGAAAAGTAACGTTGAGCCCCAATGGATCCCAAGCCTAAGTGTGGACAAAAATTTTAAAAATATTTTAAACAATTTATGCAACACTTACGAACAATAATAATGTATCTAGTTATGATTAAATTAACATCAAGATATTATTTTCAAGAAATCCCCCCTCACACAGAGGGCTGTTGTAAATGTAAACAATAAGTGTAAAAACACTAGAATAAGACTCCAGGCACCCAGGCCCGCAATCAGTTACCAATAATACACTATCTGATGCAAAACAGAGACTTCCAAGGAAGAAACTGCAGAACATCAGATGGTAGATGCAGAACACAACACCTAACCACCCATAGGTGAAGACGTAAACATGGGGAAAAGAACAGAATTCATTCTGTTATTCAGCTAAAACTCCCAAGAAATTTTAGTAATAAAATTACAGAAAATATGCCAAAAGCATGGGAGAATAGCAAGAGGGGACTTAAAGGAAAGGGAGAGAGGAAAACACTGAACAAGCAGTGTAACTTGATAACAAGAATGACAACAAAATGGCTGCTGCCTCGAAAATAGGTAACTTAATATAATTTCATTAAAAAATTTTAAGTTACAGCCCAGATAATTTTCTGTCACACATTTTTCCTCTCCTCCTTCTATATCCTCCTTAGAATCACCATTTCACTAATATTTATGTGTCTGGCATCATTTAAACTGAGATTTACAAGCACAAAGATCAGTCAGATGTTAACTGATGAAGGGCCAAACTAAGAATGATTAATGGCGCCAATTTCGGAACGTCCTTGACACTGCGCATGCGCAGTAGAGGTGAAGTGTGGAGGGCCATTCAGGACATGTTTTCTTTGGTTTTAGATGCAAATTTTGGGGATTGGGGGCAAAATTTGTGTTTGGCCCTATATTTTAAGAGTTAGCACCAGCTATGTCTGGGTCATTGGTACAGTATAAAAATATGGGAAACTTGAAATAATATTTATAATTATTATAAAGTTAAAGCCCTGAACGTTTGAAACCACTGTTGTTCACTTCCATCATCCATTAACAGCCTTGGATCCACCAATTCTTGAACTGATTTGTGTCTGGCATTCTCAAAAAAGGAGTTTTTAAAGCACAGATGTCAGATCATTGTTACTGACTTTACGGCCAAACAAAGAATGATGTTGGCGCCAATTCCGGTCTCTTCCTGACTACTGTGTAGATGGTAAAAGTATGGAGGACCAGATAGGACTTTTAATTTTCGGTACTGTATGCAAATTTGGGGGATTGGGGGGGGGGGGGGGGGGGGGGGTTCAAAATTTGTTTGTGTTTGGCCCTTGATAATATCGAGTTTGCACAAGCTAGTCTGGGCCATTGGTTATTAGCATAAAAATATCAACAAGAATGCAATTCTTCAGTAATAAATTTTTTTAATTTTCCCTGGAAGATCCCCGGCAAAACGCCGATGATTGCTGAAATGATGTGAACATCTGTTCCCCTACTTCTTAATTTTGGAAAGCATCACTGATTGAGACAAGTAATAAAAAATGTTACCCAAAGGATCTGTAATCGGAACAGTGCCTGGGTAAGCTGGAGGAGCACTTCCATCCGTCTGATATCCTGGAACATCTCCTTCTATTTGGTAATTCGAATAAGCAGGTGGCGGTTCCTGAAAAAGAATTTTTAAAAATCACATTTTACCTTGAAGAACTCCCTGTAACAACTACATGTAAGTTGATTTATTCTGCTAAAAAAGTAGTACTTGTCATTGCTGCTAATGCAACTAATTTCATCGTTTTGATGCAAACCATCATGCAGTCCACACAAAATACATCTAATGTGGTGCCATGGGTGTAGAGCTGAGTCTTACTGAAAGTTTGATATATTTAATTATGAAGAAATATTGCAATATCCGAAATTATCACAACATTTTTAAAAATCAAATCTAGATGGACATTTTGATGACCATTCATCAACTCTCAATCCGGTTTTGAAATACAACCACAACACAGATCTTGTATTTTAACGTTTGAGCCCTTGTTTCCTGGAAGGGTATCGCCTTTGTGTACACTTACAGTGTGATGGGTCAGTCCAATATCATTATACAGAGAGGATAAAATAATAACCAGTCTGCAGCCGTCTGGATCCAGACTGCAGTTATTATTTTATCATCAATGAAATACAATATATTATGGTGTCACTTAATAGTTTTTAATATATATGCCCCAATGTTCTGTAATCAGTCACAGGTCTGCCATCTGTCATCCTTCAGCATCACCCAGTAATAAATGTTTCATTTCTGTAATGCTATCCATGGTATTGCAGGCAGGGGTATATGCCACCCTCAACTTTTTGACCTTTTATTTCGAAAACGACTGGGCCGATCGGGCTAAAATTTCATATGTGCGGGTATATTGACCCACCGATCATTCTGACTTTATCAGGGTGCCTGAGCGGGGTGACCTTGACCCTGAAATTGGTGACCTTGACCTTCTATTTCGAAAACAGCAGATATAACCATCTTCTCCAGTGCAACGCCGGGTATCACCCGTTAGTAAAATAATATTTCCGGAGAGCAACTCATGAACAAATGTGCTCCAGATATCCAAGAACAAAGCTAGGCATTCAATAAACTTTTCGTCGCATCTTGAGGAGTACATTTCAGGGTAGGATTTGTTTTAAAATTTTTGTTTAGTAGTTTTTTTCCAAACTCTTAAAACTGATTAGCAAGTGGGTGTAATTGTTTAGCAGTTTTCATTCATGACGGTTCCACCCTCAAAAGTACTAAAATAAGTCAATGGTTTTATTTAAATCATGTTTCAATCAACCAAATAAAACAAAACATGCTAAAACATAACAAAGTCACATTGACTGGGACATAAACTTTGAAGACTCTACTAGTCTTATATCAGGAGAAGGTAAGTTCAAACATTATTCAAAGGCTTTGTTGCCAGGGGGTCGTTTGGATCAAACTGTTTAGCCCATGACTTATCAATTCTCTGCAACATCCTGGTCAGAGCCCCCTCCCCCCCCCCCCCCACCACCACACACAGTATGCATCACACAACATCACCACTAATCTGTCTGGTGCCTCTTTGTTAAAGGCCCAAACATCTTCATTCTGTGTGGTATTGGTTGCTTTTTTTAATAATCTTGCAAACAGTAATCATAGACAGTGTTGTCATTTCTGAATTCATGTATTACTGCCAAGTTTCCATCTAAAAATCGACTAAATCTGAAGCCAAAAGTAGCTTACGCTCAGTGACCGGGCATACAAAATTATATTTTTTCATTGCTCCAAATGTTGTGAATTAAAGAATATATTTATGTTATTTGTTTTTTTTATTTTTAAAATCATACTAGCTTTAATAGGTTCAGAAATAATACCCAAATAGTCAGCCACGTTCAAATCTCACACTTAAAAGTATCGACAACATTCAAATGACACTCGGAATTTTACGCCTTCAGTGAAAATGTTCGAGAAGGGTAGGCAACTCTACTCAGTAATATTGAAAGACAACAAGAGGCCCCACGGGGCCTGAAGTGCTCATCTTGTACAGAACACAATTTAAACAGAGTCCAAGAATGAGTCTACATTAAGCAAGCCATCTCCATAGGCTACACTGTCAATCCTTGAGTCCCTCAGGAGTGACAAAAATAATCTGGGCATCATGCCTTTTCTTCAGTTGATCATAAGTAAAATGTAGAGCTCCCCTATGAAGCTCCTTGATACAACCTATGTGGATTAATCTTAGTACCTCTAGATGGTACTGAATACAAAATTTTTAATTCTTCAGCAAAATGGCCAATTCCAGCTCCCATAGAGAGCCCAAATATTAACCCAGGCTCTTGATTTGAACACAGTTAAATCTGACTTCCCTAGAGATGTTGTGTACCGAATATGAAAGCATTCTGACTGTTGGATCTGAAGAAGAGAAATTGTAAAGAAATTTCTCTGAATTGCACTAAGTTCAAATTTGGGCTACCATAACGAGCCCAAATATTGACCTATGGATCCGATTTGAACAAACTTGAATATGCCCCCCCCCCTAGAGATGTTGTATACCAAATGTGAAAGCATTCTGACAAGTGAATCTGAAGAAGAAGATTTTTGAAGAAATTCCCTCATATTGTACTAAGTTAAATTTCATGTTCCCATATGGAGCCCAAATATTAACCTAGGCACTCGAATTGAACAACCTGGAATCTGACCCCCCTAGAGATGTTGTATACCAAATATAAAAGCATTCCGACTGGTGGATCTGAAGAAGAAGATTTTTAAAGAAATTTTCTCATATTGCACTAAGTAAAAATTTGGGCTACCATAGTGAGCCCAAATATATACTTAGGGATCTGATTTGAACAAACTTGAATCTGACCCCCATAGAGATGTTGCATACCAAATATCAAAGCATTCTGACTAATGGATCTGAAGAAGAAGATTTTTTTAAATTACCCTCCATATTGAACAAAGATAAAATTTGGGCTTCCGTAGGAAGCCCAAATATTAACCTAGGGACTTGGTTTGAACAATCTAGAATCTGACCCTCATAGCAATGATGTATACCAAATATTAAAAGATTCTGACTGGTGGTTCTGAAGAAGAAGATTTTTAAAGAATATTCCCCATATTACCCTATGTTAAAACTTCGGGCTCCTGTAGAGAGCCCAAATATGAACCAATGAGCTTTATTTCAACAAACTTTTATCTCACCCCCCTATGAATGCTGTATACCAAATATCAAAAGATTCTGATGATTGGTTCTGGAAAAAAGATTTTTTTAAATTTTTGCAAATATGCTGACTCAGCATTTTTTCGATGCCCATTACAGAACACCCTAACATAACCGATGGCAATTTTTTTTTACCATTCAATTCTACTGGTCATAAGGATACTTCATACCAAATAAAAGCTCTCTGTTCCGTGGGGTTTGGGAAATATGGGCGTTTGAAAATATTTCTATTTTTAGCTCCCAGGGTTCCCATGGGGATGCGGGAATTTTTTTTTTGCATGGGTCATGTACTTATGACCCAATAATACCACAAACCAAATTTGGTTCATACCGGACCATCGGTTCAGAAAATAGAAATTTTGGGCGGGGCCAAAAATCTTACCCCTCCTATTACAAAGCCAAATATTACTTCACGAACTTCGTTTGAACAAACTTGATTCTACACCTCATATGGAAGCTCCATAGCATATATCAAGTCATTGTACACACTGGTTCTTGAGAAGAAGATTTTTAAAATATTTTGGTGCATTTCCCCCCACTCCCTCCCTATGGGACTGGGCATGCTGAGTTGAACAAAAATGAAATGCCCCTTTGGGACCATCACTCACACAAACTTTGACTTGAATTGGCCCAGTGGCTTTGGAGGAGAAGACCAAAACATGGTGTTGACGGACGACAGACGACAGATGACGGACGACAGACAAAGGACGACGGACGGGAAGCGATGAGATTAGCTCATCTTGACTTTGTCAAGATGAGCTAAAAATGCCTTATCAGCCATTTTTTAAAATATTTTTAGTTTTGTTTCACATGAAGTGGGTATTTCTCCATGCTAATTTTATAACCACTAGACACAATATAGATAATCAAAACCTGAACAGCTGGGTGAGAAGGTTGCATACTCAGGTTACAAATTATTAAGGAGCTTTATTTTACGTGGTAAAATCTGAAAACTCTCGATGGACATCTTGCCTAGAAAGGGTTGATGACATACAAGTAAAGCATAACTGATTAGTCGGTTAGCTTACTTGACCAAAATGTAAACAGACAATGACAACAAAGCCAAGAGTTTTGCAATTCACCCAACGTAGTTGCGTCGCTGCATTTTGAAGAATTTTGATTTCCGAGCTCAGTTCTTGGGATACATGAAGCACATCTGAACACAAGTTGTTCTCCTGAAATATTATTTTGTTATCAGTTCTGGTATGAATATGGTAGCAGACTTCAAGGAACCATTCATGTTCCTGCTGTCAACTTTGTGAGTTGACTGCATATATTTTTCATGTTCTACACATCACAACCTTCACTTTGATGTTTAATTTGTGTATATTCAATTTGTATTTATGGAACATCAGTGGTGGGAATTTCAAAGTAAACAAATTTCACTTTCTTATATAGCACCTTAAATAATGTTGTTCTAAACTGGTCAAAGTAGTTCTGAATTCTTCAAATCACAACCCCTCAAAAACATGCCATGGTTTAATGCCCACAAAAAATCATTTTACAAAACATTTATTTTTTGTGACGAAGCACTTACAATGTATGTGGATGAAAAATGCTGATCGCTTTATTCGCAAAGCATCCGTTTCCAACAAGAAAATATAATTTAGGGAAAAGTGGTTTGGAACTGGTGAAACAACTACTACAGTTCCTGAACTAATCAAACCCAACAATGGCCTTCTGAATATCATCCCCCCCCCTCCCCCCCCCAAAAAAAAACTTGGTAGGCACCCACTACTACAGAATCCTGGTATCGCACTTGACAAGTTGCCCTTGGGTCAGGAACAAATAAGTAGTTGTCTGGACTCCGGAAGTAGCAATGATCATGCCCGGTAGGGCTGCGCCATCGGTCGCTAAAACAATCTCGAGTTAAAGCTGACCTAAAATGAATGACCAGACTCCTTCTCTTTTCACATGTATTACAAGTGACGGGAAACAACACATATGTGAAAATAACTGGCTATGGTCGTTGATAAAAGATTGGACTTAATATTTTTCTGTCTGATGACCGAAGCAATGTAATTTTCTTATGTTTTATCATCATCAAAAAATTATTTAAATTAAGCAAACTAAATTTCATCAAAAATGCTGATATACGCAGGATCAGGCAGTATTTTGGAGTAATTCATTAAAAGAACTAGCCATTGACATCGCTCCCATCTTAACCACCATTTTCAATGTCTTGATAAACACCGGTAAAATACCCGACAACTGGAGAACTGCGACAGTTACACCGGCATTTAAGAAAGGACAAAAATACATTGCAGCAAATTATACACCAATTTCTCTGACATGTATCTGTTGCAAAATTATCGAACACATAGTCACCAGCAGCATAATGAACCATGCAGAAAATAACAACATCCTGTACCCACTTCAACACGGCTTTAGAAGTAAATTGTCATGTGAAATCCAATTTATAGAAAGTGTCAATAAACTCACCAAAAATCTAGAGATGGGAAAACAGACAGACCTAGTTATATTGGATTTCTCCAAGGCCTTCGATAAAGTGTCCCACAGGCTGCTTCTTCATAAATTGAATCATTATGGAATTGGAGAAAAACCAAACAATTGGATCAAAGCATTCCTATCAGACAGAACATAAGTAGTGGTTGTTGAAGGCGAAACATCCAACACTGTCAAAGTAGAATCTGGTGTACTGCAGGGCTCGGTACTAGGTCCGAGTCTATTCCTGTTCTACATCAACGACATGCCAATCGGTCTCAACTCAACCGTTAGACTATTTGCTGATGACACTGTGGTGTACCAAACCATCTCCTCAGAAAACGACTGCCAGAAACTACAATCAGATCTTGACAAACTTGCAGCGTAGGAAGAAAAGTGGAGATGGAATTCTAACCCGAAAAATGAAAAAATTTATAGTAATTTAGGCCTAAAAAAATTAAAAATCTGTTTCTCAGGCCCTCCCGCATGGTCCTTTTAGCTTCCACATGCTCTCTTTTTATAACCAATGTAAACTTAAACAAGAGGCCCCACGTGGCCTTAAATCGCTCACCTGACAAAGTGGTTCAAAGAAGTATTTTGGATCACATTCAGCTCGTTATGGTTCATCAACACCACAGAGGAATGACATCATGAAATTAAATTCAGGTGTCCATGTCAGGTAATCATTATAATAGCATAGGTCTTGCCAACTAGATCCAATTCTCCCAGCTATAGATAAGCATTTCCAAATTTCCAAGCGTTGTTATGCCACTGCAGTTTGAAAGCCATAACTGATGAAACAAGGGACTCGATTTGAACAAACTTGAATCTGCCCCCTGACCTCCCCCCCCCCCTCTGCCCCCTGACCTCCCCCCCCCCCCCCCCCCAGGGATGTTGTATACCAAACCTGAATCATTCTGACTGGTGAATCGGAAGGAGAAAATTTTTAAAGAACAGTCCTCATATTGCACTAAGTTAAAATTCGGGCTCCCATAGGAAGCCCAAATATGAACCCAGGAATTCAATTTGAACAAACTTGAATCTGGTGCCCCTAGATAAGTTGTATACCAAATATGGAAGAATTCTGACTGGTGGATCTGAAGAATAAGATTTTTATGGAATAGACCTGATATTGCACTAAGTTGAAATTTAGGCTCCCACAGGGAGCTCAATTATGAACCCAGGGACTCGATTTGAACAAACTTAAATCTGACCTCCCTAGAGATGTTGTAAACCAAATATGAAATGATTCTGACTGGCAGATCTGAAGAAGACGATTTTTAAAGCATATTCCACATATTGCACTAAGTTAAAATTCGGGCTCCCATAGGGAGCCCAAATATTGACCCAGGGATTCGATTTGAACAAATTTGAATCTGACCCCCCAGAGAGATGTTATATACAAAATATGAAAAGATTCTGACTGGTGGATCTGAAGAAGAAGATTTTTAAAGAAAATTCCACATATTGCACTAAGTTAAAATTTGGGCTCCCATAGGGAGGCCAAATATCAACCCAGGGATTCGATTTGAACAAACTTGAATCTGACCTCCCTAGAGATGTTGTATGCCAAATATAAAATGATTCTGACTGGGGGATCTGAAGAGGGAGATCTTTAAAGAATAATCCTCATACTGCACCAAGTTAAAATTTGGGCTCCCATAGGGAGCCTAAATATGAACCCAGGGCTTCGATTTCAACAAACTTGAATCTGAGCTCCCGAAAGTGCCCAAACCCAGAAACTCGATTTGAACAAACAGGAATCTGGTACACCTAGATAAGTTGTATACCACATAAGGAAGAATTCTGACTGGTGGATCTGAAGAAGAAGATTTTTAAAGAATAGACCTAATATTGCACTAAGTTGAAATTCGGGCTTCCACAGGGAGCTCAAATATGAACCCAGGGACTCGAATTGAACAAACTTAAATCTGACCTCCCTAGAGATGTTGTAAACCAAATATGAAATGATTCTGACTGGCAGATCTGAAGAAGACGATTTTTAAAGCATATTCCACATATTGCACTAAGTTAAAATTCGGGCTCCCATAGGGAGCCCAAATATTGACCCAGGGATTCGATTTGAACAAATTTGAATCTGACCCCCCAGAGAGATGTTATATACAAAATATGAAAAGATTCTGACTGGTGGATCTGAAGAAGAAGATTTTTAAAGAAAATTCCACATATTGCACTAAGTTAAAATTTGGGCTCCCATAGGGAGGCCAAATATCAACCCAGGGATTCGATTTGAACAAACTTGAATCTGACCTCCCTAGAGATGTTGTATGCCAAATATAAAATGATTCTGACTGGGGGATCTGAAGAGGGAGATCTTTAAAGAATAATCCTCATACTGCACCAAGTTAAAATTTGGGCTCCCATAGGGAGCCTAAATATGAACCCAGGGCTTCGATTTCAACAAACTTGAATCTGAGCTCCCGAAAGTGCCCAAACCCAGAAACTCGATTTGAACAAACAGGAATCTGGTACACCTAGATAAGTTGTATACCACATATGGAAGAATTCTGACTGGTGGATCTGAAGAAGAAGATTTTTAAAGAATAGACCTAATATTGCACTAAGTTGAAATTCGGGCTTCCACAGGGAGCTCAAATATGAACCCAGGGACTCGAATTGAACAAACTTAAATCTGACCTCTCTAGAGATGTTGTATACCATATATGAAAGGACTCTGCCTAGTGGGTCTGAAGAAGAAGATTTTTGAAGAATAATCCTCATATTGCACTAAGTTAAAATTTGGGCTCAGATAGGGAGCCCAAATATGAACCCAGGGACTCGATTTGAACAAACTTGAATCTGACCACCCTAGAGATGTTGTATACCAAATATGAAAGAATTCTGCCTGGTTGATCCGAAGAAGAAGATTTTTAAAGAATAATCCCCATATTGCACTAAGTTGAAATTCTGGCTCCCATAGGGAGCCCAAATATGAACCCAGGGACTCGATTTGAACAAATGTGAATCTGACCCCCATAGAGATGTTGTATACCAAATATGAAAGAATTCTGCCTGGTTGATCTGAAGAAGAAGATTTTTAAAGAATAATCCTCATATTGCACCAAGTTAAAATTCGGGCTCCCATAAGGAGCCCAAATATGAACCCAGAGTCTCGATTTGAACAAACTTGAATCTGACCCCCCTACAGATGTTGTATACCAAATATGAAAGAATTCTGCCTGGTGGATCTGAAGAAGAAGATTTTTAAAGAATAATCCTCATATTGCACTATGTTAAAATTCGGGCTCCCATAGGGAGGCCAAATATTAACCTAGGGACTCGATTTGATCAAACTTGAATCTGATCCCCCTAGAGATATTATATACCAAATACGAAAAGATTCTGACCGGTGGATCTGGAAAAGAAGATTTTTAAAGAAAATTCTACATATTGCACTAAGTTAAAATTCGGGCTCAGATAGGGAGCCCAAATATGAACCCAGGGACTGGATGTGAACAAACGAGAATCTGATCCCCCTAGAGATGTTGTATACCAAATATGAAAGGATTCTGACTGGTGGATCTGAAGAAGAAGATTTTTAAAGAAAATTCCACATATTGCACTAAGTTAAAATTCGGGCTCCCATTGGGAGCCCAAATATTAAACAAGGACTCGATTTGAACAAACTTGAATCTGACCTCCCTAGAGATGTTGTATACCAAATATGAAAGAATTCTGCCCGGTGGATATGAAGAAGAAAATTTTTAAAGAATAATCCTCATATTGCACTATGTTAAAATTCGGCTCACATAGGGAGCCCAAATATGAACCCAGGGGCTTGATTGGAACCAACTTGAATCTGACCTCCCTATTGATGTTGCATACCAAATATGGAAGAATTCTGCCTGGTGGATCTGAAGAAGAAGATTTTTAAATAATAGACCTCATATTGCACTGAGTTGAAATTCGGGCTCCCATAGGGAGCCCAAATATTAACCCAAGGGCTCAATTTGAACAAACTTAAATCTGACCACCCTATTGATGTTGTATACCAAATATGATAGGATTCTGACTGGTGAATCTAAAAAAGAAGATACTTAAATGTTTTTCCCATTGCCTACAGTGTTAAAAAGTGCTGACTCAGCACTTTTTCAAAGTCCCGAAACTGTAACTGTAATGATAAAACCAATGGCAATTTTTTTTTGACCAATCCTTTCTGTTGGTCCTAAGGAAGCTTCACACCAAATAAAAATTCTCAGTGCCATGCAGTTTTGCAGATATAGGCGTTTTAAATTTTTTCTATTTTCAGCTCCTAAGGTTCCCACGGGGCTGCGGGAAATTTTTTGGGGCATAAAACAAGTACTTATGACCCAATAAGTCCTCACATTAAATTTGGTTCAAATCGGCCTCTCGGTTCAGAAAATAGAAATTTAGGGCGGGGCCAAAATTTTTGCCCCTCCCATAACAATGCCAAATATGATCCCTCGAACTTCTCTTGGACAAATCTGAGTCTACACCTCAAAAGGAAGCTGCATACCATATATCAAGTGTCTGCTACTGCTGGTTCTTGAGAAAAAGATTTTCAAAGATTTTGGTGCCCCTTGGGGGCGTGGCCCCACCCAGGAGGAGGGGCAACTTCATTTGAACAAATCCGAATTGGCATTAGGTAATAAATATTTAGCCAACATTTGAATAAAATTGGGCTAGTGATTTAGGAGAAGTCGATAATGTAAAGTTAATGCCGGCCGGACGACGGACGGATCACGATCAGTAAAACTCCCGCTGAGATTCGCTCAGGTGAGCTAAAAACAAAAATTAAATGGTGTATGTCTGATATTTTACCTAAGTTAAAAAATGCTTTAGGATTGCAAAGCCTTCTTGCTCTCAAGGGAGGAAATACACCACCACCCATGCTATTCCGTAGATTATAAGGCCTAAAAAATAAACCAAGAACATGAACTTTTGATGGCAAAGAAATAATTACAGAAATAAAAAAATAAAAAAACGCTCGCCCGCATGCAATTTTACAAATAATGGCCTGAGAAACAGAAGATCTACTTTGTGTGGCCTTATATATTTTTTATACTTACCAATGACCCAGACTTAGCTGGTGCTAACTCTTAAAAATTCAGGGCCAAACACAAATTTTGCCCCCCAAATCCCCAAAATTTGCATCAAAATACAAAAAATCAATGTCCTATATGGTCCTCCATACTTTTGTCCACTGCGCATGTGCAATGTCAAGTAAGTACCGAAATATTGGTGCCAAATCTTCATTCTTACAACCAGTGCCTGGTAAATGTTATATAATCAGCGGGGAGGTATGAGTTCCCAACCCATGTGAGGGCCATCCCCGTCTGGGTCATTGGTAAGTATAAAAAAATATAGAAATTACTATAAATTTTTTCATATTTTTATACTGTACCAATGTCCCAGGCTTAGCTGAATAGAAAAAAGGCTGGAGGGCCTAGGACATAAAGGAAAATCCAATAGGCTCAATTACATATAAACAGAATTATCCCCTCAAGAAGAAAAGGAGAAACAGGTGTTACATATATCTTTCTTGTTTATACAAAAAAAGAAAGACATATTACCAATCCGTAATTGAGCACAATAACATCCATGATCTCTATTAACATCCAGTATAACCCATTATACTAATTTTGTGAAGGAAAGCCAATAAATAAAGATAGTCCAGAGAATGAGACTCTTTATGCTCATTTAAAAGTGTCCAAGGATAGTATATTAACGCTCGTATGACACGTGACATATACAAATGCTTCACACAGAGCTACACTTTAAAAATATTACATAAATGAGATAAACATTAGCTTTACACTTTACAACCATCCCAGCACCAACTTGGAATTAATGACTCCAGAGGAGGTATTCCCTTGCTTTTCACTATAAAGCAGGTGATAAAAGGAAACACCATTCCCCCCCCCCCCCCCAACCCTTGCTCTGGGTCAATCACCCCAGAACAAAGAGGGCAGCAGGACAGAGTCACTGCTGGAACAGAAAGCCTGCATAACTATAGTTGCAACTGTTTAGTGGATGACATTCAGATCAACAGATAACGGACCTAAACAACAAAGGTCACCAGAAATAGACTCAATATTTCTAAGGTAAAAATTTGTGAACGTAGAAGGCTGAGACCAGAATGCAGCCTTCATCAAATCGGTAATAGCAATACTATTAGCATAAGCCCAAGATGTAGACATGCACTGAAATCTTAAGCACAGACTGCTGAGTAGAAGATAATCTTTCATAAGCAGTACGAATAGTCAACTGAATCCACCTTGAAAAAGAATGGACCGTGATGTCCCTTCTATTAGGCAGCAGAGACAGAAAGAAACGTTTTCGTCCCTTTCTGATAAACTTAGATCTACGTTTGTAAATACGCATAGCTCTAACTGGACACAGCAAAGGCCCATGCCATCTGAGGACTAGTGTTGGGATGACTAGTCGACTAATCGTTACCGGTTATTTTTTATGCAGTCGTCGACAAGAAAATCGGTAGTCGACTAGTCGTTTGATGGGTATTTTCTGATAAATGATAGAATAAATTGGCGATTCACTTGTTTTTGCTATGGGTCCGCAGGAATAATCAACACATCACCATCGGAAAGTTAAAAAATTTATAGTAATTTATATATTTTTTATACTTACCAATGACCCAGACATAGCTGGTGCTAACTCTTAAAATATAGGGCCAAACACAAATTTTGCCCCCCAATCCCCAAAATTTGCATCTAAAACTAAAGAAAACATGTCCTGAAAGGCCCTCCACACTTCGCCCCTACTGCGCATGCGCAGTGTCAAGGACGTTCCGAAATTGGCGCCATTTATCATTCTAATAACCAGTGCCTGGTAAGCGCTATGTACTCAGCGGGGAGGCAAGAGTTCCCAACTCCTGGGAGGGCCATCCCCGTCTGGGTCATTGGTAAGTATAAAAAATATATAAATTACTATAAATTTTTTAACATTTTTATACTGTACCAATGACCCAGACATAGCTGAATAGTAAAAAGGCTGGAGGGCCAAGGACATAGAGCAAAATGGAATACGCTCAATAAAATAAAATAGAGTCATCCCCTGTAGGGAAAAGAAGTAATAGGCCTTACATGTATCTTTCTTATTTATGATAAATTAGAAAGATACAACACCTTCCAAAATTGAGCTTCATACATCCATGTACTCTATTAATATCCAATATAATCCTTATACTAATAATTTTTAAAGTAAGCCAATAATAAAGTAAGTCTAGAGAATAGAGACTCTTATACTCCTAAAAGTGTCTGAGAATTGCATAATCATGTCCGTTGACATATGCAATATTCAAAAGCTATACTTTAAAAACTAAGACTTGAATGAATTTTATAGACTTAAACTTCTCACTAAACAACCATCCCAATAACAGCTCAGAATTACTAACTCCGGAGGAGGTATCCCCTTGTTTTCATAGTAAAACAGGTGACCCAAGGGAACACCCTCCCCCCCCCCCTTTTTCTTGCCCTGGGTCAAATAGCCCAGAGCGAAGATGGCAGCCGAACGGAGACACTGCCGAAACAGACAGCCTACCTAGCTATAGTAGCAACTGTTAAGATAATGACATTCTGAGCAGTAGATAATAGACCTAACAAAAGAGGCCGCAAGAAATTGACTCGATATTTCTAAGATAAAATTCATGAATGTGGATGGCTGAGCGCAATGAGCGGCCTTCAAAAATCTATAGCGACACTATTAAAGTAAGCCCAAGAAGTAGAAGAACTCTTACTTCATGAGCCGAAATCTTAAGCACAACTGCTAAGTCAATGATATACCATAAGCAGTACCGATAGTTAATAGAATCCATTAACAATAAAATGGAGCGTAACGTCCTTCTACTAGACATCAAAGACAGAAGAAGCTTACGCCCTTGTAATAAACAGATATCTGTTTATAAATACATAAACTGTACCCGGAAAGAGTAAAGGCCTATGCCCATACGAAGACGGAAGGACCTTAAAATAATAGGTTCCGGATAATAGGAGCCTAACTCTTATGCAACAATCCAACCTAAATAGTAACGGAAGTATTGATTCCGAAACTATGAAAGTGAAAATCATCCATCGATAGTGCATGAAACTCACTGACTCTACAGTAAAGGAGAAACCAACAGAATTACTGTCTAAAAGGTCAGAATTTGAAAACTACTGTTTCCAGAGGCTCAAATGATTACTTAGCTAAATAAGAACCCAAGTTAAAATCTGTATAGGAATTTAATCTAAAGATTCTAAGTCTATTTATCAAAAAGTTACTAACTGACTTAGATAAAGAGACAAAAGACTCAATTGTAAACTATCGTAGTGTGCATAGGTATGAGGTAACATAAACCTATAACCTAAATAATAACAGGCTGCAGTAGATCTTGTGAAACAAGTATACTAAAACATAGCAATGAGTA
Source organism: Pictodentalium vernedei (assembly GCA_031216915.1). Lineage (NCBI taxonomy): Eukaryota > Metazoa > Mollusca > Scaphopoda > Dentaliida > Dentaliidae > Pictodentalium > Pictodentalium vernedei. The sequence goes on along the minus strand of CM062297.1, from coordinate 230,211,233 downwards.
GTATGGAGGGATCAACAATATGAACATAATGATCCCTACATCACGACGGAAGAGCCTCCACTTTAGTCGCATAGAATAGCGAAGAAGAGGATCTCCTATAGTAAGAAATCGCGTCCAAAGCTCGTCCAGTACAGTGCTTACAATGCAATACGGACCACACAACGGAATACATGAAGGTTGCGACCTTGCTGGTTGTGATAAAGATGACACGATTTACCCAGTGAAAAAAGATCCTCACATAGAGGAAGATTTCACGTTAAGACCCACAGTAGACAAGAGAGTAAATTACTCATGATCTCTGTGAAGATAGAGATGCTATCAACAGAAATGTATTGAGGTTGTTTATCTTAGCAATACCTGCTAAAACAACAGCGCCGGAGGATACGCGTATCCTATCATTCCGTCCTATAGATCAATAGAGCGTTAACACTATTAGCTCAGAGATCTGGACAAGCCAACACATACGTCTGCAATTGATTAGCAAGCTGTGTCATAAATAAATCATCATTGGGCGCTCCCATAGATAGCAAATCTGATTGAATACTTGTTTGTTGAGAGTCCATTCTGACAGCAACAAGCGACCCGTAAGAGAACGGGAGTCCGATAAAACAATCAGACGACCCGGAATATGACGAACCAAAACTGAACTTGGTGTACTATAACCAACAGACGGATTCTTTCCATTAAATTGAATAACGGAAACGAAAGAGTGCCTCCCTGGTTCCGGAGATACGCCACTACTGTCGAATTAAAGGACAGGAATTTGGGCATGCGTTTCTGAATAATGTTCATGCAATGACATAAAGCAAGCCTAAAAAACATTATTCCGCGGAAGTTAAACTGATAGCTAAAAGACTGCGGAACCCAAAGACCCTGGCACTTCGAATCCGTAGGGATCAGTATATATCCCAATCTGTTTGACTGGCAACCGTCATAACAGCCACACTCGGGTCCGGCAACTGCGGCGGCACTCTCTGAGTCAGCCACCGAATGTTTGCCCCAGTCTGAATCTCTTGTAACACTAGATAGACAAGAGAATGTATAATCGAGCAATTCATGGATTGCCGGAAAGTTGCCGTCGAAGAGAAGCTCCTCCGAGAACGAAGCGACTCTGAGAGAGTTCTTAACCTTACTATCCACGCGTGTGGATGTAGCTAGGGCTGCGTCACGTCTAACCAACTCCAATCAGCCACTGAAGGGCGGAGTTATACGTGAACAAACTACTGCCCTCAAAAGAAATTACATTGAGAATAATATCCCGTAAATCTTTTCTTGAAGACGTAATGATAACGCCTCAGTAAGGCAGTTTACGTATAATAAAGCGTCTAAGTTAAGTCTACTATACATAATGTCGTTCCCAACATTGAAATTGGAAAAGACATAAACGGCGAAAAAGAATATATGCAGTCTTTAATCACACCGTCTAGACGCATATGAACACTCGGTATGCCCTGCTCTGCCAAAATAAACTATTTGTAAAAATGCTAAAATGGCAGAAATGAGCAACGCGGACAAGAAACTAAACTATCATGCTTAGTAGCAGGCTTGTATATATATATATATATAGCGTCGAAAAATAAAACACATGTTGTAATGACAATATTGGACTGCGTCGGTAAGTCAGGGACAATGTCCCTGTACCGATCGAAAAATCCGAGTCCAATGACGCTATAAGTCTCTTATCCAAGATCGCAGCAATGAAGTCCGAAAAATAATCACTGGAAGAAATGCCAGAAGATATGAAAGGCATCTTCCAATACTACTAAAGGGAAAACTCGAAATCTTTCGAATCCCTTTCGCCATCCTGTCGGACCCTATAAAGCGTTCGGTCGTCCGTAGCTGATGCAACCGCGGACCGCACTGACCCAGCGCCGTCGGATAATTCCTGATTCGACCGAGAAACTGTCAATTGCTGGGATGCTGCGAAACAACTGTGCTAACTCGGATAGCACGTCCGTCACTGAGGCCTGAGGAGAAGCGGTCTTACGATGCATTGCCGCTGGAAGCTCCGTGATCGTTACCCCGTGCATACTTCCAATATGCGAGCGAACGGAGTGTATAGGCCTCGTGTCCCTTGGCTACCGGATGGCGCGACCTATTCGCCGTGGAATCACTGAATGCCGAAACTGATCGGATACTCGAGGTCACGTAGCCAATGTGCGGTCGTGTGCCCTGCTGTGAGGATGAGGAAGCATTAAAGACAGTCTCTCGGACTGTCAATATAACGGAGCGTCCTGAGGAACGGACATATGCTCCGAATGTAAAATATCTGAACCACAACATGCGGTCCCCTATGTTGTTGGCTTCCTTCGATCTGTCCTCAATCTGCCGTCACTGGGTGAGTACTAAAGAAAATAAAGTGCTCGCATCACCCAAATCTCCTTCCTAGACCGCAACGGACGAACCCGGCAGCCGAACCATTCGATGAATGTACGCTACACCGGGTGAGCTAGCGAATGTCACTCCGTAAGCGATAGACATATTCCATGAGCACTTATTGCCGCTAACTCTTCATTAACTATGACGACAGAGGCACACTTTTGAAAGACATCTCCATAACTCTTCGAACAAGAAACCAGAAATGCTTGGATAGCAAGCATAAAATAATAATATATATAGCGTCGTTCAATAATTCGAAAGTTTGTGTGACATTATTGGACTATGTCGGAACTGAGGGACGATGTCCCTGAACCGAACCAAAAATTTCTAAGTCCACCGACGCTATCAGTTTCTTATCCGGCATCGCAGCATATGTTGTTCCGAAAGGGAAAGCTTGAAATCCTCCGAATCCCTTTCGGTATCCCGTCGGACCGGATGAAACTTTTGGACATCCGTACCCGCTTCCGCGGAGCGTCCCGACCCAGCATCGTCGGATAAAATATATGCGACAGATTCAGTTGATGCTGGGATGCTGCGATAAACTGTGCTATTAAGGAAAGCACGTCCGTTCCCGAGGCCTGTGCAGTAGCGGACTTACGATGCATTGCCGCCGGAAGCTCCGTGTACGTTGACTCCCGCACACTTCCTATGCGAACGTCCGGAGTCTGCAGGCCTCGAGTCCCCGGCTACCGACCCAGCGCTGTCAGATAATTCTCGATCTGACACCGTTTCTGTCGGCTGCTGGGATGCTGCGATAAGCTGTGCTATGTGCACAAGAATGTCCGGCGTCGAGACCTGCGGAGGCGCAGTCTATCGCTGCTTCGCCGAGGGCAGCTCCGCATCAGATGGCTCCCGCATACTTTTCCTATGCGAACGTCCGGAGTCCATCGGTCTCGAATCCCTGGCTGCCGGATGGTGTGACCTGGTCGCCGAAGAATCCTTGATCGGCGAAGCTGGTAATATATCGGCGGTCATGCAGCCAAGGTGCGGTCGTGTGCGCTGACGAGAAGAGGAAGCCTTAGCAGTCTCAGCGGACTGCCTATACAACGGAGCGTCCCGAGCGACGGACGTATGCTCCGCTAGCGACACATTTTGTACCACAACATCTGGGGCCAGATGTTGTTGAACGAGAGAGGGGCCTCTCTCGCTTGCCGTCCGGATGGACCGGAACAAGCTATGAACCGGACTAAAAGGCTTCCTCCGTTCTCCCTCCGATCCGCCGTCACTGGGTGTGCATTAAGTTAATTTTATAGTGCTCGCATCACCCCAAAATTCCTTCTAGACCGCAACGGACGAACCCGGCTGCCGAACCATTCGGTGAATGGACGCTACACCGGGCGAGCTAGCGGACGTCAAAGGCCGTCGAACCTACTAGGGTCCTCTTAGGCAATTGGCGTATAACATGAGCACTTTTCCGCTAGCCCTTCATTAATTGTGACGACGGAGGCACACTGTTGGAAGACATCACAGATACATCACCCTAATCTTGATCGTCTGAAATAGAAATTGATAAAGTAGAGTGACCCTGCGGGGAAAGGACCGGAGTGTCCAAATCCCCAACAACATACCGTGACATACGCTTCCCATATTGTCATCGAAATCATACGATACAGAACAGGAGTTAATGCGAGTACACTGACCACATATAGAATGATAATAAAGTCAGAGGAAGACTTCCTCTTAAAACAATTGATCAATATCCTTTCAATGTGAAAAGAAAACAAGTCCTGGTACTCGCACTAACCCCTGGCAATCAAAATACATAATAATAATATGATCCATTAATATAGAAAAAATAATTGAAATCAAAATATTTTGAAAAAATATTTGTTCAGAACAGCCCAAGTTTCTGAAAAGTAACGTTGAGCCCCAATGGATCCCAAGCCTAAGTGTGGACAAAAATTTTAAAAATATTTTAAACAATTTATTCAACACTTACGAACAATAATAATGTATCTAGTTATGATTAAAATAACATAAAGATATTATTTTTTAGAAATCCCCCCCTCACACAGAGGGCTGTTGTAAATGTAAACAATGAGTGTAAAAACACTAAAATAAGACTCCAGGCACCCAGGCCCGAAATCAGTTACCAAAAATACACTATCTGATGCAAAACAGAGACTTCCAGGGAAGAAACTGCAGAACATCAGATGGTAGATGCAGAACACAACGCCTAACCACCCGTAGGTGAAGACGTAAACATGGGGAAAGAACAGAATTCATTCTGTTATTCAGCTAAAACTCCCAAGAAATTTTAGTAATAATAATTACAGAAACTATGCCAAAAGCATGGGAGAATAGCAAGGGGGAACTTAAAGGACAGGGAGAGAGGAAAACACTTGTAAAAACAGTGTAACTAAATAATCAGAATGACAACAAAATGGCTGCTGCCTTGAAAATAGGTAACTTAACATAATTTCATTAAAAAATTTTAAGTTACAGCCCTGATAATATTCTGTCACACATTCTTTTCCTCTCCTCCTTCTCTATCCTCCTTAGAATCACCATTTCACTAATATTTATGTGTCTGGCATCATTTAAACTGAGATTTAAAAGCACAAAGATCTGTCAGATGTTAACTGATGAAGGGCCAAACTTAGAATAATAAATGGCGCCAATTTCGGAACGTCCTTGACACTGCGCATGCGCAGTAGGGGCGAAGTGTGGAGGGCCTTTCAGGACATGTTTTCTTTAGTTTTAGATGCAAATTTTGGGGATTGGGGGGCAAAATTTGTGTTTGGCCCTATATTTTAAGAGTTAGCACCAGCTATGTCTGGGTCATTGGTACAGTATAAAAATACTTCTTTTATTCTCAGAATCCCATTTTGTATCACGAAATTGTGAGGTGTGTTCGACTAACTTATTTCTTGGTCTGCGATGTTGCGAATTTGAAAGGTAACAGTTTGAACAGAATCAGGGTCATCCGACTCGTCCTTGAAAGCATGTATGACAAGTTATTACTTCTGAACCCATTCACAGGAAGAAAGAAGAAAACTTTTTTGTGAATTCCCTAATCCCCTTATGCTGAAATAAAGACAGTTTTGGAAATGCTGAGTGCGATCAGGCAGATCAGCAGTCAACAGATCGACATAAAATTGTTTTGTTTGGGCTTATCATTACCCATCAGTAGTTTCAGTATGGTCAGCTACAAATTGTGTTGCTTGGCATTTGGATGCACAAACTCTTATGTCACTATCAAAAATGTCCCAAATACAGGCCTGAGAGGGGGGTGGGGGATATGAGACTGGGGGTTTATGATGCTGGGGAGCGGGCGGGTGCTCATCATTGCTCAGTGGTTCTCCGTGTACTTTTGATTCCTCCACCCATAACCATGTCACCGAAAAGATATGACCCTGGCTGTTATAGTGTTGTTAAAATCCAAAAAATAAATAAAATAAAAGAAATCTTCGCGAGGATGGTATCTTTTTTCTGCCAGAAATGTGCCCCGTCCCCCCCCCCCCCCCCCCCCTCCGACCCCATCGTGTGAAATTTCCTTATTAAAAGCTGATTTAGCCCTTAGCCTAACTGTTGTGGATTTTTGTATATTTTTTTATTGTAGAAAGAGAAAACGAAAATCTCATTTGTGAAAGGGTGGATAGGTAAATTTACTAACGTTGCGTATTTTATTTTTAAGTGCACCGCTGCCCCATCGGCCATCGTCATTTATTTAACATGAAATTTCATAGCTTCGACGTAAGTTCATGTTAACCTACAGTATCTTTTAATTTGTGTACATTAGTAATAACTGTATAGGCAGTCACGTTCGCAGATGTCATGGAAAATGTGGAGGGGGGGCATATATTTTGAATTCTGTATAAAGGGGCATAAATTGTCCTTTATAACAGTCTTTTCGTGTGCTGCAGGACACAGGGCCCATTCTGCATCTTGCAACATGTGAAAATACCATGTTTAAAGTCTAATTTCAGCATTTTCTCATCACTTGACAGCCGACAGATGGCCCACGTTATCACAGTATATCAGTTTATATTGTTGAAACTGAAAGGCCAGAAAAGAGCTGGCTGGCTTCAACACTCGCACATTTCCTAGGCCCCCCCCCCCTTTTTCAGACAGATCTGCGCTCGAGCTTCTGTTAATTTTTGATAGATTTTGGGGGGGGGGGGGGGGGGGGGGGGGGGGGGAGGGACAGACTGGCTACTGGCTCAAACAAATATTGAAGTTGATTTTCCCCCAGCCTCCTCCCCCCACCCCCGCAGAAATACTTTGCCGCCTCTGGATTCATTAGATTGGTAATTTAAAATATTTATGGGAGGTATGAAAGATCAAACTCAACTAATATGATGTGGAAGCGTCCACAGATGCACAGAGATCAACTAGTGCGATCTGCGAGTGCAATCTTCAAGTGGAGAGATGATGTCAAATAAGCCTTTTGCAACTTTGTTAAATTGGCTACATGATTATCTTGTCAGACAAAATAATGATGTAGTCAATTTGAATTTAGCAAAGTTGGACTTATCATGATATACAGCTTACGTCAATTAGTATTTTCTGGTGGAAATTTCTCCTTCGTCAGTTGTCAGATTCTGATTTGATCAGCAAGATTCAGTTTGCACACGGCGAAATGGCGAGCACTTCTGGAAAGGAAAAGTTGGAAAAATCCAGATCCATGACATCCACCGTCTGGGTGCATTTTACCAAATCAATGGAAAATGGTCTCAAAGTTGTTGAGTGCGCTTTATGCCGATCCAAGCTAAAGTACAATGGATCAACCTCAGCAATGAGATCCCATCTTCAGCACAGACATCCAGCTATAAAGATGCATGGTTCTTCTGAACAAGACAATACACTCCGACAGTCCCAGTTGAATTTTGACGGGAAGAAGCAGTCTAAACTGATGACAAAAGAAAAGTGGAAATCGGTTACAAAGTCACTAGTCAAGTCGTGCGCTAAGGACATTTGCCCTCTATCGGTTGTAGAGGGTGATGGTTTTCATAACTTTGTCCATGAACTGGACCCCTCTTACTCAGTACCATGCCACAAAACCATAAGAAAGTATACAAAATACTACTATGAAGAAATACGAAAGGGTGTTGTATCTTTACTTGAAAATTCAAAGTGGATTTCATTAACAACGGACATGTGGACCAGCTGTTCTAGTCAGGGTTATGTAACGCTAACCTTCCATTTGATTGACAATGAATGGGAGTACAAGACGGGCGTTCTCTGTACTACGCAGATCACTGATCATCATACGGGAGAGCATTTACACGATGAGCTACAAAATATTATACAATCATTTGGTATTGCACCCCAGAAAATTGCATCAATAACAACAGACAATGCCTCAAATATTGTAAAAGGGAGACGTCTTACAGAATGGGAACACCTTCAATGTTTTGCGCATATGCTGCAGCTTAGTGAGGTTTGTCGATTAATAAAATAAGCAGAGCAGCAGGAGCTGCACAGAAAGTTGTCGCCCATTTCCACCAATCAACACTGGCATCAGATGCATTTGCGGCTAAACAGAGACGGCTCTCAGTCACAGAACATAAACTTATACAAGATATCAAGACTCGCTGGAACTCAACATTTTATATGTTCAATCGTTTGGTAGAGCAGCGCTTGCCCGTCTTTGCTGTACTTCAAGACCGGACTGTCACAATACAGGAAGATGCCTGAACTCTTGAACTCTCAGACGAAGTCTGGAAAACTATTGAAGAAATAACGCCTGTTTTGAAACCATAGAGATGGCCACTACATTGCTTGGGAGCAAGGCGTACCCTACGTTAAGTAAGATATATCCAGTTGTTAAAGGTTTATTGGAAAATCCCCTGGCGGTTGAAGATTCGGACAGCAGCGTGGTTCGTGATTTTAAAAATACGGTGTCTAAAGACCTGCAAGAACGCTATTCTGAACCTGGTGTCATATCTGAAGATGAGGACTTTGTTGTATCTGTTCTTGTTATGTCTGGCACACTGGATATCAGACACAAATAATTGCGTGTTTTGTCAGAAGTTCAGAAGTCAAAGGTTTGGAGACAGCTCTTAAATGAAATTAAAACCCAGAAAGATGTCAATGAGACAGATGCCAACATTGAACCTGGTATGGATGAAATTCTGTCAGAAACACAAACAACATCTGGATGCGCACAGCCAGGTACAAGTGAGTACATACCAAAATGTAAGTGGTCAAAATTGAACCTGGCAAGCAAGGCGATGTGTTTTCTTTTGGGTGGGTATTTCGATGACAGCGGTGATGCCAGTGTTGACGACCACGAGAAAGAGCTCGAGGAATACAAAACGGTGAGGCCTTTGGATACTGATCAGCGAGTTTGGTGGAAAATCAACTCCGTGAAATTTCCACGCATTGCCAAAGTTGCCAAGAAGTACCTAGCCATGCCTGGTACATCTGTTCCAGCGGAGCGTGTGTTCAGTGTTTCAGGGATGGTCATCAGTAAACTACGGTCAAACTTAGACCCTGCGACCGTTGATGAGTTAATTTTTAGCCGTGAAAATTTAAATATAATCCAGGGAAAGAAAGCACAGACAAAAACTATAATGTTCAGCTTGAATTTGACGAAAACCTTGACGATGCAGTTGATTGCAAATGTGAAACGTGTAGAGCATCTCCTTATTGTTCCGAATGATTAGAATGCAATGAATGTACTTTTTGCGCCGACACTCACTGTTCAATGATCGGGACAATAATCTTGTATTCATCGCGACTCCGGACAATGAATTGAATGCGATGGTTAAATTAATTTCATTTTGTGTCTTGTTCATTAAAATTTCATCAAATTCCGTGAAATGCATTTGTTGATAGTATTTTCTATGATACCCATAGATGTACTGTGATACTGGGATAGAATTTTTATCCTAGCATCACAGTACATCTTGGGGTCTCAGCATAATACATGTACCTGAGCGTAGTCTGGAAGATTGGGCCATCGTAGAGGGGGTCTTAGTGTTGATGGATGTCTTCCGGTTAACCCCAATTATAGTTACCAGTGTAATAAATGTTTTGATGTTTGCGCTGTTTTCCAACCAGAACTTACGATTTTGCCCTTGGCTTTGGGGGCATCTGACTCAAGTGTCGAATTCATTACCAGGCCATGCCATGTGGCATGCCTTCAGCACTCGACCGGTACTGGGCCTATTGGCCTTGATCTTATGATTCCAATTTCTTATCCGACATCAACTAAGCACACAATTTCACAGTAGTTGGATGCATTATGGATATGTTGCCGGTGATATAATACTGATATTACCGATATGATTTGGGACCATACCCCAATACTATTGGGGTATGGTCCCAAATCATATCGGTAATATCACCATTCACCAGCAACATATCCATAATGCATACAACATTCCAACTACTGTGAAATTGTGTGCTTAGTTGATGTCTGATAAGAAATTGGAATCACGAGATCAAAGAAATTTGAATCATGAGATCAGTGGTTTCGTGTAGGGGAAAAGTGACGTTCCAGCATTGAGGCATTGTATTGTAACATAACATAAATGTCAGAAAGTCTGTGGTTTTATTCTATCGACTTTCTTATATTTATGTTAAGTAACAATGTAATGCCTTAACGCTGCTAAAACAACCCCACTCCCCCTTTCAAGTTACAAATTTATTATGAATTGTGTTACCATGGTGTTTCATGGTCCATTCGTCCACAAAATCATGTTGTTGTCATTTGTCACTAATTCGCCATCCAGTTGCAGATGTGCTTGACCCTAACATCCTGAGATTTGTGTAAGAGATGTTCAGAAAAATGGCTGTTCTGAACACCTTATGCACAAATCTCAGGGTGTTTGGTGCCCATATCTTTTGGTCACAAGATGTCCGATCATCGTACAACATGCTCAGAACATCAGGTGTCAAAGATCGGGAAATTTTGTCAGAAACGTCCACATCGGTGCAGATTTTCTAAGGTACGAAATCCTACATCCTGAGTTGTTTTCCTTGAGTGACCAAGTTTTTCCATGAACACCGGAAGTTCAATTTCTTTTGGAAGCATGTAAACATGACACTAAAATTTGCTTAACCAGCTCTACTGAATTAAAAGCAGAAAACAATCTAAACAGAAGCTGTTACAGTGAGGCATTATCAAGTAAAATATCGACGTGTTGAGACGATAGCGTTTTCTAGTTTTGTTGTGATTCTTTCAGTTTATAAGGTCAAAATAACGGCCTACCCCTACCAGTTTGTACGTTTTGATTGCGACATGTGTAGCAGACCGACTAGTCGACTAGTCGGCGACTAATAGCTGGCGACTAGTCGACAGGAAAATTTGATAGTCGTCCCAACACTACTGAGGACGGAAGAGCCTTAATAACAATAGGTTCAGGGTACTTATTAGGAGCCCGATTCTTAGCCAAAAATCCCACATTGGTAGTCAAAGTAATAGTATTACCAACACTACGATAGTGAGAATCATCAACAGATAGGGCATGAAGCTCACTAACTCTTCTAGCAGAAGAGAAGGCTAAGAGAAAAGCTGTCTTATAAGATAAGTATTTGAAGTCTACCATATCCAGGGGTTCAAATGGTGCTTCTTTTAGCTTCAGAAGAACCCAAGCTAAATTCCACTTAGGAATTAACCTGAGGGTTCTAGGTCTATTTATCGAAAAGTTTTTAACTAACTTTGATAAAGAGACATTAGATCCAATGTGTAAGCTATCATGATCAGCATAAGTATCCGATAGCATAGACCTATAACCCTTAACAGTTACTGGCTGCAGTTTGATCTCGTCAAACAAGTAGACCAAAAATTAGCAATGTCTGGAATGGAGGGATCATAAATATCAATAGAATGATCCCTACACCAACGAGAGAAAACCTTCCACTTGGCAGCATAATTTAGCGAAGAGGAGGTCCTCCTACAGTTAGAAATTGCATCCACTGCTCATCCTGTAAATTCCTTGCTGTGCACAACGGAAATACGTGAAGGTTGAGACCTTGTGGATTGTGTGCGATTTCCCCTGGGAAAGAAGGTCCTCCCACAGAGGACGCTTCCGAGGAATGTCCCATAGCAGACACTTGAGTAGATTTATCTATGGTCTGTGGGGTGACAGAGATGCTACCAACAGAATCTTGCAGTGAGATTGCTTGATTTTTAGCAATATCTGTTGAATCAAAGGAGCTGGAGGATATGCGTCTACTGCGAATGCTCGAGGATCTGGGCATGGAGACACATACGTCTGCAACTGATTGTTGAGATGCGTCGCAAACAAGTCTATCATCGGACGATCCCATTGGTAGCAGATCTGATTGAATACTCGTTTGTTGAGAGTCCATTCTGGTGGCAACACACAACCTTTCCGAGAAAGGGATTCAGCTAGAACGCTCAGACGACCCGGAATATGATGGACTGACAGAAGAACCTGATGCTCTAGGACAAACAGAAGGATTCTTTCTGTTAAGTTGAACAACGGAATGGAATGAGTGCCTCCCTGGTTCCGAATATACGCTACTACTGTCGAATTGTCGGACAGTATTTGAACATGTGAATTCTGAATAATGTTCATCCAGTGATGTAGCGCAAGCCAAATTGACATCATCTCTTTGATGTTTATGTGCTTGTTCAGGAATTGCGGATCCCAAAGACCCTGGCACCTTGAATCTGTTGGGCTCAATGTCGCACTCCAAACTGTTTGACTCACATCCGTCATAATCGTAAAAATGATGATCCAATGATGTAGCGCAAGCCAAATTGACATCATCTCTTTGATGTTTATGTACTTGTTAGGAACAGCGGATCCCCAAGACCCTGGCACCTCGATTCCATTGGGCTCAGAGTTGCGCCCCAACCTGTTTGACTTGCATCCGTCATTATCGTAAAACTCTGATCCGGCAGTTGCAGTGGAACTCCCTGAGTTAACCACTGAATATCTGCCCAAGTCTGAATCTCTTGTTTTACATGGTTGGACAAGACGATGTTCGTTTCGAGCGAATGAATCTTCACACTCCAATTCTGACTAAAAAATATCTGGAGTGAACGAGTGCGTAGGTGCCCCATCAGAATAAGGTCCGTGGCGGCTCCGCACAAACCTATCAGTTGTATAAATTCTCTCGCTGTCACTACATCTGAGTGTAGACAAAAGAGAGCGTAACAACTGACTAATTTCACTCTGGGTAATGGCAGACGAACCAGATTGTTGTGTGTCTCGAAGCTCATTCCCAAGTGAATGAACGACTTGGACGGAATTAGATCAGACTTTTTTTCGTTTACTTTGAAACTGAGACATCGGAGCAATTGAAGCAGACTCTGAACATCGTTCTGAAGCGTTAATCTGTCACTGTACCTCTGAAGAATGTCGTCCAAGTAGGCCGACGTTACCGCAGATGAATGAGCTCGGAAATGAGTCATTACCGAGTTCATTATTCGAGTGAAGGCCCAGGGCGCTAGATTCAGTCCGAAGCACATTGCTCGGAACTGATAAATGACTCCTAGGACAGCGAAGGGAAGGTACTTTCTGAACGCCGGATGTAGCAAGACGTGAAAGTACGCATCCTTGAGATCTATGCTCACAGCATAGTCGTTCACTCGAATGCTCACTCTCACCGATCGAATGGTCTCCATATAAAATTTTGGAGCCACGATCAGCTTGTTTATCCAGCTTAGATCTATAACTGGACGGAACGAGCCGTCTGGTTTTGATACCCGGAACAGGTGACTGTAAAAACCGGGAGATTCCTGGTTTTCTACGACATCTATTGTGTTCTTCTCCAGAAGAGACTGCACCTTTGATAGAAGCGAATCTCTCTTCTGAAGGGTTGCTGGTAGCTGTGTCCACCGTGGACTTCGTGTTAACGGAGGTTTTTCTCTGAAGGACAGTTTTAGACCTTCCGAAATAACCTCCTGAACCCATTGGTCGTCTGTAATTGAGAACCAATTGGTTAAGAATCTCGACAGCCTTCCGTCCACTGGAGTGCAATAGAGGTTCTGACCTTCACCTCCTGTACCGGCAAGGCTTGCGGGAGGAGAAACTACGTCCTCCCCGACCCGCACCTCAACCAGTCGACCTAGGGGCATCTGACCGGTTGTCTCAGCCAGCATTACGTCCCCTACCTGAGTCGCTACTCTGACGGTCTCTGGAGTAAGACATAGAGGCTTTCTTAGATCCTCTATAGGAACTTCCCTTGGATGTATTCGCCCCAGAAGTCCCTGACTTACTCCTCTCTGCTGAGTCCATTTTTTTCGAAGCGGACTTAAAGAGCAGAGAGTCCGAAGCTTTCTTGGTAATCTGATCGTAGATTAGTGAAAGCTTACCATCGAAGAGAAGTTCTCCTGAAACCGGAGCGACTCGAAGAGAGTTTTTCACCTTAGAATCCACCCTAGTGGATGAAACCAGGGCAGCATCACGTCTAACTCCAAATTTGCCACTGAAATGGCGGAGTTATACATGGAATATGCGATTGTCCTCGAAAGAACTCTCAAGGAAGTTTGAACATCCCGGAATTCTTTACCAACGAGACGTTGTGATAACACTCTGGTAAGGTGATCTGCATAAGATAAGGCGTCAAAACTGGTTCTGTTAGATGGGACTGTCGTCTCCAATGTACTGGAGAGAATCAACATAGACGCTGGCAATGACAACTCCAAGTCTTCTGCCTGGTCGTCTAATCGCAGAGGAACTCTCGGAACGCCCTGTCCTGCCGTTTCAAATTTATTGCAGGGGAGCATACCGACCCAGCTTCCTCAGACAGTTCCTGATCTGAAAGAGTTTCCGAAGGTTGCTGGGATGCTGCAATGAGTTGAGCTATCTGTGATAGCAAGTCCGTTACGGAGGCCTGTGGAGCTGCGGTCTTACGTTGTTTAGCCGCTGGAAGCTCCTGGGACGGTGCCTTTTGCATAATTCTTTTATGCGAGCGTCCCGACTGGTAAGGCCTCGTGTCCTTGGCTACCGGATGAAGTGACCTGGTCGACTTGGAATCCTTGGTCGGTGAAGCAGGCTGGATATCTGAGGTCACGAAGCCAAGGTGCGGTCATGTGTGCTGGTGTGTGGAAGAGGAAGCCAATAGACTAGCCACCCCCGGCTGTCTATGTGACAGAGCGTCCCTAGCAGGAGGAGTGGACGTATGCTCCGACTGATGAACGTTATGTATGACAACATCTGGCCCCAGATGTTGTTGTAAGAGAGAGGGGCCTCTCTCACTCGCGGTCCGGGTAGACCTGAATGAGCTAGCTACCGGACTGACTGGCTTCCTCTGATCCTTCCTCCGATCCGTCGTTGCCGGGTGTGCGTGATCCGAGATTATAGTGCTTGCAACACCCTTTCTCCTCTCCTGGACTGCAAAGGATGAACCCGGAGTCACATCACCCGATCTACGAGTGATAGCTTCACTGGGCGAGCTAGCTGGTGACAAGGTCGTCAATCCTATTAAGGATCTAGGCACTTGTCGAATTTCCTTGAGCACTTTTGCCGCTAGCTCTTCATTTCATTGCGACGATGGTAGGACACTTCCTGAAGACATCACGGAAACATTACCCTGTTCCTGTTCCTCTGAAAAAGAGACTGAAAAACTAGAGTGACCCTGTGGTGAGAGGACCGGCATGGACCTCTCACCACTAACAATATACTGTGACACACGTCTCCAACGTTTGTCATCCCAACTGACACACACTGAGCAAGAATTAGTGCAAGTACACTGACTACAGCAAATACAATGAGCATGAGAATCCGAGGAAGACTTCCTCGATTTACAATTTGAACAATATTCTTTCATATTTAAAAAATATTAAACAGCAATAGTACTCATACTAACCCTTGAAAATAAAGAGATACATAATAACAATATAATCCATTACAAAAATTTTGAAAAATAATTCAAAAGAAAAAATTTTCGAAAAAATTTTGACATGAGCCCAAGTTCCCAAAGGGAACGATGAGCCCAAATGGATCCCAAAAAAGCCTAAGTGTGGACAAAATTTTTAAAACATTTCTAAAAATTAATATTACACTTACGGGCAATATTAATGTATCTGGCTATATAATGAACCTTACAGAAGACAAGGAATCACTGACAGAAGTAACCGTTGTCAACGTAAACAAAAATAGGCCGATGAAATCGTCAGATGTGTACCCATACGCGCAACTAGTAGAAAGCTGTATGACGGAGGGCCACCACGGATGCTGACATTATGTACACCATACAAGGTATGGGTACATATAGAAATGGATTGGAGGAGTGTCAAATTTGATGGATAAAGGGTTAATATCTCCGGATCAAATTATCAGCTTTACATAAAAAACTATACAGCACAGCACATCAGTAACCTGAATAAATATATAAAGAAACATGACAATCGGATCGATCTTTTTTGAGTTATCTCATGCCAAAGGGATTGGAGGAATTTTCAATTTGAAGGATAAAGGGTTAATATCTCTGGATCAAATTATTAGATCAACACCAAAAACTATACAGCTCGGCACATCAGTAACCTGAACACAAATATAAAGTAACTTGACAATCCAAGCAACATTTTTCAAGTTATCGAATGCCAAAGGGATCGGAGGAATTTTCAATTTGAAGGATAAAGGGTTAATATCTCAGGATCAAAATAACAGATTTACACCAAAAACTATACAGCTCGCCACATCAGTAACCTGAACACAAATATAAAGTAACTTGACAATCCAAGCAATATTTTTCAAGTTATCGAATGCCAAAGGGATTGGAGGAATTTTCAATTTGAAGGATAAAGGGTTAATATCTCAGGATTAAATTATCAGATTTACACCAAAAACTATACAGCTCGGCACATCAGTAACCTGAACACAAATATAAAGTAACTTGACAATCCAAGCAGTATTTTTTAAGTTATCGAATGCCAAAGGGATTGGAGAAATTTTCAATTTGAAGGATAAAGGGTTAATATCTCGGGATCAAATCATCAGATTTACACCAAAAACTATACAGCTCAGCAAATCGGTAACCTGAACACTAATATAAAGTAACTAGACAATCCAAGCAATATCTTTCAAGTTATCGAATGCCAAAGGGATTGGAGGAATTTTCAATTTGAAGGATAAAGGGTTAATATCTCAGGATCAAATTATCCGATTTACACCAAAAACTATACAGCTCGGCACATCAGTAACCTGAACACAAAAATAAAGTGACTTGACAATCCAAGCAATATTTTTCAAGTTATCGAATGCCAAAGAAATGGATACGGATGCTGGATGGACAGACGGATGGACGGACAGACAGACAGATGGACAGACGGACGGACAAAGGATGGACGAACGACGGATGGTCACCCCAATTGCCGGCATTATGTGTACCATACATAGTATGGGTACACATAAAAATCAATAAAAACCAGAAACAAGACTCCAGGAACTAAAAAACATGGCCCGAAATCAGTAACCAATTTAAAGTACTATCCAATGTAAAACAGAATCTTTCAGAGAAGAAGCTGCAGTACATCGGATGGTAGATGCATGACCAAAATGCCTAAACATCCCTAGGGTGAGGACATAACCATGGGGATAACAGAATAAACATTCTGTAACTATGCTAAAACCCCCAAGAAATTTCAATAAAAAAATTTCAAAAATTATACCAACAGCATGGGAGATTAGCAAGGGGGGTATCAAGGAAAGGGAGAGAGGAAACACTGAACAAACAGTGGAGATTTCATAGCAAGAATGAAAACATCAGGCCCATGCCCCGAAATTAGGGAACATGAAATAATTTTACATAAAAGTTAAAAAATTTATAGTAATTTATATATTTTTTATACTTACCAATGACCCAGACATAGCTGGTGCTAACTCTTAAAATATAGGGCCAAACACAAATTTTGCCCCCCAATCCCCAAAATTTGCATCTAAAACTAAAGAAAACATGTCCTGAAAGGCCCTCCACACTTCGCCCCTACTGCGCATGCGCAGTGTCAAGGACGTTCCGAAATTGGCGCCATTAATCATTCTAATAACCAGTGCCTGATAAGCGCTATGTACTCAGCGGGGAGGCAAGAGTTCCCAACTCCTGGGAGGGCCATCCCCGTCTGGGTCATTGGTAAGTATAAAAAATATATAAATTACTATAAATTTTTTAACATTTTTATACTGTACCAATGACCCAGACATAGCTGAATAGTAAAAAGGCTGGAGGGCCAAGGACATGGAATACGCTCAATAAAATAAAATAGAGTCATCCCCTGTAGGGAAATAGAAGTAATAGGCCTTACATGTATCCTTCTTATTTATGATAAATTAGAAAGATACAACACCTTCCAAAATTGAGCTTCATACATCCATGTACTCTATTAATATCCAATATAATCCTTATACTAATAATTTTTAAAGTAAGCCAATAAATAAAGTAAGTCTAGAGAATAGAGACTCTTATACTCCTAAAAGTGTCTGAGGATTGCATAATCATGTCCGTTGACATATGCAATATTCAAAAGCTATACTTTAAAAACTAAGACTTGAATGAATTTTAAAAACCTAAACTTCTCACTAAACAACCATCCCAATAACAGCTCAGAATTACTAACTCCGGAGGAGGTATCCCCTTGTTTTCATAGTAAAACAGGTGACCCAAGGGAACACCCTCCCCCCCCCCCCCCCCTTTTACTTGCCCTGGGTCAAATAGCCCAGAGCGAAGAGGGCAGCTGAACGGAGACACTGCCGAAACAGACAGCCTACCTAGCTATAGTAGCAACTGTTAAGTGAATGACATTCTGAGCAGTAGATAATAGACCTAACAATAGAGGCCTCCAGAAATGGACTCGATATTTCTAAGATAAAATTCATGAATGTGGATGGCTGAGCGCAATGAGCGGCCTTCAAAAATCTATAATAGCGACACTATTAATGTAAGCCCAAGAAGTAGAAGAACTCTTACTTCATGAGCCGAAATCTTAAGCACAACTGCTAAGTCAATGATATACCATAAGCAGTACCGATAGTTAATAGAATCCATTAACAATAAAATGGAGCGTAACGTCCTTCTACTAGACATCAAAGACAGAAGAAGCTTACGCCCTTTGTAATAAACAGATATCTGTTTATAAATACATAAACTGTACCCGGAAAGAGTAAAGGCCTATACCCATACGAAGACGGAAGGACCTTAAAATAATAGGTTCCGGATAATAGGAGCCTAACTCTTATGCAACAATCCAACCTAAATAGTAACGGAAGTATTGATTCCGAAACTATGAAAGTGAAAATCATCCATCGATAGTGCATGAAACTCACTGACTCTACAGTAAAAGAGAAACCAACAGAATTACTGTCTAAAAGGTCAGAATTTGAAAACTACTGTTTCCAGAGGCTCAAATGATTACTTAGCTAAATAAGAACCGAAGTTAAAATCCGTATAGGAATTTAATCTAAAGATTCTAAGTCTATTTATCAAAAAGGTACTAACTGACTTAGATAAAGAGACAAAAGACTCAATTGTAAACTATCGTAAAGTGCATAGGTATGAGGTAACATAAACCTATAACCTAAATAATAACAGGCTGCAGTAGATCTTGTGAAACAAGTATACTAAAAAATAGCAATGAGTAGTATGGAGGGATCAACAATATGAACATAATGATCCCTACACCACGACGGAAGAGCCTCCACTTTAGCCGCATAGAATAGCGAAGAAGAGGATCTCCTATAGTAAGAAATCGCGTCCAAAGCTCGTCCAGTACAGTGCTTACAATGCAATACGGACCACACAACGGAATACATGAAGGTTGCGACCTTGCTGGTTGTGATAAAGATGACACGATTTACCCAGTGAAAAAGATCCTCACATAGAGGAAGATTTCACGTTAAGACCCACAGTAGACAAGAGAGTAAATTACTCATGATCTCTGTGAAGATAGAGATGCTATCAACAGAAATGTATTGTGGTTGTTTATCTTAGCAATACCTGCTAAAACAACAGCGCCGGAGGATACGCGTATCCTATCATTCCGTCCTATAGATCAATAGAGAGTTAACAATATTAGCTCAGAGATCTGGACAAGCCAACACATACGTCTGCAATTGATTAGCAAGCTGTGTCATAAATAAATCATCATTGGGCGCTCCCATAGATAGCAAATCTGATTGAATACTTGTTTGTTGAGAGTCCATTCTGACAGCAACAAGCGACCCGTAAGAGAACGGGAGTCCGATAAAACAATCAGACGACCCGGAATATGACGGACCAAAACTGAACTTGGTGTACTATAACCAACAGACGGATTCTTTCCATTAAATTGAATAACGGAAACGAAAGAGTGCCTCCCTGGTTCCGGAGATACGCCACTACTGTCGAATTAAAGGACAGGAATTTGGGCATGCGTTTCTGAATAATGTTCATGCAAAGACATAAAGCAAGCCTAAGAAACATTATTCCGCGGAAGTTAAACTGATTGCTAAAAGACTGCGGAACCCAAAGACCCTGGCACTTCGAATCCGTAGGGATCAGTATTATATCCCAATCTGTTTGACTGGCAACCGTCATAACAGCCACACTCGGGTCCGGCAACTGCGGCGGCACTCTCTGAGTCAACCACCGAATGTTTGCCCCAGTCTGAATCTCTTGTAACACTAGATAGACAAGAGAACGTATAAATCGAGCAATTCATGGATTGCCGAAAAGTTGCCGTCGAAGAGAAGCTCCTCCGAGAACGAAGCGACTCTGAGAGAGTTCTTAACCTTACTATCCACGCGTGTGGATGTAGCTAGGGCTGCGTCACGTCTAACTAACTCCAATCAGCCACTGAAGGGCGGAGTTATACGTGAACAAACTACTGCCCTCAAAAGAAATTACATTGAGAATAATATCCCGTAAATCTTTTCTTGAAGACGTAATGATAACGCCTCAGTAAGGCGGATTACGTATAATAAAGCGTCTAAGTTAAGTCTACTATACATAATGTCGTTCCCAACATTGAAATTGGAAAAGACATAAACGGCGAAAAAGAATATATGCAGTCTTTAATCACACCGTCTAGACGCATATGAACTCTCGGTATGCCCTGCTCTGCCAAAATAAACTATTTGTATAAATGATAAAATGGCAGAAATGAGCAATGCGGACAAGAAACTAAACTATCATGCTTAGTAGCAGGCTTGTATATATATATATATAGCGTCGAAAAATAAAACACATGTTGTAATGACAATATTAGACTGCGTCGGTAAGTCAGGGACAATGTCCCTGAACCGATCGAAAAATCCGAGTCCAATGACGCTATAAGTCTCTTATCGAAGATCGCAGCAATGAAGTCCGAAATAATAATCACTGGAAGATAATGCCAGAAGATATGAAAGGCATCTTCCGATACTACTAAAGGGAAAACTCGAAATCTTTCGAATCCCTTTCGCCATCCTGTCGGACCCTATAAAGCGTTCGGTCGTTCGTAGCTGATGCAACCGCGGACCGCACCGACCCAGCGCCGTCGGATAATTCCTGATTCGACCGAGAAACTGTCAATTGCTGGGATGCTGCGAAACAACTGTGCTAACTCGGATAGCACGTCCGTCACTGAGGCCTGAGGAGAAGCGGTCTTACGATGCATTGCCGCTGGAAGCTCCGTGGTCGTTACCCCGTGCATACTACCAATATGCGAGCGAACGGAGTGTATAGGCCTCGTGTCCCTTGGCTACCGGATGGCGCGACCTATTCGCCGTGGAATCACTGAATGCCGAAACTGATCGGATACTCGAGGTCACGTAGCCAATGTGCGGTCGTGTGCCCTGCTGTGAGGATGAGGAAGCATTAAAGACAGTCTCTCGGACTGTCAATATAACGGAGCGTCCTGACCAACGGACATATGCTCCGAATGTAAAATATCTGAACCACAACATGCGGTCCCCTATGTTGTTGGGCGAGAGAGGGACCTCTCTCGCTCACAGCCCGGACGGACCTGGACAAGCCAGGAACCGGACTAACAGGCTTCCTCCGATCTGTTCTCAATCTGCCGTCACTGGGTGAGTACTAAAGTAATTAAAGTGCTTGCATCACCCAAATCTCCTTCCTAGACCGCAACGGACGAACCCGGCAGCCGAACCATTCGATGAATGTACGCTACACCGGGTGAGCTAGCGAATGTCACTCCGTAGGCGATAGACATATTCCATGAGCACTTATTGCCGCTAACTCTTCATTAACTATGACGACAGAGGCACACTTTTGAAAGACATCTCCATAACTCTTCGAACAAGAAACCAGAAATGCTTGGATAGCAAGCATAAAATAATAATATATATAGCGTCGTTCAATAATTCGAAAGTTTGTGTGACATTATTGGACTATGTCGGAACTGAGGGACGATGTCCCTGAACCGAACCAAAAATTTCTAAGTCCACCGACCCTATCAGTTTCTTATCCGGCATCGCAGCATTCTGGTCCGACGAAAGAAGCTGTAGAAGACCAAGTCAGATGACATACACAACAGCATATGTTGTTCCGAAAGGGAAAGCTCGAAAACCTCCGAATCCCTTTCGGTATCCCGTCGGACCGGATGAAACTTTCGGACGTCCGTACCCGCTTCCGCGGAGCGTCCCGACCCAGCATCGTCGGATAAAATATATGCGACAGATTCAGTTGATGCTGGGATGCTGCGATAAACTGTGCTATTAAGGAAAGCACGTCCGTTCCCGAGGCCTGTGCAGTAGCGGTCTTACGATGCATTGCCGCCGGAAGCTCCGTGTACGTTGACTCCCGCACACTTCCTATGCGAACGTCCGGAGTCTGCAGGCCTCGTGTCCCTGGCTACCGGATGGTGTGACCTGGTCGCCGAAGAATCCTTGATCGGCGAAGCTGGTAATATATCGGCGGTCATGCAGCCAAGGTGCGGTCGTGTGCGCTGACGAGAAGAGGAAGCCTTAGCAGTCTCAGCGGACTGCCTATACAACGGAGCGTCCCGAGCGACGGACGTATGCTCCGCTTGCGATACATTTTGTACCACAACATCTGGGGCCAGATGTTGTTGAACGAGAGAGGGGCCTCTCTCGCTTGCCGTCCGGATGGACCGGAACGAGCTATGAACCGGACTAAAAGGCTTCCTGCGTTCTCCCTCCGATCCGCCGTCACTGGGTGTGCATTAGGTTAATTTATAGTGCTCGCATCACCCCAAAATTCCTTCTAGACCGCAACGGACGAACCCGGCTGCCGAACCATTCGGTGAATGGACGCTACACCGGGCGAGCTAGCGGACGTCAAAGGCCATCGAACCTACTAGGGTCCTCTTAGGCAATTGGCGTATTACATGAGCACTTTTCCGCTAGCCCTTCATTAATTGTGACAACGGAGGCACACTGTTGGAAGACATCACAGATACATCACCTTAATCTTGATCGTCTGAAATAGAAATTGATAAAGTAGAGTGACCCTGTGGGGAAAGGACCGGAGTGTCCAAATCCCCAACAACATACCATGACATACGCTTCCCATATTGTCATCGAAATCATACGATACAGAACAGGAGTTAATGCGAGTACACTGACCACATATAGAATAATAAAGTCAGAGGAAGACTTCTTCTTAAAACAATTGATCAATATCCTTTCAATGTGAAAAGAAAACAAGTCCTGGCACTCGCACTAACCCCTGGCAATCAAAATACATAATAATAATATGATCCATTAATATAGAAAAAATAATTGAAATCAAAATATTTTGAAAAAATATTTTTTCAGAACAGCCCAAGTTTCTGAAAAGTAACGTTGAGCCCCAATGGATCCCAAGCCTAAGTGTGGACAAAAATTTTAAAAATATTTTAAACAATTTATTCAACACTTACGAACAATAATAATGTATCTAGTTATGATTAAAATAACATCAAGATATTATTTTTTAGAAATCCCCCCCTCACACAGAGGGCTGTTGTAAATGTAAACAATGAGTGTAAAAACACTAAAATAAGACTCCAGGCACCCAGGCCCGAAATCAGTTACCAAAAATACACTATCTGATGCAAAACAGAGACTTCCAGGGAAGAAACTGCAGAACATCAGATGGTAGATGCAGAACACAACGCCTAACCACCCGTAGGTGAAGACGTAAACATGGGGAAAGAACAGAATTCATTCTGTTATTCAGCTAAAACTCCCAAGAAAATTTAGTAATAATAATTACAAAAACTATGCCAAAAGCATGGGAGAATAGCAAGGGGGAACTTAAAGGACAGGGAGAGAGGAAAACACTTAAAAAACAGTGTAACTAAATAATCAGAATGACAACAAAATGGCTGCTGCCTTGAAAGTTAAAAAATTTATAGTAATTTATATATTTTTTATACTTACCAATGACCCAGACTTAGCTGGTGCTAACTCCACAAAAACCAGGGCCAAACACAAATTTTGCCCCCCAATCCCCAAAATTTGCATCCAAAACAAAAAGAAATCATGTCCTAAAGGACCTCCATAGTACGACTCTACTGCGCATGCGCAGTGACGCAGTCGTCCCGAAATTGGCGCCAAATATCATTCTTACTGGCAGTGCCTGGTCAGCGCTATGTACTCAGCGGGGAGGCAAGAGTTCCCAACTCAGGGAGGGCCATCCCCGTCTGGGTCATTGGTAAGTATAAAAAATATATAAATTACTATAAATTTTTTAACATTTTTATACTGTACCAATGACCCAGACTTAGCTGAATAGTAAACAGGCTGGAGGGCCTAGGACATAGAGGAAAATCCAATAAGCTCAATTATAAAATAAAGAGATAACCCCTTAAGGAGAAAAGGAGTATTAGGCTTTACATGTATCTTTCTTATTTAATATTTAAATTAGAAAGATACACTACCCTTAATAATTGAGCACAATAACATTCATGTTCTCTATTAATATCCAGTATAACCTTTATACTAATTATTATTAAAACAAGCCAATAAATAAAGTAGTCCAGAGAATTGAGACTCTTTATAATCATTTAAAAGTGTCCGAGTATTGTATATTAAAGCCCGTTTGACACTTGACATATACAAATGCTTCACACCGAGCTACACTTTAAAAATAAGACATGAATGAAATTAAACATTAATATTACACTTTAAAACCATCCCGGAAGCGACTCAGAAATACTGTCTTGGAGGAGGCATTCCCTTGCTTTTCACTATAAAGCAGGTGACCTAAGGGAACACCCGCCCCCCCCCCCCTTCCCCTTGCCCTGGGTCAAATAGCCCAGAGCGAAGAGGGCAGCCGGACGGAGTCACTGCCGGAACAGAAAGCCTGCATAACTATAGTTGCAACTGTTTAGTGGACGACATTCTGAGCAACAGATAACGGACCTAAACAATGCAGGTCTCCAGAAATGGACTCAATATTTCTGAGATAAAAATTAGTAAATGTGGATGGCTGAGACCAATAAGCAGCCTTCATTAAATCTGTAATAGCAACACTATTAGCATAAGCCCAGGAAGTAGAAAGAGCTCTTACTTCATGAGCAGAAATCTTAAGCACAGACTGCTGAGAAGAAGATAAATCTTCATACGCAGTACGGATAGTTAACTGAATCCATCTAGCAATAGAATGGACTGAAATGTCCTTTCTATTAGGCATCAAAGACAGAAAGAAACGTTTCCGTCCCTTTCTGATGAACTGAGATCTCTGTTTATAGATACGTAGTGCTCTAACAGGACAGAGTAAAGGCCTACGCCCGTCTGAAGACGGAAGAGCCTTAATAACAATAGGTTCCGGATATTTATTAGGAGCCTGATTCTTAGCTAAAAAACCGACGTTAGTAGTGAAGGTGATAGTGTTCCCAACACTACGATAATGAGAATCATCCACCGATAGTGCATGAAGCTCACTGACTCTTCTGGCAGAAGAGAAAGCTAAGAGAAAAGCTGTCTTATAAGATAAGAATTTGAAATCTACTGTCCCAAGAGGTTCAAATGGCTTTTCCTTCAATTTAAGGAGAACCCAAGCTAAATTCCACTTAGGAATTAATCTAAGAGTTCTGGGTCTATTTATCGAAAAGTTTCTAACCAATTTCGATAAAGAGACATTAGATCCAATTTGTAAACTATCATGATGTGCATAGGTATCAGATAACATAGATCTATAACCCTTTATAGTAACCGGTTGCAGTTTGATTTCGTCAAACAAGTATACTAGAAAGTTAGCAATGTCTGGTATAGAGGGATCAAATATATCAACAGAATGATCCCTACACCAACGACGGAAAACCTTCCACTTAGCCGCATAGTTTAGCGAAGAGGAGGTCCTCCTACAGTTAGAAATCGCGTCCACTGCTCGTCCTGTAAAGTGCTTGCCATGCAAGAAGGACCGCACAACGGAAAAACGTGAAGGTTGAGACCTTGCGGGTTGTGATGCAGTTGGCGCGATTTCCCCTGCCAAAGAAGATCCTCTCGTGGAGGGAGCTTCCGCGGTAGGTCCCACAACAGACACCTGAGTAGATTTATCCACGGTCTCTGTGGCGACAGAGATGCTACCAACAGAATCTTGCATTGAGATTGTTTTATCTTTAGCAATACTTGTTGAATTAACGGCGCTGGAGGATACGCATATCCTATCATTCCGTCCCAAGGGATCGATAGAGCGTCTACAGCAAATGCTCTTGGATCCGGACACGGGGACACATACGTCTGCAACTGATTGTTGAGATGTGTCGCAAATAAGTCTATCATTGGCCGTTCCCATTGGTAGCAAATCTGATTGAATACTTGTTTGTTGAGAGTCCACTCCGACGGCAACAAGCGACCCTTTCGAGAAAGGGAGTCTGCTAGCACATTCAGACGACCCGGTATGTGATGGACCGAAAGAAGAACGTGATGTTCCAACGCAAACAGAAGGATTCTTTCCGTTAGATTGAACAACGGAACTGAATGAGTGCCTCCCTGATTCCGTATATACGCCACTACTGTCGTATTGTCGGATAGGATCTGGACATGAGCATCGTGAATAATGTCCATCCAGTGACGTAACGCAAGCCAAATTGACATCATTTCCTTGATGTTTATGTGCTTGCACAGGAATTGCGGATCCCAAAGACCCTGGCATCTCGAATCCGTTGGGATTAATGATGCACCCCAACCTGTTTGACTGGCATCCGTCATAATGGTAAAACTCGGATCCGGCAACTGCAGCGGAACTCCTTGAGTTAACCACTGAATGTTTGCCCAAGTCTGAATCTCTTGTTTCACTTGATCTGACAAGAGAACGTCTACATCGAGCGAATGAATTTTCACACTCCAATTCTGAGTCAAGAAAATTTGAAGAGGCCGTGTGCGTAGCCGTCCCATCGGAATGAGATCCGCAGCGGCTCCGCACAGACCTATCAGTCTCATAAATTCTCTCGCTGTGACTTTGTCTGTATTTAGACAATAGCGAGCGTAACAACTGACTAATTTCGCTCTGGTTAACGGCACACGAACGAGATTGTTGTGCGTCTCGAAGCTCATTCCCAGATGAGTGAATGACTTGGACGGCACCAGATCCGACTTCTCCTCGTTTACTATGAAACCGAGACGTCGGAGCAATAGAAGAAGATTCTGAACATCGTTCTGAAGCGTTAACTCGTTGCCGTACCTCTGAAGAATGTCGTCCAGGTAGGCCGACGTTACCGCAGACGAATGAGCTCGGAAGTAAATCATTACCGAGTTCATTACTCGAGTGAAAGCCCAGGGTGCTAGATTCAATCCGAAGCACATGGCCCGGAACTGATACACCACTCCTAGGACTGCGAAGCGTAGATACTTTCGGAATGTCGGATGTACCATGACGTGAAAGTACGCATCTTTGAGATCTATGCTCGTTGCATAATCGTTCACCCGAATACTCGCTCTGACCGATCGAATCGTCTCCATATAAAACTTCGGAGCGATGATCAGCTTGTTTATCCAGCTCAAATCTATGACTGGACGGAACGAGCCGTCTGGTTTCGGAACCAGAAACAGATGGCTGTAGAATCCCAGCGATTCCTGGTTTTCTACGACCTCTACCGCGTTCTTCATTAAAAGAGACTGCACCTCTGATAGCAGAGCGTCTCTTTTCTGAGGGTTTGACGGAAGATGAGTCCACTTTGGACTTCGAGTTAATGGAGGCTTTCGTTTGAAGGATATCTTTAGACCTTCCGAAGTCACTCCTCTCACCCAAGGGTCGTCCGTAATCGACGCCCACTCTTGAGAAAAACTCGACAACCTTCCGCCAACCGGAACGCGATAGAGGTTTGAGCCATCACCTCCTGGATCTGCGAGGCCTGCGGTAGGAGAAACCACGTCTTCCACGACCCGCACCTCGCCTCGTCGACCTCGGGGCGTCCGACCGATTGTCCCGGCCTGAAGGACGTCCCGAACGAGAGTCGCTATCCTGACGGTCTCTCGAATAAGAGCTAGAGGACGCACCGGAACCTCTATAGGAACCTCTCTTGGGCGGATAAGACCCAGAAGTGCCCGCCTTATTCGTGTCTGCTGAATCCGACCTTTTAGGAGCGGATCTAAACAACAGAGAATCACTAGCTTTCTTTTTAATATTATCATAAATAGCGGAAAGCTTGCCGTCAAAGAGAAGATCTCCTGAGACCGAAGCGACTCTAAGAGAGTTCTTCACCTTAGAATCCACTAGTGTGGATGTAGACAGGGCTGCGTCACGTCTAACCAACTCCAGATTAGCCACTGAAAGGGCGGAGTTACACGTGGAATAAGCTACTGCCCTTGAAAGAAGTCTTAAGGAGGATTGTATATCCTGAAACTCTTCCCCTTGAAGACGCAGTGATAACGCCTTCGTAAGGTGATCTGCGTAAGATAAGGCATCTAAATTGGCTCTGTTAGACGCAATAGCTGTTTCCAACACTGCGGTTGGAATAGAAGCTGACGACGGTAATGATAGCTCTAAGTCTTCCGCCTCGTCGTCCATACGCAGAGGAACTCTCGGTATACCCTGACCTGCCGTGTCGAATTTATTCCTTGCATTAATGAAAGGCAGGTTGAGAGTATTTGCGGACAAGAAGCCTGCTTTCCCTGTCCTGGAAGCAAGTTTAAAAATAGCGTCGTTCAATAATTCAAATGTTCTTGCAACATTATTGGACTGCGACGGAAACTCGGGAGCGATGTCCCTGAACCGCTCGAAAAAATCAGAGTCCAATGACGCTATAATTCTCCTGTCCGGAAGCGCAGCAGTCTGGCCCGACGGAACAACTTGAGGAAGAAAGTGCCGGATGAAGTCTACGGCAGCTTTGTGTTGTTCCGAAAGGGATAGCTCCAATTCATCCGTATCCCTTTCACCATCCGGTCGGACCTCCCGATGTTCCCGGTCGTCCGCCCCCGATGCTTCGGCGGAGCGTACCGACCCAGCGCCGTCGGATAATTCTCGATCCGACACCGTTTCTGTCGGCTGCTGGGATGCTGCGATAAGCTGTGCTATCTGCACTAGAATGTCCGACGTCGAGACCTGCGGAGGAGCGGTCTTTCGCTGCTTTGCCGAGGGCAGCTCCGCATCGGATGGCTCCCGCATACTTTTCCTATGCGAACGTCCGGAGTCCATCGGTCTCGAGTCCCTGGCTGCCGGATGGTGTGACCTGGTCGCCGAATAATCCTTCCTCGGCGAAGCTGGCAAGATATCGGAGGTCACGCAGCCAAGGTGCGGTCGTGTGCGCCGGCGAGAAGAGGAAGCCTTAACAGTCTCTGCGGACTGCTTATACAACGGAGCGTCCCGAGCGACGGACGTATGCTCCGCTAAAGACACATTTTGTACCACAACATCTGGTCCCAGATGTTGTTGTACGAGAGAGGGGCCTCTCTCGCTCGCGGCCCGGCTGGACCTGGACGAGCTAGGAACCGGACTAAAAGGCTTCCTCCGTTCTCGTTCACTATCCGCCGTCACTGGGTGTGCATCTATTATTTTTATAGTGCTCGCATCACCCAAAATTTCCTCTTGGACCGCATCGGACGAACCCGGCTGCCGAACCATTCGGTGAATGGACGCTACACCGGGCGAGCTAGCGGACGACATTTGTCTAATCTCCATGAGCACTTTTGCCGCTAGCTCTGTATTTAATTGTGACGACGGACGCACACTTGAAGAGGATAACATGGAAACATCACCCTGTTCTGGTTCCTCTGAAATAGAAACTGAGAGAGTAGAGTGACCTTGTGGAGAAAGAGCCGGCATCGCTCTTTCTCCAGAAACAACATATCGTGACACACGTTTCCAATGTTTCTCATCCCAATGTTCACATACAGGACAGGGATTAATGCGAGAACACTGACTACAATTTATGCAATAATCATGAAAGTCAGAGGAAGATTTCTTCCTATTACAATTTGAACAAGTTCCTTTCATTGTGAAGGAACAACAATAAGTCCTAGTTACTCGCAAAAACCCCTGACACAAAGATACATAATAACATGATCCATTAATAAATGAAAAAACAATTGCAAAACAAAATAATTTTGAAAAAATATTTTTTCAGAGAAGCCCAAGTTGCTGAAAAGTAACGTTGAGCCCCGATGGATCCGATGGCAAAGTGTGGTCAAAAATTTTAAAATTATATAAAATAATTAATGAGACACTTTCGGATAATATAAATGTATCTTATAATGAGATAAACTACCTCAAAGACAAACAGCCCCCCTCAAAAAAGGCTGTTGCCAATGAAAACAAACAGTGTAAACACAGAAGAAAACATGACTCCAGGCACTGAAAAAACTGGCCCGGAATCAGTCCTCAATTACACTCTATCTGATGCAAAACAGAGACTCCCAGGGGAGAATCTGCAGAACATCAGATGGAAGATGCAGAACACAAACGTTATACACCCATGGGTGAAAACGTAACTATGGGGAAAATAACAGAAAACATTCTGTAACCAAGCAACTCTCCCAGGGAAATTTTAGAAATGAAACTTCTCAAAAATATGCCAAAAGCATGGGAGAATTGCAAGGGGGGACTTTAGAAGGTTAGGGGAGAGGAAACACTGAATAAGCAGTGCAACAATTAGCAAGAATGACAACAAGAGGCGTTTGCCTCGAAAATAGGCAACTTAACATAATTTTAACAAAAAATTTTAAGTACAGCCCTGATTATTTTTTGCCACTTCTTTTTTCCTCTCCTCCTTCTATCCTCCTTAGAATCACATTTTCTCCAAGAATTACGTGTCTGGCATCCTTTAAACTGAGATTTACAAGCACAAAGATCAGTGAGATGTTGACTGATGAAGGGCCAAACAGAGAATGATATTTGGCGCCAATTTCGGGACGACTGCGTCACTGCGCATGCGCAGTAGAGTCGTACTATGGAGGTCCTTTAGGACATGATTTCTTTTTGTTTTGGATGCAAATTTTGGGGATTGGGGGGCAAAATTTGTGTTTGGCCCTGGTTTTTGTGGAGTTAGCACCAGCTAAGTCTGGGTCATTGGTACAGTATAAAAATATAGGTAACTTAACATAATTTCATTAAAAAATTTTAAGTTACAGCCCTGATAATATTCTGTCACACATTCTTTTCCTCTCCTCCTTCTCTATCCTCCTTAGAATCACCATTTCACTAATATTTATGTGTCTGGCATCATTTAAACTGAGATTTATAAGCACAAAGATCAGTCAGATGTTAACTGATGAAGGGCCAAACTTAGAATGATTAATGGCGCCAATTTCGGAACGTCCTTGACACTGCGCATGCGCAGTAGGGGCGAAGTGTGGAGGGCCTTTCAGGACATGTTTTCTTTAGTTTTAGATGCAAATTTTGGGGATTGGGGGGCAAAATTTGTGTTTGGCCCTATATTTTAAGAGTTAGCACCAGCTATGTCTGGGTCATTGGTACAGTATAAAAATATTATAAGTTACAGCCCTGAACACATCCTTCCACTGTTTCTTCCTCTCATCCTCTTATTTCATCCTTGGATCCACCATTTCCTTCATGATTTTGTGTCTGGCATCATTTTAACTGAGATTATAAGCACAGATATCAGTGAGATGTTACTAACTGAAGGGCCAAACAAAGAATGAAGATTTGGCGCCAATTTCAGTACTTCCTTGACACTGCGCATGCGCAGTGGACAAAAGTATGGAGGACCATATAGGACATTGATTTTTTGGATTTTGATGCAAATTTTGGGGATTGGGGGGGGGGAGGGGGGGCAAAATTTGTGTTTGGCCCTGAATTTTTAAGAGTTAGCACCCGCTTTGTCTGGGTCATTGGTACAGAATAAAAATATGCAGTGTACTAACGGTGACCAAGAAGAAAAAAACAATCATATACAACTACCAACTGTATGGCCATATACTTGCACACGAAACAATCAATCAAATATCTTGGCTGTACTCTCACTAGTGACCTAGACTGGGGTGAACATGTAAACAACATCACGGGCAAAGCAAGTCGAAGACACAGATTTTTGCACCGGAACTTGCATATTGGCTCACAAAAAGATCAAGGAGCAGGCATACAAGACACTAGTTAGACCACAGATGGAGTATGCCACAACAGTTTGGGACCCTTACCACCAAAGCCAAATCGATAAGATTGTGCAAAAATGAGCTACGCGATACATGACCAATCGCCACAGAAACCGATCAAGCATCAGTGACATGCTAGAACTAGGTTGGAAAAGCCTCCAAGCAAGATGGAAAGAGGCAAGACTAACCATGCTGTATAAAATCTTGAACAATATGGTACCTATAAACAAAGACAAATTCCTACAGGCACCAACTAAAAGATCTAGACATACAGCAGACCATGCCTACTTTATTCCGACAGCTACTAAAGAGAGCAGGAAATGGTCCATCTTTATCAACACCGTCAGAGACTGGAATAAACTACCGCCAGATATCACCACATCCAAGTCACTCGAGATATTCAAGTCTCGCGTGAGCACCATCCCATCCTAAATTACCCTTCTGATTTTAACCGTTTTAACCAATTCAAGTATGCTCCATTGCCAGAATATTCAAAATGTTGAATGTGGGCAGTAAATGGAAGAAGAAACTGTTTGAAAAAGTGTCCTAACTTGGGCATGAAAAAGTGTGCAACATTAAGTACACATATATTTCGTGTATATTTAATTTGAATGTATGGAATATCAGAGGTGGGAATTTCATTTTTTCCAAAGTAAACAAATTTTCCTTACTTATACCTTAAGGTGCTAAGTAAGAGAAATTTGTTTATTTTGAAATTCCCACCTCTGATATTCCATAAATTCAAATTAAATATACACAAATTTTACATCAAAATGAAGGCTGTGGTGAACACAAAAAATCTATAAAGTCAAATCACTGAGTTGACAGCAGCCACCAATGGTTCCTGGAAGTCTGCTACCATACTCGTACCAGAAATGATAATAAAATAATATTTCACAGGAGCAACGCATGTCCAAGTGTGCTTCAGATATCCAAGAACAAAGCTAGGAAATCAAAATTCTCCAAAACGCAGCAACATAGCTGTGTGAGGGGTACATTAAAAAATTTGTGGCTTTGTTTTGTTTTGGGTTTGTTTACATTTAGGTCAAAGGTCATCGGAGCCGAAAAGTATTGATCAACAAAGCCATCTAAAATCAAAAAATGAGACAGATCGCCTTCACACTACACACTATTATTATATACAGACTGTACAGTTGCCATATCATGTGCAAGTTATCTTGACACTTGTTTGAAATTCTTAGAATTACGCGATTTTTTTCATTAAAAATTTGAGGTATCGCATTCTATGTGCATGTCTATCGGCCATGGAACCCATCTTCAATAAAAATGCAGATGGTGTTGTCCTTTTCCCAAATGAAGTCCTATCGCTGCATCCTAATATGTTTTGAATGCCTATTATTTTATTATCAGTTCTGGTATGAATACAGTAGCAGGCTTCCAGGAACCAGTGGTGCTGCTGTCAACTCTATGAGTTGAGTACATATGTGTTTCATGTTCTATACATCTCAGCCTTCATTTTGCTGTATAATTTGTGTATATTTAATGGCAGGCATTAGTACCACATACAAATGAAATAAGCAAACCCCAAGGAAAGCTTTAGTACCACATACCTATGTGGAAATAAGCAAACCACAGGGTAAGCATCAGTACCTTTTATATCCAGGTGTGACTGTTTCAAATGGTATTTATCTAGATAAATTGTGTTATGATTCTTTATTTATCTGCTTAATTATGTTTATTTAGATACAGGTGTGACTGTTTTCATTGGTATTTATCTAAATAAATTTTGTTTTAATTCTTTATTTTTCTGCTGAATTATATTTATTTATCTCTATTTACCGGAAAATCTGTTTGGTTATAAATCAGTATGGGCCAATAAAAATTACTTGGGGGGGTGGGGGGGGGTGGAGGGGGAGGGGAGGTGGGAGGGGGGTGGTATGGAACCCCAGGAAGTGAAGTAGTGCTTATCGACAGTGGTAACCAATTCCTGGAATCGAAGTACTCTATGTAGTAATGTATTTGCCAGATAATCCAGTTATTAAAATATAAAAGGACACATGCCCAATTTATTATTCTAATTGTAAGTTTCACACATGTAATTCCACATATATTTCCATTAAAAGATTACTAGACAAAATGTCCGATGGCCAAAATGTCTGATGGCTGGACAGAATCATGTCCAATCTTTTTAGACAAAATGTCCGATAGTTTTAGACAAAATGTCCGATGATCATTGGACAAAATGTACGAAAACAACATTCATTTACTGACTTACCTTTATTGTATAAGTATATTCAAATATATCCTGAATATTTGAATTTAATCCTCCATGTAACATTTGAAATAAAATAAATTGAAGAACACAGTGCAGAACACAGTGCACATAACAACACGGCGAAAACTTAAATGAAACAATGAAACAACAGGCCCCAAGGGGCCTTAATCGTTCACCGGGAAAAGTGATTCAAACAAAGTTGTTCAATAAGTATTTGGGGTCACATTCAGTTTGACATGTTCATCAACACTACAAAGGAATGAAGTTATGAGAGATAAATTTTATGGAACTAGGGACATGGCTTGAACAAACTTGAATCTTACCCCCTTAAGGATGCTGCATACCAAATATCAAAAGCATTCATCTGCTGGATCTGAAGAAGAAGATTTTTAAAGAAAATTCCTCATTTTGAACTAAGTTATCATTCGGGCTCCCACAGAGAGCCCAAATATGAACACAAGGACTTGGCTTTAACAAACTTGAATCTCACCACCCTAAGAATGCTACACACCACATATCAAAACATTCCGACTGCTGGATCTGAAGAAGATTTTTAAAGAAAATTCCTCATTTCGAACTAAGTTACAATTCAAGCTCCCACTGTGAGCCCAAATATGGTCCTAGGGATATGGCTTGAACAAACTTGAACCCCCCCCCCCCCCCCCCCCCCCCCCCCCCCCCACCATCCAAGGATGCTGCATACCAAATATCAAAACATTCCGACTGCTGGATCTGAAGAAGAAGATTTTTAAAGAAAATTCCTCCTTTTGAACTAAGATATCATTCGGAGGCCCCACAGTGAGCCCAAATATGGACCTAGGGACATTGTTGGAACAAACTTGAATCTCACCCCCCTAAAGATGCTGCATACCAAATATCAAAACATTCTGGCTGCTGGATCTGAAGAAGATTTTTAAAGAAAATTCCTCACTTTGAACTAAGTTATAATTCGGGCTACCACAGTGAGCCCAAATATGAACACAGGGACTTGGCTTGAACAAACTTGAATCTCACCCCCCTAAGCATGCTGCATACCCAATATCAAAAGATTCTGTCTGCTGGATCTTGAGAAGATTTATTTATTTATTGATGTTTAAGGTCACATATTTATGCACAAACCATGACAGTTTTACGGGTGGAGGAAGCCGGAGTACCCGGAGAGAACCACCGAGCAACGACGAGCAGCTGCCAGCTCCCCAACATCGGAACTCCGCACTGCAGCACAGGCAGGGTTAGATTGGTTGAAGACATGCGTACCATCGACGTGCAGTACGCCTTAGTACACGGCGTCATCGTGCCCCCACGCGGGCAATGGAGATGAAGTGTCTTGCCCAAGGACACAACGTGGTTGCCGCAGGTGGGATTCGAACAGAGGACCTCTCGGCTTTCTGCCTGCACCTCTACCAACTGAGCCACCGCACCCCCATCTTGAGAAGAAGATTTTTTAAGAAATTTAAAGAAATTTGCCTGAAATGCACTAAGTTCGAATTCGGGCTTCTATACTGAGACCAAATTTGAATCCAGGGGGGCCGATTTGAACAAACTTGAATCAGATCCACCCCCACAATGTTGCATATCAAATATCAAAAGATTCTGCTTGCTGGATCTTGAGAAGGAGATTTTTTAAGAAATTTGCCTGAAATGCACTAAGTTCAAATTTGGGCTCCTATACTGAGCCCAAATATGAATCCAGGGGGCCGATTTGAACAAACTTGAATCAGATCCAACCCACAATGTTGTATACCAAATATCAAAACATTCTGCCAGCTGGATCTGGAGAAGAAGATTTTTTAAGAAATTTGCCTGAAATGCACTAAGTTCGAATTCGGGCTTCTATACTGAGACCAAATGTGAATCCAGGGGGCCGATTTGAACAAACTTGAATCAGAACTACCCCACAATGTTGCATACCAAATATCAAAAGATTCTGCCTGTTGGATCTGTAGAAGGAGATTTTTTAAGAAATTTGCCTGAAATGCACTAAGTTCAAATTTGGGCTTCTATAGTGAGCCCAAATATCAATCCAGAGGACCGGTTTGAACAAACTTGAATCAGACCCATATCAAGATGCTGCATACCAAGTATCAAAAGATTCTGCCCACTGGTTCTGGAGAAGAAGATTTTTTAATAATTTTTCTATAATTCATACGGTGCTATCAGAGTTATGCCCCATACAGAGCCCCCATGGGACATGGCCATATCATTTGAACAAACATGAATTGCCATATAGTAATGAATATCCACATGAAGTTTTGTGAAAATCGGACCAGTGATTTCAGAGGAGAA
The DNA here is from genome assembly GCA_031216915.1 of Pictodentalium vernedei. Taxonomy (NCBI): domain Eukaryota; kingdom Metazoa; phylum Mollusca; class Scaphopoda; order Dentaliida; family Dentaliidae; genus Pictodentalium; species Pictodentalium vernedei. Next base: position 230,174,996 of record CM062297.1, on the reverse strand, counting down.
GTCGTTTGAAAAATGTTCACGATGACGGACGCCGGACGAAGGACAGCCGGTGATAAGTTAAGCTCCCTTCAGTGAGCTAAAAAACAAATTAGTGAATTTGAATTTACTTGGTTATTTAGTAATTTTGACTTTTCATAAATGATTCGTCACGTTGTTTTGATAGTGAAGCCATAAGTGTTCTTTTGAAGTTACTGATTGATTCTCACTTGTAAGAAAAGTTAAAAAATTTATAGCAATTTATATATTTTTTATACTTACCAATGACCCAGACTTAGCTGGTGCCAACTCCTTAAATTATAGGGCCAAACACAAATTTTGCCCCCCAATCCCCCAAATTTGCATCAAAAACCGAAATTCAATGTTCTATATGGTCCTCCATACTTTTTATCCACTGCGCATGCGCAGTGTCAAGGAGCTCTCGAAATTGGCGCAAATATCATTCTTACAACCAGTGCCTGGTAAGCATTATGTAATCAGCGGGGAGGTATGAGTGCCCAACTCATGGGAGGGCCATCCCCGTCTGGGTCATTGGTAAGTATAAAAAATATATAAATTACTATAAATTTTTTAACATTTTTATACTGTACCCATGACCTAGACTTAGCTGAATAGAAAAAAGGCTGGAGGGCCTAGGACATAAAAGAAATTCCAATAGACTCAATCACATGAAAACAGAATTATCCCCTCAAGGAGAAGAGGAGCACAGGTTTTACATGTATCTTTCTTGTTCGTATCAAAAAAGAAAGACACAATACCATTCCGTAATTGAGCACAATAATCATTAATGATCTCTATTAACATCCAGTATAATCCCTTATACTAATCTTATAAAAGGAAAGCCAATAATTAAAGATAGTCCAGATAATGAGACTCTTTATTTATTTATTGGTGTTTTTAAGGTCACATACTTATGCACAATGGCTAATCGTGACCGTGACAGTTTTACGGGTGGAGGAAGCCGGAGTACCCGGAGGGAACCACCGAGCAACGACGAGCAGCTGTCAGCTCTCCAACATCGTAACTCTGAACTCTGCACCGCAGCACAGGCAGGGTTAGATTGGTTGAAGACATGCGCACCATCGACGTGCAGTATGCCTCAGTACACAGCGTCATCGTGCCCCCATGTAGGCAATCGGGGTGAAGTGTCTTGCCCAAGGACACAACGCGGTTGCCGCAGGTGGGATTCGAACCGAGGACCTCTCGGCTTGCAGCCTGCACCTCTACCAACTGAGCCACCGCGCCCCATGAGACTCTTTATACTCATTAAAAAGTGTTCGAGGATTGTATATTAGCGCTTGTATGATCCGTGACATATACAAATGTTTCACACCGAGCTACACTTTTAAAAATATTATATGATTTAGCTTTACACTTTAAAACCATCCCGGCACCGACTCGGAATTACTGACTCCAGAGGAGGTATTCCCTTGCTTTTCACTATAAAGCAGGTGATATAAGGAAACACCACCCCCCCCCCCCCCCCTTTCCCTAGACGTGGGTCAAATACCCCAGAGCAAAGAGGGCAGCAGGACAGATATGCTGCTGGAACAGATACTTCATGCGCCAAAATCTTAAGCACAGACTGCTGAGATGAAGACAATTTTTCATAAGCAGAACGGATAGTTAATTGAATCCACCTTGCAATAGAATGGACCGTAATGTCCCTACTATTAGGCAGCAGAGACAGAAAGAGACGTTTACGTCCCTTTCTGATAAACTCAGATCTACGTTTGTAAAAAACGTATAGCTCTAACAGGACAGATTAAAGGCCTATGCCTGTCTGAAGACGGAAGAGCCTTAATAACAATAGGTTCCGGATACTTATAGGAGCCTGATTCTAGTCAAAAATCCAACCTTAGTAGTCAAGGTAATAGTATTACCTACACTATGAAAGTGAGAATCATCAACAGATAGTGCCTGAAGCTCACTAACTCTTCTAGCTGAAGAGAAGGCTAATAGAAAGCTGTCTTATAAGATAAGAATTTGAAGTCCACTGTATCAAGAGGCTCAAATGGCGCTTCTTTAAGCTTAAGGAGAACCCAAGCTAAAGTCCACTTAGGAATTAATCTAAGGGTTTTAAGTCTATTTATCGAAATGTTTTCCGCAACTTAGATAAAGAGACATTAGATCCAATCTGTAAACTATCAAGATGTGCATAGGTATCAACAGAATGATCCCTACCTCACCGTGAGAAAACCTTCCACTTAGCAGCATAATTTAGCGAAGAGGAGGTCCTCCTACAGTTAGAAATTGTGTCCACTGCTCGTCCTGTAAATTGCTTGCCGTGCAAGAAGGACCGAACAACGAATATACGTGAAGGTTGAGACCTTGCGGGTTGTGATGCAGTGTGCGTGATTTCCCCTGCGAAAGAAGATCCTCTCATGGAGGAAGCTTCCGCAGCATGTCCGACAGCAGACACCTGAAAAGATTTATCCATGGTCTTTGGGGTGACAGAGATGCTACCAACAGAATTACAGTGAGATTGCTTTATCTTGAGCAATATCTGCAGAATCAATGGCACTGGAGAATACGCGTATCCTATCATTCCGTCCCAAGAGATCGAGAGAGCGTCTACTGCAAACGATCAAGGATCCAGACACGGCAACACATACGTCTGCAACTGATAGTTGAGATGCATCGCAAAAAAAGTCTACCCTTGCCCGATCCCATTAGTAGCAAATCTGATTGAAAAATCGTTGTTGAGAGTCCATTCTGATGACAACATATGACCTATCCGAGAAAGGGAGTCCGCTAGAACGTTCAGACGACCCAGAATATGACGGACCGATAGAAGAACTTGATGCTCAAGGACAAACAGAAGGATCCTTTCCGTTAAATTGAAAACGGAATGGAATGAGTGCCTTCCAGGTTCAGTATATACGCTACTACTGTCGAATTGTCGGACAGAATTTGAACATGCGAATTCTGAAGAATGTTCATTCATTGACGTAGCGCAAGCCATATTGACATCATTTCTTGATGTTTATGTACTTGTTAGGAGCTGCAGATCCTAAAGACCCTGGCACCCTGAATTCGTTGGGCTCAGAGTTGCGCCACAACCTGTTTGACTCGCATCCGTTATTATCGTTAAACTCGGATCAGGTAGTTGCAGTGGTACTCCTTGAGTTAACCACTGAAAATCTATCCAAGTCTGAAACTCTTGTTCACTTGATTCGACAAGACAGTGTTCGATTTGAGCAAATGAGTCTTCACACTCCAATTCTGAGATAAAATATCTGTGGAGTGGACGAGTGCGTATCCGCTTCATCGGAATAATATTCGCAGCGGGACCATACAAACCTGTCAGTCTGATGAATTCTCTTGCTGTTACTACATCTGAGTGAAGGCAAAAGCGAGTGTAACAACTGACTAATATCGCTCTGGTTAACGGCAGACGAATGAGATTGTTGTGTATCTCTAAGCTCATTCCCACGTGGGTGAATGAATAGGACAGCACTAGATCCGACTTCTTTTCGTTTACTAAGAAATCGAGACGTCGGAGCAATTGAAGTTAACTTGCTGCCATAACCCTGAAGAATGCTGTCCAAGTTCTTCTTGGTAAGGTGATCTGCGTGAGATAATGCATCTAAATTCTATTAGACAATATTGTCGTCTCTAGTATACTGGAGTAAATAGACATGGACTCCGGCAATGACCGTTCCAGGTCTTCAGCCTAGTCGTCCAAACGCAAAGGAACTCTCGGCGCGCCTTGTCCTGCCGTTTCAAATTTATGTCTAGCATTGACGAAAGGCAGCTGTATAGCGCATAGGCGATAAGAAACCGGATTTGCCAGTCTTAGAGCCTAGCTTAAATATAGCCTCATTCAAAAGTTCAAATGTCGATGACATTTCTGGACTGGGTCGGAAACTCAGGGACGGTGTCCCTAATCCGGCCGAAAAAGTATGTGTCCAGTGACGCTTACGGTTTCTTATCAGGTAGTGCAGCATTTTTGTCCAGAGAAACAACTTCTAAAGGTGATGCCGGATGAAATCTACGGCACCTTAAGTTGTTCTGAAAGGGAAAATTTCAGCCGTGCCGATTCCCTTTTACCATCCGCCTGGACCACATAATAATCTCGGCCCTCCCTACTGACTCTGCAGGGGAGCGAACCGACCCAGCTTGCTCAGATAGTTCTTTATTGAAAAAGTTTCTGATAGCTGCTGCGAAGAATTGAGCTATCTGCGATAACTAGTCCGCCACGGAGGCCTGTGGAGCTGCGGTCTTACGTAATTAGCCGCTGGAAGCTCCAGGGACGTTCATTCCTGCATTTATATAATATGCGAACGTCCCAACTGGAAAGGCCTTGTGTCTTTGGCTAGCAGATGGCATGACCTGGTCGACGTGGATTCCCTGGTCAGCGAAGCAGGAGCTCCAGGGACGTTCATTCCTGCATTTATACAATATGTGAACGTCCCCTGGATATTATCTGTGATCACACAGCCAAGGTGCAGTTGTGTGTGCTGACATGAGGATGAGGAAGCCAATAGAACAGCCGCGTCGGACTATCTATGCAACAGAGCGTCCTGAGCAGGAGGAGTGGACGTATGCTCCGACTAACAAACGAACATTCAACAACATCACGGCCCAGATGTTGCTGTAAGAGAGAGGGGGCCTCTCTTGCTCGCGGTCCAGATAGACCTGGATGAGCTAGCTACCGGACTGACAGGCTTTCTCCGTATTATCCTCGGATCCGTCGTCGCTGGGTGTGCACGTTCAATGTTTATAGTGCTCACATCACCCAAACTGCTTCCCTGGACTGCAACGGACGAACCCGGCTGCCGAGCCATTTGATAAATGGTCGCTACACCGGGCGAGCTAGCGGACGATTAACGCCGTCGATCCTACTAGGGACCTCTTAGGCAATTGTCATATTTCCATGAGCACTTAGCCACTAGCTCTTTATTATACTGCAACGACGGAGACACACTTATTGAAGACATCACGGAAACATCACCCTGTTCTTGTTCTGAAGAAAAAGAGACTGATAAACTAGAGTGACCTTGCGGAGAGAGGACCAGCATGGACCCCTCACCGCTAACAATATACTGTGACATATGTCTCCAACGTTGTCATTCCAATTAGCACACACTGAGCAAGAATTAGTGCGAGTACATTGACTACAAGAAACACAATGAACATGAGAATCAGAGGAAGATTTCCTCGCATTACAATTTGAACAATATTCTTTCATCATGAAAAAATATAAACAGTCATAGTACTCGCACTAATCCTTGAAACAAATATACATAATATAATATAAACCATTATAACATTTCGAAAAAATAATTTAAAAAAAAATGAGCCCAAAAGGATCTCAAAAAAGCCTAAGTGTGGACAAAATATTTTAAAACATTTTTAAAAATTAATGGAACACTTCCGGACAATATTAATGTATCTGGCTATGAGCAGAACTAATAGAAGACAAGTAATCACTATCAGAAGTAACCGTTGTCAACATAAACAAAAGTGTACAAAAACCGGAAACATGACTCCAGGCACTGTAACCATGGCCCAAAATCAGTCACCAATTTAAACACTATCCGATGTAAAACAGAGGCTTCCAGAGAAGAAACTGCAGTACATCGGATGGTAGATGCAGATAACAACGCCTAATCACCCAAGGGTGAGGACGTAAACACAGGGAAAAAACAGAATAATCATTCTGTTACCAAGCCAAAACTCCCAAGACATTTTAGTAAAAAAAATTCTGAAATTATGCCAAAAGCATGGAAGAATAGCAAGGGGGTATTAAGGAAAGGGAGAGAGGAAACACTGACAAACAATGGTAAGTTCATAGCCAGAATGGCAACATAAGGCTCATGCCCCGAAATTAGGGAACATGAAATAATTTCGTAAAAAAAATATAACTTACAGCCCTGAACACATTCTGCCACTGTTTCTTCCTCTCATCCTTTATTTCATCCTTAGATCACCATTTCTTTCATAATTATGTGTCTGGCATCATTTAAACTGAGATTTACAAGCACAAATATCAGCGACATGTTACTGATTTTAGGGCCAAACAAAGAATGACTTTTGCGCCAATTTCGAGAGCTCCTTGACACTGCACATGCACAGTGGATAGAAAGTATGGAGGACCATATAGGACATTGAATTTCGGTTTTTGGTGCAAATTTTGGGGATTGGGGGGCAAAATTTGTGTTTGGCCCTATAATTTAAGGAGTTGGCACCAGCTAAGTCTGGGTCATTGGTACAGTATAAAAATGTTTGAGTCATGAATACTTTCCCAACAAATAAACAGAGGTTGCACGTCTTTGACACAAAATATCAAGGTAACCTTCTGTGATATGTTTTTTACATTATTTGAAACATCAAAAGAGGCATGTGTAACACCCTTTATCTGCAAATGGTATATAAGAGGCGGCATACAGCAACTAGACATCATTCTCATCTGTACCAATAATGGAAACCAATGAAAACAATTGCCTTAGCTGAGGGAAAGAAGTAAGGCGGTTACAGGAAGATTTTTTGTGTGATATTTGTAATAGATGGCAACACAGGATATGTGGCGCTGGCATTACAAGGTCCGAGTATAGAGCTGTGAAGAAACAGGAATCATTCCCTTGGTGTTGCAACAGTTGCCGTGACACATTACAGCCAGAGCTACCAATTGCTGAAAGTACTGGTATTGGTGCAGCTGATATCAATAACGATCGCCGTTCTCAGAATGAAATTGACATGGATATAGACATGGATATAGACGATGAACAAACATCAGATGCACACACACAATCTTCTTTCAACATTTCTATTCCAATAGTACACACCTTGCAACCAGAAGAAACACCTATGGACATTCCATTACAAACACCAATAGAGGACCAACCCTTTTCATACAAAATTCTTTGTGGTGCCTCACAGAAAGGTAAAGACCTTCAAATTGACACATGTGAAAACAGCTACACACAAAAAGAAGTGTGCAAGGACTCTACTACATGGATATGTAGTCGTTGCAGAAAAGACAAATGCAAAGCCACTATCAAGCAGAGTGGGGACAGCTTTACTTGTGGGAAGTTCTCTCATAGCCACGCCAATGGCACAGGGGAGTTATTGCATGTGAAAACAAGGACAGTAGTTAAGTCTCTAGCCAAGAATAATCTGCATAAGTCAGAAGCTTTTGTAATGATGGCTCCCTCATCAGATGCCATACTGCCTAAATTCGACAACATTCAGCGAACGGCTAATAGATGGTGGGAAAAAATTAGACCAAAGCACCCAGATGATCTGGATTTCACGCTAAATTTATTACACTTGCCAGACAACTTTCCAACCTAAATTGACCTCAACAAGTTTCCGGTATACACATTCTTTAGGGACTTCATTTGTATAGTCAGTAGACATATTCTAAGGGACTGTTTATCAATATAATACAGGTACAACTTGTTGTCTGTCCATTGTTTTTTTTACTCTGTGTTCTGAATAACCTCTTACCGTTATTTTCTCTGTATTTGCTTATCACATCTATTTTGTTTTGTTTTTGTTTTTGACAATAAAATGAAGTCAAGTCAGCAAATGTTTTGTTGTTATATAATATTGCTCAAACCATTTTCCATGCAGCATGAAGATTCTTACATAAATCGATTTTTTAGACATAATGTCTGAAATGAAAGTGTCAATGACACTGTAGCTTAACTTGTGTGTTGTGTTTGATGAAAAGGATAATGTTCAATGTTTATGAAACGATTATGAAATAAGACAAGAATTGTGATAATTGGGAATATGTTCATTTCTGTTCCCTGTGTGCTATGTTTATGATAAAAATAATATGAGGTGTACACTGTACTAAAGAGCTGAGGGGTGGGTTAATATGACCTCACAGTTAATGTATGTGGCCCTCAAGGTTAACGTATATCAACAAAAGTTACCAAGTTACAGTGAAATTATTCCAAAACGAGTCATCCTATCAAGTTACATTAAAATCCCCTCATAAATATGGCCTGTAGACTGTGCTAAAGGTTTTCAGGCTTCGGGCCCCTGTAGCCGTCAGTTTCCCAATTGCGTCCAAAGGGGACGTTCTCATCTAGACATTATATGAAGTCAATCTACCAAGTTACAATGAAATCCCTTAATAAATATGACCTGTAGACTGTGCTAAAGGTTTTTGGGCTTTGGGCTCTGGCAGCCATCATGGTTGAATGATCGCAACCAAAAGGGGACATTCTCATCTGGACACTATTTGGAGTCATCCTACCAAGCTTCAATGAAATCCCTTCATAATTATGACCTGTAGACTGTTCTAAAGGTTTTCGGGCTTTGGGCCCCTGAAGCCGACACAGTTGCCCAATCGTGCCCAAAAGGGGATGTTCTCATCTAGACATTATATGAAGTCAATCTACCAAGTTACAATGAAATCCCTTCATAAATATGACCTGTAGACTGTGCTAAAGGTTTTCAGGCTTCGGGCTCGGGCAGCCATCATGGTTGAATGATCGCAACCAAAGGGGACAATCTCATCTGGGCATCATCTGGAGTGATCCTAAGAAGTTACAATGAAATCCCTTCATAAATATGACCTGCAGACTGTACTCAAGGTTTTCGGGCTTCAGGCACCTGTAGCGATCACAGCTGACCAATCACGACCAAAAGGGGATGTCATCATCTAGGCATTATATGGAGTCAACCTAACAGGTTACAATGAAATCCTTTTATACATATAACCTTTTGCCTATGCTAAAGGTTTTTGGGCTCGGGCACCCATCAAGGCTGAATGATCACGGCCAAATTGGGACGTTCTCGTCTAGACATTATTTGGAGTCATCCTACCAAGTTACAATGAAATTCCCTCATAAATATGACCTGAAGACTGTGCTAAAGGTTTTCGGGCTCCGGGCACCTTTAGCCGTCACAGTGGCCCAATCATGTCCAAAAGGGGACGTTCTCATCTAGACATTATATGAAGTTAACCTACCAAGTTGCAATGAAATCCCTTCATAAATATGACCTGTAGACTGTGCTAAAGGTTTTCGGGCAGCCATCATGGTTGAATGATCGCAACCAAAGGGGACAATCTCATCTGGGCATTATGTGGAGTGATCCTGCGAAGTTACAATGAAATCCCTTCATAAATATGACCTGTAGACTGTGCTCAAGGTTTTCGGGCTTCGGGCACCTGTAGCCATCACAGTTGACCAATCACGACCAAAAGGGGATGTCATCATCTAGGCATTATATGGAGTTAACCTAACAGGTTACAATGAAATCCTTCTATAAATATAACCTTTTGCCTATGCTAAAGTTTTTTGGGCTCGGGCACCCATCAAGGCTGAATGATCACGGCCAAAATGGGACGGCCTCATCTAGACATTATTTGGAGTCATCCTACCAAGTTACAATGAAATCCCTTCATAAATATGACCTGTAGACAGTGCAAAAGGTTTTCGGGCTTCGGGCACCTTTAGCCGTCAAAGTTGCCCAATCATGTCCAAAAGGGGATGTTCTCATCTAGACATTATATGAAGTCAACCTACCAAGTTACAATGAAATCCCTTCATAAATATGACCTGTAGACTGTGCTTAAGGTTTTCGGGCTTCGGGCTTGGGCAGCCATCATGGTTGAATGATCGCAACCAAAGGGGACAATCTCATCTGGGCATCACCTGGAGTGATCCTGCAAAGTTACAATGAAATCCCTTCATAAATATGACCTGTAGACTGTGCTCAAGGTTTTCGGGCTTCGGGCACCTGTAGCCATCACAGTTGACCAATCACGACCAAAAGGGGATGTCATCATCTAGGCATTATATGGAGTCAACCTTACAGGTTACAATGAAATCCTTCTATAAATATAACCTTTTGCCTATGCTAAAGGTTTTTGGGCTCTGGCACCCATCAAGGCTGAATGATCATGGTCAAAATGGGACGTTCTCGTCTAGACATTATTTGGAGTCATCCTACTAAGTTACAATGAAATCCCCTCATAAATATGACCTGTAGACTGTGCTAAAGGTTTTCGGGCTTTGGGCACCTTTAGCCGTCACAGTAGCCCAATCATGTCCAAAATGGGACGTTCTCATCTAGACATTATATGAAGTTAACCTACCAAGTTACAATGAAATCCCTTCATAAATATGATCTGTAGACTGTGCTAAAGGTTTTCGGGCTTCGGGCTCGGGCAGCCATCATGGCTGAATGATCGCAACCTTAGGGGACAATCTCATCTGGGCATCATCTGGAGTGATCCTAAGAAGTTACAATGAAATCCCTTCATAAATATGACCTGTAGACTGTGCTCAAGGTTTTCGGGCTTTGGGCACTAGTAGCCATTACAACTGACCAATCACGAACAAAAGGGGATGTCATCATCTAGGCATTACATGGAGTCAACCTAACAGGTTACAATGAAATCCTTCCATAAATATGACTTTTTGCCTATGCTAAAGGTTTTTGGGCTCGGGCACCCATCAAGGCTGCATGATCGCGATCAAAATGGGATGTTCTCATCTAGACATTATTTGGAGTCATCCTACCAAGTTACAATGAAATCCCTTCATAAATATGACCTCTAGACTGTGCTAAAGGTTTTCGGGCTTTATGCCCCTGTAGCCCTCACAGTTGCCCAATCATGCCCAAAAGTGACTTTCTCATCTAGTATGATCAATGTATGAAGTCAACCCACCAAGTTACAATGAAATTCCTCAATAAATATGACCTGTAGACTGTGGTAAAGGTTTTCGGGTTTTGGGCTCGGGCAGTCGTCACGGTTGGCAGATCATGCCCAAATGGGGAAATTCTCATCTAGACATCATAAGGAGTCATCCTACCAAGTTACAATGAAATCCCTCCACATTAAACATGACCTGCAGACTGTACTAAAAGTTTTTGGGTTTCGGGCTTGGGCAGCCATCACGGTTGATAGATCATGCCCAAAAGGGGACGTTCTCATCTAGGCATTATACAGAGGCATCCTACCAAGTTACAATGAAATCCCTTCATAAATACGACCTGTAGACTGTGCTAATGGTTTTCGGGTATTGGGCTCGGGCAGCCATACCGGTTGCCCGATCGCGACCAAAGGAGACGTTCTCATCTAGACATGACCCCAAACCTGCATATGAAATTTCATGACGATCAGACAAGAACTGCGGGGTTTAGCCCGTGCTAAAGGAAAATGTGAACAGACGTCACAGACTCACAGACTAACAGACTCACAGACTAACAGACTTCCGCACGCGTGATGGCAATAGCTTATCTTGACTATGTCAAGTTAAGCTAAAAATCAGACATTATGTCCAAAAAAATCAGACATTTCGCCCAGCGGACGTTCTTTCACATTCTAACTTGTGGGGTTTTTCCCAAGTTAAACCCTAACCCCACAAGGTCAAAAAATTAACCCCACAGTGCAAATAATAACCCTCACAAGTGGCCACTGTACTAACCCAATCCCACAACTACCACTGACCCTAAATTGTAAACCCCACAATGTACCTCTGCTAAGCCCGATCGAACATAATGTCCGAAAAAATCGGACATTATGTCCAAAAAATCGGATATTTTGTCTCAGACATTTTGTCCAGACCCCCATTAAAATCGCCCAACACAGTCACACAAGCAAATTTAACCTGGATAAAAAGGTATGTGGTACTACTGCTTTCTCTGGGGTTTTCTTATTTCCACATACGTATGTGGAAATAAGCACTCCCATAATTAATTTCAATTGAAGGAATATCAGAGGTGGGAATTTCAAAATAAACAAAATTCTATTACTTATAAAGCACCTTAACTTTAGGGGCTATATAAGTTATGGAATTTTGTTTATTTTGAAAATTCTCACCTCTGATATTCCTTCAATTCAAATTAAATATACACAAAATGTACATCAAAATGAAGATTGAGATGTATAGAACACGAAACACATGTGTAATCAACTCATAGAGTCGAATGTAGGCACCACTGGTTCCTGGAGGACTGCTACCGTATTCATACCAGAACTGATAATTTAATAATATTTCATGAGAACAACTTGTGGCCAAATGTGCTTTACATATCCAAGAACAAAGCTAGGGTATCAAAATTCTTCAAAACACAGCGACAGAGCTGCATGGGGGTAAATTCCAAAACCTTTGCTTTTGTTTACATATGAATTTACTTTCGATTTCTGGTCGACATCATCAGATGGAAAAACCATTTATATACAACTCTGTCTAAAATCAAATAACGACAAAGATCGCCTCAGTACAGTATACTGTAATTAGCTAGAGACTGCACAGTTGCCATATTCAATGCAAGGTATCATGATACCTGTTGAAATTTCTTGGAATTGCAATTTTGTTTTTCGATGAAAATTTGTGGTATCGAGAGATTTGTGCATGTCTGTCAAGCTTGGAAACCATCTTCAATAAAAAATGCAGACAGTGTTGTCCTTTTCCAAAATGCAGTCCTATCGCTGCCCTCGAAAGTGTTTTGAATGCCTAGCTTTGTTATTGAATATCTGAAGCACGTTCGGCCACGAGTTGTTCTTGGGAAATATTATTTTATTATCAGTTCTGGTACGAATACGATAGCAGACTTTCAGGATCCAGTGTAGCTGGAATTCCAGCGGAGAATAGCTAATTTTATGATTTTTATATTTATGTGCTATTCTCCGCTGGAAGTTTAAATGAGCTTTTCCTTGCAGTCGTTCGCAACAGATTTTGAATACGAAAGGCATGGACGTTCTAAAAGCACTAAATACCTGCCCTAACAATGCCTGCCCTAACAATGTAATTGCGATTCCAATTTGGAGCTGGTCATCCCTTCTACAATTCTAGATAAAATTACAGTGCATTTCATGCCTAAAAGGCAATTATTATCAACGAACCCTCTCCTTTTTCTCGCAAAACATGCCAGTTGGGGAATACCCCACAGTTGTGACGTTTTGGTTTTATACGCACTGAAAATAATCAAAATATGGAACTCGACAATTTAAAACGGACTGGCATTTCCAAATTATCACACACAACAAAACAGGACTGTGTTTGAGCCTTGTATTTCTAAATATTGAAGACATTCGGTGTTCATGTGTGTGTGTGTGTGTGTGTGTGTGTGTGTGTGTGTGTGTGTGTGTGTGTGTGTGTGTGTGTGTGTGTGTGTGTGTGTGTGTGTGTGTGTGTGTGTGTGTGTGTGTGTGTGTGTGTGTGTGTAGTGGTGGTGGTGGTGTGGGGGAGGGGGGTGCTCACGAGGTGTGTTTGTTACAAGGGCAACAGTCACAAACAGTATTGGGGGTCCCTCCAAGAAAAGTTTAAATCTGCTATTAAATAGAGCCTTCTTGCAGCTTTTAGGATGAAAATTCACGTTATTTTTTGTCCGTCAAATGCCGTTTTAAGCTGCATGTTTCATATTTACAAATTCATAGGTGGTCATTTAGTGACACAGAGTTATAGCTTTTGGCTGCACAATTCTTCTTGTTTATTACGTCAAGCTGACCTAATAAGGTTATCACCCAAGAACCGTTGGTCAAATACTGAGAACCATTTGATGCCATTTGATAGAGACCCTTCCAAACATTTTAGTACTATACGACGCGGAACTTTGGGGTAACCTATGAGTCATAGACTCCCTGGCCAGGCCCAGGTTGGCAAAAGTTCTGGGTCTTGGGATTACTAACACACACACACTGTCAAATCGGCCATGAACACAGTCGAAACTATACTTATATGACTTATAAGAAGACAATGAAAATTAGGCAAAGACAGAGTCAAATTGACCCATCATCACAAAAGAACATTTTTTTCTTTTCTACTGCTTTCTCGAAATATCTCCTGGGAACCCCCATCTCTGATGAGCTCCATTGACAGCATTTCAAGAGAAAGAGGAAAAGCTTGTTGGGCCCAAATTGTACTCCTGAAAGATATGAGTGACAACCATAAACAATATACTGCGTGGCTGAGAATGAAATCAATCATTTCTGATTTCCAAAAGCACCCTTGCCACAAAAAAGCCATAACGGACCTAAACATCGAAGGTCGCCAGAAATGGACTCAATATTTCTAAGATAAAAATTTGTGAACGTAGAAGGCCGAGACCAATATGCAGCCTTCATCAAATCGGTAATAGTAACACTATTAGCATAAGCCCAAAATGTAGACAGCACTCTTACTTCATGCGCCGAAATCTTAAGCACAGACTGCTGAGTTGAAGATAATTTTTCATAAGCAGTACAGATAGTTAATTGAATCCACCTAGCAATAGAATGGACTGTAATGTCCCTTTTATTTAGCAGCAGAGACAGAAAGAAACGTTTACATCCCTTTCTGATAAACTCAGATCTACATTTGTAAAAACGTATAGCTCTAACAGGACCAAGTAAAGGCCTATGCCCGTCTGAAGAGGGAAGAGCCTCAATAACAATAGGTTCCGGATACTTATTAGGAGCCTGATTCTTGGCCAAAAATCCAACATTAGTAGTCAAGGTAACAGTATTACCTATACTACGATAGTGAGAATCATCAACAGATAATGCATGAAGCTCACTAACTCTTCTAGCAGAAGAGAAGGCTAAGAGAAAAGCTGTCTTATAAGATAAGAATTTTAACTCCACTGTATGAAGAGGCTCAAATGGCACATCTTTTAGCATAAGAAGAACCCCAGCTAAATTCCACTTAGGAATTAATCTAAGGGTTCTAGGTCTATTTATCGAAAAGTTTTTCGCTAACTTAGATAAAGAGACATTACCCGGTAGATTCCAATCTGTAAACTATCATGATGTGCATAGGTATCAACAGAATGATCCCTACATCACCGTGAGAAAACCTTCCACTTGGCAGCATAACTTAGCGAAGAGGAGGTCCTCCTACAGTTGAAAATTGCATCCACTGCCCGTCCTGTATATGCTTGCCGTGCAAGAAGGACCGCACAACCTACATACGTGAAGGTTGAGGCCTTGCGGGTTGTGGTGCAGTGTGCGCGATTTCCCCTGCGAAAGAAGGTCCTCCCGTGGAGGACGCTTCCGCGGAATGTCCCAGAACAGACACCTGAGTAGATTTATCCATGGTCTCTGGGGTGACAGAGATGCTACCAACAGAATCTTGCAGTGAGATTGCTTGATTTTAGCAATATCTGCTGAATAAACGGAGCTGGAGGATACGCGTATCCTATCATTCCATCCCAAGAGATCGAGAGAGCGTCTACTGCAAACGCTCAAGGATCTGGGCATGGCGACACATACGTCTGCAACTGATTGTTGAGATGCGTCACAAATAAGTCTATGATTGGACGATCCCATTGGTAGCAAATCTGAGTGAATACTCGTTGTTGAGAGTCCATTCTGACGGCAACATGCGATCTTTCCGAGAAAGGAAGTCTGCTAGAACGTTCAGACGAGCTGGTATATGGCGGACCGATAGACGAACTTGATGCTCTAGGACAAACAGAAGGATCCTTTCCATTAAATTGAATAACGGAGTGGAATGAGTGCCTCCCTGGTTCCGAATGTACGCTACTACTGTCGATTGTCAGACAGAATTTGAACATACGAATTCTGAATAATGTTCATCCAATGATGATCCACTGACATAGCGCAAGCCAAATTGACATCATCTCTTTGATGTTTATGTACTTGTTAGGAACTGCGGATCCCCAAGACCCTGGCACCTCGATTCCATTAGGCTCAGAGTTGCACCCCAACCTGTTTGACTCGCACCCGTCATTATCGTAAAACTCTGATCCGGCAGTTGCAGTGGTACTCCTTGAGTTAACCACGGAATATCTGCCCAAGTCTGAATCTCTTGTTTCACTTGATTCGACAAGACAATGTTCGATTCGAGTGAATGAGTCTTCACACTCCAATTCTAAGATAAAATATCTGTGGAGTGGACGAGTGCGTAGCCGCTCCATCGGAATAAGATCCACAGCGGGTCCACACAAACCTGTCAGTCTCATGAATTCTCTCACTGTTACTACATCTGAGTGAAGATAAAAGCGAGCGTAACAACTGACTAATATCGCTCTGGTTAACGGCAGACGAACGAGATTGTTGTGCATCTCTAAGCTCATTCCCACATGGGTGAATGATTAGGACGGCACTAGATCTGACTTCTTTTCGTTTACTATGAAACCGAGACGTCGGAGCAATTGAAGCAGACTCTGAACATCATTCTGAAGCGTTAACTAGCTGCCGTAACCCTGAAGAATGTCGTCCAAGTAGGCCGACATTAGCACAGACAAATGAGCTCGGAAATGAGTCATTACCGAGATCATTATTGGAGTGAAGGCCCAGGGCACTAGGTTCAGACCAGAGCATCATTGCTCGGAACTGAAAACAACTCCCGGGACAGCAATGCGAAGGTACTTTCTAAACGCCGGATGTACCATGACGTAAAAGTACGTATCCTTGAGATCTATGCTCACAGCATAACCATTCACTCGAGAGCTCGCTCTGACCGATCGGATGGTCTCCATATAAAACTTTGGAGCCACGATCAGCTCGTTTATCCAGCTCAGATCTATATCTGGACGAAACAAGCCGTCTGATCTTGGAACCAGGAACAGATGACTGCAGAAAACTGGAGATTCCTGGTTTTCTATGATGTCTATAGCGTTCTTGTCCAGAAGAGATTGAACTTCTGATAGAAGCGAATCTCTCTTCTGGACTTCAAGTTAACGGAGGTTTTTCCTTGAAGGACTAGTTAAGACCTTTGGAAATAACCCCTTGCACCCATGGGTCATCCGTAATTGACAACCAATTGGTTAAGAATCTTGACAGCCTTCAACCCATTGGAATGCAATAGAGGTTAGACCATCACCTCCTGGCCCTGCGAGGATTGCGGAAGGAGAAACCACGTCCTCCACGACACGCCCCTCGCCCAGTCAACCTAGGGGAGTCTGACCCAATATATCGGCCAGCATTACAACCCCTACGTGAGTCGCTACTCTGACGGTCTCTGGAATAAGACGTAGAGGTTTTCTTAGATCCTCTATAGAAACTTCCTTTGGACGGATTCGCCCCCGAAGAACCTGCCTTGCTCCTCCCTACTGAGTCCGACTTTTTCAAAGCGGAATAAAAGCAATATAACATCGAAGAGAAGCTCTCCTGAGACCGGAGCGACTGGAAGAGAGTTTTTTCACCTTACTATCCACTCCTGTGGATGCAGCCAGGGCAGCATCATGTATAACTAACTCCATATTGCCACTGAAATGGCGGAGTTATACGTAGAATATGCTATAGCCCTCGAAAGAACTCTTAAGGAAGTTTGAACATCCTGGAATTCTTTCGCTTCGAGACGTAGCGATAATGCTCTGGTAAGGTGATCTGAGTGAGATAATGCGTCTAAATTAATTCTATTAGACAATATTGTTGTCTCCAGTATACTGTAGTCAATAGACATGGACGCCGGCAATGACAATTCCAGGTGTTCAGCCTAGTCGTCCAAACGCAGAGGAACTCTTAGCACCCCTTGTCCTGCCATTTCAAATTTATGTCTAGCATTGATGAAAGGCAGCTGTATAGCATTAGGCGATAAGAAACTGGATTTGCCAGTCCTAGAGGCTAGCTTGAATATAGCGTCATTCAAAAGTTCAAATGTCCGTGACATTTCTGGACTGGGTCGGAAGCTCAGGGACAGTGTCCCTAATCCGGCCAAGAAAGTCTGTGTCCGGTGACGCTTTCAGTTTCTTATCAGGTAACACAACATTTTTGTCCAGAGAAACAACTTCTAAAAGGTGATGCCGGATGAAATCTACGGCCACCTTAAGTTGTTCAGAAAGGGAAAATTTCAACTGTACTGATTCCCTTTTACCATCCGCCTGGACCACATAATAATCTTGGTCGTCCCTTACTGACTCTGCAGGGGAGCGAACCGACCCAGCTTGCTCAGATAGATTCTTTACTGAAAAAGTTTCTGATAGCTGCTGGGATGCGGCGATGAATTGAACTATCTGTGATAGCAAGTCCGTCACAGAGGCCTGTGGAGCCGCGGTTTTACCTAATTTAGCCGCTGGAAGCTCCAGGGATGTTAATTCCTGCATATTTCTGATATGCGAACGTTCCAACTGGACGGCCTCATGTCCTTGGCTAGCGCATGGCGTGACCTGGTCGACGTGGACTCCCTGGTCGGCAAAGCAGGCTGGATATCTGTGGTCACATAGCCAAGGTGCAGTCGTGTGTGCTGACATGAGGATGAGGAAGCCAATAGACAAGCCGCATCGGACTGTCTATGTGACGGAGCGTCCCGAGCCGGAGGAGTGGATGTATGCTCTGACTAACGAACGTTACATACAACAACATCTCGGGCCAGATGTTGTTGTAAGAGAAAGGGGGCCTCTCTATCGCTAGCTACCGGACCGACAGGCTTCCTCCGTACTATCCTCGGATCCGTCGTCGCTGGGTGTGCACGTTCAATGTTTATAGTGCTCGCATCACCCGAATTCCTTCCCTGGACCGCAACAGACAAACCCAGCTGCCGAGCCATTTGATGAATGGTCGCTACACCAGGCGAGCTAGCGGACGACAACTCCATCAAACCTCTTGGGGACCTCTTAGGCATTTGTCGTATTTCATGAGCACTTAGCCGCTAGCTCTTTGTTAGACTGCGACGAAGGAGGCACACTTCTTGAAGACATCACGGAAACATCACCCTGTTCTTGTTCCTCTGAAAAAAAGACTGAAAAACTAGAGTGACCCTGCGGAGAGAGGACCGGCATGGACCTCGCACCGCTAACAATATACCGTGACACACGTCTTCAACGTTTGTCATCCCAATTGACACACACTGAGCAAGAATTAGTGCGAGTACATTGACTACAAGAAACACAATGAACATGAGAATCAGAGGAAGACTTCCTCGCATTACAATTTGAACAATATTCTTTCATCATGAAAAAATATAAACAGTCATAGTACTCGCACTAACCCTTGAAAACAAAGATACATAACATAATATAAACCATTATATCATTTCGAAAAAATGATTCAAAAGAATAAAAAAAATTTCGAAAAAATTCCAGAAGAGCCCAAGTTCCCAATGGGAACAATGAGCCCAAATGGATCCCAAAAAAGCCTAAGTGTGGACAAAAATTTTAAAACATATTTAAAAATTAATGTAACACTTACAGACAATATTAATGTATCTGGCTATGAGCAGAACTAAACAGAAGACAAGTAATCACTATCAGAAGTAACCGTTGTCAACGTAAACAAAAGTGTACAAAAACCAGAAACATGACTCCGGGCACTGTAAACATGGCCCAAAATCAGTTACCAAATTAAACACTATCCGATGTAAAACAGAGAAGAAACTGCAGTACATCAGATGGTAGATGCAGACCATAATGCCTAACCACCCTAGGGTGAGGACGTAAGCATGGGGGAAAAACAGAATAATTATTCTGTTACCAAGCTAAAACTCCCAAGAAATTTTAGTAAAAAAAATTACAAAAATTATGCCAAAAGCATGGGAGAATAGCAAGGGGGGTATTAAGGAAAGGGAGAGGGGAAACACTGAACAAACAATGGTAAATTCATAGCCAGAATGACATCAGGCTCATGCCCCGAAATTAGGGAACATGAAATAATTTCATAAAAAAGTTAAAAAATTTATAGTAATTTATATATTTTTTATACTTACCAATGACCCAGACATAGCTGGTGCTAACTCTTAAAAATATAGGGCCAAACACAAATTTTGCCCCCCAATCCCCAAAATTTGCATCTAAAACCAAAGAAAACATGTCCTGAATGGCCCTCCATACTTCACCTCTACTGCGCATGCGCAGTGTCAAGGACGTCCCGAAATTGGCGCCATTAATCATTCTTATAACAAGTTCCTGGAAAGCGCTATGTACTCAGCGGGGAGGTATGAGTTCCCAACTCCTGGGAGGGCCATCCCCGTCTGGGTCATTGGTAAGTATAAAAAATATATAAATTACTATATATTTTTTAACATTTTTATACTGTACCAATGACCCAGACATAGCTGAATAGCAAAAAGGCTGGAGGGCCTAGGACATAGAGCAAGTTCAAATAAGCTCAATTATATAAAATAGAGTCATCCCCTCGAGGGGAAAAGGAGTATTAGGCCTTACATGTATCTTTCTTATTTATGATAAATTAGAAAGACACAACACCTTCCAAAATTGAGCATCATAACATCCATGTACTCTATTAATATCCAGTATAATCCTTATACTAATAATTTTTAAAGTAAGCCAATAAATAAAGTTAGTCTAGAGAATAGAGACTCTTTATACTCCTTAAAAGTGTCTGAGGATTGTATAATAACGCCCGTTTGACACGTGATATATTCAAAAGCTATACTTTAAAAACTATGACCTGAATGAATTTTTAAAACATAAACTTATCACTTAAAAGCCATCCCAGTAAAGCTCAGAATTACGAACTCCAGAGGAGGTATCCCCTTGTTTTCATAATAAAACAGGTGACCCAAGGGAACACCCTCCCCCCCCCCCTTCTCCTTGCCCTGGGTCAAATAGCCCAGAGCGAAGAGGGCAGCAGGACGGAGTCACTGCCGGAACAGAAAGCCTACCTAGCTATAGTAGCAACTGTTAAGTGAATGACATTCTGAGCAGTAGATAATAGACCTAACAATGGAGGCCTCCAGAAATGGACTCAATATTTCTGAGATAAAAATTCATGAATGTGGATGGCTGAGCCCAATGAGCAGCGATCATAAAATCTATAATAGCGACACTATTAATGTAAGCCCAAGATGTAGAAAGAGCTCTTACTTCATGAGCCGAAATCTCAAGCACAAACTGCTGAGTCAATGATATACCATAAGCAGTACCGATAGTTAATTGAATCCATTAGCAATAGAATGGAGCGTAATGTCCTTCTATTAGGCATCCAAGACAGAAGAAGCTTACGTCCGTACTAATAAACTGATATCTGTTTATAAATACGTAAACTCTAACCGGACAGAGTAAAGGCCTATGTCCGTACGAAGACGGAAGGACCTTAATAACAATAGGTTCCGGATATTATTAGGAGCCTGACTCTTTACTAAAAATCCAACCTAAGTAGTAAAGGAAGTAGTGTTTCCGACACTACGAAAGTGAGAATCGTCCACTGATAGTGTATGAAGCTCACTGACTCCTCAGTAAAGAGAAGACTAACAGAATTACTGTCTTAAAAGGTCAGAATTTGAAAACTACTGTATCCAGAGGCTCAAATGATTACTTAGCTAAATAAGAACCGAAGCTAAATTCTGTATAGGAATTAAATCTAAAGATTCTAGGTCTATTTATCGAAAAGTTTCTAACTGACTTAGATAAAGAGACATAAGACTCAATTGTAAACTATCATAGAGTGCATAGGTATGAGATAACAGAGACCTATAACCTTAATAGTAACAGAATGCAGTTGATCTTGTCAAACAAGTAAACTAGAAAGTTGCAATGTCTAGTATGGGGGGATCAAAAATATCAACATAATGATCCCTACACCAACGACGGAAGAGCCTCCACTTTAGCCGCATAGTATAGCGAAGAAGAGGTTCTCCTACAGTAAGAAATCGCGTCCATAGCTTGTCAAGAACAATGCTTGCCGTGCAAGAAGGACCACACAACGGAATACGTGAAGGTTGAGACCTTGCGGGTTGTGATGAAGTTGACACGATTTCCCCAGCAAAAGAAGATCCTCTCATGGAGGAAGTTTTCACAGTAGACACCTGAGTAAATTTACCCATGGTCTCTGTGAAGACAGAGATGCTATCAACAGAATTGTATTGTGGATGTTTATCTTAGCAAAACTTGCTGAATCAACAGCGCTGGAGGATACGCATATCCTATCATTCCGTCCTATTAGATCAATAGAGCGTTAACAACATAAGCTCAGGGATCCGGACATGCAAACACATACGTCTGCAATTGAAAGTGAGTTGTGTCGCAAATAAATTATCATTGGGCGCTCCCATTGATAGCAAATCTGATTGAATACTTGTTTGTTGAGAGTCCATTCTGACGGCAACAAGCGACCCTTACGTGAAAGGGAGTCTGCTAATACAATCAGACGACCCGGAATATGACGGACCAAAGCAGAACTTGGTGTACTATAACAAACAGAAGGATTCTTTCCGTTAAATTGAATAACGGAATCGAATGAGTGCCTCCCCGGTTCCGGAGATGCGCAACTACTGTCGTATTATCGGACAGGATTTGGATATGCGTTTCTGAATAATGTTCATCCAATGACATAGTGCAAGCCTAAATAACATCATTCCCTGGAAGTTAAGTGCTTGCCTAGAAACTGCGGAACCCAAAGACCCTGGCACTTCGAATCCGTTGGGGTCAATATTGTACCCCAACCTGTTTGACTGGCATCCGTCATAATCATAAAACTCGGATCCGGCAACTGCAGTGGCACTCTCTGAGTCAACCACCGAATGTTTGCCCCAGTCTGAATCTCTTGCTACACTTGATAGACAAGAGAACATGTATATCGAGCAATTCATAGATTGCTGAAAAATTGCCGTCGAAGAGAAGCTTCTCCGAGACCGAAGCGACTCTGAGAGAGTTCTTCACCTTACTATCCACGCGCGTGGACGTAGCTAGGGCTGCGTCACGTCTAACCAACTCCAGGTTGCCACTATACGTGGAAAAACTACTGCCCTTGAAAGAAATCACATTGAGGATCATATCCTGGAATTCTTTCTCTTGAAGACATAATGATAACGCCTCAGTAAGGTGATCTACGTATGATAAAGCGTCTAAGTTAAGTCTATTAGACATCATTGTCGTTTCCAACATCGTGGTTGGAATTGACATAGACGGCGAAAAAGATAATTCCCAGTCTTCAGCCCCGCTGTCTAGACGCATATGAACTCTCGGTATGCCCTGTTCTGCCAATATAGATTATTTCCTAGAATTGATAAAAGGCAGAATAGAGCATTGCGGACAAGAAACTAGACTATCATGCTTGGTAGCAAGCTTATATATAGCGTCGTTAAATAATTCGAATGTTCTAATGACATTATTGGACAGTGTCGGTAAGTCAGGGACAATGTCCCTGAACCGATCCAAAACTCCGTGTCCAATGACGCTATTAGTCTCTTATCCAGCATCGCAGCAATGTAGTCCGACGAAACAACCTCTGGAAGATAATGCCAGAAGAAATGTATGGCAGCTTCTGTTGTTCCGAAAGGGAAAGCTCGAAATCGTCCGAATCCCTTTCGCCATCCTGTCGGACCCTATAAAGTGTTCGGTCGTCCGAACCTGATGCAACAGCGGAGCGCACCGACCCAGCGCCGTCGGATAATTCCTGATCCGACCGAGAATCTGTCAATTGCTGGGATGCTGCGATAAACTGTGCTATTTTGGATAGCACGTCCGTCACTGAGGCCTGTGGAGAAGCAGTCTTACAATGCATTGCCGCTGGAAGCTCCATGTTCGTTACCCCGTGCATACTTCTATTATGCGAGCAAACGGAGTATATAGGCCTCGTGTCCCTTGGCTACCGGATGGCATGATCTGTTCGCCGTGGAATCACTGAATGACGAAGCTGGCCGGATACTTGAGGTCACATAGCCAATGTGCAGTCGTGTGTGCTGCTGTGAGGATGAGGAAGCATTATCGACAGTCTCTCGGACTGTCAATATAACGGAGCGCCCCGAGCGGCGGACATATGCTCCGAATGCGAAATGTCTGTACCACAACATCCGGTCCCATATGTTGTTGTACGAGAGAGGGACCTCTCACGCTCGCAGCCCGGACGGACCTGGACGAGCTAGGAACCGGACTAACAGGCTTCCTCCGATCTGTCCTCTAATCCGTCGTCACTGGGTGTGTACTAAAGTTATTATAGTGCTCGCATCACCCAAAACTCCTTCCTAGACCGCAACGGACGAACCCGACGGCCGAACCATTCGATGAATGGACGCTACACCGGGTGAGCTAGCGAATGTCAACTCCGTCGATCCTACTAGGGACCTCTTAGGCGATTGACATATTCCATGAGCACTTATTGCCGCTCGCTCTTCATTAACTATGACGACAGAGGCACACTTCTGAAAGACATCTCCGTAGCTTTGCGAACAAGAAACCAGACATGCTTGTTAATAGCAAGCATATAATAATATATATAGCGTCGTTCAATAATTCGAAAGTTTGTGTGACATTATTGGACTGTGCCGGAACTGAGGGACGATGTCCCTGAACCGAACCAAAAAATTCTGTGTCCACCGACGCTATCAGTTTCTTATCCGGCATCGCAGCATTCTGGTCCGACGAAAGAACCTCTAGAAGATAAAGTCAGATGACATACACAGCAGCTTATGTTGTTCCGAAAGGGAAAGCTCGAAATCCTCCGAATCCCTTTCGACATCCCGTCGGACCGGATGAAATTTTCGGACGTCCGTACCTGCTTCCGCAGAGCGTCCCGACCCAGCGTCGTCGGATAATACATGATGCGACAGATTCTGTCGTTGCTGGGATGCTGCAATAAGCTGTGCTATTTGGGATAGCACGTCCGTCACCGAGGTCTGTGCAGTAGCGGTCTTACGATGCTTTGCCACTGGAAGCTCCGTGAACATTGACTCCCGCACACTTTCTTATGCGAACGTCCGGAGTCTGCAGGCCTCGTGTCCCTGGCTACCGGATG
This sequence comes from Pictodentalium vernedei, assembly GCA_031216915.1. Taxonomy (NCBI): domain Eukaryota; kingdom Metazoa; phylum Mollusca; class Scaphopoda; order Dentaliida; family Dentaliidae; genus Pictodentalium; species Pictodentalium vernedei. Next base: position 230,150,449 of record CM062297.1, on the reverse strand, counting down.
GTGTGACCTGGTCGCCGATGATTCTTTGATTGGCGAAGCTGACTGGATATCCGAGGTCACGTAGCCAAGAGCGGTCGTGTGCGCTACCATGAGGATGAGGAAGCCTTATTGACAGTCTCTCCGGACTGACTATATATCGGAGCGTCCCGAGCGGCGGACGTATGCTTCGAATGCGAAACATTTTGTACCACAATATCTGGGGCGAGATGTTGTTGTACGAAAGAGGGGCCTCTCTCGCTCGCAGTCCGGATGGACCTGGACGAGCTATGAACCAGACTAAAAGGCTTCCTCCGTTCTCTCCTCTAATCCGCCGTCACTGGGTGTGCATTTGGTTGATTTATAGTGCTCGCATCACCCACAACTCCTTCTAGACCGCAACGGACGAACCCGGCTGCCGAACCATTCGATGAATGGATGCTACACCGGGCGAGCTAGCGGACATCAAAGGCCGTCGAACCTACTAGGGTCCTCTTAGGCAATTGACGTATTTACATGAGCACTTTTCCGCTAGCTCTTCATTAATTGTGACGACGGAGGCACACTTTTGGAAGACATCATGGATACATCACCCTGTTCTTGATCGTCTGAAATAGAGATTGATAAAGTAGAGTGACCCTGCAGGGAAAGGACCGGAATGGCCAATTCCCCACTAACATACCGTGACACGCGCTTCCCATGTTGTCATCGAAATTAACACATACAGAACAGGAGTTAGTGCGAGTACGCTGACTACATTATACAATGATTATGAAAGTCAGAGGAAGATTCCTCTTATTACAATTGAACAATATCCTTTCATTGTGAAAAGAAAACAAAGTCCTAGTACTCACACCAACCCCTGACAATCAAAATACATAATAAGTAACGTTGAGCCCCAATGGATCCCAAGCCTAAGTGTGGACAAAAATTCTAAAAATATTTTAAACAATTTATGCAACACTTACGAACAATAATAATGTATCTAGTTATGATTAAATTAACATCAAGATATTATTTTCAAGAAATCCCCCCTCACACAGAGGGCTGTTGTAAAAGTAAACAAAAAGTGTAAAAACACCAGAACAAGACTCCAGGCACCCTGGCCCAAAATCAGTTACCAATAATACACTATCTGATGCAAAACAGAGACTTCCAGGGAAGAAACTGCAGAACATCAGATGGTAGATGCAGAACACTACGCCTAACCACCCATAGGTGAAGACGTAAACATGGGGAAAAGAACAGAATTCATTCTGTTATCCAGCTAAAACTCCCAAGAAATTTTAGTAATAAAATTACAGAAAATATGCCAAAAGCATGGGAGAATAGCAAGAGGGGACTTAAAGGAAAGGGAGAGAGGAAAACACTGAACAAGCAGTGTAACTTGAAAACAAGAATGACCACAACAGGCTGTTGCCTCGAAAATAGGTAACTTAACATAATTTCATTAAAAAAATTTTAAGTTACAGCCCTGATAATTTTCTGTCACTCATTTTTCCTCTCCTCCTTCTATATCCTCCTTAGAATCACCATTTCTCTAATATTTATGTGTCTGGCATCATTTAAACTGAGATTTACAAGCACAAAGATCAGTCAGATGTTAACTGATGAAGGGCCGAACAAAGAATGATTAATGGCACCAATTTCGGGACGTCCTTGACACTGCGCATGCGCAGTAGAGGTGAAGTATGGAGGGCCATTCAGGACATGTTTTCTTTGGTTTTAGATGCAAATTTTGGGGATTGGGGGGCAAAATTTGTGTTTGGCCCTATATTTTTAAGAGTTAGCACCAGCTATGTCTGGGTCATTGGTACAGTATAAAAATGTTAAAAAATTTATAGTAATTTATATATTTTTTATACTTACCAATGACCCAGACATAGCTGGTGCTAACTCTTAAAATATAGGGCCAAACACAAATTTTGCCCCCCAATCCCCAAAATTTGCATCTAAAACTAAAGAAAACATGTCCTGAAAGGCCCTCCACACCTCGCCCCCACTGCGCATGCGCAGTGTCAAGGACATTCCGAAATTGGCGCCATTTATCATTCTAATAACCAGTGCCTGGTAAGCGCTATGTACTCAGCGGGGAGGCAAGAGTTCCCAACTCCTGGGAGGGCCATCCCCGTCTGGGTCATTGGTAAGTATAAAAAATATATAAATTACTATAAATTTTTTAACATTTTTATACTGTACCAATGACCCAGACATAGCTGAATAGTAAAAAGGCTGGAGGGCCAAGGACATAGAGCAAAATGGAATACGCTCAATAAAATAAAATAGAGTCATCCCCTGTAGGGAAAAGAAGTAATAGGCCTTACATGTATCTTTCTTATTTATGATAAATTAGAAAGATACAACACCTTCCAAAAATTGAGCTTCATACATCCATGTACTCTATTAATATCCAATAATCCTTATACTAATAATTTTTAAAGTAAGCCAATAATAAAGTAAGTCTAGAGAATAGAGACTCTTATACTCTTAAAAGTGTGTGAGAATTGCATAATCATGTCCGTTGACAAATGCAATATTCAAAAGCTATACTTTAAAAACTAAGACTTGAATGAATTTTATAAACTTAAACTTCTCACTAAACAACCATCCCAATAACAGCTCAGAATTACTAACTCCGGAGGAGGTATCCCCTTGTTTTCATAGTAAAAACAGGTGACCCAAGGGAACACCCTCCCCCCCCCCTTTTTCTTGCCCTGGGTCAAATAGCCCAGAGCGAAGAGGGCAGCCGAACGGAGACACTGCCGAAACAGACAGCCTACCTAGCTATAGTAGCAACTGTTAAGTGAATGACATTCTGAGCAGTAGATAAAAGACCTAACAATAGAGGCCTCCAGAAATGGACTCGATATTTCTGAGATAAAATTCATGAATGGATGGCTGAGCGCAATGAGCAGCCTTCAAAAATCTATAATAGCAACACTATTAATGTAAGCCCAAGAAGTAGAAGAACTCTTACTTCATGAGCCGAAATCTTAAGCACAACTGCTAAGCCAATGATATACCATAAGCAGTACGCTAGTTAATAGAATCCATTAACAATAAAATGGAGCGTAACGTCCTTCTACTAGACATCAAAGACAGAAGAAGCTTACGCCCTAGTAATAAACAGATATCTGTTTATAAATACATAAACTGTACCCGGAAAGAGTAAAGGCCTATGCCCATACGAAGACAGAAGGACCTTAAAATAAAAGGTTCCGGATAATAGGAGCCTAACTCTTATGCAACAATCCAACCTAAATAGTAACGGAAGTATTGATTCCGAAACTATGAAAGTGAAAATCATCCATCGATAGTGCATGAAACTCACTGACTCTACAGTAAAAGAGAAACCAACAGAATTACTGTCTAAAAGGTCAGAATTTGAAAACTACTGTTTCCAGAGGCTCAAATGATTACTTAGCTAAATAAGAACCGAAGTTAAAATCCGTATAGGAATTTAATCTAAAGATTCTAAGTTTATTTATCAAAAAGTTACTAACTGACTTAGATAAAGAGACAAAAGACTCAATTGTAAACTATCGTAGAGTGCATAGGTATGAGGTAACATAAACCTATAACCTAAATAACAACAGGCTGCAGTAGATCTTGTGAAACAAGTATACTAAAAACTAGCAATGCGTAGTATGGAGGGATCAACCATATGAACATAATGATCCCTTCACCACGACGGAAGAGCCTCCACTTTAGTCGCATAGAATAGCGAAGAAGAGGATCTCCTATAGTAAGAAATCGCGTCCAAAGCTCGTCCAGTACAGTGCTTACAATGCAATACGGACCACACAACGGAATACATGAAGGTTGCGACCTTGCTGGTTGTGATAAAGATGACACGATTTACCCAGTGAAAAAAGATCCTCACATAGAGGAAGATTTCACGTTAAGATCCACAGTAGACAAGAGAGTAAATTACTCATGATCTCTGTGAAGATAGAGATGCTATCAACAGAAATGTATTGTGGTTGTTTATCTTAGCAATACCTGCTAAAACAACAGCGCAGGAGGATACGCGTATCCTATCATTCCGTCCTATAGATCAATAGAGCGTTAACAGTATTAGCTCAGAGATCTGGACAAGCCAACACATACGTCTGCAATTGATTAGCAAGCTGTGTCATAAATAAAACATCATTGGGCGCTCCCATAGATAGCAAATCTGATTAAATACTTGTTTGTTGAGAGTCCATTCTGACAGCAACAAGCGACCCGTAAGAGAACGGGAGTCCGATAAAACAATCAGACGACCCAGAATATGACGGACCAAAACTGAACTTGGTGTACTATAACCAACAGACGGATTCTTTCCATTAAATTGAATAACGGAAAGGAAAGAGTGCCTCCCTGGTTCCGGAGATACGCCACTACTGTCGAATTAAAGGACAGGAATTTGGGCATGCGTTTCTGAATAATGTTCATGCAATGACATAAAGCAAGCCTAAAAAACATTATTCCGCGGAAGTTAAACTGATAGCTAAAAGACTGCGGAACCCAAAGACCCTGGCACTTCGAATCCGTAGGGATCAGTATATATCCCAATCTGTTTGACTGGCAACCGTCATAACAGCCACACTAGGGTCCGGCAACTGCGGCGGCACTCTCTGAGTCAACCACCGAATGTTTGCCCCAGTCTGAATCTCTTGTAACACTAGATAGACAAGAGAATGTATAAATCAAGCAATTCATGGATTGCCGGAAAGTTGCCGTCGAAGAGAAGCTCCTCCGAGAACGAAGCGACTCTGAGAGAGTTCTTAACCTACTATCCACGCGTGGATGTAGCTAGGGCTGCATCACGTCTAACCAACTCCAATCAGCCACTGAAGGGCGGAGTTATACGTGAACAAACTACTGCCCTCAAAAGAAATTACATTGAGAATAATATCCCGTAAATCTTTTCTTGAAGACGTAATGATAACGCCTCAGTAAGGCGGATTACGTATAATAAAGCGTCTAAGTTAAGTCTACTATACATAATGTCGTTCCCAACATTGAAATTGGAAAAGACATAAACGGCGAAAAAGAATATATGCAGTCTTTAATCACACCGTCTAGACGCATATGAACTCTCGGTATGCCCTGCTCTGCCAAAATAAACTATATGTAAAAAAGATAAAATGGCAGAAATGAGCCACGCGGACAAGAAACTAAACTATCATGCTTAGTAGCAGACTTGTATATATATATATATAATATATAGCGTCGAAAAATAAAACACATGTTGTAATGACAATATTGGACTGCGTCGGTAAGTCAGAGACAAAGTCCCTGTACCGATCGAAAAATCCGAGTCCAATGACGCTATAAGTCTCTTATCCAAGATCGCAGCAATGAAGTCCGAAAAATAATCACTGGAAGAAATGCCAGCAGATATGAAAGGCATCTTCCGATACTACTAAAGGGAAAACTCGAAATCTTTCGAATCCCTTTCGCCATCCTGTCGGACCCTATAAAACGTTCGGTCGTCCGTAGCTTGATGCAACCGCGGACCGCACCGACCCAGCGCCGTCGGATAATTCCTGATTCGACCGAGAAACCGTCAATTGCTGGGATGCTGCGAAACAACTGTGCTAACTCGGATAGCACGTCCGTCACTGAGGCCTGAGGAGCAGCGGTCTTACGATGCATTGCCGCAGGAAGCTCCGAGATCGTTACCCCGTGCATACTTCCAATATGCGAGCGAACAGAGTGTATAGGCCTCGTGTCCCTTGGCTACCGGATGGCGCGACCTATTCGCTGTGGAATCACTGAATGCCGAAACTGATCGGATACTCGAGGTCACGTAGCCAATGTGCGGTCGTGTGCCCTGCTGTGAGGATGAGGAAGCATTAAAGACAGTCTCTCGGACTGTCAATATAACGGAGCGCCCCGAGCAACGGACATATGCTCCGAATGTAAAATATCTGAACCACAACATGCGGTCCCCTATGTTGTTGGCTTCCTCCGATCTGTCCTCAATCTGCCGTCACTGGGTGAGTACTAAAGTAATTAAAGTGCTCGCATCACCCAAATCTCCTTCCTAGACCGCAACGGACGAACCCGGCAGCCGAACCATTCGATGAATGTACGCTACACCGGGTGAGCTAGCGAATGTCACTCCGTAAGCGATAGACATATTCCATGAGCACTTATTGCCGCTAACTCTTCATTAACTATGACGACAGAGGCACACTTTTGAAAGACATCTCCATAACTCTTCGAACAAGAAACCAGAAATGCTTGGATAGCAAGCATAAAATAATAATATATATAGCGTCGTTCAATAATTCGAAAGTTTGTGTGACATTATTGGACTATGTCGGAACTGAGGGACGATGTCCCTGAACCGAACCAAAAATTTCTAAGTCCACCGACGCTATCAGTTTCTTATCCGGCGTCGCAGCATATGTTGTTCCGAAAGGGAAAGCTTGAAATCCACCGAATCCCTTTCGGTATCCCGTCGGACCGGATGAAACTTTCGGACGTCCGTACCCGCTTCCACGGAGCGTCCCGACCCAGCATCGTCGGATAAAATATATGCGACAGATTCAGTTGATGCTGGGATGCTGCGATAAACTGTGCTATTAAGGAAAGCACGTCCGTTCCCGAGGCCTGTGCAGTAGCGGACTTACGATGCATTGCCGCTGGACACTTCCTATGCGAACGTCCGGAGTCTGCAGGCCTCGAGTCCCCGGCTACCGACCCAGCGCTGTCGGATAATTCTCGATCCGACACCGTTTCTGTCGGCTGCTGGGATGCTGGGATGCTGCGATAAGCTGTGCTATGTGCACAAGAATGTCCGGCGTCGAGACCTGCGGAGGCGCAGTCTATCGGTGCTTCGCCGAGGGCAGCTCCGCATCAGATGGCTCCCGCATACTTCCTATGCGAACGTCCGGAGTCCATCGGTCTCGAATCCCTGGCTGCCGGATGGTGTGACCTGGTCGCCGAAGAATCCTTGATCGGCGAAGCTGGTAATATATCGGCGGTCACGCAGCCAAGGTGCGGTCGTGTGCGCTGACGAGAAGAGGAAGCCTTAGCAGTCTCAGCGGACTGCCTATACAACGGAGCGTCCCGAGCGACGGACGTATGCTCCGCTAACGACACATTGTACCACAACATCTGGGGCCAGATGTTGTTGAACGAGAGAGGGGCCTCTCTCGCTTGCCGTCCGGATGGACCGGAACGAGCTATGAACCGGACTAAAAGGCTTCCTCCGTTCTCCCTCCGATCCGCCGTCACTGGGTGTGCATTAAGTTAATTTTATAGTGCTCGCATCACCCCAAAATTCCTTCTAGACCGCAACGGACGAACCCGGCTGCCGAACCATTCGGTGAATGGACGCTACACCGGGCGAGCTAGCGGACGTCAAAGGCCGTCGAACCTACTAGGGTCCTCTTAGGCAATTGGCGTATTACATGAGCACTTTTCCGCTAGCCCTTCATTAATTGTGACGACGGAGGCACACTGTTGGAAGACATCACAGAAACATCACCCTAATCTTGATCGTCTGAAATAGAAAATGATAAAGTAGAGTGACCCTGCGGGGAAAGGACCGGAGTGTCCAAATCCCCAACAACATACCGTGACATACGCTTCCCATATTGTCATCGAAATCATACGATACAGAACAGGAGTTAATGCGAGTACACTGACCACATATAGAATGATAAAAAGGTCAGAGGAAGACTTCCTCTTAAAACAATTGATCAATATCCTTTCAATGTGAAAAGAAAACAAGTCCTGGTACTCGCACTAACCCCTGGCAATCAAAATACATAATAATAATATGATCCATTAATATAGAAAAAATAATTGAAATCAAAATATTTTGAAAAAATATTTTTTCAGAACAGCCCAAGTTTCTGAAAAGTAACGTTGAGCCCCAATGGATCCCAAGCCTAAGTGTGGACAAAAATTTTAAAAATATTTTAAACAATTTATTCAACACTTACGAACAATAATAATGTATCTAGTTATGATTAAAATAACATAAAGATATTATTATTTAGAAATCCCCCCCTCACACAGAGGGCTGTTGTAAATGTAAACAATGAGTGTAAAAACACTAAAATAAGACTCCAGGCACCCAGGCCCGAAATCAGTTACCAAAAATACACCATCTGATGCAAAACAGAGACTTCCAGGGAAGAAACTGCAGAACATCAGATGGTAGATGCAGAACACAACGCCTAACCACCCGTAGGTGAAGACGTAAACATGGGGAAAGAACAGAATTCATTCTGTTATTAAGCTAAAACTCCCAAGAAATTTTAGTAATAATAATTACAGAAACTATGCCAAAAGCATGGGAGAATAGCAAGGGGGAACTTAAAGGACAGGGAGAGAGGAAAAACACTTGAAAAAACAGTGTAACTAAATAATCAGAATGACAACAAAATGGCTGCTGCCTTGAAAATAGGTAACTTAACATAATTTCATTAAAAAATTTTAAGTTACAGCCCTGATAATATTCTGTCACACATTCTTTTCCTCTCCTCCTTTTCTATCCTCCTTAGAATCACCATTTCACTAATATTTATGTGTCTGGCATCATTTAAACTGAGATTTAAAAGCACAAAGATCAGTCAGATGTTAACTGATGAAGGGCCAAACTTAGAATGATAAATGGCGCCAATTTCGGAATGTCCTTGACACTGCGCATGCGCAGTGGGGGCGAGGTGTGGAGGGCCTTTCAGGACATGTTTTCTTTAGTTTTAGATGCAAATTTTGGGGATTGGGGGGCAAAATTTGTGTTTGGCCCTATATTTTAAGAGTTAGCACCAGCTATGTCTGGGTCATTGGTACAGTATAAAAATATTATAAGTTACAGCCCTGAACACATCCTGCCACTGTTTCATCCTCTCATCCTTTTATTTCCTCCTCAGATCCACCATTTCTTTGATAATTATGTGTCTGGCATCATTTAAACTGAGATTTACAAGCACAAATATCAGTGACATGTTTCTGATTTTAGGGCCAAACAAAGAATGACATTTGCGCCAATTTCGAGACCTCCTTGGCACTGCGTATGCGCAGTGGATAAAAGGTATGGAGGACCACATAGGATATTGAAATTTCGGATTTTGATGCAAATTTTGGGGATTGGGGGGCAAAATTTGTGTTTGGCCCTAGAATTTAAGGAATTAGCACCAGCGAAGTCTGGGTCATTGGTACAGTATAAAAATATAAAGTGTGATAACCCTCCTTCCTCCCCAGTACATCTGACAAGCTTTCAAAATACAATCTACAGATTATATACAGTACGCGATGGTTAGATTATCATACTAAATTACAGTGGAGTAGATTTTTGACCAGCTATAGACCACCAAGTGCAGCCTGGTGGTCCATGAAATGAGAAAGTTGCTTGTGCTTCTTGTGTTTTGTTCCCATAAACACGTAAATAACCATCGGTGAAACATCTACCCTACCGCGACTAAGTGGTATTCCACCCTTCCTGAGTCCCTCCACATACTGTATACGTGTAGGATAGATTTATTTGTAAAAAAATTCTTATTATCGTCCCTCAGATATCATTCCAGAGTCCAGCCTCTTCAAACTGGATAAACGAACAAAATGTTAGATCCCACCATTCAGAAGCTTAGTATTGAAAGGGTTTATACAAGAAATTCACTTGCAGGAAATAGGTCTCCTATCTGCTGCCCAACTCATCTGCAGTGCATTCACTTCGCCTCTGCCAACTATCGCAGGGCCATACATATTATATTTTATAATATTTTAACCATAATTTTAACCGTACTAGTGTTGTATTTGAAAGAAAAAACGAAGCTGGTGCCAATGGCCGTTGACATCCCTTTTTGTGTGGTTTTATCGACCATTGTTCGGAGCAAAATACTTCAGATCTGCTGTATAGACAACTTCTTATTTTTTGCTACTGTGATTGGTAGAGATCAAATCTTGAATGAGAGTGGCGCGTCTGCTGAAGAAATCAGTAGTTAGTTTATTCTCAAATTAACGGAAAAACTTATTAGAATAGCGGTTAGGACAGGACACTCGAACTAACCGTTATTGAAATGAATTTATTACAACAGCGGTTGGTGGAAATATGTACGTCAGCCCCTCTAATAAGTTTATTACAAGATTGAAAATATTTGCATGAACCGCTATTGTAATAAATTTATAATAATAGCGGTTGATGAAAAAGTTTGCACCAACTGTCATGATTTTATTACAATATCGCTTGATGAAAATGTTTCAACCGCAATTGTAATTATTTTATATTACCAGGGACGTAGCTAGGCTATGTTTTAATAGGGGGGGGGGGGGGGAGGTGGTGATTATTGATCTATAAAAATTCCAACCAGAGATGGTACTTAAAGGGGTGCCACCTCCCATGCCCCCTCCCTTGGGTGGGGGAATTTTTCAAAACTTTGATTTCGAATGACTGTACCGGGAATTTTTGGTGCATTCGGAGAATACTTCCAAGATGTTTAAATGGCTGAAGCTAATTATCTGCATAGTTTGAGGTTAAAAGATAGCACAAAATGACAATTTCTTGTGGTACTGTAGTCTGCATGGGGTACGGGAAGATTCAACCTCTGGAAGATTCAGTGAAAATGAGGTACAAAGGAGAGGGTTCATATGCTTATCGGAGAGATTGGGAAGAATGAGACACAGGGTGTCATCAAGCACTTCGACTTATGCAGAGTGTTGAGAGGAGAGGAGAAGCATGGGAATGGGTGGGCAGTTGGGAGCACAGGGAAAACCAAGACCTTCTCATGCACCAGAGAACCACAACGAATCAGCGACCGGTATTATTATTATTAATTATTATTATTATTATTATTAAGCGAAAGCCATAAACCACTGTCAGATAACCTTAAGACATCAAATACCGGGGCCAAAAAAGACAAGGCCAAAATTTCTCGAGGGGGAATCTTCCCATTCCCATGTGTAAGTATAGGCCGTATTTGCCTTCCAATGACATTTTGTCAATTACATATATGTACATGTATGGGGAATGCCAAAAAAATCAGTATTCAACCAATAATTTATTATTTAATCATCTCAAATATGAGATCATGCTGAGCAGTGAGCAAACTAATCTTCTGATACAAACCGCTGTCTGCGAATGCATTGCACTTTAGTCTTGTAATGTGCCCTGTATACTGGCCTCATAGATCACCAGCTTTTGACTATTGTGAGCACCAAATTGACAAACTTGTTTGTTTTCTGCAATTTTTGATATAATTCAAAAAAGTGTTTGCTGAGTGGTTGGAAAATCTTGCGTTGTTCGATCAGAATTTGTCTGTGGGAGTCTGCTGTTGGAATTTCATGGAAATGTAACACCACAATCGAAAAACCTCCGTTACAACAATGCTTCGAATTTCCAACTGTTGGAATTTTTGCCTGAAAAATTTCCAACTATCTTGATTTTGGACAAATATTGCACCCCCCCCCCCCCCCTAGTTACGTCCCTATATAACAATAAGGGTTAAATGACGTATTTGTCTGGGGAAAAGGTGTCCTTATGACGGTTAGCCCCCTCCCCTCACCTACCCATCATAGCTTTCGGCGTCCCTGTTTCCTTGCGTATTTTATCTTTCCGTTCGATCAGGTTTTTTTCTTTTTACCAAATTAATCACCACATCCTTCCCGTTCCACCCTGCCATTTATGTCCTAAACATGCTAACAGGCCTGGTGCTGATGTCAACGAAAATTGTGATAATCTTTGCACCCAGCACTCTAAGAATTTTTGTCTAATTGTTATCATGAGTCTCTTTTATTCTCGTGATGATCAATTGGGCTTGAAACACACAGGTTCAGATTTTGCAACAAAACCATTCAGAGCGTCGAACGAATGATGTGTGCTATTCTCAGCTGCGCTATTTTTTGTTAACACCTCCCTATATTCTCGTTGAGTGAGTTTTCATTTTTAAACAGTTGGATGTGATGAAAGACGGGATGGGGGCTAAACAGATTTCAAAGAGTTTAACCATCGACTCTTCGACAACGCTCTGCTGAACTGTTTCGTTTCGCTCTGCAGTCCAAAACCGATTTTTCAGTCAATCACAGAATTCCTTGATGACGGAATTGATCTGAACAACTCCTGTACCGACTCGATTATTAAAAATGTAAATTACCTTACATTTTGAATGTTTTACATTTCAATGACCTATACAGTTTCTTTAATATTGTGTAACCTACACATGCAGTACTGTATATTTGTCAAATACTACGTATATATTTTTCACGAAGAAGGATGATGTGGTCATGTTTCCCAATTCGTGCAACTGATTGGAAAAATCACTTCGTTAGTTGAGCTTTGTTTGCAGCAATAAATATCCAGTTTTAAATATCGACTGCAAACAAAGCTCAAAAGTTGAGCTAGAACCAGTGGTGGCTGCTGTCAACTCTGTGAGTTGATTACATATGTGTTTTGTGTTCTATACATCCCAACCTTCATTTTGATGTATAATTTGTGTATATTTAATTTGAATGGGAGGAATATCAGAGGTGAGAATTTCAAAATAAACAAAATTCCATTACTTATACAGTCATTCAGGCAGTAAAGGGTCACAGGCAGTAACGGGTCAGGTGATGTTAAGCCCTGAATTTGAAGAGCATTTCAAACTAAAATTTTATTCCAGGTTTGAGAAGTAATATGTTGCCCATCATCTTTGAAAGTTTTGCAAGTTCATTGTTGTTTTTTGTTGACAAAAGCGATTTTTTTTAAAAAGACTGAATGTGCGCGGAAGAAAATTTTGACACACGAAACCACAAAAAAAAGTTTTTCGGCTCACCTATGGGAAGATGTAAGTATTATAATTTGAACAAGTTTGTATACGCTTCAAATTCACAATAAAATAATTGGGATAAATATCGGGCATCATGATATATTTATTCCGTTTCAACAGCGAGTCGAGTTGTCAATACCGGGTCACTGTCTGACATGCGCAGTAAAACCTATTGAACTATTTTTTAGAAAATTAACGAAAAACTACTGTATTTGATCCACTTCCTTTTCACTTCTTTCCACTGTAAAAGTTGTGACTGGTGTGGTGAAATTAATTCAGAGAAGACACAAAAGACTTTTTGTATCCAATAAATACATATAAAGTGAGAAAATAGATCGCCAGGGCCCAGTGGATGCCAAAGAGGGTGATTCTTTATAGACACAAGCAACCTGTTACTGACCAAATTGCGACAGTCAAACGATCTAATTTTATAAAATAAACAGAAGCTTCATCTTAAGAATTCTGCTGCAATAATGAGTGTCAGATACCTGTCTGTCAATAACAAAAAACAAAATTTGGGTAACTTATTTTATTTGAGAGAAATAAACGAAAATTTGAAAGGTGGCCTGTTATACCCTGAATGACTGTATAGCCTAGGCTATAGGCTATAGCCCCTTATGGGGCTATATAAGTAATGGAATTTTGTTTATTTTGAAATTCTCACCTCTCATATTCCTTAAATTCAGATTAAATATACACAAATTATACATCAAAATGAAGGTTGGGATGTATAGAACACGAAAAACATATGTAATCAACTCATAGAGTTGACAGGAGGCACCACTGGTTCCTGGAAGTCTGCTATCGTATTCGCACCAGAACTGACAATAAAATAATATTTCACAAGAACAACTTGTGGCCGAATGTGCTTCAGATGTTCAATAACAAAGCTAGGCATTCAAAACGCTTTCGAGTGCAGCGATAGGACTGCAATTTGGAAAAGGACAACACTGTCTGCATTTTTTATTGGAGATGGTTTCCATGCTCGACAGACATGCGCAAATCATTCGATACCACAAATTTCCATCGAAAAACAAAATCGTAATTCTAAGAAATTTCAAAGAATACCATACATTGAATATGGCAACTGTGCAATCTCCATCTAATAACAGTATACTGTATGAAGGCGATCTTTTTCATTATTTGATTTTAGACGGCATTGTTTTTACATGCCTTTTCCGTCCGATGACGTCGACCGGAAATCGAAAGTATATTGAAACATTAACAAAAGCAAAGGCTTTGGAATTTATCCCCATGCTGCTCTGTTGCCGTGTTTTGAAGAATTTTGATCCCCTACATGTAGCTTTGTTCTTGGATATGTAAAGCACATTTGGCCACAAGTTGTTTTTGTGAAATATTATTAAATTATCAGTTCTGGTGCGAATATGGCAGTAGACTTCCAGGAACCAGTGGTGCCTACAGTCGACTCTATGAGTTGATTACACAAGTGTTTCGTATTCTATACATCTCAATCTTCATTTTGATGTACATTTTGTGTATATTTAATTTGAATTGAAGGAAAATGAAAAGCAAGATGCATTTCGTTTGTTTTTTTCAAAGTTCAAGAAAATGAGGAATGGGGAAACGTGGGTTCAGATTTTAATACATTTTGTGTTGATCAAGTTCTGAATAATGAATAATAATATATATACATACATATTTACGCTTGTAAATAAATTTTCGAACATTTGCGCAAGAAACATGAAACAATCAGCCACACAATCAATCTCAAATAAACACCAACTGGTATGTGATTACTGTAAAAACAAACATCTTGACTGTTAACAAAAAAAAATAATTCATCAAAGATGTTTTTGAAGAACCGCTATTCAGATTGAGTAATTTGTGTCAACTCGGTCCCTGTAGATTTGTGTTTTATTCAATCATTGTATCGTCTGCCTTCAAGATGTTAGTATGTTGTGTTTATGTGCTCCCTGTTATTCAATGGGTTTTCTATGAAAGGATTTACGTTTTTGATTCTTGGATTTTCTAAAAGGATGATTAAACATTTTGAAGGTAAGTACTTCAGTTATTATTTTTAAGTCTTTCTCGGCAATTTAACGCAAAAAAATTACCCCTCCCCCAATTTTGTAAAAAAAAATTACCCACCCCCAACAAAAATTTTCCCGGGTCAACTCGCACACCCCCCCCCCCCCCCGATCGGGGGGGCGAGTTAAGCCGGGGAAACTGGCGGGGGAGAGTTGACTCGAGGACGAGTTCACCTGGAACCTGTTTCACTTCACTTAAGAACCCAAAAGGTGGACTTTTTGAAGAATTCCGATACATCTTGACCACAGGTGACCATCAATAAGGATTTTCTTTAAATCCAGTGGCAATGGTCATCACTGACACTGTACTGTGTACTGTAGCCCAGGATTGGCTGGAATTTGGAAACATTTTTTTTCCAGCTGTCAAGACAGTGTCTGTCGGGAAAAAAAAACAAAACCATTTGCGAGCTTTTAGCCTGCCCCACGTTCATATTATATATCAAAATGATAAAAAATCGAAAAATTATGCCATGTCAAATATATTTTCGTCACTAGTGCACTGACGTCTTTCTGGTAAGCTGCCATGTCTGTGCTTAAAAACAGGAAACAAAATAAAAGCAGAGGTAGCTCTATTTGTTCTAACAGTTCTAGATCGGGAATCTGTTTATTTGAGAACGAGACCATCACCCCTGGGCCAACTCGCCCCCTTGCTGTTGGGCCCACTTGCCCCCGGGCCAACTCCCCCCCCCCCCCCCCCCCCCCAGATGGAATAACGGGGATTGGTCATGATGGGTGTTGAGAAATGAGTAACAACGCGCGATTTCCAAAATAATTTTGTTTATTTTTTAAAAAAATCGCTCAGTTATTAACGATAATATAATTGTTTTACGATAATATAATTGTTTTACCTCTCAATTTTTACGTAACATAAATAATGAATTTTTATCAAACATATAATATTTATATAATATTTATTTACAAAAGTAATATGAACTTTGGTAAAACCAAGAAGCGCGCGAAACTCACGGTGTTTTTCAAATTATAATGACATAAACTTAACAAAATTTAAAACAGTGTTTAAGGGGTCGTCCAACAAAACATTTGGCGTTGTGAACTAATGCATGTACAAGCTGTCTTGTAGATTTATTTCGCCCTAAAAACATATGAGCCCTACAATATTAAAATTGGCCTCGAAACGTATTGTCGAAAATTTATTGTTTTTGTTTCGCTGGGGTGCATACATTGTGGAACGGAACTTCTGTTTTGGAAATGGTAATTCATGGACGTTTGTCAGACAGTATGTCACTTCGACATCTTAGGTTCGTAATAACTGAATGAAAACGACCTTTGCCACAATCCGACCTGTGTGTACTTTTAAGTTACAACAAACGGACGTGTTGTTGATGCTTTTCATTTGGTAACTTTGTTCCAATAACACGCAGTGTTGGTTTGAAGTGAACAGCGTTTTGCACTTGCAAATGCAAAACAGATAAATCACGTGACAGAATACTCCGCAGAATCGAACAACAGCGGGATCCTAACAGCCAGCCAGCAGACGATGAAATCCAATGTGCATATATGGGATCATTTAGCTTTTCGACAATTTCTGTCATTTAGTCAGCAAAGCAAACGACAGTTGAGTTTGTTTGGAAAAACTTTAATTTTGAAAAGCATGTTCAATAAATTATTCACAGTCTGCATGGAATGATCTAAGGAGAAATCTCGTATTACACCGTTCGCTTTTTAGGGGGCGTCATTCGATTTGTTCGCTTCTGAAAACGAGAGCTGGGGTTCCCCATGTTTTTACTTCCGGTTTCCGGTTTAGATTGGATGGCATAGCATTCCTTGGTTTTTCCAATTCCACGTACACGTTGTCTATTAGGCTTGTTTCAAAGTAGCCCTTCGGGCTGCTTTTGCGCGCGCTATAATAAGTCTACTTCATTACATAAACAGATGAACATTTCCTTAAAAAGGCTGCCGTTGACAGCTCTGGGGGATCTGCCATATATTTATCCCAATATTGGGGAATCTTTGAGCTATTTTCGTGTATTTTGTTCGTGTATGGATCCGTTTCCAAATCTGCAGCTCTGACGCGCAATTCCACTGTCTCTGCCTCTTTCTGACGTATTGGGACCAGTTTGTAGAAACTCGCATCCCTGCCGATGGTATTCATTCTACGATGCCAAGCTGAAAATAGAAAAAAGTTAACTATTAAATACAAATACTAATAATAAATATTGAATAAATAAATAAATAAATATAAATTTAAGTTTGTATCATTGCGTACTATCTTTAACTGTAAGTTAAAATGTAACAATTTCTAGAAATTAAGAAAAGGAGAATTTATTTTAGAAATACTGACCTTCAGTATCATTATTAGTCCTCACTGTATCCGAAAATGCTCCTTTCTTGGATTCCAAAGGTGGTTGAGTCAACCCACTGTTGTTGAACATAATCTGCCAGTTGTCTGAGTTTTGACTCTAGTGGTGTTCTGTTTTATAACGCATCAAATGAGTCACGAATTTGGCAGGCAGGTAGAAATGGGAGCGCTAAAATTTGTCTTACAAAGTCATGAATCGCTCCACCTTCTCTGTATGCAGACTGTAACCCAACTGTCGTAATTTTTCTATATACAACTTGCGACCAATGGAAGCAACAGGAAGTAACAGGAAATATAAAATAATTCAATTTAATTCAAATAAAAAAATAAATAAATAACGATAATTTTCGAAGTGGGCCAACTCGCCCCCAAAATCGGACCAACTGGCCCCCAGGGGACGAGTTGGCCCGGGGGCGAGTGGTCCCGTACCCGTTTATTTGACTGTTTCGCGGGTAGACAACTATCGGGTGCTGGACGTTTCATCCGCAGGCGTTTCGTACACGGCATTTTATTCGTACACAAACTACTAGGACTTTTCATACACAGGCTAGAACGTTTCGTACACGGAGTTATGACGGTCTTGGGCAAAGTAAGGATAACAACCGTATGTGAAAATAACAAATTTATTATAATAACATATTTATACATATACAAACAAAACATACTGGAATGATACAAATATATAAAGTTCTACAAAGATAAGTCTGACATTGGAATACTGGACATTTCGCCGGAAAAGACAGTTCGCCGGAACTTCAAATTGTTAAAAAAAGACACTTCGCCGATTTTTTTTTTCTCCAATAAAAAAAAAAAATTAATGCGGCGAACTGTCTGATATTTACGGAAGCCCATTAGGGACATGTGAAGAAAAAAATTACATGTGGGGAAAAAAAAATAAGTCGAGCGCACGAGATAATTAAGTCGTGCGCACGAGATAATTATCTCGTGCGCACAAGATACCTAGGTCGTGCGCACGAGATAATATGTTTAGGTTACTGCAAGCATTTCGCATGTAGTGGAATAGCAGGGTTGGGAAGGGGGACAAAACCGTCAAGATATCCACCTTTCGACTGTGCTTTAGACGTTGTAAGTGAAGGAGACCGTAGAACAGGGACTGCCCGGCGCGGCAGATGCATATGAGTCTGTCCCAAAGCAAGGAGAGACCGACCTCACACGAGCAGACGAGGAAGGGAACTCCCAACTAAGCTAAGTTTGGGAATTTTTTTCAGGCCGACGGGCGCTGCTCACACGTTTTCTAAAGGGATCCAGGTGGAGGTCCTGGACCAGCAGGTCCGTAAGCCCAAATGGCATAGGTCACGATGGGGAAGTAGGGATCGTTCTACGCCCTAGGTAAGGTCGGGGAGGGGGGGCACTAAGGTCAAGAATGGGGGCTGAGATCAGCCAGGTACCCAGAGGGATGGAACAGGGAGAGTGCAAAGATAGGAATTTAAAAGTAGAAGAGCTCAGTAATACCTGGAGGGCAGATGGAGAATACGAGTCCGCCAAAATTGAAAAATTTGGGAAGCCAGTGGAGTCCATAATGGCGTAGGGACTGGAATCATTTGATACGGTATAAGGGGACAGGGGTAGGTCGCCAAGCAGGAGCGGGGAAAACATCAGTGGTTGTGGAAATGCCTGATAGAATTATACTCTGTGAAAGATTTTGTCGGCTGGCATGAGCCAGAGCGGCTAATCTATGGAAGTGTGAGGGCGGAATTAGTTTGTGCGCAAAAGATACGGGTGTTCAAGTGTAGAATATTGAGTTGTGTGCAGGCCTTAAAATAAGCAGTCTGACACTTGCAGAATGAGGTCCTTAGAGGGTGAATTTGATAATGCTATCCCATACAGTGGGCCAATTTATCATCTGGTTCCTCTTTCTGTTTAGTTTTGAGAACCTGAATCAGATTGAGGTTGACAGAGGGTAAATTTAGTGACGCTAACCTGCTCTGCAGGGTAGCATCACTAAATTCACCCTCTGGGTACCTCATTTTGCAGATGACAGTCTGCTTATTTTCTGGCTTGGTTGTGAGATAGTTCGGTAAATTTCATGACACTCTTTACCTTTTGTTCGATTTTGGAACAAACGCGTGTTTGTTCCTTGTTGGGGGATTGTCAAGGAGTTAAGAAATGGCAAGACAAAAAAAAATCCTTATTTTTGTAAATACCTCGGGGTAATTTTATATGTGTGTTTTTGATGAATAACAGTAAAAAAAATTATAATATTGTGAAGGAAAAATAATGTTCGATGTGAAAACCTAATCAACTTTTGTCAGTTTATCTTTTAGAAGTGTGATGATAATTATTGATTGTCCAGTTGCGTATAATATCCTCGTGCGTTTAAGTGAAGTAATTAGTACACACCAGCGAAGGTGAATTTGTCTGTAGTAACACCCAATTTAATTTTTTACGAGAGAATGTAGCCTGAAAAACCAGATGCGCTTTGTAACGATCAGAAAAAAATCGTAGTCTAATTGAGAAGGTCAGTTATTTTCTTTTGGGGAGAAATGCAATGATCGCCAGGTACTCATAAATGCCGTCCGTTTTGGTCAGGAATGTCAAAGACTGAGAACGTTAAACGAAGTTCAGTTTAGGGTGTATCATTCAAATGGGTATCTCCAATTTCAAAGAAGCCAATTATTACAAGAATTAATTCCTTCCCAAACCGTACATATTTGAGGTGTAGTCTCAGGGTAGTTTACCTATGAAGCTCCAGAGAACTCAGTTCTGAGATTAGGTAAAAGTCCATACTTCATGTCAGTGTACAACCATGAACCGCGTAGGGTTCATGAGTATTAGTTAAATTGCTAAATAGTCAAGACCTGCTGAGAGCCGGTTAAGGTCGTGAGAAAAAAAATATGTTTCTTCTGTTTGGCTGGGGAGAGTTATTAATAATACGTTGTTAGAACCTTGTATGTGAATTTTCCTATTGCAATTACTTGCTGGGAGGAGGTTAAGTTAACCGTCTGCGGGAAAAAACAGTGAAAATATAACTGAGTTGTGGTAGAGAAACTGGCAAGTGTGTGTAGACGCCGACGAGAGCGAAACACAAACAGAGCTTATAGCAAATTAAGTCCAGGTTGCTTACTGGTTTAATCCTGTGGAAGTATTGTCGAAAACGTGCATAGACTCTACTGTAATTGATAGGACCAATGCTGTGCGAAGACAGAGACCGAACTCAATGATGAATGATTGGCCCGGAAGACACAGCTCGCTGTGATAGACTTCGATGGCGTTTATAGTGCGAACTGTAATTGTGTATAAACTCTGTATATTCTCGGATTGATGAAATCGGAAGGAAATGTGCCATGTATTGTAGTATGTCTCGCACGTTTGAGGTAAAGTTTTCCGGACCTAGGTGCCGGACCTCGGAAGTGACGTCATGTCACGTGACCCAGTGGCGCCATGTTGTGTTGTCATGGTAACCTGCGTGAGCGGCCATCTTGTGACGTCATCCCCATAGTGATACGTGGTGTTAGTGCGCATGCGCAGCGCGTGTTGTTAAGGTGATACGTGTTTCCTTCGTCCATTTTGTATACTGGAGGTCGCCATCTTGGTTTCTATGGTAGCACGTGGTTGTCATGTGACCTAAAACCTTCTTAGGTTTAAGGACAGCTAAGTACATTGAAAATATGCAAATACTTCTTGTACTCAATCATATAAAGAACCCCCATCTCCCCCTTAAGCTATAGTCATGTCGCCGATTTGGAGCCTTCCTGTACAGGGTGCACTCCATAATGGAGTTCACTCAGTACTGGCTGGCTCATGGACAACGGTGTGCCCAGTCCCAGTGTGTCACTCTGTGATTAGTCACAAACTTGGCCATGTCCAAATCCTGAACCAGCCGATTTTGAAAGTAGAAAATGCGCGCGCGGTTTGTCAATGAAGCGGTTTCACGCGGCGAGGGTGATGCCTCACTGTATAGATGTGCGATGATGTTGAGCAGGAAATCGCCGAGTTCTAACCCTTTTTTATCTCTGTTGTTATAAGTTCAACCTCACTAAATCACCTGTTCTTCACTCAAACTCGACAACGCATCTATATTTCGCATTTCTATATAATGTGATTGATAAAATAAGTATGTATTTGTTCTTCAAATTTTGTTGCCATCTTTCGTGTGTTTGTATATCTGTTCGAGTAGCGGAGGGTTATGTAAGTGGAAAGCACTTGTCCTCCAATCCACGTTTGCATGTTTAATGGCAAATAAAATATGTTAAAACTAAACTAACCTCCTTATAGGAGAGGGGTATGTTCGGAAGGTGTGTTTGATTGAACAAGAGTCATTTCCCAATTCGTAGAATTACCCAAGTAAACCCGATAAGTTGTACTATTTCGAATTCTTTCAGAATTCTCTGCTTCTATCTATCTATGCAATAGTTTTTGTCTACCCGACCACGTTCGTTTGCCCTGGAGTATACTCCAGTAGAGTAGAAGAGTCTATCAGCTGGAACAGCTTTGCTTATTATTATTATATTTAGCTGTTCTGGTCTGTTCTTGGTAATTCTGCCTCTATTCCTAGCACTCTTGTTGTTTTATTTATCTAGATCACCCAATCAGTTCACTTTATTGGCGCTAACTAACCAATCTTACTTACTTACTTCTTCTTCTTGACGCTCACATATGAGCAACCCCCTTC
This sequence comes from Pictodentalium vernedei, assembly GCA_031216915.1. Taxonomy (NCBI): domain Eukaryota; kingdom Metazoa; phylum Mollusca; class Scaphopoda; order Dentaliida; family Dentaliidae; genus Pictodentalium; species Pictodentalium vernedei. The sequence continues at coordinate 230,128,723 of CM062297.1, read as the reverse complement.
CGGAGTGACCGTAAAATATATTTACACGCCCCTATATATATGGTGCACTTATGTACAGGTTAAAACCAGTTACCTCATTAAAATCTTGTGCTGCTAAAAGAACTTTTTAAAATTATAAGTAATCATTTCATGTGTGTGTCTGGACCTGATTAATTCCACCCCGGGTTCGTTCTGCTCTGTTGAAGTCCATATATCTTTTCTGTCTGGAACAGTACAGCAGGTAGCAATACCGATTACAGGCCAGATTATACATACTGTTGATAGCAGTGATTGAAGTGTCTAATTTGGTAACATCTATGATGGCTTTAATCTTCTGTTGGTCATTTAGCTGGTGAAAGTCAGCGGAACATTGTAGCTCATATTCAGTAGTTAATAGAATTGCTGCTTTTTCTCTAGTGTCGTTTAATGCTGGACAGGTCAGAAGGAAATGGCATACATCTTCGTCTTCTTCGCCACATAGTCTGCAGGCACTTGCATTTAGATTCTTGGTCCTATTATAGTGTCGGTTTTCTAAATTGTAGGTCATTGTTGCTAACTGTAGTCGAATAGCAAGCATTGAGGCAGCTCGTTCTGGATTAATGTCAGTTTTCAATATGGGATGTGGCTTTCCTGGACGATATCCATTGAGATTCAGGTATACAAGTCTCGTAGACAAATTGGCTTGTTCTATAATAATATTTGACCAGTAACCATGTACAGCGTGTCTAGCTATATCTTTCCATTGTGATTTAGAGAATGGCTTCTGAAGTAGTTCCCTTGCATTAGGTAAATCATACTTTATGCTTGATTTCCCATAATCTGTATGCAAAGTTATCTCCCTTCTGTATAACAAAAGCTTTTATCATTCCCAAATGGTCGAAAGGGGCTTGTTCCCCAGAACCATCCCTGCGCACCTTCGGCGCGTGAAACCATTACGCCCAAAGCCAATAAGCTATCGAGCAGTTACTGAAAAGTCATTGCTCGAACGACTCGAAGCCCATCGAGCAAATGAGCTTTAGAGCAATTGCTCGGTCGAGTGACTCGCACATACTGCTCTAACGACTCGATGCCCATCGAGCAAATGAGCCATACAGCAATTGCTCGTTCGGGTGACTCGCACATACTGCTCGACGACTCATTTCAGTATTTGAGGATACCTATGGCCTGACATAGTATTATTATTTGAGGATACTTTTTATTGGATACTTACCTAAGGATAATATTACCTATTTGGCCCAGACTTCTGGGCCACCTCAAGACATACCTAGCCCAAATTCTCCCAATAAGCTATCGAGCAGTTACTGAAAAGTAATTGCTTGAACGACTCAAAGCCCACCGAGCAAATGAGCTCTAGAGCAATTGCTCGGTCGAGTGACTCGCACATACCGCTCGAACGACTCGATGCCCATCGATCAAATGAGCCATAGAGCATTTGCTCGTTCGAGTGACTCGCACATATACTGCTCGACGACTCATTTCAGTAGTTGAGGATACCTATGGCCTGGCATAGTATTATTATTTGAGGATACTTTTTATTGGATACTTACCTAAGGATAATATTACCTATTTGGCCTAGACTTCTGGGCCACCCCAAGACATACCTATCCCAAATTCTCACAATAAGCTATCGAACAGTTACTATAAAGTAATTGCTCGAACGACTCGTAGCCCATCGAGCAAATGAGCTTTTGAGCAAATGTTCGATCGAGTGACTCGCACATACTGCTCGAGCGACTCGAAATGTTAAAACATTGAATCCTATGTCACGGAGTCGGATAGGAATCCCATTTACGGAATCCCATTTTGGAATTTGCCTGTGACTACGGAATCCCTTTTTTATGAAATGAGTCGAAGAGTCGTACGTGCGAGTCACTCGAACAAGCAAATGCTCTATGGGTCATTTGCTCGCTGGTATTTGAGTCGTTCGAGCAGTATGTGCGAGTCACTCGACCGAGCAATTACTCTGAAGCTCATTTGTTTGATGGGATTCGAGTCGTTCGAGCAGTATATGCGAGTCACTCGATCGAACAATTGTTCTAAAACTCATTTGCTCGATGGGCTTTGAGTCGTTCGAGCAATTACTTTATAGCAACTGTTCGATAGCTTATTGGGAGAATTTGGGATAGGTATGTCTTGGGGTTGCCCAGAAGTCTGGGCCAAATAGGTAATATTATCCTTGGGTAAGCATCCAATAAAAAGTATCCTCAAATAATAATACTATGCCAGGTCATAGGTATCCTCAAATCCTGCAATGAGTCGTTCGAGCAGTATGTGCGAGTCACTCGACTGAGCAATTGCTCTAGAGCTCATTTTGTTCGGTGGGCTTCGAGTCGTTCGAGCAATTACTTTTCAGTAACTGCTCGATAGTTTATTGGGAGAATTTGGGCTAGGTATGTCTTGAGGTGGCCCAGAAGTCTGGGCCAAATAGGTAATATTATCCTTAGGTAAGTATCCAATAAAAAGTATCCTCAAATAATAATACTATGCCAGGCCATGGGTATCCTCAAATACTGAAATGTGTCGTCGAGCAGTATGTGCGTGTCACTCGAACGAGCAATTGCTGTATGGCTCATTTGCGCGATTTGCATCGAGTCGTTCGAGCAGTATGTGCGAGTCACTCGACCGAGCATTTGCTCTAAAGCTCATTTGCTCGATGGGCTTCGAGTCGTTCGAGCAATGACTTTTCAGTAACTGCTCGATAGCTTATTGGCTTTGGGAACGAAATGATTTCGCGCGCCAAAGGCGCGCAGGGACGGTATGGGGAACAAGCCCCTTTCGACCCTCTTTCATTGTATTTGATTTAGCTCTAGTTTTTGGCTTGTCTGGACGTGGAAAAGTAGGAAGAGTTAAGGTAATCAGCGGCGTCGGAGGAGGAGGGTGTGTTGGAGAGATAGTAGTTGGTGGAGTGATCGGATCAGGCGGAAGAGTTGGTACTTCTTTGGCTTTGTACGGCCTGATCCTTGCTGCTGTTTCTTGATGTTCTTGTTTGGACCCTGGGAGACACTTCATGAGGATGTTCTTGATAATGTCGGCTGAAAGTTATTGTTTTAGGAAGAAGTCGTACTGGTCCTGGATCGTGCTTCGGAGAAACTCGTTTGGAATCTCTTCCCCAAGGAATGCCTCCACGGACTCCGGGAAGCTCTCCTCCTGTCGGACTCCTGGTCCAAAGAAGCTGGAGAAGCAAGAGCAGGAGGGGTGGAAGGTGCGTCATCTGAGACAGCTTCCTGCAACATTGACAGAGCATCCTCCTCCATCTCCTCTTCAGATGAAGAGTCTGATGAGCTGGAGAATGAGCTGTCGCCTGACGACCCACAGTCCTCCGGACCCACCTCCTAGAAGGGGGGTACCGGGCTGGACAGGGGTGACAGGAGTTGTACCTTTGACGCCCTCACTTGCCTCCTTCTCTTCCTTTTCCTTCTTCTTCTTCTCGAGGAACTCCGTCATTCGGCTGGCATCTCGTCGTCTGGCGGAGGGTACCTTCTTTCTCGCCCTGTTCTTCTTCTTGGTGGCTGTGTTACACCGGCGGCCTTCATCCAGCTTATCCGCATCACTAGGAGGGTGACCAGTGTGAGGGACCCCCCCCCCCCCCCCCCCACCCTAACGAAAGGTGCTACACCTCTCCACGGACGGCGGTTCCGATTCTCTATCAAAATCCACTGTCAGGTGAATTTTACCCTTGAGCACCTGGATACTCCAGGTGGTGGCAAGAGTAGCCTTCACTCTGACAAGTGTTTCTTGAATAACAAGTGGGAGCTCCATTATTTAGTTGTTAGCGCCTCGGAGTCCAAGGTGCGAATGTTGGCTTTGGGAATGATATAAGCTTTTGTTATACAGAAGGGAGATAACTCTGCATACAGATTATGGGAAATCATGCAATCTGATTGGTTAGTTAGCGCCAACAAAGTGAACTGATTGGGTGATCTAGATAAATAAAACAACAAGAGTTCTCGGAATAGGGGCAGAATTACCAAGAACAGACCAGAACAGCTAAATATAGTAATAATAAGCAAAGCTGTTCCAGCTGATAGGCTCTTCTACTCTACTGAAGTATATTCCCGGACAAACGAACATGGTCGGGTAGACAAAAACTATTGCACAGATAGATAGAAGCAGAGAATTCTGAAAGAATTCGAACTTGTCGGGTTTATTTGGGTAATTCTACGAATTGGGAAATCACTCTTGTTCAATCGAACACACCTTGCGAACATACCCCTGTCTTATAAGAAGGTTTGAGGTCACATGGCAACCACGTGCTACCATAGAAACCAAGGGGGCGACCGTCGTGATACAAAATGGACGACGGAAACACGTATCATCTTAACAACAAGCGCTGCGCATGTGTGCTAACACCACGTATCACTATGGGGATGACGTCACAAGATGGCCGCTCACGCGGATTACCATGACAACACAACATGGCGCCACTGGGTCACATGACATGACGTCACTTCCGAGGTCCGGAAACCTTTACCTCAAACGTGCGAGACGTACTACTCACGTAAATAAATTATCTTTTCAGTGTGTTACCGTCGATTACCTTTAAATATTTAAAGCCACTGACCCGTTCGGGAGCACGAACATCCCCAAACAGATAGGGCGTTGATAAGGTATCGAAGCATTAAGTTCGAACTGAGGTCCAAACGATAGCCCCCTGGGTGTCGACTGTGCATCTCGCGAAAACGAAGACCTCCTAAAAGGAATATTAATCAACTCCTATTCTGCGACATGTACCCCTATCTATCCACACAAACGGTGCCCCCTCCCTCGCCCCATACACACACACACACGTACGCATGCCCTCTAGAAAAGGTATTTTTCTTCAAGGTTCATATTAGCTGAATGGTTATTGGAAGTATTAACCCTTTACTAACATGAAAAGCAGACGACACTTGCAAACATAGTTCTTGAATAACTAATTGTTTTCATTTTTCGTCTCAAAAAATAGGTTATGACCCCTCATTGGAAAGAGTTCGACGAGCTCGTTCCAAAGAAGGGTCATAACCTATGTTTTTGAGACAAAAAATGAAAATATAATGAAAATTAATTGGCGATTTTTGGGAATAGCGCTGGCCGTTTGGGCCGTTACGTTATGTAAAGGGTTAACTGTAAGTGATCTCGGACTAAGGATAAATGCAAAATATGACTCATTTCATTCCTGAAATATTTTTTCCTCGGAGCTGAAGCAGAGTATGTTTTTAATCGACATAAGATGCTCAGTGCTGAAGTATTCTATCACCATTTCCCAGGGAAACGAGCTTTAGACTTGACAGTTTTAATACCTACAAATGTAAAAGATTTATCTGGCAAAACTCTACTCTACACTTTAAAATCAGCTGGTTTATTAGTCAACCCAAATCAACTTCATAGAGTGAATATGAACCCAACTGGATTCCTTATCAAGGTAATAGCTTAAATTTACGATGTTGTTGATCAAAATTGTTATTTTTGGCAACCTTTCTCATTCGGGCTAAAAGTCAAGAATTGGTGTGTGACGAACCCCGAAAAACCGACTTGTCAAATAAGCCATCAGCGTATTTAATTAGAAACAAATCAGTGAAGTTGCAATAAAAATGATAACTTTAACAGAACTGAATCTCAATAGGAGCTTGTAACGTCAATTGGCGCTTATCTGGTCTGAAGCAAGGATATGGCCTGATAAGCTTCAAAGAAAAGACACTTGTTAAGTCGTCCAAGGTGATCGGTCATCTAATTATATGGTTATTGGTGTCTATAATCTCCTGGTTCATTCCCACTAGGCCAATTCCCTTTAGACCAACTCCCACCAAACCAATTCCCAAAAGACCAATTCCAATTAGACCAATTCCCCTTAGACCAACTGATGTGTTCTACTTTCAAAATAATTTTATATCAATAATTTGAGTAGAGTGCTAGAAACCATTATCGGTGCTTTCAAAAACAAAGGGATACCAAAGCAAAATCCAGTATTTGATTCTTATGTTTCACCCTCGGTCAAATGCAAATAATATTTTATTTATATAAATTTGTTTTAATACAAATTATTGGAGAGTGCCTGTGGGCACTCTCCAATAATTTTGTAATAAAAGAAATTTCATGAACAAAATTAGACCACCAAAATAATCTAGCCCTCGACCATTTAATAACACTAAATAGTTGGTCTAAAGGGAATTGGTCTAGTGGGAAGACACCAATCTCCTAACAGTAAGTAGCGCACATGTAGTGCTTGAATCTCTTGAATCCAAAAGGGTCTGGACCAGGGACACCACAAAAAGGGGTACTCGGTCAGAGACTGTTGGAAAAGGATGATCACGGTGAGATAAAGCGGGGATCCCCAAAGAACTGAAGGGAAGGGCCCGTCCCAGCTTAGTAGTAGAAGAGGGAGTAATGCGATGCAGCCTGTGGAGAAACGACATACTGTTGCATTCTGCCAAACAAATGGGCCGGAGAGGATTCCACTGCGCCAGGCACTCGAGGCTGAGCAGCTCAGGCTGAAAGGAGGGCAGGTATTACCCATAATTAGAGGACTATGCGTCGAATACCCACCCTTGGTGAAAACGAAGAGATACCGGTGTGCCCAGCGTGTGTGGGTGACCGAGCAGTCCGTATGCTTCGTGACACAGGGTTCAGTAGCACAGCAGTAAAGAGGAAACTCGTTAGTGACGGATAGCTGACGGGACACGACCACACGTGCGTGCGAATAGATGGCACGATTAGGAGGTTCACCCGGCGAGGGTGAGGGTGGATACCCCATTCCATAGCGGCGATGTAGAGGAAATGTGTATTGAGGTGCCCATCTATGACCTCGTACAAGACATGTTCGGAGAGGACAGTACCCAAAGGGGCATTGGGGCGGACACTCGAGCTGCGAAGATAAAGCTGCCGGTGAAATCACTGAGGGGACCTGTGGAGTCAAGTACGGAGGCACATGTAGATTGTACAGTGGAAGCTCCTAAGATTAACCCTTCGACAAGGAAAGTCAGGGGGCTTGCTGGATGGAAGCAACCAAGGTATGTGGAAGAAAAGGGGCGCAATGAGTGTCGGTACTGGAGTAAACCAAAGGTTAGAAACTGTTGGGTCGGTCAAAAGGTGACTGTGCTCCTGTTGACAAAATCTGGTAGCCCGCGGTTAGAGTGGGAGGGGCCTACACTGTGACGAGAATGATGGGCAGTAGTTATTATGGAGTGGACATAGACGGAGAAGTGCTTTACCATGCACGGTTTTTGCGGAGATGCCAAAATAGTAAGGACACTGAACCCACGCTATTGGCTGGGGAAGGTACATTAGGCTAGGAGAGACCGCGAGAGATGGCCGGGGTGGTCACACAAATGCATCTTAAAGGGAGAGTTATCTATTTATGTTTAAGGTCACATATTCATGCACAATGGCTAATCATGACCGTGACAGTTTTACGGGTGGAGGAAGCCGGAGTACCCGGAGAGAACCACCGAGCAAGTACGAGCAGCTGCCAGCTCCCCAACATCGTAACTCCGCACTGCAGCACAGGCAGGGTTAGATTGGTTGAAGACATGCGTACCATCGACGTGCAGTACGCCTCAGTACACGGCGTCATCGTGCCCCCACGCGGGCAATGGAGATGAAGTGTCGTGCCCAAGGACACAACGCGGTTGCCGCAGGTGGGATTCGAACCGAGGACCTCTCGGCTTGCAGCCTGCACCTCTACCTACTGAGCCACCGCGCTCCCAAAGGGAGAGTTAGGAGGAGCCCTGGGATTTGGAGTGGGGCACCCAAGTAGTACAGATGCATAAAACGGACCTAGTTGACCGGAGGAGGAGCCGGCGGAGGATCCGCGACTCCGGCAGGGGGAATCGAAGGAGGTCATGGGGGAGGGGGCCAAAGGAGACAAAGGTGCGGTCGTATTTTTTAAAATTAATTTAATAATTTTAATTGCTATGACGTAGCATATTTTTAGATGATTTTAATTGCTATGACGTCATACCTCCCCCCCCCCCACCCTTAATGTCGAACAGTGCTATGACGCAGTAACCCCTTCCCCCCTCTTAAATTTTAATAGCTATGACGTAGTCCCCCCTGATAATTGGTGTATGTTCATTTAATATATTAAAAATTTTCGTTAAAGAATCTATCAAATAGATAATGAATTTTAAATAATTGAAATGACGTATTCGTGAAAAAGTGAAATAATTTTAAAGGAATTAATTGACGTAAGTTCATTTAAAGAATTAAATAATTAATTTTAAAGTAATTTATAAAAACTTCCCAGAATTCCTCGAAAAACAAAATGGCGAGTCAGTATGAAAGAAATACATGTATATGACATGCATCGATAAAGCAACTTATTCATGGGGGTCTGTCGCTAATCAAAACACCCTGAGGCTAAACTGTTGTTGCAAATAATACCAATTGTGTTAAACAATGGACCGAACATGCTCAATTATATTATTCCAAGGCGTTTAAAATTGACAGAATCGAGTTGGGTCCTGGACTATTCGACGAAATGGACAGTTCGACGAAAAGCCAATTCAACGAAATGCAATTTTGACGGAAATTTTTAAAAAAGGTCATTTCGGCGGAAGTTTTTGTTTCAAAATTAAAATATACACAAATTACCCTTGTTTGTTATCTCTTTTTTGTCTTTGTTGAAGTTTTAACACGACTGAATAATCAATGAACCGGTTGACCGCGTCGAAATGGAACATCTGCCATTTGGCACATAACAAGCTTGGTGGGTTTGTTGATGCTGCCGACAGACAATTTTGCCGCAGACTTGTGTGAGCATTTGTTTTGATGACAATGTTCAAAATAGTATATATCTGGGGAAATTTAGAGATCTTCACCTTGCTCGAGAATAAATAGGGAACGAGAAGGTGAGCTAACAGGCAGATTAACAGCTTAACTGTGGCCTACCAGAAAGGGCTGCCTTCACCGACTCAGCTAAAGATTAGATCATAAATTAAACAAAATGTGCTATTTTTATCTTTTTATATTTTACATATTCTAATGAAAACTAATTCTGCCTTCTTCTTTTAAGCAGGTACACAGAAGGTGCTTTTTGACCAGCACCCCAATAATCGCTATGGAAACTATAACCGTTATGGAAATTGCAACTCCCATGGTTCCAGAATATCCTCCACTCCATCCCTAGAAGTGGTCGACCACTTCAAGGGAGGCGAGCGTTGGTCCTGCGTCCCGCCTCTGCCCTTTTTGTAAAGCGTCCACACTGCTCATTTTCTGTCCCTCCCAAATAGGATTATAATGCAGGCCTGCCCCCGAACCAGGAAAGTTCGGGTCTTCTTCTGGTGGTCCCCGAAAGGGGTCGTTGTTGTTCTCTTCCTAGACGTCCTACCACACAATGAGAGACAGCCTGAGGCAGATTATACTTACCAGTGATGGCCATCATTCGAAATCATCTCCTAAGTGGAAGACTATACTTGCCTGAAAATCTAAGACTACTGCACCCTCGGGGAGAGATAGTACCTTTGGGAGAGGACCCAACCTCCCACACTGGTCCTCAACCTAGGGTTCAACCAACATCAACCTGCACCAATCAACGAAGCCATCCATCCACCCGCCACGCCGCAACCGGAGACACCTGCCGAGTACCTGAACCCTTCCCTCCTTCAACACGCCTCGACAAACGAATCATATACAGTCACTGAGGGTCGAAAGGGGCTTGTTCCCCAAACCGTCCCTGCGCGCCTTCGGCGCGTGAAACCATTCCGTCCCCATCTTCACCATCCAATCATGGAAACTGATAGCGGTTATGCAGATTGTCTTACTTTCCAGAAAGTGGTGAACGCAAGAAGCAATGAAAAGGCTTGCGACAAGTGCCAGAGTTGGAACCACAGGCCAGAGACTGACGACGGTCGGGGAGGTGTGGGAATGTATATTAAAGGGGGTTTAGCCTACAGACTGCGAAAAGAACTCTCAGTTTTTATCCCTCATATTTTCGAATCACCCTTTGTTGAAATTAAATATAATAATAGTATTAAAATAGTTGGTGTCATTTATAGACCGAACACAGCACCCAAAGCCGATATAAATATCTTTCTTTCCAAACTAAATGAAATAAATAAATATGGAGGTCAAGACACAGGTTGCATGACACTCTTATAAATATTTGAACCCTGTGATTGTAATGTTTGTATGTACCGCATATACCTGTTAGGGCCCACCACAAATGTCCAATAATTTATAATAAAACCACGCAAATATGGATGTCAAGACACATCAGTTTGCATGGCGCTCTCATAAATGTTTGAACTCAGTGATTGCAATTGTAATGTTTCATGTAACCTTACTTTATTACAGCATATAAACGACTGTGTTTAATACATTAACAAAGTAATATTCTTTTTCAGGTAAACCAGTCATCGAATGGGTTTGCAATCCATGCCAATCAGTCCAGGATATTTCAATGTCAGAAGAGGTCGCGAACACCGAAATGGAAATTACTCTAGAAATAGCTACATAGTCTGGGCCACATTTTACTGATCAACGGAATGTCGAGAATCATTTGACATCTGAATGCCATGCACAAACTTCTGTAAAAGCAAGAGGTCCCCAGAGAGTGGAGGGAAAGTAAGGTGTCGTTCATACACAAAAAGGGGGATAAGGAAGTTCTAGATAACTATAGGGGGATATCAGTTAGTAGTAACATCGGAAAAGTATTCTGTAAGGTCATATACGGTAGACTAGAGGAAGTTATAGAAGAGAAAGGTTTTTTAGGAGAAATTCAAAATGGTTTCAGGAAAGGACGAAGAGTCACTGATCACCTATTTACACTCACCCAACTGATAGAATCAACAAAGGCTGAAAAGAAAAAGATGTTTCTGGCATTTCTAGATGTGAAAAAAGCGTACGACCGAGTGTGGAGGGAAGGTATGTGGCGGAAGCTCGAGGGCATCGGACTGGGTGGTGACTTTGTGGGAATCATGAAAGCACTGTATACAGATGTGCAAAGCCAACTCAGTCTAGGGAGTATCACTACAAAACGAGTCCCTATGGATATAGGCCTCAAGCAGGGGTGTATCTTTTCACCGATTTTGTTTGCATTGTATGTTAAAGATTTAGGGGACGAACTAATTCAGAGTGCGGAGGGGGTAAATGTTGGAGACATAAAGATACCAGGCTTATTCTTTGCGGACGACATGGTGTTAATGTCTAGAACTGAACAGGGGCTAGAGAAACTGCTGGAAATTGTTGGTAGATATGGGAACACTTGGCGGCTCGAACTAAATGAAAATAAAAGCAAGGTAATACCCGTTGGACGCAATGTAGATATGACGAAGAGATGGAGAGTGGGGGAGTTCTCAATCCCCGAAGGGGAAAGCAAACAAATCACTGTAGGAGAAACGGGAGAGTATGAGTATCTAGGGGTAAGCATAAATATAACGGGAAGAGGGGTGTACAGAAATTACTCAGCCAAACTGATTCTGAAGGGGAAAAGAATTCTGAACCAACTAAAACTTTTAGGGAAAAATAGTTTCAACAAGGTCTTTGTGGGGAAAACGCTGTGGGAGAGGGTGGGTTTACCAAGTATAACGTATGGCACGGACGTGATTCCATTAAACCAAACCGTTACTAAGAAGTTGGAAAATACTCAAAATGATGCCGGCAGATGGATAACAGGGTCGAGTAATGCTGCAGCTTTGGAAGCAGTAAGGGGGGAGCTTGGGTGGATGAAAATCAAGGACAGGGTAGATTTGGGAAAACTGTGTTACTTTAACTACTTGAGAAACCTGCCTGACAACCGGTGGTGCAAATTGATGCTCGATACCATTTGGAATTCTAATACAGAAACGGGGTGGTCAAAACATGTGAGGGAACTAATGGACAATTACTCTATAGAGGTCACAAACATAGAAGTAGGAATGAAAGAAGGCAAAAGGTTTGTCAAAGAGAGAGTCATGGAAGATTGCAATCGAAACTGGCGAGCAGGGGTTAGCGTGAAAAGATCACTGCAGGGGTTACAATATAAAGAAAAGCCAGCTTTTGAGAAGTACCTAGATGGCACCTTTGGAGGGTCACTGCTGTTCAAACTGAGATCAAGATCACTGGAGCTTCGGGGAAAAATTGGGAGAGATGGGGAAAAGGGATGCCAAATGTGCCACTCTGGAGTAGTGGAGACCCTGGAACATTTTCTCTTGGAATGCCCACAGTATATACCTCATAGAATAAAATTTACTGGAAGAATAATGCAGAAGTGGGGTGAAGAAACAAAGGATAGATGGCTGAAGGGGGACACGAGGGAGAGGGTAGGAATGCTTATTGAAGAAATTGAAAAAGACGAAGTGAGGGACACTATTAAGCAGTTTATATCTGAATGCTGGGAGGAGAGGAGGGGAAGAGGGGGTGGGGTGCAGGGGGAATGATGGCCTTCTCTTATGAGGACCGCGACAAATCAGCGGCTGGCCAAAGAGTTATTATTATTGTAGGTGAACGGTTAAATGAAACATACGTCATTACTAGAGGAGGTGATTGAAGAGTGGGTTTTTTTTGAGAAATCCAGAATAGCTTCAGGAAGGGAAGGAGAGTTACTGACCATCTTTTCACGCTATCCCAAATGATAAAATCCGCGAAAGCAAAAAAGAAAAAGATGTTTATGGCCTTTTTGGATGTCAAAAAGGCATACGATAGAGTATGGAGGGAGGGTATGTGGCGCAAGCTGGAGGCTCTGGGCTTAGGAGGCGAGTTTGTTGGAATTATGAAAGTATTATATAAAGACGTACAGAGTGAACTTAGTCTGGGAAACACTACAACAAAACGTGTGCCTATGGAGATAGGCCTAAAACAGGGGTGTATCCTTTCGCCAATTCTGTTTGCATTGTACATCAAAGGTTTAGGAGATGAACTCCTGCATAGCGACGAGGTGGTACATGTAGCAGTTGGGGGCTTGAAGATCCCAGGGCTATTTTTTGCAGACGATATGGTGCTAGTGTCAGAAAGCGAAGAGGGGCTAACGAAAATCCTGGGAATTGTTGGGAAATATGGGAGTAAATGGAGACTCGAACTTAATGAAAGCAAGAGCAATGTTATACCTGTGGGCCGCAAAGTGGACCACACTCGTAGGTGGAGAGTGGGTGAGTTCTGCATTCCGGAAGGTAGCAGCAAACTTCTCAGTGTAGGAGAGACAGGTGATTACGAGTATTTGGGGGTAAATATAAACATTACAAGAAGAGGCATCTAATGGAAAAAAGAAGGAAGAGACCTGGGAGGAAAAGAAGGAGAGGGAGAGGAAAAAAACGTAAGGAGAGAGAGAAGGAAAGAGAGAAGGAGAGAGCAGCTCGCAGAGAGTCGATCACTGGAGCACATAAGGTAAGTTCTAGTAGCAATACCAAGGGGGCAGGGGGTCCCAGTATGACATGTTACAGAAATTTATGGAGGACAGAGAGAAGGGGAGAGCCGAAAATCGGGAAGATAGAATGAGGGAGAGGGAGGAATGGCGGCTGAGGTATGCTGAAATGGAGAGAAAGCATGCCCAGCAGGAGGACACTATTGCCAAACTAACTAGAGAAATGGCCGAAGAGAGAATAGCTGCTAGCGAGAGGTTTGACAGAATGACAAACCAAATCAATATCCTGTCAGCCCAACTGGGCTTGCAAAAACCGTCAAATGCACCAGACAGCTGTGCTACATTGGAGGAACTACATTGGGGGATGCTCCAGCAGCCACTGTGGCTTCTGTTGGGTCACCTCCTTGTAGCCCAATCAAAATCGTTGCAATTGCCGAGGTTCATGCTGAAGCAGAGGCCTTGGATAATTCTTTCATAAGAGAAATTCTACCCACCGATCTCCAGGTGATAGTGGGACATAAATGTCACATAATGTCCATAGGACAAAATGTCCATGGACAAAATGTCCAACAAAAAATACACCTTGGACATAACGTCCATAGGACATAATGCCCATGGACATAATGTCCTTGATTAATTTGCCATGGTGGACAAAATGTCCATTTTTTTTTGTTTTCCTATTTTTTGTACTTCCCAATTTTAAGTTTAATTTTATTATTATAATTATTTTGAAAATTTAAGTATATATTTTTCATGTTATCAGAATACCATGAATATCTCATTAGCTTAGGTAAATTGTTTTTATAACCATATTCAATGATGAGCTTGTGGTGTGTGTGTGATTGGTCTTTGACATATTGTTCTCAATTTGGCTATGAAAACAGTCAAAACTGTTTGGTGACTGCATCTAAAGACAGATCCCATCTTTCATGTATTGGTAAGAAAATTGTCAAACTGCAGTTCTAGTCACATCTAAAGAGCATTCATTTCTTTGATGTACAGCAATGTTTTTGAAAGATAAACACACAGCAAACTATATATTGGACATCATATTGAATTGGTCATTAAACATTCTTCAGTCATGGAGGTTCTTACTAGCAATAAAGGTGGCAAAAAATTAGTTCTTGATGGATATATGTACACCAAAAAATCTTCAAATAAATCAACCATTCGATGGGCATGTGCCAACAGAGCTGCATTTGATTGTAAATCCTTTGCTAATACAGATGTTGAGGTAAGTCAAATCAAGTTTTCTCTTTTTTTCTTTAGAGTACCTAACTGGGCATACATCATTTCCACCATGTACAGCTGAATAAAGGCCTAATTTTCTACAATATATAATGAATTCATATAATAGTCACTTTGCAACTTGATGTTATTCAATTAACAGGAATATAAATTAACAAGGATTTGGTTATATTCCAGTGGTTCAACTGTGCATTTATTCTATTATATCTTGTTTGACAAAGCTCAATGAGCTCTGTCAAGCAAGATATAATAGATTAAATGCATTTATTGTTACAAACCATATTAAGTAAACAACCTGGGCTCAGTATATTATTTCTCTCCATTTAATTAACTGGTTTTCTCTGTTGCAGATAACTAAGGTTGTAAAAGTCACAGATCATAATCACGCCCCAAATGCAGCAAAAGTTGAAGCTACTAAAGTACGTTCAGAAATCAAAGACTCAGCAAGTGTTAACAGAGGTCGTCCAGCACAAATCCTTGCGGACTTTGTAAGTCATAAGCCGTTAGAAGTACGTGCAGCGATGGGGAACAACAATACAGTGAAGCGTCTCATCAGGAGAAACAGGCAAGGTTCTCTTCCAAAAGATCCATCTCATCTCAAAGACCTGATCATTGACGGCGAGTGGAAGACAACCGGTGAGCCAAATTTCGACAACTTTCTCATTCATGATAATGGCCCAGAAACGTCCAAAAGAATGCTTGTCTTCGGTTCCGAAACTGGACTCAGACACTTATGTCGTTCGAAAGTGTGGTGTATGGATGGCTGCTTCTCTTCTGCACCAAAGCTCTTTCAACAAATATATGTTATTCGATGCCCCCTTGGCGACAGTGCCGTGTCATGTGTTTATGCTTTTCTCAGTGGCAAATCCCAGGATATTTATGATGAGTTGCTGCAAGCTGTTGTGACTAACTGTGACGCAAACGGATATACACCCGATCCTGAAAAGATTGTGATGGACTTTCAGCAGGCCATGATGAATTCTGTCAAGACAGTCTTCGGACAGCATATACAACTCCAAGGGTGTTTTTATCATCTAACCCAGTGCACGTGGCGCAGGATTCAGGCTTTGGGACTTGTTGAAATATATAAGAATGACAGTGAAGTGAGACATTTTTGTGCAATGTTGGATGGCTTAGCTTTTTTGCCAGTGGAAGAGGTGAAAAAATGGAATGGAACACATCATGGATTCTGCTCCTGAAATTCTTGAACCATTAGTGGATTATTTCAACAAAACATACGTGGCTGGTTCTTATCGGCAAATAAAAGTTCCAGCAGAATCACCCCCGACGGTATTCCAAGCATTAACATCTGTGAATCTTGGAACAGTGCATTTAATAAGTCCATAGGTTACCACCATGCATCAGTCTGGGTAACCCTTGATGCTATCAGAAAGGATCATTCCATGGTTATTACCCAACTCTACAAAGACTCACTCGGCGAACCGCCAAAGAAAAGGGTTAAGCGAGTTACAAAGGACCACCAGCAACGTCTCAAGAATCTGTGTATTGACTTTAAGGACAAAAAGAAAAACCAGTCGATTTCGGTTAATTTTCAATCCAACTGATTTTATAGTCTACTATATTCATAGTATTTATATTTATCAAGGGGATTTTGTCCCATGTCATTAGACTGTAAACTTGTTATGTTATTTTACAGTCGATTTTGGTTAATTTTCAATCCAACTGATTTTATAGTCTACTATTTTCATAGTATTTATATTTATCAAGGGGATTTTGTCCCAGGGGTATTCAGTCTTTTGTAATATTATTTTACACTCTAAAATCAGCTGGGTTGAAAATTAACCAAAATCGACTGAGTTGAGTGAATAAGATTCATATTCACTCAACTCAGTCGATTTTGGTTAATTTTCAACCCAACTGATTTTATGGTGTACTACTATATGTACATTTTGTTCATGGACATTTTGTCCATGGACATTATGTCCTATGGACATTTTGTCCACCTATGCAGAACCACCATGGACATTATGTCCATGGACATTTTGTCCATGGACATTTTGTCCTATGGACATTTTGTCCGGATACCCTCCAGGTGGTTACTCCTGAGGGACTTGTCCCTGAAGAGTCATCATCTGGTCGGGGGGATATAGGTCCTTCAAATGAAGCATTCAAGGATCTAACAGATCCTTGCTCTCTGGGTACCATTTGCCCAGACAAGAATTTAGAGATAATGCTCGCCACACCGCTGGAAAGTGCTCCTAGCAGCACTGTGACCCCATCTCCCAATAAAAGTAAGAGAAAAAAATCAATATACCTAGAGAGTGAGCTGGTGGACGGACAGGCCTTTTCCCACACCGTTGACCGGCAGGTCAAGAAAGTGAGGAACTGCCCTCCACCCACCCCCTCACCCAAAGCACTCCATCATACAAATAATGAACTTCAACCAAATCAGCCACCCCCCCCCCCCTCCCCCCCCCCCCCCCACACACACTCATGGAAACATCCTGGACAACAGTGGTCAAAAGTAAGAAGGTAAAAACTAACATGATAGCCAACAGCCAAAATCAGAAGGGAGGGCAAAATCCAAGCACCCTCGCCAACTGTACTAAAAACAAAACCAACAGCATCAGGGATGGCAGGGGTAACAACCCGCTAAACCTCACTGCGGTTATGACTAGGGTCCATCTCGACACACCCAGTGGAGCCATAAACCTTAGCCTAAATAACTGCAAATGGGAGAGATTCCACTCCAAATCCACGGGCAAGGTCACGTGGAAAATTAAAGTCACCCGCCTCAAGAAGGAAACTAAAGTAAAAATAATCAAAGATGGGAACCACATCAATGGCAGGTGGCACGCCGGGGAGGAATACAATACCTCCCCAGCGCTCATGCAGTGCCACAAATGCCAAAAGTTCAGGCATATGGCCAATAAATGCAGAGGGAATCTAACCTGCATGAATCGCGGAGAATCACATCTCACCAAGTCATGCAGGTTAAAGTCCCCCTCTTGCCCCACTGTAAAGGAAGTCATCTCAGCAGCTACCGGGGGTGTCCTCATTTTAAAAAAGTAAAAACCGCCATCGAGCTGAAAAACCTAAATCTCGTCAAGCCTGACAATGCGTCATCTCCTCATACTGTCTGCTCCCTTATCGCCGGATCGCTTTACTCAGTATTAAGCAAACACGCTAAAACCAATCTGTCTGACATCTGCCAAGATGTCAGGCGATCGGCGTCCCGACTTTTCAAGACGCATATTTCGGAATCACTAATCAAAGCCGCTATCAGCTCAGATTAAAGCACTTGTCTAACCAATATCTAAAGCACCGCTACTAATTCCCGACCCTCGTCATGAATAAGCTACAAATAGCCGTGTGGAACGCTGGAAGCGTTAATAACA
This sequence comes from Pictodentalium vernedei, assembly GCA_031216915.1. NCBI lineage: Eukaryota > Metazoa > Mollusca > Scaphopoda > Dentaliida > Dentaliidae > Pictodentalium > Pictodentalium vernedei. Next base: position 230,110,885 of record CM062297.1, on the reverse strand, counting down.
AAAAACTCCAAATGGGCCGATACTTCGAAGATACAGACATTATCTGCATCTGCGAAAGTTGGCTTCAACCTAGCAAGAATTTTTCAGTTAGCGGGTTCAGCACTATTAGAAGAGACCGACAAATCACCAAAAGTGGCGGCGTTGCTCTTCTAATAAAGCAGAACATCAAAACTAGAACCACAAAAACTAATCACCTCGATGCAGAGGTGATTGCTACTGAAATCACTGTCTACAATAAAAATATCGCGATTGTTTGTTATTATAACGACCCAAGCAAAATTGTTTCTGACACTGTCTTCGAATTCTTTACGAGGAAATACAAACACTGCATTTTCCTTGGTGAGTTCAATGCCAAACACTTGTACTTTGGCTGTAACAAAACCACACCCAACGGTGAAGCCCTACTTGAAATCACAAAAAAGCATAACCTCCATGTGGTTATGAATGGCAGCTCAGCTACTTATATCAGTAACAACCCATTATTCTCATCCGAGATCCTCGATCTAATTATCACCAGTGACTCCCTGATAAATCACATCGATGACCACTGGCACTGGGTCGGCGATGATGACCTAGGCAGCGATCACCTCCCGGTCCATGCCTCAGTGCAGCTAGGAAATGGACCACTCAGGTACCCCCCCCCCCCCCCCCACTCTCCGCAGAAATTTCAGAAACGACATCATCGATGTCAAACTCACAAACACCCCCCTATCTAATGCATCTAATGCAGCAGAACTAGAAACCCAATGCGAGGGCATAGAGAAAATCATCAACTCAACCCTAAACGAAATATGCCCCAAAGAAGAAGTACGCCCCTGGAGAAATACCATCTCGGGCGACACTCTGTCACTAATCAAAACTAAACAGAAAGCTCTTCGCGCTCTTAAAACCGAAACTGACCCCAGTAAGAAATCTGTCCTCAAAAAAACATACAACCGCCTTCATGGCGAAGTCAAAGAAGCCCTCAAAGCTGAAAAACAAACCAACTGGGAAAAGGTAACAGCCGACTTAACGGGGTCCAAGATGGTAAAAAAATTCTGGGACTCTTTCCAAATCCTAGCAACAAGGGCGGAAAAGCAGCAGCCAAACCTCTAAGAAGGAAGACGGTTCTTTCACACGTACCGACAAAGACAAGGCCGACACCGTTGCCGACCTCCTAAGAAAAACGCATCGCCCGTATCAAGGCACGGGCAATGATGACGCCGTCATTAACGCGATTGATGACTTCATCAATGAACACCCTGATATCTACCGTGACCCCAAATTCGATAACGAGCCAGAAGACGGGGACGACGATGACTTCGTCACCCTCATCACCAATGACGAAAGCATCAACGTCATAAAAAATGCAAAAATTCCTCCTCACCCGGCGAAGACGAAGTAAGCTACAAAATTCTAAAACAAAGCCCAAACTCCCTAATCGAAAAACTAAACAAACTGTTCAACGCATGCCTCACCATGTCTACTTTCCCAAATGTTGGAAAAAAGCCATCAGTGTCATGATACCAAAACCTGACAAGGACCCCTCCGATCCAACCAGCTACCGCCCAATCAGCCTCCCCAGCTGCATTGGTAAGACAATCGAACGAATCCTTACCAATCGGTTCAGGGGGCACCTTGAAGACATCGATTTTTTCAATAAATGGCAAAGAGCCTATAGAAACCGTAAAGAAGGCATCGAGCGTGTCTACCGACTAGTCACTCAAATGAAAACCGCGATCAACAATCAGCAAATAGGCGCGGCAGTCCTGTTAGACGTTGAAAAAGCATTTGACTCCGTTTGGCACAATGGAACGCGCTACAAATTATCAAAAATGAAACTCCCATGAAATTTCTCAGGTTACTATCCTCTTTCCTAAACCGTTCGCGAAATTAAAGTCAGAGTAAACAATGAAATATCCGACAGTGTCCCCCTTGAAGCTGGTACCCCAAGGATCTGTCCTCAGCCCCCCCCCCCCCTTCTATGTAAACGATCTCAAATTCTCTGAAGATCGTGTTCAAGTCTCCCAATTCGCAGATGATAAGGGTCTCTGGGACTCTAACAATAGGGGCCAATCTACTCCAAAAACCCATGCAACGCGCTCTCGATGACCTAGAACAATGGTGTGCCAAATGGAGATTAAAGCTAACCGCCAATAAAACCCAACGAATCACCTTTACTCGCAAGATAAGCAAACGTGACTTTAACCTAAAACTAATGGATAACACCCTCCCAGAGTGTAAAGAGGCGAAATTCCTCGGCATCACCATTGAGCAAAAACTGTCCTTTAATAAACACACCGACGATATGTCGAAAAAAGCAACCAAACGCATTAACTTATTGAAAATGCTAAAGGGAACTTCCGGGGGAGCCAACCAGTACACCCTACTTAAACTATACAAAGCCTTTGTGCGCCCAGTACTTGAATACGGGGCAATCATCCTAACTGACATCAATCAAACCAATATGGGTAAACTCCAGAAGGTCCATAATCACGCGCTTAGAGTCGCCCTCCGCGCCCCATGGGACACACCCATCAAAACACTCCACGACAGGACCGATATCCCCACCATCAAAGACTGCCTAGCCACCCTGGCCGCGAAAAATCATGACCGGCTAGTCGACAGCGAACTAATTCCCGAACTTGGAGCCATTTGCGAAAGCCGACAAAAGCCCAAAAATTCCATTCAAAACTAAGACCGCTCGAAAGAACTAGAGAACGAGAAGGTGAACTAACAGGCAGATTAACAGCTTAACTGTGGCCTTCTATCAGAAAGGGCTGCCTTCACCGACTCAACTAAAATTATATCACACTTAAACACTGTATAAGGCTTATGTGTAAATATGTAATCCCTGAAGAAAAACGCCCGCGATCCCCGACACCTCCAAATACCTTTAAATTAACCTAAATAAGACCGTAACCAGCGAAGGGTAAAACAGGAAAGAAACACCCTCGGGTGTGGTTTAGTGTGCTAAACCTGTTACCCTTCCGTTGCAATGACATTCCCAGTCGCGGAAGCTCAGCCCACATAAAACGCTCGCGATCCCCGGCACCTCCATATAAACTCAGACTAACCTAAACAAGGTCGAAACCAGCGAAGGGTACAGCGGGAAAGAAACACCCTCCGGTGTGGTTTAGTGTGCTAAACCTGTTATCCTCCCACTGGAATCTCATTCATTGTTTTCTTTCAAAGAGTCCAACCAAACAGAGACAGCCTGAGGCAGATCATACTTGCCAGTGATGGCCATCACTCAAAATCATCCTCGAAGTGGCAGACTATACTTGCCTGAAAATCCAGATCGACTGCACCCTCGGGGAGAGGTAGTACCTTTGTGAGAGGACCCAACCTCTCACACTGGTCCTCACCCGAGGGTTCAATCGACATCAGCCAAGAGACCATCGCGACGCAACCGGTGACACCTGCCGAGTACTTGAACCTGTTCCTCCTTCAACACGCCTAGAGATGTGAGAATTGATCATTTACAGTCAATGAGGGTCGAAAGGGGCTTGTTCCCCATACCGTCCCTACGCGCCTTCGGCACGTGAAACCATTCCTTTCGCGTCTACCGAAACCACACAAATAAATTGATTCTGAAGGGGAAGCGAATCCTTATCCAAATGAAACTTATAGGAAGAAACATTTCAATAAGGTTTGCGTGGGGAAAACCATTTGGGAAATGGTGGGTCAGCCAAGTATAACTTACGGTACGGAAGTGGTACCCCTAAATCAGACGGCCGTAAAGAGCTTGGAAATCCTGCAGAACGATGCAGGCCGATGGATAACGGGGTCGAGTAATGCCGCGGCGCTAGAAGCAATCGGGGGTGAGCTTGGGTGGACGAGGATCAAGGACAGGATAGACCTGTTGAAACTCGGTTATCTTAATTATTTGGTAAATCTCCCCGACAGCCGATGGTGTAAAGTAATGTCCCTGAGAATTTTCAACTCAATTATCAAGACGGGGTGGATGGTCCAAGTGAGGGAGCTAGTAGAGAACTACTCATTGGAGATCTCGGACCTAGACGTTGGGGCAAACCAGGGTAAAAAAATCGTCAGAGAAAGGGTCATGGAGGATTGTAACCGTAATTGGCGAGAGGGGGTCAAATCAAATAAGTACCAGTCCAACAGAATAAGATTCACTGGGAGTATATTGGGGAAGTGGGATGGGAGAATGAAGGACATGTGGTTAGGGGGAGACTCAAAGGAGAGGGTTAATATGCTAATCGGAGAGATTGGGAAGAATGGGGCAAGGGGTGTTATCAAGCATTTCGTCTCCGAGTGTTGGGAGGAGAGGAGAAGCGTGGGAATAGGGAGGCAGTTGGGAGTACAGGAGTAACCAAGGCCTTCTCGTCCGAGAACCGCGACAAATCAGCGGCTGGCCAAAGTGTTATTATATTATTATACTGGGCAATTCAATTCAACCAGGGCAGACGACTCATTAAATACAAGTAATCTCCATTCATCGCCAAACGTATCACAAATAAGAGACGATTCTATTAGGGTATCAGCTCCAAACTCTCCAGATGTGGATGAACTTCGAGACACCACTCAAATATCTGTTGAGTCAGTTGAGTCATTTTCAGATAGAAATCTGGTAGACAGTTTGCCCATTTCAGATCAATGTGATGTTTGCGATCCACGGCAAGAAACTGTTTACAATGTGATAGCAGAGGGTCAAGTAAAGCAAAAGATGTGTTGGTCGATAGTTTGGGGTACACTTACAACGAGGACTATGATGGTTAACAAACTACGCTGGAGATGTGTTGTAAGAAATAAAAATATTATATGTGCAGCGGCAGTAAATTTCAATAAAGCTAACCATACCTATAGTAGAACACAAGTGTGATGCTAAAGTAATCGCACTGCAAAATGCTCAGCTAAGTGCACATGTTCGGAAAGAGGCAAAATTACAGTCATTTGCATCTGCATCTGCAATAGTAACTTCGGCAGTCCGTCAACACTTACCTGTGGATGGAAAAGACAGGAAGAGCAAGAGCGGGTGTAGCAATATGTGCGCTGTCCGGCTCAACTTCCTGCTCCATAAACAAACCTCCCTCCTCCATCTCCTCATCCGAGGAAGAGTATGATGGGCTGGAGATTGGAGTGTTGCCTGGCGAACCAGCGTCCTCTGGGCCCTCCACAGGAGTGGGGGAAGCGGTGTGGACGTGGAACGGCCAGGGGTAGCAGGCATTGAGCTTTCAACGCCGTGGTTAGCCTCCCTCTCTTCCTTTCCGTCCTTTCTTCTCCATGACCACCGTCAGTCGGCGGGCATCGCGTCGTCTGGCGAAAAGTCCCTTCTTTCTTCTTTGCTTCGGCGGCTTCCGTTTTCTTTGCATCATCCAGCGAGTCCGTGTCACTTGAAGGGTGACCAGTGCGGGCGGAAGTCCTTGTATTACAATTGGCAGCTCCATTGTCTGGTTGTTGACACCTCGGAATCCAAAGTGTGAATAAAATGTAAATGAAATGTGAAAGTGTCAAACAGAGTTTGCATTTATATTATTCATATTTCACAGGTTATTATCTGAACATGATACTTGTTGTTGTACTTATTAAACCAAGTATCAGCTTCACTGAAATAAAAACATTACGATTAATTATTTGTTATTATTTTATTACCAGAGAGATTAACTACTTCCTGATATAATAACAGACCTTATCTTTTAACACCTTAAATGATCCTACAAACAGATCAATTGAATTGAAAACAATGCAGTATGTATACATTACATAGCAGTACAATAGATTAACTAGAGAAACAGAATTTACTGCACCCAGTAAATTCAAGTCTGTGTGAAAAGGGTTAAAGTATCAGGAATAAACTATACAGAAGGAGAATTTATGGAGGCTTATTTTCAGAAGTAAATTATTTTCAAACAAATCAGAAATGGATTTTCGTTAATAGTATTTACAGATATTCATACAGCAATCAGAACATTTTTTTATAAGAAACCAGAAAAGGCATATGTGTGACCAGCATTCAAAGGGTTCGATACACGAATCAGAAGTGGACATTTTTGGCTCAGCCCACCAAGCTGTGATGAAATACGTTCATGAACTTTTGAAATGCATTAAGGTGTAACGAAATGCATTCCCCAGTCTTTCTGAATAATATGCACTGGATGACCTTGGTGACCTCTTTCAGGCGGACCATATATTGAACCTCCAGCAATTTTTAGTCGGTATAGTCCCATGTATACACCTACTTTAAAGAAATGGCTCCACCAACTACAGATCTGACAATTTTGGGCGATGATAGCAAATATTTATTATGATTTAGAAGCCTCTAAGGCAGTCAGCCTACTGTATCACACACAAGGCCTCAAACTAGCTGAAAAAACAAAGATGAGTGCAAACTGGTTGTTGGTAACCAGCGTGCCAAAACGAATAGAGATAGGACGATTCGTATTTGAGTTATCGAGCCGACAAAGGGTGCATAGACTCTATATTGGGGATAGTGCCATAAAAAACTTGAAAGCCCCAAGAGCTCGTTTAAAGGCCCACCCTCAAGAGCATCTTGTGCCCTAAACAAGGCATACATAAAATAAGATGGTGGAATCTTGAATCATGGCATATGCGTAAAGAGTGGCAATATGGCAGGAAGCGTGCAAAAGGTTCTACCGTCATAAGTTAAATGATGTTGTTTGATCATCGCGGTGAAGTATGAAGAGGGTTAAAGACAGACCATTTAAATATTCCATTTCATTAATTCATAATTGTGATAAGTGTTTCGAGAGAGCCGCTTACCACTCGGCCCGAAACCTGTTGATCTTGAGTTATGAGTGAGAATGAAAAAAAAAAATAAAAAATGCAATGAAAGGTGAAGGGTTATTTATTCAACTACAATTAATCAAGTGTTGTAAGATAGATCTGTATAATAAACAAATTTTCTTGCCACTCAAAGGGTTTTTTTCAACTTGGTTTGGGGATGGAATTTAATTCTGATCTGACAGCTGATAAGAGTAAATATGTGTCAGGCTGTCATCTATAGCAACTTCTCTTTAATTTGATTGTTTACATTATTCTCTTGTGTAGAAAATATAAACAGCTATTTCTTTATGATGCTTTTCTGTTACAAAGAAATTAGGGGGTATAAAAAACTCTGTGGCCCAATGGACCACTCCTAAAGGTTCCCTGATAACATAGCTGAGCCAGTACTTGTGACAGGCTACCAGTATGCCAAACAGCCCCAGGACATATTATTTATTTATTTATTGGTTTGTAAGGTCACATATTTCTGCATAATGGCTAATCAGGACCACGACAGTTTTGCGGGTGGGGAAAGCCGTAGTACCCGGAGAGAACCACCAAACAACGGCGAGCAACTGTCAATTCCCCAACATACTAATTCCACACAAGCAGGGTTAGCATTGGTTGAAGACAGATGCACCATCGACGTGCAGTACGCCTTAATACACAGCGTCACCGTGCCCCCACGTGGGCAATGGGGCTGAATTGTCTTGCCCAAGGACACAACGTGGCTGCCGCAGGTGGGATTCGAACCGAGGACCTCTCGGCTTGCAGCCTGCACCTCTACCAACTCAGCCACCGCGCCCCCCAGGACAGATGATTTGTTTTTGAGTTATCGTCAAGACAAAATGAAGGGGATAGAAAATATTCATACAGGAATCAGAACATTCTTATTAGAAACCAGAAATGGCATATATGTGACCAGCATTCAAAGGGTTTGATACACGAATCAGAAATGGATATTTTTGTCTCTGCCCACTAATTTTAGTGATGAAATACACTCATAAACTTTAGAAATGCATTAAGGTGTAATAAAATGCATTTCCCAGTCTTTCTGAATAATGCCCCCATACTAAGATCTTCAAAGGGTTAAAATATTCCCTTTAAATACTCCATTTTAATCCTTTAAATGGGGGCGCATTGGCTCAGTTGGCAGAGGTGCAGGCTGCAAGGCGTGAGGTCCTCACTCTGTCCTTGGGCAAGCCACTTCACCCCATTGCCCACGTGGGTGCATGGTGGCGATGTGTTCTAAAGCGTACTGCACATCGATTGTGCACCCGTCTTCAACCAATGCTAACCCTGCTTGTGTGGAGTTAGTATGTGGGGGATCTGACAGTTGCTCGTTGTTGCCCGGTGGTTCTTCCCGGGTACTCCGACTTCCTCCACCTAAAAAACTGTCGTGGTCATGATTAGCCACTGTGCAGAAATATGTGACATTAAACGCCAATAAATAAATAATCCTTTAAAAAATGAGCTCAATCCAATAAAGGGTCATAAGCTATGTTTTTTCAAGCAAAAATGAAAAGGTAATTAAAACTGAATAGATGTTTCTGTGAATAATGTTGACCGGTTTTCGCTGTTATGTTCGCTAAAGGGTTAAGAATCCCTTACTTTGGAAGGCACACTGAAAAGGTGTCCCATTCCACATAGAATTAAATATTAAGAAAATAAAGCGAAAAACATTAAGTTTCTCAGCTGACAGTACCTGCTTTTGCACTCCGGAGAGATGGAACGGCACAAATCAGAGACATTCTCTTAATGGCACTTTGACACCAAAGGTTTCTGCACTCTCGGTGAGGCCAAGATGAGCGCAGTGAAAGACTATAAAACTCCTCTAACAAATTAGTTTTAAACAGTCATAGCACTAACACAGTTAAGAGTACAGTCGACCATGCCAGTATTGCATTGTTACCGGCACCCTGACAGTTTTGTGATAGGTTTCAACAATTATTCAGTGCAGTTTTATTAAAAGGGTTAACTTTATTCTGCTTGAAATAAAATATGTGCAATCCACATTGAAGTCTTGAGAGGGGTTAAAAGCATTGAACTGAATAAGATAGGTTTCAACAATTATTCAGTACAGTTTTATGGAAAGGGTTAACTTTATTCTGCCTGAAATAAAATATGTGCAATCCACATAGAAGTCTGTAGAGGGTTAAAAGCAGTGAACTGAATAATTTACAATTTATTTCCTTGCAAGGCAAAGGGTTTCTCTCAATTTAGTTTCAGGAACTAACATCCCATAATGATGACAAGGTCAGATTTCATTTTGACAGCTTACTCCACTGGTGTTTACATAGTCTCCAGTGTGAACATAACATCGTATTGCTTGGAAAGAATTTACTGTATCAGGAAATTGGAGGCTGTGAAGACCCTGTGGCCTACTGGGCCATACTGAAAAAAATGTGATTTCCAGCAATTCTGAAAAATGCACTCAATGACCCCTAGTTGACCTCCGTGACCTTGACCCATATTTTGAACCTCCATCGAGTATCGACTCATTTGGTGTTGGTCCCAGGTCTGTAGGTCATACCATGCCGGAGATATAGGAGTGACCCATGTTCAAAATTTTGGCCACGCCCACTTTTTTTTTACGTAAAAATGCATGTGTGTATGTCAGGAATACTTTAAGGGTCAAAAAATGTGATTTCCAGCAATTCTGAAAAATGCACTCAATGACCCCTAGGTGACCTCTGTGACCTTGACCCATATTTTGAATCTCCATCAAGTGTCAACTCATTTGGTGTTGGTCCCATGTCCATACGTCCATACGTCCATACGTATCAGAGATATGGGCATGACCCATTTCAAAAATTTTTGCCACGCCCACTTTTTGTTATGTCAAAATGCATGTGTGTACGTCAGAAATAGTTTAGGGGGTCAAAAAATGTGATTTCCAGCAATTCTGGAAAATGCACTCAATGACCCCTAGTTGACCTCCGTGACCTTGACCCATATTTTGAACGTACATCGAGTGTCAACTCATTTGGTGTTGGTCCCAGGTCCGTAGGTCATACCACGTTTGAGATATGGGCTTGACCCACTTTCAAAAAAATTGGCCACGCCCACTTTTTTTACATCAAAAAGCATGTGTGTACGTCAGGAATGCTTTAGGGGGTCAAAAAATATGGTTTCCAGCAATTCTGAAAAATGAACTCAATGACCCCTAGGTGACCTCTGTGACCTTGACCCATATTTTGAATCTCCATCAAGTGTCGACTCATTTCGTGTTGGTCCCAGGTTCATACGTCATGCCATGCCTGAGATATGGGCGTGACCCACTTTCAAAAAATTTGGCCACGCCCACTTTTTTCACGTCAAAATGCATGTGTGTCCGTCAGGAATGCTTTAGGGGGTCAAAAAAATGTGATTTCCAGCAATTCTGAAAAATGCACTCAATGACCCCTAGATGACCTCCGTGACCTTGACCCATATTTTGAACCTCCATCGAGTGTCGACTCATTTGGTGTTGGTCCCAGGTCTGTAGGTCATACCACGCCTGAGATATGGGCGTGACCCACTTTCAAAACACCCCTACAGGCACCCCTGATACCCCAGGAATCTGAAAAACATAGGTGACCGAGAACTTGTGGCTGTCTATCAGCATGCCAAAAATCAACGAGATAGGGCAATTCGTTTTCGAGTTATCTTGCGGACAAAAAAGTGATGAGAAGACAGAAGACAGGAGAAGAAGAAGAAGAAGAAGAAGAAGAAGAAGAAGAAGAAGAAAAAAAAAAAAAGAAGAAAAAAAGAAAAAAGAAAAAGAAACCGTGCAAAAACAATAGTCTGTGTGTTTCACACAGACTAATAAAAAGAGAAGTTTTGCTAGCAGCATACGAGGTAACAGCAACTGTGATAATTAGATCGGTAGATAAACTAGGATTCGAAAGGAAGCCTTGGTCTTATGTGAGTCGTCTCCTACGTTTTATAGCACTTTTCGTAAAGATGATGGCAATGATCAGTAGTAACAAATGAAACATGTATAGGGGTGAGCACTTGCGGGCCATTGAATCTGGTTGAATCTCTGACCTTGGACAAGCACACCACCGGCCCGCGTCATACTACGTGAGCATTCTAGATGCGTACGCACAGTCACCTGCAACTACATAATGACTCACTTTTCTTTACATCAACAAGTGCAGCTGAGGGGTACCGACAGCTCATCAGAAAAAAAATTGAAAAATGCAATTTATACTAATTTCATGCTTAGAATAAGTTGACCAACAGGCTCAGTCCCTTAGCCAGCGATATACTCGATTGTCCAAACTGCACATACGTGAAATCAGGAGTGGTCTAACCAATAAAAAAATAGATGAATAAAAAGAAGAAATCAGATAGTAAGAAGATGCAAGAAGAAGAAGTAAAATAAAGAAGAAGAAGAAGAAGAAGCCATCCTAAATACATGATGCATTGTCTTTAGATAAAGTTGAATAGAAAATAGAAAAGAAGGTCTCGAAATTAAGCATCTCTTATTAATAAGTAGATAGTAAAATTGTGGTACATTGCCTTAATTGTGCGGACACCGATAGAGGAATTCTTAATGAAGATGAAGTATGTTCAAAAAACAGTTGTCATCACTCGTCAGAGGAACCGGCCACTCTGTAAGATGAAGTCTTGCACTATATCAAAAATTAGGTTGTTCTCCCCGTTACTGAACAATTCTGAGCCAAAAAGAAGTGTGGTAATATCTATAGTGAAAGGGAGTAAATTGATGGCTCCATTACGTGCGTTAAGAAACATTGGACAATGAAGAAGGAAGTGTTCTGGAGTCTCAAATTCACCATACTGACAAAAAGGGCTGTTTCGAGATGATTATCATATAAATGGGCATTAAGGCTGCTGCAGTGTAACCGCAATCTACAGTGGTAATTTGAGCCGTGCGAGATTTCGGAGTTTGCCACCACTCAAGAAGGTCTTAAAAATACTCAATGACGAATTCTCGCGAACAGATAAAGGCAGGTTATTCCACTGATCAGTTACATTAGGGTTGGTATAACTGGGTGCGACAAAATGGAACTCTGTGATTTTGGCGCGTTCGAATATTGAGTGATGGGTTTATTGAGGGTATGAGAGGTGGAACATTATTGGCAATATGAGGAGGCGTTAAGTGGTGATGCATTTTAAAGACCTGCACGAGCTTATGTTTTCAGCGTTTTTCTTGTAGAGTGTCCCAACGTGTTTCGGAATATAATAAAAATTTACTAGCACTAATTGTTGCCCCTGTAACTATTCTTGCTGCTCCGATCTGGATGTTTTCCAAGTCGGCGACTTCTCCTGACTAACAATTATCCCAAACAGTATCACCATATTCCAGTAAAGGCCTAATAAAGGCAAAGTATATCTTTTCTAAAACATGTCTATCAAGCTCGGATTTGTGTTTCCTCAACAAGTCTACTGTCTAGTCGAGACCGGGCTTTGGAACAGATATATTCAATGTGATTGGTCCAAGGGCACGTTGTATTTATTACAACCCCTAGGTGCTTATGAGAATTGACTCCACTTATTTGAGAACCACCTAAAAATAATGGTGGATGGACAGTTGGGTTCGTTTTGCGCGATATAACCATACTCTCAGTTTTTTGGGGGGGGATTAAATTCGACAGGCCATGTTTTTGCCCAGTGCTCAATTACAGCTAGATCTTGGTTACTTAAATTCGAGGCTTGGTTTGGATTTTCTACAATTAGATATAACGAAGTATCATCTGCAAAAAGGCGTATGCTACTGAGTAAATGTTCGGTTATGTTATAATGTAGATAAGGAATAGTAAGGGTCCTAGTATAGAACCTTGAAGGACTCCTGCATTTATAGGGCGCCGCGGGGAAGCCTCTGATCCCACAACTACGCGTTGAGATCAGTCTGAGAGGTACGATTTCAAGAACAGCAACAATTCACCCGAGACACCAATACTCTCCAACTTATGAGCGAGACCAACATGCCATACCTTGTCGAAAGCCTTACTGACATCGCAAAAAAAAACAACCCTAACTTCCTTTCCTTCATCGAGCGCTTTACAGAATTCATCATATATATCAGTTAGCTGGAGGACCGTAGAATCACTTGGTGTAAAACCTGACTGAAATTGGCTAAGAACGCTCGAGTATTCAAGGAATTGCCATAGTCGTTTAACGATACATTTTTCAAAGACTTTACCAAGGCAACTAATCAGAGATATGGGACGATAGTTACTGACTACGTTCGTGGGTTGTTTTTTTCAAAACCAGTGAAACATTAGCCCTTTTCCACAATGAAGGAAAATACGAATTGTTTAGCAATATATTGAATAAAATCGATAGTGGTTCGCAAAGAGAAACTTTACATTCTTTAAAAAGACGTGGGCTGACAAGATCAGGACCCGATGCTTTGGAGACCTTCAGTGACTGCAGTGCTTCGTACACCTCACTGCAGTGAAGGGTTATACCATCAGTTGTTCGTGTAGGATGGACTATGGCTTCTGGCAAGGAAACGTTCGAGTCGAAAACTGTTGAGATGGAACAACAGTATTCATTAAGCACTTCGGCTTTTTCAACAGTCGAGGTGTATACTTCATTCATGTAATTAATAACAGGAATCTCTGCTTGGCGACGGTCACTGAAAAATGTTTGTAACGTTTTCCTCCACTGTGAACTTGGGGGTTTCGTTACTTTTTAAAATGGACTGAACTTTGGATAAGTATAAAACTTTGGCCTTCCTGATAGCTGATACAACTTCATTCCTCTTAGTTTTATATTTTGCACATGCATTCGGATAGCCAGTCCGTTTGGCTGTGCGATATAGCCTTCTTCTTTGTCTTGTTAGTAGTCGTATTTGGTTATGCATCCATTTCAGTTGATTCGACCTTGGAGTAATATATTTGTTTGGCATATGTTCGGATGCAATATCGAGTAAATTGTCAGTGAATTTTGAAACTATTGTATCTAGACATGAGATATCAAAAAGAGCATTCCAATCTTAACGAGAGAGCGCAACATTTAATGCATCATAGTTGCCTTGGGAATACAGCCATATCCGTCTCTTAAAAGTGCGGGATCGTGGCACAACAAGCTCAACTTCCACTGCAATTAGCCAGTGGTAGCGGATCACTGGTCAGGTATAATCGGTTCTAAGACCTCACAAGTTTTTACGATGACTGTGCTGCTGACCGCAAAGAGATCTGTCAACGAGGCAGATGACTCAGTGAAGCATGTTGGCTCACCCACAAGCTGCCTAAGATTAAAATAACTGATTATTTCAGAAAATGTACTTCTTGCGTGTCCCAGCTGGTTATCGTTAAAATCGCCGGTAACTATTATGTCTTCGACTCGCGTGTCCCTTGCTCTTTCAATAGAGGATGATATAGCATCCCAGGTGTTTTGAGGGCTGATGGGTGGACGATAGAATACCCCGAACAATAACGACCTATTACGTTTTGTGAGTACTTCGGCCCACAAACACCCTCTCTAGTGTACAAGGCCACCCCACCACCTCTCGTTGGGCGGTCATAACGCAATGGTTCTTGAAACCCATGAATTATGATGTCTGTTGTAGAGTCATTGTTTTGTAGCCAAGTCTCGGTGAGAGCAAGAATGTAGTAGGATAAAGATTCACATTGGATAAGATCTATTTTGGGTTTCAAGCTCTGAATGTTGATATGGAGAAACCTTAAGGTGTTCTGGTCGTGCTCGGAATTAACAGAGTTAGGACCCGGATTTATTTCAATGTCACCTGACAATAATAATAATACAGATAAGTAAAAAATGAGTAGAATTACCACGAAGGTTGAAAATAATTTTTTTGCGGGAAATTTACATTCGGGGCTTTGGGCTTGTTAGATGGATACTGCTTTACGTTTGCACAACTTACCATTCGATGACTATAAAGTGGCCAATTACAACTTGAGTTGAGAGATACGGTGTATTGACAAAGAAACAATGCAACCATACTGATGAAACTTTCGTCCATCGCAGATCCATAGAGGCGTAGTCGCAGATAATTGAATACACAGATAGATTGGTCTTTCAAGAGCCTGAACTTTAACTTGAAGCTGCGAACATAAACTCTTGTGCTAAAAGTACCTATCCGAGCACGGTTTAACTCAAGGCAAGCCGCAACACATGAAGTAATCTATGAGTGATATGAAAAACTTGCTGCTCGGATATAGGTGCAAGTCAAGATCACATTTAGCAACATGGGTTCATAATGAAAGCAAAATGTATTCGTAATGGTTCGGAAGATAGATGGTAATGAAATGTAAATTGAGAAGAAGAAATTTCAATTTGTTTGATTTGTTATCCACCTTTCTGTCCAAACTCCTTTAATATACCCTACTCTGCCCTGCCCCAGACCTTTGAACTCCACCCCCACCCCATTAATGGAATCCCACCTGATCGTCCTCGCTCCACCATTTAAACATAAATACCATTGAAATCGGCTCGACGGGGCGGTTCCAGTGGCATTATGCCCCCCCCCCCCCCAATTTGAATATCCCCGTCTCTTTTCTTTCTGTCCGAAAAAAACACTTATTTCGCCGAAGTGTCTTCCGTCGAGTGCGTACTAAAGTTTCGTTGAACTGTCCAAACCTTCATCGAATCGTCCAAAATCTCGTCGAATCGTCCAAAATTCCGTCGAACTTGCACGGATTTTCCGTCGATTCGTCCAAAGTTTCGGCGAACTGTCCAAACAAAATTCCCCGTCGAAGTTGTCTTTCGCCGAAGAGTCCAGGACCCGACTCGTGTGGCCACTTTCTAGCATTTTGGGAAGGGAACGGGTCAAGTCGCCCCCGGGTCAATTCACCACTGGGTGAAGTCGCCACCGGGTAAAGTCGCCCCCATACATCGGGTCAAGTCGCCCCTCAATAGTGTTGGACCGGAAAGACTTAATAATAACGTAAGACTGGTCTGATTAAACACGTAATTTTTATTTAAAACTAGAACTTAATAACAAATATATACAATTATACGTACTTTTTTATTTATTAAAACTATTTATTTATTAAAACTAGAATATAATAACAAAACATATACAACTATACATTTCATAAATTACATCAATATCTATCTATGGTTTATATAATTTATTTTGTTATGATGGGAGAGTGGATGCTGAGCCTTGACCATCTGGTCTACATTCGGGTGGAACAGCTAGATAACAAAAAGCTTGCTTCAATTTTTTCTGCGCTTCGTCTGGTTCTAGAAAATCTTAGTGTTCACCTAGGAAAGTTAGCCAATAGGCAGAGAGAGATAGAAATCAGCACTTGTATATTGTGACTGTTGTGTGATTGTTGTTATTGGTGGGTCGAGGGGTGGGTTTCTTCGTAGCCAACTCCCCACACGCAGAGTTGCAAGGCAGTCCTCACAGATTCAATCCTAAAGTTCTCGATGAGTAGCGAGGCGATCTTCACTGACTCCACGCAATTTAATTGGATTGGATAATTTTAATTTGCTGTGACTTATTTTGTTTTTCTGTTAAGGGTTCGGTGTTCGTTCAGCTCTACCATTAATTTACTATCTTGGAGTCTGTTGAGGGTTTTGTTTTGTTGGGCATTCAATGAATGAATGAAAAGTTTCTGCGCACCGAAGGCACACAGGGACGATGTGGGATTGAAATCTCTTGCGACCCTAATATCTTTATTTGCTTTATTGCTTTATTTGCTTATAAATCCACGAGAGTCGGGAGCGAGAGCCAATAATCTTATCAAGTTTGAGTGGGCGACTGGCAGCACGATAGTGGGTTGAGATCCCCGAGAACCTCGAACTGGAAAATGGCTAGGAATTTGCATAAGTAGTAGTGTATGTTCCCCTTCACCCCCATTCTGGGGGACCTCGATGGGGGACCCCGGAAGTGACGTCATGTGACCTAGTGCCGCCATGTTGTTTTGTCATGGTAACCCGCGTGAGCGGCCATGTTGTGACGTCATCTCCATAGTGATACGTGGTGTGAGTGCGCATGCGCAGCGCGTGTTGTTAGGGTGATACGTGTTTCCATCGTCCATTTTGTATACTGGAGGCCGCCATCTTGGTTTCTATGGTAGCACGTGATTGCTATGTTACCCAATTGTTCTGCAATAGGGCAGGGGTATGTTCGGAGGATGTGTTCGATTGAATTGGAGTATTTTCTGGAACGACTTTCCTGGATAATTACCACAAACAACCCGACAACTTGTATTATTTCGAATTCTTTCAGAATTCTCTGCTTCTATCTATATATGCAATAGTTTACATCTACCTAGGCATGTTCCTTTATTCTAGAGTATACTCCAGTAGCGTAGAAGAGCCTATTAGTTGGAACAGTTTACCTTATTATTACTATATTTAGCAATTTCTGGTCTATTCTTGTTAGTTCTGACCCTATTCTAAGTACTCTTGTTGTTTCATTTATCTAGATAATAACTAACCAATCAGATTGCTTGATTTCCCATAACCTCTATGCAGAGTTATATTCCTTCTGTATAATAAAAGCCTATATCCAATGGCCATATCCCATGGAATCCCATTTTTTGCAAAACACCTGTGGCTATGGAATCCCTTTTTTTGTCGTATGAGGCCATGAGGGCTATGTAAAAGCCCTCAATGAGTCCTCATTTATTATCCCTCATACCCTCATTGAATTTTGAGGTTATGAGGACCTTGAAAAATCCCTCAATGAGGTATAATTTACTACGACTCTTATCCTTATTTCAGTATTTAACAGGTATATCCTATGGAATCCCATTTTGGAAAACGCCCGTGGATTCCCTGTTTGTCGTATGAGGCCATGAGGGCTATGTAAAAGCCCTCAATGAGTCCTCATTTACTATCCCTCATAGCCTCATTGAATTTTAAAGGTTATGAGGACCATTAAAAATCCCTCAATGAGGCATAATTTACTACGACTCTTAGCCTCATCTCGGTATTTGAGGATACCCAAGGCCTGGTATTGTATTACCTATCGAGGATACCTTTTATAGGATACTTATCTGAGGATACTATATAGGCTGTTCATATCCCTATAGGTCTCTTGCTGGCCCTTGGTAGTATTAATCCACCTGATGCTTTATGTTATCCTATGACTGGTATAGGTAGTATGCAATGCTAGGCATAGGGGTATTGTGGGTAGGGGTACTGCCTGGTAGTTTAGAACGGTACTATAGTATGGGCGGTATATACACGTATAGGCCCCTGTTAGTGCTTGGTATTATTAACCAACCGATTGCTTTGTTTTATTATATGGCTGGTATATGTAGTACGTTATGGTAGACCTAGTGATTTTGTGGGGGTGGGGGTAATGCTTGGTAGTTTAGAACGGTAGTATAGCATAGGCTGTACATATCCCTGTAGGTCTCTTGCTGGCCCTTGGTACTACTTATCCACCAGATGCTTCATATTATTGAGCGGTATTCTGGGGTGGGGTCAATGCCTGATAATACAGAACAGCAGCAGAGTATGGTTGGTATATTCCCCTATAGGTCCCATCCTAACCGTTCATAGTATTAACCTACCAAATGCATTATATCATCCTGTTACTGGTAAGGTGGTACGTAATACCCTCATTGAGGGATTTTTAATACGACTCTTATCCTCATTTCAGAAAAATGGGATTCTCCAGAAGGCACCCCAATTTCGGCACCCCTTTTTTGAAAAAACATATGGCCTTCGGCACCCCTTTTTCTGAAATGAGGATAAGAGTCGTAGTAAATTAGACCTCATTGAGGAATTTTTAATACGACTCTTATCCTCATTTCAGAAAAAAGGGGTGCCGAAGGCCATATGTTTTTTCAAAAAAGGGGTGCCGAAATTGGGGTGCCTTCTGGAGAATCCCATTTTTTCTGAAATGAGGATAAGAGTCGTATTAAAAATCCCTCAATGAGGGTATTACGTACCACCTTACCAGTAACAGGATGATACAAAGCATTTGGTAGGTTAATACTATGAACGGTTAGGATGGGACCTATAGGGGAATATACCAGCCATACTCTGCTGCTGTTCTGTATTACCAGGCATTGACCCCACCCCAGAATACCGCTCAATAATATGAAGCATTTGGTGGATAAGTAGTACCAAGGGCCAGCAAGAGACCTACAGGGATATGTACAGCCTATGCTATACTACCGATATAAACTACCAAGCATTACCCCCACCCCCACAAAATCACTAGGTCTACCATAACGTACTACATATACCAGCCATATAATAAAACAAAGCAATCGGTTGGTTAATAATACCAAGCACTAACAGGGGCCTATACGTGTATATACCGCCCATACTATAGTACCGTTCTAAACTACCAGGCAGTACCCCTAACCATAATACCCCTATGCCTAGCATTGCATACTACCTATACCAGTCATGGGATAACATAAAGCATCAGGTGGATTAATACTACTAAGGGTCAGCAAGAGACCTATAGGGATATGAACAGCCTATATAGTATCCTCAGATAAGTATCCTATAAAAGGTATCCTCGATAGGTAATACAATACCAGGCCATGGGTATCCTCAAATACCGAGATGAGGCTATGAGTCGTAGTAAATTATGCCTCATTGAGGGATTTTTAATGGTCCTCATAACCTCAAAATTCAATGAGGCTATGAGGGATAGTAAATGAGGACTCATTGAGGGCTTTTACATAGCCCTCATGGCCTCATACGACAAAAAGGGAATCCACGGGCGTTTTCCAAAATGGGATTCCATAGGATATACCTGTTAAATACTGAAATGAGGATAAGAGTCGTAGTAAATTATACCTTTTTTTCAAGGTCCTCATAACCTCAAAATTCAATGAGGGTATGAGGGATAATAAATGAGGACTCATTGAGGGCTTTTACATAGCCCTCATGGCCTCATACGACAAAAAAGGGATTCCATAGCCACAGGTGTTTTGCAAAAAATGGGATTCCATGGGATATGGCCATTGGATATAGGCTTTTATTATACAGAAGGGAGATAACTCTGCATAGAGGTTATGGGAAATCAAGCAATCTGATTGGTTAGTTATTATCTAGATAAATGAAACAACAAGAGTACTTAGAATAGGGTCAGAACTAACAAGAATAGACCAGAAATTGCTAAATATAGTAATAATAAGGTAAACTGTTCCAACTAATAGGCTCTTCTACGCTACTGGAGTATACTCTAGAATAAAGGAACATGCCTAGGTAGATGTAAACTATTGCATATATAGATAGAAGCAGAGAATTCTGAAAGAATTCGAAATAATACAAGTTGTCGGGTTGTTTGTGGTAATTATCCAGGAAAGTCGTTCCAGAAAATACTCCAATTCAATCGAACACATCCTCCGAACATACCCCTGCCCTATTGCAGAACAATTGGGTAACATAGCAATCACGTGCTACCATAGAAACCAAGATGGCGGCCTCCAGTATACAAAATGGACAATTGAAACACGTATCACCCTAACAACACGCGCTGCGCATGCGCACTCACACCACGTATCACTATGGAGATGACGTCACAACATGGCCGCTCACGCGGGTTACCATGACAAAACAACATGGCGGCACTAGGTCACGTGACATGACGTCACTTCCGGGGTCCCCCACCGGGGTCCCCCACCGGGGTCCCCCAGAATGGGGGTGAAGGGGAACATACACTACTTGCATAATTACAAGAGTTCTGCTCCGTGTTTGCTAAGAGAAGTGGGCAAATTTATGGTAATACTGAAATCGCAGTTTGGTGGTTATTTTAGAAAAAAAAAGAAACACAAACAGTCGCTGGTTTGGGAGTAGCCCCAGCATATTATCCTTAACCGTTACAAAACGGAAGAAAATTCACCAGTATGTGTTTTGAAAGCTAGGAGTCATCCATCGGCCTATAAGGGAGAGTGGATGCTGGGTATTGGCCATCTGGTTTGCCTTCATGGGAAACAGATGACGGGGTGATTGGAGGGGGAACCCCCCCCCCCCCCCCCCCACACGCACACACACACACACACCCGAAAGCCCTTAAAAGGGCTGTTAAATCTTATCAAATGTTTATTTATATAAAATGTACTCTCGTCCCTAGCCAGACAAGCTTGTTTCAATCCTTGCCTGGTGTTTGGTGGTTTCCTGTGTATGTTAACAGGAAGGTAGGTTGCACCAATTCCTCTTACGCTTCGTCTACCATTTCGATGCGTCTTCTTGATAAGAGTGTTGCAAGAAAATTTGAGAATGTTCAATTAGAAAACTTATAGGTAGAGAGAAAGATAGGTATCCGCTATTGTATATTGTGTCTGTGTGTGATTGTTGCTATGAATGGGGTGAGGGTGGGTTTCTTCGGAGCCCACTCCCCACACGCAGAGTTGCGAGGCAATCCTCACAGACTCAATCCTAAAGATCTCAATGAGTAGCCAGGCAATCCTCACTGACTCCAGGCAGTTTAATTCTATTGAGTAATTTTAATTTACTGTGGCTTATTTTGTTTTTCTGTTAAGGGTTCGGTGTTCGTTCAGCTTCACCCTTGATTCACTATCCTGGAGTATGTGGAGGGTTTTGTTATATAGGTCTTATTAAACGCATTTCAATCGCGCTTCAGCAGAGTTGCGAGGCAGGGAAGTACCCACAGGAGAGACAGCAATTTTGGAGTTGGGTAAGTCTACAGAAGAAGATGTTCGGGGGGGGGGGGGGGGTGGGCATTGTTTCAGTATTTTGTAAGAGACTTCGTCTTCTCCGGAGGACAAAGATGACTTGCATTTTCTGATTATACCCATGACCTCTTCTACGCTTATTGGTTCGGTTAATTCATGGTCGTCCCTAACTTCAGGTCTTTGGTCGAAGTTGGGTTCATTGAAAATTGAGTTGTTATCTTGGACAATTTTATTTACCTTTACATCGTTTTAAATTAGATTCCATTCATTTTTTAATTAAGGTCCCGATGAGTCAAGGTCCCAACGAGCCGAATGCAAGGTCTCAGTGAGCCAAGGTCCCAATGAATGTCGGCCTTTTCGCCCCTCGGCGATTTCGCCCCCGAAGCCATTTCGCCCCCGGCGATTTCGCCCCCAAAGCCATTTCGCCCCTCGGCGATTTCGCCCCCAAACCAGGTGTTATAAACCAGGGGTTATAAACAAGTAGAGACAAGTAATCGTATGGCATGGTAACTTTATTTATAATACACAATTGTATGGTATTTATTTTATAATACACAGACAAAATGGATTCAACGTTATTTACATAGAAACAGACAATATGGTATTTATTTTATAAGACACAAACAAAATAGATTCAACGTTATTTACATAGAAACAGACAAAAAACAGAAGTATAATTTGAATATAAAATATAGATGCGTACAATATATATATTATTCTAACAGTCATCTGGTAGCAGTCCATTCGGGGCATAAATTGCAGCACATTCTTTCAAGAAAGAAGATGTAGAAATTTGTCTGTTGTTGTAGCTCTCCCATAATTCCATCAATTTCCCCTGTGTCTGCCTCACTTCGTTTCTCTGTCTGCGTTTCAACTTTCCCTCCGAGATCATCTTGACGAACAACGGTATGTGTTTGGCTTCTTGAAAGAGCAGGGTCAAGAGCAAATAAAATGGTAGGTTACCCTGAAAAAAAAGAATGGAGGTTAGTTTCTTTACTTAGTGTCTTTACTAGATATTAAATTCTTATTACCTGGTATTTCAGTGTTATTATTAAACCTTTGGCAACATCGGCGATTTCGTCCCAGCGGCGATTTCGCTGTCTCCTCCCGTTTTATCTGTATACTTGTACATTGATATTTGTTGATATTTATTCAAGATATTTACCCGGTATCATGATTATTAATTTCTTGATTTTAGTATTATTTTTATTTATTTATTTATATATAGATTTTACAAATTGTATTAGAGCTCACCTTGAATGCATGTTGATTCAGTCGATTATGATAACCTTCGCAGTCATTGTTTGTCCTGATGCTTCTACCATTTACAGACCAGGATTCTACACTCCAGATTGAACTTTCTATCCAATTCTTTTTTACATACTCCATGAAGTCCAAGAGGCTTGATGAACTTGAAATATATTGAAAGTTAAACTCGTAAAATCGAAACTATTTTCTATTCTCTTGTAAGATTAAAAAAAATAGTGTTTAAATGTATTTAACTTACTGATTATTTTTTAATGTAGAAATTATTTTTCTTTTATTATTAAAAAGATGTTTTACATGTAATAAATTATAATTAATTAAATTTGTACATCACAACCCAAATAAAAAAATATGTTCTCACCTGTAATCCCCTGTTCTGCATGTTTCGCCACAGAGCTTGTCCAAAATGAAAAGAACATCCGTGTATTTTAGGTTGGTCGAAACATTTCCTTAGTGCCTTCCACATACCCGATTCAAAGTCTACCACGAATTCTCTCACATTAATGTTGTTCTAGAGTAGATCCAAAATGCAGTTCAGTACCTAGAAAGAAAAAGAAGATAAAATATTAGTATTTTCTTACTACTATTATTGTTTTTAATGTAATTTTTCTTGTTATTATTTTAGTGAATCTTGTTTTAATGTCTATTTTTTTTATTATCAACCGTGTTCAATTTAATTATTCTTGATTTTTTTAGGATTCTTGTCGAAATTATTATTTTTATACCGTCAAACGCGCTTGATTTTTCTTGATGTATAATGTCAAAATTACTTAAAACTTACCTTTTTGTAATCTTCTGTTTTCTTGCCAGACATTACACAAAAGCAGAGAGGTAACTGCTTCAAGTTGTCACCAGAACAATATGGGCGCAGAACAAATTTGAGGCTGAGTGGCATTAGAACAAAACAATAGAACTCCCTTCCTGCCAACTTTCGGCACTTTTCGTGGCATGAAGGATTTGTTTCTTCCTTTCCTGGCGATACGTTTCTGTGTTGATGGTATTTGACCCATGATGAATCCCGCGCAACGCATACTTACTATACACTGACTGACAAATTGCCCTCAAACCGATACACTGAACATCCTCTACGTGTCAAGGGTAACCCTTGACTTTGCATAAGCAGAACTACAACCCATACCTATATATAAACACTACTCAGTTATTTTGTATATATTTTCTTACACTTATTTTTTTTTTTTATTTTTTATTTTTTATTTTTTTTTCTGTTTGTTTTATTGACTACTGTTTCTTTTACCCTCAAGTCTAATACTTCAACACTTTATATTCTATACTACATAATTTCTTCTCAAGATAACTTGAACACAGTTTGTTCCCAAAACCAAATTCATTTTCAATGTGCACAGTTGAACTATATCGCGCCAGAATTGGCCATTTCAACCTTACAGTCTATTCCAGTGGCTTAAAGCACTGTTTGCCAAAAGATAGATCTACTTGTATCTTAATTTACTTACTCTTGCGCCTCGGTGGTGTTGAGCTGCACTATAGCTTTACTGCTATGTCTGCTTTATTCTTTGAGCAATCCAGCGAATCTGTTACATCCCTCTTAGTAAATTCCGCCGAAGCAATCCCAAACCGTTGCATGTCCTTGAATCTCTCGAAGGCCACGTCGATATTGAAAGCAGTAGCATCGGCCTTTCTTTTCACGTTGTTTTCCCTCTGTTTGGTTATAATTTTATTATTGTCCGGTGAAACCAACCCTGGTCCAAACTCTTTTAGTTCAGATCACGATCAGAATACCCTAAAAATTGTCCATCTTAACATCCAAAGCCTTAAACCTAAATTAGATATTATACAATGTGAATTCGCATCATTTGACATTTTGGCTTTGAGTGAGACATGGCTGCAAAGTGACGATCCCACTTCCGATGTTCAACTCCATGGGTTCCACCAACCACTGAGATTCAACCGCTCGTCAAGGGGAGGAGGGGTTGCCATTTACATTAAAGACGGTATTTCATTTCGACACAGACCGGACCTCGATACTCTGAATACGGAGTGCATTTGGGCCGAAATATTCACAAGACGGAGTAGGTCATTATTGTTAGGCGTATTCTACCGTCCACCCAACAGTCCACCGGATACATGGGATGCTATAGCAGCATCCATCGAAAAAGCCAGAGACACGTCAATTAGGAACTTAATTGTCACAGGAGATTTTAATGACAACCAAATGGCTCCCTCGAGGAGTAGCTTTCTCGAAATAGCTAATTACTTTAACCTTAAACAGATTGTGAGTGAACCAACTTGTTTCACTGAGACGTCTGCTACATTGCTAGATCTCTTTGCAGTCAGTGACACAATCAACGTGAAAGCATGCGAGGTGCTTGAACCAATTATCCCAGACATGATCCGCTATCACTGTCCAATCTCAATTGAAGTCGAATTTTTAAAACCTAACCCTTCCTCTTTCAAAAGAAGGATATGGATTTATTCTCAGGGTAATTACGAAGTATTGAACCAGTCTCTTTCGAACACCGACTGGAACTCTGTCTTTGATAACCCATGCCTTGATACTATAGTCTCTAATTTCACCGACAGAATACTCGATACAGCATCCAGACATATACCCAACAAAATAGTTACTTCGAGGACTGGCCAACCGAAATGGATGCACAATGAACTAAGACTTCTGATAAGACAAAGAAAACGCTTGTATCGTACTGCCAAACGAACAAATCACCCGCACGCCTGGGATAAATATAAACTTAAACGGAATGAAGTTATATCAGCTATTAGGAAGGCCAAAGCCATGCATCTTTCAAAAATTCAGTTCACATTGAGAAGCAAAGAAACCCCAGCATCACTTTGGTGGAAGACATTAAAAGCACTCATCAGTAGCAGTAACACAACAGGAATTCCTACCTTGATCCATTCTAACAAAATATACTCATCAAGTCTTGAGAAAGCTGAAGTGTTCAACGAATACTTCAGTTCGATCTCAACAGTTGATGATTCGAACGCCTCCCTTCCAGACCCACTACTACATGTCTCTCAGCGTATTGATAGCATTACCCTACACTGCAGCGAGGTATATGCTGCAATGAAGTCGATAAAGGTATCCAAGGCGTCTGGTCCCGATCAAATAAGCCCGCGTCTCCTTAAAGAATGCAAATCCTCTCTATGCGAGCCACTGTCAATCTTATTTAACATACTTCTGAATAGCTCATACTTCCCTTCACTCTGGAAAAAAGCAAATGTCTCCCCTATCCTAAAAAAACAGCCCTCAAACTCAGTTACTAGCTATCGTCCGATATCATTGATCAGCTGTGTTGGCAAAATATTCGAAAAATGCGTTTTCAAACGCCTGTGGCTGTTTCTAAGTGAAAATAATGTTCTCAGTCAATTCCAGTCAGGTTTTACACCTCGAGATTCAACCGTCCTTCAACTGACTGACATATATGATGAATTTTGTCGTGCACTCGATGAAGGCAAAGAAGTTAGGGTAGTTTTCTGTGATGTCAGTAAGGCCTTTGATAAAGTATGGCATGCTGGTCTTATCCACAAACTGGAGAGTATTGGGGTTTCGGGGGAGTTATTGCTATTTTTAAAATCATATCTTGCCGATAGATCGCAGCGAGTTGTGATAGCCTCGGAGACATCCGCATGGAGGCCCATCAATGCCGGTGTGCCTCAGGGGTCGATACTTGGGCCCTTACTGTTCTTGATATACATTAACGACATAACCAAAGACCTACTTAGCTCTATACGCCTGTTTGCAGATGATACTTCCTTATATCTCATCATTGAGAACCCAGAGCAAGCCTCAAACATAATCAATCATGATTTGGCGACAATTGAGCATTGGGCCAAAACATGGTTGGTAGAGTTCAATCCCAATAAAACAGAGAGTTTGCTTATATCACGTAAAAACAATCCCAACTCTCACCCACCCTTATATCTAGGGGGGTCACAGATATCGGAAGTTTCCGAACATAAACATCTGGGGGTCATACTAAATAGCACATGTACATGGAACGACCACGTTGACCACATCTGCTCGAAAGCCTGGTCTCGGTTAGACATGCTGAGGAGACACAAATTTTATCTCGATCGAAGTGTCTTAGAAAAAATATACTTTGCCTTCATTAGACCCCTTCTGGAATATGCGGATACTGTCTGGGATAATTGTTCCGTATCCAACATTGCGGAACTAGAAAAAATACAGATTGCAGCAGCCCGAATCATTACGGGAGCAACAATTAGTGCCAGTAAGTCCTTGCTGTATTCTGAAACACGATGGGACTCCCTTCAAGAAAGACGCCGCAAACATAAATTAATTCAGTTTTTCAAAATGTATCACCGTATGTCACCTCCACATATTTCCAATAAAGTCCCCCCACTCGTTTCCGAGACGAACTCATCATTTAGTCTTCGATCAAGTCAAAACCACCGCGTTCCCTTTTGCCGAACCCAACTGTATCAGTCCTCGTTCATCCCAAGCGTTACAGACCTATGGAATAAGCTACCCTTACCTGTACGCGAGAACTCATCATTGATCAACTTTAAGACCTTCCTGGGCAATGGGAACCAAAGACCCCCAAGGTTCTACAGTGACGCGAAATCTCGAGCGGCTCAAATTTATCATTGCAGGCTTCGATTGCACTGCAGTAGTCTTAATTCTCACCTATATGACAATCACTTATCACCCAACCCCTCTTGTCAGTGTGGAGAGCGCGAAACTACTGATCACTTCCTCCTGCATTGTCCGGTGTTCTCAAACGCTCGCAACTATACGATTAATTTACTCCCCTTTGCAGTAGACTCATCCATGCTCCTGTTTGGCTCCGAGTTCTTGAATAATGAGGACAACCGTCTTATCTTTGAAACGGTACATGACTTCATTCTATCAAGCAAGCGATTCCATTGAGTTACCGCTCAATTACTGTACCCCACCCTGCCCCACGTGGGAACACCGTTCTGAAGCATTGCTCTTTCTGTACCTCGGTAATCATGTTCTGTACAACTGGTGAAATAGGACCCACTGACCTATGTCTTGAGTAGAAGGCCCACTCACGCCTCAACACCACCGAGTCTAGTATGCAAAACTCTTATCAAAGGAACTAAAAGTAAGAATCAAATACCGTACTTATTGCGCTATGGAGTTTTAAGTTAACATATTTAGTGTTCAAGTTGGCCAAATTAGGTTTTGCTCTGTTATTTCTCTGAATCTTCTCCTCTCTTTTTTTGATCATCTTTTCTTCCGGCTCTTTCTTTCCTTACCCTATTCAATCTAAAGTTTAAACAATCTCACGAATCGTTGACTGGCGGTCGGGGTCGTCTTCCTCCTTTTCAGATTGGAGGGGGCCGGGCCTTCACGAAACGATACGTGAGCTCTATTACAGATTTATACCACCTGAAGGAGTAATTTTTCAAATGTGCTGGGGAGACGACTTACATAAGCTGTAAGCTTTCTGTCGAATCCCTTTTCTACTCAGAAACCTGTTTTCTTATATTTATTGCCTTTCTGTATACTACTGTATCATGTACATTGACGATTTACTTCTTTGAACAATTATTGTGAAGTGTATACATTGAAACAAATGCTTCAATAAATACTGTTTAAACTAAGTTGTCACCAGATCACATCTGTATATAGCGCTTTCATGATTCCAACAAAGTTATCCCCAGGCCGATGTCCTCAACCTTTCTCTAGTTTAAACATTAATCAGAAAATGTAATGAAATAATACATACACTACTGATGAAGCTCCCAAAGGTTAGTCGGGCCCTTGGTGTCATGAGTAATTAGTTTCACCAATACAATAATAATAATATAATAACACTTTGGCCATCCGTGTGATTTGTCGCGGTTCTCAAGCGAGAAGGCCTTGATCACCCTTCATCTGTTTTACCTTTATCCCCTCCCCGCGTCCCTTCTCTTTTCCCTGCAAACCGAATCCTCCCAACCTCTGTAATTAGTACATAACCTTTTCCTTTAGGTTCCCCGATAACCACCTAAGAACCACTCTCTCAAACAAAACTCCATTTCATTAACAAAATTTTAAAAAAATGGAAATATATAAGATAATAATAATACAATAATAAACTATAATAAAACAATTACTTACTCTTCTTGTACTTCGGGTATCAATGACCTTGGTTCTCTTGAGACGTCGAAATCAGACCTTTCCAACGCCCTCGTAGATGAGTTGTGTGTCAAATTACTTATTTCGAGTTCAAATTGCCCAACTTCTGTCGAAGTACGAGTACTTTCAAGCTGTGTATTGATGGGAATTTCTTCGCTAATTTCCTCACTAACCAACGATACTCTCGACTCAAAGTGAACCAAGTCTGTTATTGCGCAGTGCTGATCTCGATTTTCACATTCATTACATGACCAATCAATGGAACCTCCACTTTTTACGGCCTCTCTATATGCAGCTTGGGTAATTCCAGTTTCGCAAGTCCGATGCTGCCATCTATCACAACCACCACACTGTAATGCTTGCTGACGCTTTCTGACTTGTTTGGAACAGTGAATGCACGCTGTGTCTGAAGACATGATGATGAATGCTGAAAAATCCATTTGCATTCCTTATTTATAAAATAACATTGTATACACAAATACCCATCAATCACACTCAATTTGTAAACACAAATACCCATCAATCACACTGAAATCAGTTAACAATGTTCGCTGAAACAACACATTCACAATAAACAAAAATACCGCTATCAGAGAAAATTCCGAACAAATAACTAAAATGTGTATCAACACAAACAAGCCAGTTAACACTGATCGCTAAAAACAACATCGCTAGATTCAGTAGAGTGAATTTCAATCTCTCAAAATGTGAACAAAGGATGGTGATTAAGTCTCTGTTCTGGTGTGTTGTTTTAAGCAAATAACAAATTAACACAAAAGCATTTCAGGGGGCGAAATGGCCGACCATTTTTTCAATCAGATTCCTAAGTACACCAACAGGAGAAGGATGGGTGGTTGTCGGTGGTTCCAAGAGGAAACATGGGGGTAGAACCTTTGATGTGAATGAGGTAGGTGATGAGGTGGGGGCTGCTAGAAAAATACGTAGGACAGATGAGGGGGGCCCAGGCCGGAGCAATGCTGTAAAGCGTTTGGCGTGGACTATCAAAAGTGGTAGGAAAGGGGGGCCAGAGAAGCAGGTAGATAGGGGTGTAAAGTCCAAAGGCAGTGGGGAGTGCAGCACCAGAAACAGATTTGATGTGCTCGATTCGGAAGAGTCAGAGGAGGAGATGGAGGTACTTGCAACAGATAGTAGCTTGGGGTCTAGGCCAGGAAAAAGGAGGAGGGATCCGGTAGAAGACCAGGGGAGTAGTCCAGGTAGTTCAGGGCCTGGAAAGAGACGGAGGGACAAGGATAGGAGTAATCCTAGGTCAAAGATACCGATATTGATTCCGAGTGGGGCTGTTGGAGAGGAAGAGGACGCTGTAAACAATAGGAGACTAGAGGAGATAAATAGGGCGAGGGACAAAAGTAAGTTGGTGGTTGCGGGAAGTAGCATAGTTCGGGGGATCGACAAGGTTGTCTGTGGTCCGGACAGTAAAAATAGAACAGTTCTGTGCTTTCCGGGGGCTAAAGTGGAGGACCTGAGGGATAGAGTGGACGGTATTGTAGCTGGGTCGGGGCCTGATCCGGTAGTGGTATTACATGTGGGGTCCAATAACATCAGGGAGAGGAAATCAGTTCGTTTGGTGGACACATACAAGGACCTAATTAGTAAGCTACTTAGCAGGAATGCTCGGATCATCGTTTCAGGGGTGCTCCCCGTTATGGGTGGTGGGAATGAGAGGAACTCGCGGATTATGGCGCTAAACGAGGAGCTGGAAGAGCACTGCAAAGACTTGGGAATACATTTCATTGACCACTGGGACTCATTCTGGGGACAAGGAGAGTTGTATGGGCGAGACGGATTGCATTTAAGTAGGATGGGTACAGACCTGTTGGGCCAGAAAATTTTACAGGTGGCTGGGCCTTTTTTGGAGAAAAGGGGGGTAGGGGACCACAGCCGATAACCCAGAGGGGCACAAATGCTGGGAACATAGGAAGAACAACAAACATGCACAACACAGGGACACACCAGGGTTATAATAATGTGCCAGTGATGACAAAGAAACAAAGATTCATTAAGTTTGGGTACTGCAACATCCAGGGTCTGCACAAGAAAGTAAGCGAAATATCAACACTGATGGACGAAGGAGACTTCGATATAATGGGTCTAAGTGAGACGTGGATACGACGGGATGAGCGGGTTGATCAGATGAAGGGTTGCGTGTGGATAGGAGCTGGGCGAACTGAGGGTCAGAAACGTGGTGGGGGTGTTGGCATCTACGCTAAAGAGGAATTACAGCCCTCATTGATTACAGATCTCACAGAAGCAAGGACTCAGATTCCAGTATCCAACGAAATAGTCTGGGCAAAAATCAAGTTAGGAAGCAGGAGTGTTGCCGTTGGTGTTGTATACTTAGCAGTGGAGGGAAGTAAGCCCGAGTGGAATGATTCAATATATACAACTCTTAGATCGAATATCACAGAGCTTGAAAGCAGAGGGTTCAGTATTGTCCTAATGGGGGACTTCAATGGGCACATCGGGGATAAGGAGGAGGGCATACAGGGAGGTGATAGGAAAATTAACACGAATGGGAGGAAGATGTTGGACCTATCAAAAGAGCTTGGTTTAAAGATCTTGAACAGGGATGCGAAATGTAAGGGTAAATGGACCTGGGAGAGGAACGATAAGAAAACAATAATTGATTATATACTCACTGACATTAGCGTGTGGAGGGAGGTTATAGATGTAGAAATAGATGACGAGGGAAAAAATGACTTGGGTAGTGATCACAACCTGATAACAGTTAAGATTATGGGTAAAAAGACGAATAGAGACAGAAATACCTTCAAGGAAGTTTGGGGACTAAAACAAGGAGCCGACTGGAAGCAGTTTCGGGAAAAACTAAAACCAAGTCTTGAATGTATACCTAGGGATGCAAATGTCCAGAGTATTTCAGATGGCATAGTAAATAGCCTAACAGAGGCAGGGAAGGATTGTATAGGAAGGGTGAGGGTCCCAACGAGAGAGCTTGGATACAGGGTTAACGAGGGACTGAAAAAGGCTATAAAAGAAAGGAAGGTAAAATGCGCTGCTTACAGAAGAAGTAGGAAGCTTAAAGGGGTGGATAACAATGACACGAGACTAATGAAAGGAGAATATGAACTGGCACGGAAAAAGGTGAATGAGATAAAGAATAATAATAGGAAGGAGCGCAATTGCAGTCTTGCCAGAACAATAAAGAAAACGGGGGGTTCGAGCTCAAACGTATTTTGGAACTGGGTAAATAAACGGGGGAAAAGTAGTGTGCAGAGTATCAAAGTGGATGGGGAAAGTACAGAAGATAAAGGCCGTATCGCTTCAGAGTTAGTCAAGCACTGGGAAAAGATAAACGATAGGCGATGGGGCAGTGGGTCCCCACCAAAAAGAAATACACTGGTGGAGGAGAACCTATCCAATCGTGTATGTAGCGAAATAACGGCAGAAGAAGTGCGGAACGTGGTCTCGAAACTAAAAAATGGTAAAGCGGGAGGGACTGATGAAATTCCGAACGAATTCCTCAAAAATGGAGGGGAGGCACTTATTGAAGTCCTGACAAACCTTTTCAACCTGGCTCTGCGAAAGCAAGAGGTCCCCAGAGAGTGGAGGGAAAGTAAGGTGTCGTTCATACACAAAAAGGGGGATAAGGAAGTTCTAGATAACTATAGGGGGATATCAGTTAGTAGTAACATCGGGAAAGTATTCTGTAAGGTCATATACAGTAGACTAGAGGAAGTTATTGAAGAGAAAGGTTTTCTAGGAGAAATTCAAAATGGTTTCAGGAAAGGACGAAGAGTCACTGATCACCTATTTACACTCACCCAACTGATAGAATCAACAAAGGCTGAAAAGAAAAAGATGTTTCTGGCATTTCTAGATGTGAAAAAAGCGTACGACCGAGTGTGGAGGGAAGGTATGTGGCGAAAGCTCGAGGGCATCGGACTGGGGGGTGACTTTGTGGGAATCATGAAAGCACTGTATACAGATGTGCAAAGCCAACTCAGTCTAGGGAGTATCACTACAAAACGAGTCCCTATGGATATAGGCCTCAAGCAGGGGTGTATCTTTTCACCGATTTTGTTTGCATTGTATGTTAAAGATTTAGGGGACGAACTAATTCAGAGTGCGGAGGGGGTAAATGTTGGAGACATAAAGATACCAGGCTTATTCTTTGCGGACGACATGGTGTTAATGTCTAGAACTGAACAGGGGCTAGAGAAATTGCTGGAAATTGTTGGTAGTTATGGGAACACTTGGCGGCTCGAACTAAATGAAAATAAAAGCAAGGTAATACCCGTTGGACGCAAGGTAGATATGACGAAGAGATGGAGAGTGGGGGAGTTCTCAATCCCCGAAGGGGAAAGCAAACAAATCACTGTAGGAGAAAAGGGAGAGTATGAGTATCTAGGGGTAAGCATAAATATAACGGGAAGAGGGGTGTACAGAAATTACTCAGCCAAACTGATTCTGAAAGGGAAAAGAATTCTGAACCAACTAAAACTTTTAGGGAAAAATAGTTTCAACAAGGTCTTTGTGGGGAAAACACTGTGGGAGAGGGTGGGTTTACCAAGTATAACGTATGGCACGGACGTGATTCCATTAAACCAAACCGTTATTAAAAAGTTGGAAAGTACTCAGAATGATGCCGGCAGATGGATAACAGGGTCGAGTAATGCTGCAGCTTTGGAAGCAGTAAGGGGGGAGCTTGGGTGGATGAAAATCAAGGACAGGGTAGATTTGGGAAAACTGTGTTACTTTAACTACTTGAGAAACCTGCCTGACAACCGGTGGTGCAAATTGATGCTCGATACCATTTGGAATTCTAATATAGAAACGGGGTGGTCAAAACATGTGAGGGAACTAATGGACAATTACTCTATAGAGGTCACAAACATAGAAGTAGGAATGAAAGAAGGCAAAAGGTTTGTCAAAGAGAGAGTCATGGAAGATTGCAATCGAAACTGGCGAGCAGGGGTTAGCGTGAAAAGATCACTGCAGGGGTTACAATATAAAGAAAAGCCAGCTTTTGAGAAGTACCTAGATGGCACCTTTGGAGGGTCACTGCTGTTCAAACTGAGATCAAGATCACTGGAGCTTCGGGGAAAAATTGGGAGAGATGGGGAAAAGGGATGCCAAATGTGCCACTCTGGAGTAGTGGAGACCCTGGAACATTTTCTCTTGGAATGCCCACAGTATATACCTCATAGAATAAAATTTACTGGAAGAATAATGCAGAAGTGGGGTGAAGAAACAAAGGATAGATGGCTGAAGGCGGACACGAGGGAGAGGGTAGGAATGCTTATTGAAGAAATTGAAAAAGAGGAAGTGAGGGACACTATTAAGCAGTTTATATCTGAATGCTGGGAGGAGAGGAGGGGAAGAGGGGGTGGGGTGCTGGGGGAATGATGGCCTTCTCTTATGAGGACCGCGACAAATCAGCGGCTGGCCAAAGAGTTATTATTATTAGGTATAATTATACATTTTTTTGTTATTTTTATTTATTTAAAGCATGCGGATATGAGAAGGTAAGTTAAAAATAATACATTTTTTTGGCTCATTTATAATTTTTTTTCGGGGGCGAAATGGCCGACCTCGGGGGTCGAAATGGCCGACTTCGGGGGCGAAATGGCCCGGCCAGGTGTCGAAATCGCCGAGGGGCGAAATCGCCGGGTGTCGAAAACGCTGGATACCGTCCCAATGAGCTGGATACCACGTACCACACCCACTGCCCAGAGTCCTCCAACCATACCCCGCCCAGAATCCGCATGAGGATTGAGCAGTGTCACGGAGAATCAAACTGGAAGTGTGAGAACCCCGGTGACGTATTGAGAAAACCCGAGGTGCACCGAATCAGAAAAAGACCTCGGACATTCCCGATTTCTTATGACGCATTTTAATATTTTTTTTATTTTTAGACATTACAAGCTTGTTGAGAAGTTTGTCATTTACCAATTTATCCGATGACAACAACAATGAAACATTTTTTCAAACGAATAATATTTCAAAGGTAAGTCTAATCATGAGCGAAGGTATCCACGGGTATCAGAATTTCCTGTCTTAATATGAATAATACAGAAAAATTGAACAGAAAATTCTCAGACTTCTATTGTAACGAATTACCGAAATGACGGTACATTTGGTGTCAGACAGTCGGGCTGATTTTGGATTCTGGGGGATCGTCCCTTGGAGGATTCAGACCCTGACTTGGAGAATTCGGTCCTTGGATGTTTCCGACCATGACTCTGTAAAGCTGAAAAATAGGGGACTTTTCCCTTTATATAAAAACAACGCATTTTTCTCACCTTTTTTCTACATTTTCCTATTACTACTACTAGTCATGTTTTCGATAAAATGACCGAAAGATATTCACTTTTGACTGAGATTAGAGATAATTTAAATCCCTTTATAATGTTACGGTGCCAGAGATTCTTCTGCATTCTCGCCATTTTGAAGTGTGCGTTGACCTAAATTTCGTTTCTTCTTTGGCTGGCGATTGTAGGTCTAGGGTCAGTGTAGTGAGTGTTAGGGTTAGCTTACCGGTAAGCTAACCCTAGCCCTCACTACACTGACCCTAGTTCAGCGATCCGAACGTAGTGGCTACCCCTCTACATTCAGATTCTTCCCATTCAATCCTATAGAAAAAGTTCCCATCAAGTTTTTATGGGAACTCAAAACTCGAAATTAGCAATATATATCAAGCTTTCGCCCATATTACCGGCTGCAATCGATAGTACACGCATTTCCTTACATTTGGGCAGAGTTTATTGATCCAAACTATGTTTCATTCTTTAATTGTTGTCATTTGAGTACTCGTGAGGCATCACCGGAGATTTCGAAATCGGCCATGTTTTTGTATAAATATAAAACAGTAAAAACAATAACCCGGTAATGGCGCAAAAACGAATACATCTTTTAATCGACGTGGAATCGGAATCTCGATCTCATTCGCGCAGAGAAGGTCACCAAACTCGGTCGCATTCGCACAGAGCAGATTATCATACCCTCCCCCTGCGCAATTGCGATCAAATTTCCGATTCTGCATCGACAAAAAGGTCTTTTAGTTTTGGCGCCATTACCGGGTTATTGTTTTTACTGTTTAATATTTATACAAAAACATGGCCGATTTCGAAATTTCCGTTGACGCCTCATGAGTACTACCCCCCCCCCCCCCCCTGCCCTGCTATCGATGCCTGTACCCAAACCCAAACTCTCTTCCTCCAATGATCAAACCAAGAGTTGAGATATTTTAATTTTCGATTTTAGATGGAGGTTAAAAGGGTTGTTCCGTTGTTAGTGCATTACTAAGAAAGCATATGGCATTGTTGTTACACTATTAGAGTAATTTCTGCCTGCGGTTGAGTTATAGTCCTAAATGTAGATTGTAGAATGACATAAAAAATTCAGCACCCACCAATTAGTTAATGCATTGCTAACTAAATGCTAAGGAAGCATGTTGATTGCTATGGCAGAGCTATGTGAATAGTTTGCAGTGTAGAAGATTTAGTTGCTGGACCAAATCTGAAAATGTTTACTAAATGACATCAACATTGCTCCAGAAGTTAAGCTGTTGCCAAGGAAGCATGTTGGTTGCTATGGGGACCACATGGTATGCTTGTCACTTTGCTTAATTAGTTTCTGCCTTAGGTGTGGGCTTGAATATGATAGCCTGTAATATGGATCCATTAGTTAGCCCATTGTTAACTTAGGAGCCACACCCTGGCTGCAATGGACATCACATATCAAATTGATTTATATTGCTAAATAAATAAATATTGTAAAATAACTTCAATATCTACCAGCTAGACAATGCATTGTTCATGGAGCACACTGGTTGCTATGACGACTACGAAAGCAGATTCCTTTGTAGATTATCTTTTCTGGTTCCAATGTGGCCGTGTATTAAATTAAAGCAAGGTCGCCCCATTATTGAAGCTGTGTGATAAGAAAGGACTCTGGTTACTATGGGGTCAGGGATCATACGAGTCGGTTTCTTTGCCGAATTATGCTAGTGATAAAAATTTATACAAAATTCACTGTACTTTGATTTACTGAAGGCAGTGATTGGTTCTACTTGTGTGTTGTGTGACATTAAAGTGGTTAAACTAAGAACATTTCTTGTCATTTGATGAAATGTTCAAACTCAATGGTGGTTTTACCAAGAGTAATAAATACAGTAATGACAGGTTCAAATATTTTCATTCAAAAACATGGACTGGTCATTTTCCAAGGATGGGCAATATTTCCACGGAGACAGTAATATTAGATTCCAAACACTAATTATAGGAATAATCCTCAAAAATTTAATTAATGAAGCACCGTGTACAACCCAGGGTTTCATTAATTAAAAGTTTTCTGATGATGATTTTTATCACCTGGTAAATGCATCGCGGCATGTGTGAACATCACTGCCCATGCATGGATTACGACCAGTCCATGGCGACTGTACTGTAACTTAGCACAGTGTTGATTTTACATATCATTTACAGTACGTGGAGAGTGAATTGTAACTAAATCACCCGCGGATTGGAGTTATCACCCAAGCTATAACTTTCAAATTGTGTACACATCGACAAAAAACACAAGCAATGTTTCAGCCAATGGACCTCTGGGTTTAACCCGGAGGTCCATTGGCTGAAATTTTACTTGTGCTGGTTATGTTTTGCAACA
Source organism: Pictodentalium vernedei (assembly GCA_031216915.1). Taxonomy (NCBI): domain Eukaryota; kingdom Metazoa; phylum Mollusca; class Scaphopoda; order Dentaliida; family Dentaliidae; genus Pictodentalium; species Pictodentalium vernedei. The sequence goes on along the minus strand of CM062297.1, from coordinate 230,073,601 downwards.
TATTTGCCATTATTGCTTGGGTGGAATCTCCACTCTGTGGGTGATTTAGTGATAATACCCTCTTCACGTACTGTAGTACTTTAAAATATATTTTAAGCTGGGTTGGATGATAACTGGATCACCATGCATTTTTGAGGTGGCCTCTGCATGTTGATAATTTGAAGAGCTTGACAGTTGCTTGCCACTGCTCAGTGGTTATTTCCAGGTACTCCAGAACTTTCTCCACCAATAAAACTCTCCGCCACGATGTGACCCTGTTGAAAGTGTTGTTAAATCCCAATGAAGAAACAAACATGGAGCTCGACTATTTGTAGATCTCAAAATTGAATAAACCTGTTAATTGTTTATAACTTACAAACACCAAACCATTTACTAGATATGGGCAATATACCAAAAAAACGAACTGATATCAAGGGGATACCAAAAAAATGAACCGAACCAATCATTGAATACCGAAACTGTCTGAATTTTAAAATTTTCCTATGTTCACTATTTATAAGACCTTGTTAAGGCCTGATAGCAGTGGAAGGGTTCATTTTCTTGAAAAAAGTGGCTGATTTTATTTTCAGTTCATGTTCAGCTGCTTAACAGTGATTTCTAGCCAAGTCTTGGCTGCCTTGTCAGGCAGCCTATACTTAACTAGAAATCACTGCCTAGGTGTTTTGTCTTTTGTCAGCAGGACCTCCTAAAGATGGCATGGTCAGGGCACATACTCTGAGATTGCAAAGCCTCCAATTTAAAGGTTAAGGTGTGTTTCAAAAAAGTCCCCAAATTTTTGCAGAAATGAATTGTTTTCATAAAAGAATGCCACTGTTAAGCTCATTGGACTGGCATTTGTGGAGCTGTGATAGAATGATACAAGAACAACTTATTCTGTACTTTGGTACTATCAGCAAATCTCAGTCGAGTCAGATACCAAATACCGAACCGATACTGAGGTATACCCTACTAAAAATATCGAAACCAATACCGAACTCAAAACTTCAATACTGCCCATCTCTACCATTTACCATACCTTCAGTACTACAAATTAGACCTTTTAATTAAATACTCTAACCTGCCAAATAATAGTGATGACGCTATTATTAATTTTGGAGAAAAATGCTGGCCATTACTATTATTTGGTGATAAGATACAGAGCCAAAAAAAAACCCCATCACTTTTATTAATTTCAACAGAAAATGCAGGTCAGTACTTTTATTTGGCCATTTATTTATTAGGTTTAATGACACTTTTGACAGCCAGGGTCACCTCATGTCAAGACAGTTTTATGGGTGGAGGAAGCAGAAGTACCCAGAGTGAACCCGCTGAGCAGTGATGCCCAGCTATCTGACTTCCCAACATACTAACTTCACACAAGCAGAGTTAGCATTGTTGAAGACAATTGCATCACTGACATGCAGTTCCATGTCAGCAATCAGGATTAAGTGCCTTATCCAAGGACACAACACAGTTACCTCTGGTAGGAAATTAGGAATCGAACCGTGAACCCTTCAGTTTGAAGTCAAATGATGTAACCATTGAGCCATCACTTTCCCTGACAGAGCTCAAACAAGATATTTGGGAGATGACCAGTATAAGCTACAAGCTTTTTATCAAATCCCTCATTTACCTTGTATCATGTAACTGTTTATTGTGTTATATTGTCTTACTCTTTATTTACTTTTGAGTTGATAATAAGCTGATGTCTCTACAGTAAAACCTGTCTTGAGAGAGACCACTGTCTTGAGAGACCACCTGTCTTGAGAGACCACATCTGCCAGGCACCGATTAGTTTTACTCTATAATGGACCTGGTATGGGAGACCATCTGTCTTGAGAGACCACTGTGATTTGGTACCAACTTGTTAGCTCACCTGACTGAAAGTCAGTTTGAGCTTTTCTTATCACTCTTCGTCCGTCGTCCGTCATCCTGCGTGAAGGTGGTGTTTGAGCCTCTTTCTCCTAAACCACTGGCCACATTTTAATTAAATTTCATGTATATGGTGGTTATATAGGGACATTTTGATTTTTATCCAAATTAGGTTTCGGCTCATATTGAGCAGAGGTGTGGGGAAAAAATAGCCAAATTTTTTGAAAATCTTCTTCTAATGAACCACCAGTAGCAGAGACTTGATATGTGGTATACAGAGTCCTTTCGAGGTTTAGAATCAAATTTGTTCAAGAGAAGTTTGTCGGGCATTATTTGCCTTCATTATGGGAGGGGCAAAAATTTTGGCCACGCCTAAAATTTCTATTTTCTGAACCGTGGGGTCAATTTGAACCAAATTTGATATGAGATGATAATGGGTCATAAGTAGTTGATTGATGCGAAAAAAAATTTCTCATTGCCCCGTGGGAACCTCGGGAGCTAAAAATAGGAAAAACCTTAAAACTGCCATATCTCCAAAACTACACGGCACAGAGAATTCTTATTTTGTATAAAGCTTACTTTTATCCAGTAGAATAGAATGGTTAAAAAAATCCCTATCGGTTTGATCACAAGGTACTTTTTTCAGGACTTTGAAAAAGTGCTGAGTCAGCACTTTTTAACACTGTAGGCAATGGGAAAAACATTAAAAAATCTTCTTCTCCAAATCCAGCAGGCAGAATCTTTTCATATTTGGTATGCAACATTGCGGGGTGGATCTGATTCAAGTTTGTTCAAATCGACCCCCTGGGTTCATATTTGGGCCCAGTATAGGAGCCCGATTTCGAACTTAGTGCATTTCAGGCAAATTTCTTAAAAAATCTTCTTCTCCAGATCCAGCAGGCAGAATCTTTTGATATTTGGTATGCAACATTGTGGGGTGGATCTGTTTCAAGTTTGTTCAAATTGGCTCCCTAGATTCATATTTGGGCTCACTATAGAAGCTCGAATTCGAACTTAGTGCATTTCGGGCAAATTTCTTCAAAAATCTTCTTCTCCAGATCGAGCAGGCAGAATCTTTTCATATTTGGTATGCAACATTGCGGGGTGGATCTGATTCAAGTTTGTTCAAATCGGCCCCCTGGATTCATATTTGGGCTTACTATAGAAGCCCGAATTTGAACTTCGTGCATTTCAGGCAAATTTATTAAAAAATCTTCTTCTCCAGATCCAGCAGGCAGAATCTTTTGATATTTGGTATGCAACATTGTGGGGTGGATCTGATTCAAGTTTGTTCAAATCGGCTTCCTAGATTCATATTTGGGCTCACAATAGAAGCTCGAATTCGAACTTCGTGCATTTCAGGCAAATTTCTTAAAAAATCTTCTTCTCCAGATCCAGCAGGCAGAATCTTTTGATATTTGGTATGCAACATTGTGGGATGGATCTGATGCAAATTTGTTCAAATCGGCTCCCTAGATTCATATTTGGGCTCACTATAGAAGCTTGAATTCGAACTTAGTGCATTTCGGGCAAATTTCTTAAAAAATCTTCTTCTCCAGATCCAGCAGGCAGAATCTTTTGATATTTGGTATGTAACATTGTAGGGTGGATCTGATTCAAGTTTGTTCAAATCGGCCCCCTTGGTTCATATTTGGGCTCAGTATAGGAGCCCGATTTCAAGTTTGTTCAAATCGGCCCCCTGGATTCATATTTGGGCTTACTATAGAAGCAAGAATTCGAACTTCGTGCATTTCAGGCAAATTTCTTAAAAAATCTTCTTCTCCAGATCCAGCAGGCAGAATCTTTTCATATTTGGTAAGCAACATTGTGGGGTGGATCTGATTCAAGTTTGTTCAAAGCGGCCCCCTGGGTTTATATTTGGGCTCAGTACAGGAGCCCAAATTTGAACCTGGTGCATTTCAGGCAAATTTCTTAAAAAATCTTCTTCTCCAGATCCAGCAGGCAGAATCTTTTGATATTTGGTATGCAACATTGTGGGATGGATCTGAAGCGAATTTGTTCAAATCGGCTCCTAGATTCATATTTGGGCTCACTATAGAAGCTTGAAATCTAACTTAGTGCATTTCGGGCAAATTTCTTAAAAAATCTTCTTCTCCAGTTCGAGCAGGCAGAATCTTTTGATATTTGGTATGCAACATTGTGGGGTGGATCTGATTCAAGTTTGTTCAAATCGGCTTCCTAGATTCATATTTGTGCTCACTATAGAAGCTCGAATTCGAACTTAGTGCATTTCAGGCAAATGTCTTAAAAAATCTTCTTCTCCAGATCCAGCAGGCAGAATCTTTTCATATTTGGTAAGCAACATTGTGGGGTGGATCTGATTCAAGTTTGTGCAAATCGGCCCCCCTGGGTTTATATTTGGGCTCAGTATAGGAGCCCAAATTTGAACTTAGTGCATTTCAGGCAAATTTCTTAAAAAATCTTCTTCTCCAGATCCAGCAGGCAGAATCTTTTCATATTTGGTATGCAACATTGTGGGGTGGATCTGATTCAAGTTTGTTCAAATCGTCCCCCTGGATTCATATTTGGGCTCACTATAGAAGCCCACATTTGAACTTAGTGCATTTCAGGCAAATTTCTTTGAAAATCTTCTTCTCAAGATCCAGCCTGCAGAATCTTCTGATATTGGGTATGCACCATGCTTGGGGGGTGAGATTCAAGTTTGTTCAATTCAAGTCCCTGGGTCCATATTTGGACTCACTGTGGGAGCTTGAATTGTAACTTAGTTCAAAATGAGGAATTTTCTTTAAAAATCTTCTTCTTCAGATCCAGCAGTCGGAATGTTTTGATATTTGGTGCGCAGCATCCTTAGGGGGGGGGTGAGATTCAAGTTTGTTAAAGCCAAGTCCCTGGGTTCATATATGGGCTCCCTAGTTCAATATGAGGAATATTCTTTAAAAATCTTCTGGTCAGAATCTTTGGATATTTGGTATAAGCTTTTCTTAGGAGGAGCAGATGCAACTTGTTGAAATCAATTCTCTGGGTTGATATTTAGGCTACCATGTCAGGTGAGCGCCCTCAGGCCCCTTGGGGCCTCTTGTATTTTTATGCCATAATAGCCCTGTCTTAATTAAAAGTATTAAAAGCTCTTAATTGGGTTTCAATTGTTAACTCATTAAAGATTGAGATGTTTTTATAAGATCCCTATGAAAAGATTAGGATTATTGCCGAATAAACAATTTCATACAAACCTGGAATAAAAATAAATTTGTGTTGAAAATTTTTTTGTAACAAATTGAAATGGACTGTTATAAAAATTATAAAAATAAATTAGTGTTGATTTTCGACACTAATTTATTTTTTATAATTTTTCTAACAGTCCATTTCAATTTGTTACAAAAACTTCAGAAAAAAGACCAACTACAAAGTAATTACAAAAATCCATTCTTCTCCATTTCTGAATTTTGTGGTTGGTGGTTGGTTATTCACTGACTTGAGAAAACCTGAAACCTGTTATGAGAGACCACCTGTCTTGAGAGACCACTTTTGTGTGGCCCAAAGGGCGGTCTCTCAAGACAGGTTCTACTGTATTATGTTACAATTAACACTTATTGAATAAAATATTGTTTAAACTAAACAAGATATAACAGAATAAAGGATCATATAATAAAAAAGATAGAAAAATGATAGAGATGGGAGATATTGGAATTTTGAATTCAGTATCGGTTTTCGTATTTTTAGTTTAAACAATATTTATTTGAATTTGTTATCTGTATACATTACACAGTGGATGGTAAAAAAAAAGCATAATACGGAATACAATAGTACACAAAATAACATAGATATATGTTATATAACATAGATATAACACAAAATAACATAGATATCACTGTTATACGAAGAATTAGATTGCTATGTAAAGAAGGGATTCGACAGAAAGCGGAAAGCTTATGTGAGTCATCTCCCTATCGTATTTTTAGTGGGGCATACCTCGATATTGGTTCGGTATTCAGTATCTGACTTGATTGAGATTTACTAATAGTACGAAAGGGGAATTCACATTAGAAAAATTCAGAACAAGTTGTTCTTGGATTATTCTACCACACTTTATCCACAGTAATACAAATGCCATCTCCAGTAAGTTCAGCGTTGGAATTTTTTTTGCCAACACAAATCACATCTACAGTAATTTTGTGACACTAATCTTTAAAGGCCTATTTCAAGCACTAGTCTTCTCAGAGCATGTGCCCTCAGCATGCCTACTTTAGGAGGTCCTGTTGACAATAGACATATCACCTGGGAAGTGATTTCTAGTCAAGTCTTGGCTGCCTGTTAAGGCTCCCAAGACATGGCTAGAAATCACAACTGAACATTTACATTTACAGCTTGTGTCTAGTGCAAATTCAGGACAATTGTCCAGGTCCTTCTTTCATGAAAATGAAGCTTTAAGCTGCTATTAAGTACATGTATCAACAAGGCCTTATAGATGGCAAATGTAGGAAAATTTGAAAAAAACATACTGTTTCTTTATTCCGTGATTGGTTCAGTTCGTTTTTCGGTAGCCCCATGATATTTGCATCAGTTCGTTTTTCGGTATATTGCCCATCTCTAAAAAAGTACTCAATTCCAGTTAATTGTATACTCCTGTTAATTGAATATTTGTCCCTTGGAAGGTGCCTATTCATTTTAACCCTTTACTCAACACACAGGATATTTGCCTGAACTTGGCTTATGTCTCGCCTAATTTCGATGTGAACAAGACGATTGTCAGCTGATCAGTCATGTGACTTCTTCAGCTGTCAAACAAAAACAGACGATATTTGACTGAACTTCTCGATCGAAAATGTCACAATCTAGTGAACTCGATGAAATTGATCTTAATTTAATGGTAGCAATACCAACATGTACCCAGTGCCCTTAAGTATTTATTAATAATCCATGTGGTAATAATAGTAATAACATGATTTTGTAGGGCGTTATGGTTCATTAATGGCCCTACAGGAATGATTAATAGTCCCTTGGGCTTTTAATCATTCCTGCCGGGCCGTTAATGAACCATAACGCCCTACAAAATCATGTTATTATATAATTAAACAGTTTCTCTGATATTGAATGACAAGGCTGACGCTGGCATTTTTTTATTATTTATTTAGTTGCTTCAAAAGTTATGTAACTACCCGTTTGAGGTTCAGGTATGAAACATCCCCAGAAGCAACCAAACAAATCACATTGTTCTCTTGGTGATTGTTTTTTCATATTTATTTTTATCAAAACCTTGTGCTCCAAAAGCCGTAAATGGTACCTACTAGTACATTGAAAACAAACAGATACAGATAGAGTTCGAAGTATGCTTTTTCGGAATGCGGGTACAGTGCGATCATAATGTGAATAATACCTTTGCGGGGCATTTTGATTCTGTTTTCTCGAGTTCACTGAACTGTAGTTTGTGCTTCGCCTTGAGATGCCTTCTCAGGTTGGAGGTGTTGCCGTGTTCAGCAGAATATGAATTGTTACAGGTGTTGCATTGAGAATGATTTGCGTCTTTCTTTGTAAAACATTTCCGAATAGCGGCCTGATGTTTCGACGACATCATGAAACTGTGTACGTACGGGTATTCTGCAAATTCTACCAAATTCCATTCGTACATGTACATGTAATTCGCATGGGAGTCGATCAGTGTTGGTGGGACCGTGGAAGTTCGGAACTGTCAAATAGATACCATTTACAAAACAGTATGCTCAAAACTGGTTAGTTATTTAGTCCTTACATTGATTCAATGGGAAATAAATTGTGGAGAGATAAAATTACGAGAGTGTTTTAAGAAATTTTGATGCAACTTTTAGAAAACCGTGCCGCCAGTTTTTCACAACGGGCGGGTCGTTTACTCGGTGTTTTTTTTTTTAAAACCGAAACCGAACGGTTTTCGGGTATACAGTCCATCTCTATTTCTAAGAATATGCAACATGTTAAATGTTGCAAGAAATGAAGTTTGTATAACGCACAGGATAGCAAACCTTGAAAAACAAAATTGGTATGCACATATATAAATAAAAAAGTGTGAGGGATTCGACACAAAGCTGAACAGCCTAATAAGAATCGTTTCTCTGAACTGCGTACTTTGTAATCACATGGGCAGATGCCGCCGATTCGTTAGGTGAAGGGTAGGGTCCTGCGAATAATTAAGATTTGATTCAATTTCGAAACCATATGCCTGCTTTGAGATTGATCCAGAATCAGTCTCAAGACTCGATTTTTTCGAATCTCTCGTACTACATGTACATGTAACTTCAATTTGTACATTTCCAACAAAAATTGGATAAAATTGACTTTAGACAATTCATTCATGTAGGCTCAATTCACATTTAATTGAGTAACTGACAAAAGTTAATTGTTAGATAAGTAGAGAATTTTGGTCGGAACATTTTCCATAGTTTCAGTTTTTGAAGGCTTAACTTGTTACTATTCACGTTCTTAAGAAGGTGAATAGTAACAAGTTAAGCCTTCCAAAACTGAAACTATGGATAATGGGCCTACATGTAGCTGTTTCAGAGACGGTGCTGCAGAGAATATTTATTTATTGGTGTTTAATGTGTCAGTCAGTCTTGTATGGGTCATCACAGTGTACTGTAACTTTCATTTGGTGCAGTATGAAATAACTTGTTATTAAGATTTGATTCGAGATTCGATTCAATATCGATATCAGAGACATGATTCGATTCGAAAAAAAAGGTGTGATTTGCAGATCCCAAGTAAAGGGTTAATAGGCCTACACTATGTCTGGTGATTTGCATGTGTCTAAAATATTTTCTCTCTTTAATTTCAGAATTCCTTGATTAGTGTTTACATTTACTTCCAAAAACTTGGTTGTCAGTCATTTTAGACTTCATTGCTTCAAGTAGATTTGTATATCAAGTACATTTGTGAACATCCAACTGAGTGAAGACTAGTAATGGCTGGAATTGAATCTTTTCCATCAGAGGCAATTACATGTAACACCTTTGATTATTCAACTTTAATTGATGAGTATGAAGTCATTGAGAATGCAATGGATGTTGGAAGCTGTGATATGCATAGACATGATTATAGTGAACTCCCTGATGTTGTGTGGGTTAACATCATGTCTCGTTTATCAATGACAGACAAATATCAACTGTCACAAACATGCAAGACTTTGTATGGAGCCTTCTTCCATCCTTCACTCTGGCACACGATGAAACTTCAGTTGAAAGGTGGGTTTAAATCAGCTAGAGTTGCTGGAAAACTGTTGCAGAATGCCAAAGAACTTTGTCAGGAAACTGCTGAATTCATCCAAAAAGATATTAAATTAGTTGAAACCTTTGGACATCTATTCCAGGACCTCACCATTGTTATTGATGGATATTGGTGGGGATATCCAGAACAGTGGCATAATCTGCTTTCCTTATTATCCACAAACTGTCGCTTAGAATCTCTTTCCCTAAATATCAAAAGTATGGCTAAACCTTTAACATGGGTGAACCAGGCTGTGGACATTTTGAAGGAGTTGCAGCATTTTGTAACTTTGCTTAATAATAGTGTTAGATTAAAGCGTTTTCATTTAGTTTCTTGGCCACATGATTTTGGTATCTCTTCTGATAGTGCAATGACCATATTTGGTGCTTTGTTGAACAATAAAAAACTGGAACATTTGAAAACTTTAAGATTGTTTTGGGTAAAAGAAACAAGTTGGACAAACACTTCAATACAACTTCCAAGCCTAGAGCAGACAGTCGAACTTGTTAATCACTTCAGAAATCTCACACAGCTTGGCCTAAGATCACCCATGTTGAGTGAGGAATTAGTCTTGACTCTTGCATCAAAAGAAAGAGCCCAGTTACAAAAGTTACAGGTGCTTCTCACATATTCTATTCATAACATACATCTGCATTTGCCATCCATTTCTAGTCGAACTTGGATCTGCCTGCAGAAAGCATGTCCAAAACTTGAAGTTGAGTGCACTGTTTTGTCCAGAATACCAGAAATAGATCTTGCCTTCTTTTTAAGACCAGAAATACCTCTCAGTGTAATTAACTATATGGAATATTCACGTTGTGATGGTTCTGTCATCTCCAGTCTAACCACAAACTACAGCCAGACATTGCAAAGATTTGTGTGCTACTGTGATGCTGAAGATATCGACACAGAGCTCACTGAAATGGTTGAAAAATCTTCTTTGATGAGATGTTTTGTGTACCATGGAAACATATCCTCTTCAACTGTGAGAACTATTGCTTCCTTGAGAGGAGGAGACTGGTTCCGTTTTGAGATACTTGAGGACAGTATAGACACAATTGAAGGCCAATTTTACTATGCACCTGATGCAGTTGTTGCTCAAGGTCAGGACGGGCAATATGAGCTTGTTAAATCTTTGAAGTACCAACAAATGGTTGAAGCAGAAAAATTTCGAGAAGAGAGCTTAGAGCAGTTATCAGAGTGTGTTTCTTCAATTATAGGATATAAATGGAAACCTGTTACTAAAGATAATACTGATGACTCGTCTGCTGCTGAGGATCCAAATTCTCTTTGGTTGAGACATCATTTGTTTGGACTGCATGTACATCCTGATTCCTAAACCTTCCTAACACGGCTTCCAGACAACACCTGTAATATTTTTGTTCTTAATCCTTTACACCAAGCTCTCAAGCCTCAGGTCAAATTCTGTATATCAGATGCATAGCCAGGATATCAAAGTTAGGAGGGCAACAGTAATATTGAGGGGGGGCTAGTTCAGCGATCTGAATGTAGCAGCTACCCCCCTTTGTAGGGGGTTGCCTCTTGGTTCAGATCGCTGGACTACTGGGGGAGGTGGGGGGGGGGGGGGCATACAGAATGGGATGCACAGCATCATCCGAGCCACATAACGACGAGACAGTGGCGAAAGGGGAACACTCCCTCTCGCTGAAGGGGGTCCTCCCTGGGAGAAATTTTGAAATTCAACAGAAATAAAATGCAGTTTCTTCGACTTGGAGTCTGTTTGTGTTCATAATTTATAAGTTGTGAGAGACATCAATAATTAGCCCTCATCACCTAGGGGGGGATGACTGAAATTTGGGAGGGCATGTGCCTCCCTCAGGCCCCCCCCCCCCCCCCCCCCCTGGCTATGCCACAGCTGTATATGGAATTTGACACTGTTTTGGCCCGTAACAAGTTTAGTCCTTAAATAGGTCATTGACCACATGTATGTCTTGATTCACTTTGCTGGAATATTTCAGTTGGTCAGAAAAGTGAACCCATGGTTCACTTTTCTGACAAACTGAATTATTTCTTTGACTGATTCTAAAAATATCATAAACATTCATTTTCTTTGATTCAGCACAAGAAATGTTTCTATATTGAGACTTGATTTGAATACCATTATACATGGTTGTTTAACTAAATACAATATGTAACTATGAATGAAGATTCAACACAGCTGTAGTTTCTTGTTTATGCTGCAGAGTTCCACTAATTGTTTAATATCTTGATATCTTCAAGGTGAGATGAATACTCTTTGATTAGAATATCTATAATTGGAGCATAAAAGAATATCTGTGTGAGTAAAAGGACACCGTTTTTCATCAATAGCTGCGTGCAGACTCCACAAAAGAATATTCAAACAGCCAAAAATAGCATCAAATTCCTTACAGAATTGGACTGGTTAGCTGAGAGTTTGCCTTTACATAACACTAATAGCAGACCACACTTGTTCATTGAATAACTGAAATTTTAATGTTTTGCCTCACAAACATGGTTTATGACCCCTTTTGATGACCTTTGGTATGGTGACACATCAGCATGGGGGAAAGGATACACATATATTACATTGCAGGTTTTGCCCACACTTACATACTTATGGCCCTTATTACTCTTAAAACTTTCCATACAAACTTATGCCCCCCCAACCTCTGTAGGAGGTCTAAGGGGTATATACTGAGGGCTCCATTGTCCGCCCATAATTCCATTTGAACATTTTGCATTGTAACTGTAGCATCTGTCATTCGATTTGCCGTCCTTTGGTATAATGACAGACAAGCATGGGGGGAAAGGATACCCACATATTGTGGGTTTCATCCATGAATACATATCAGATTTCTGGCCCTTGTTACACTTAAAAAACTTTCCATACAAACTTTTTGCATTCTTAATTTCTTACTCCAGCTTAGTTTGTAAAATTGTAATGTCCTTTGGTATGGTGAGAGACCAGCATGGAGGAAAGAATATCTACATCTTGCAGGTTTTGTCCAGGCATACCAACCTGAGTTATGGTCCTTGCTATACTTAGAACATTTTTCTATCAATGTTTTGTATTATAACTCAAGCATCAGTTTTGATCTCGTGAGGAATGCCAGGGGACCAGCTTTGGAGATAGGACTTCTACTTATTGAGAGTATTGTCCCTGCAGACATATCAGAGTTTTGGTCTTTGTTTACACTTAGAAAACATTCTGTATGAATGTTTTGCATTATATATAATCACTGGTGGTCAGATTTAAATGTCCTTTGGTATGGTGAGACATCAGCTTGGGGGGAAAGGACATCCACTTATTGCATGTTTTGTCCCTGCTTATGTACCAGAGTTCTGGCCCTTATTACACTTATTAAACTAAGTTTTCCATGCAAACATATTGTATTATAACTCGAGACATTGGTTGTTGGATTTGGATGTCCTGTAGTATTGTGATAGAACCTTATGTTTGGAAAGGATAGCCACTCATTGCTGGTTTCGTATTGCAGGTATTGTTCACACTTATCACAGTTATGCCTCTTGTTAGACTTAGAAAAACTGTCTTTGTGAACTTATTGCATTGGGAATAATTTTTGTTGAATGGCAAATAGAAAACTGAATTGAGTGGATATCAAAAATTATCTCAGGAGTGACTGAGACAAATGTTTAGCACTCGCGAAAATAACCATTTGTCTCAGTCACGAGTGAGATAATTTTCGGTATTCACTCAAAAACACTAGATTTTCATTTATTATGCTTTTTATAAGAATCTGATCATTCCTATTGATAATTTCACTCATTTCAACATTGAGTTGATGCATGAAAGTAAACCATGTGCATTGATACGTAGAAGTGATTTGATCGATACTCCGAACAGGTAGCGTCTTGCCATCTGATTCAACTGGCAGGTTTATGCATCAATTCAAGGTGAACACGCATTGAATTATTGCTGGAAATGATCGGTATCCACTCAAAAACACCATATTTTTTTTTCGTTATTCGTTATTAGAACAAATTGATCATTTTCAGTGATAATTTGACTCGTATTCACCTTGAAGTGATGCTTTGAAATGCCATTTTGATTGATACCATGAAAGTGAAAATTTGTATATCTTCACAGTGTGGGATACGATTTCTATCTTTCTGCAATTTTTTCAATAATCTCTCGTTTAGCATATAATAAAAGTTGATCTTGTATCATTCTACCACTATGCGACAAATGCCATTGCCAACAAGCTCAACATTGGCATTCTTTTGCCAACACAAATCATGTACATGTATGCAGTAATATGTGACTTGTTCCAAACACATCTTAACCTTTAAAGGTCTTTTTCAGCAGGGTTCCGCAAGGGTGACCTGGGATCACCTGAAAGGCCCCATTCCCCTCGCCCAAAATTCCCCCAACCAAGCATACCATGGTTGATATGAATTGCTACAAGAAGTTTGACATCAGGGAAAATGTGAAATAAAACTCATGCTACCAACGCAATGTATTTGATGGTAATAATGACGGGTTACACCAAACAGGAGCAGGAAACGCATTGTAAAATTATACACGAATGTCGGTCAGAGATCAATCAATGACATTCTCCAAGTTCGCAAAAAGACCCGGTGCAGGTTGAGCAACAGTGCATGAGAGCATCGACAAACTTCAAGTCAATCAGTGATGTAACGTAACAACTGCATGCTTTTTCTGCGTCATCACTTCTCAGTAAACTGTTGTGACATATAACAGTTGTTGACATTCCCGTAATGCAATCGTTGGTGAACTGGATCATCCATACCACCATGGATTGGTATTGTCGTAAGTACCGTAAGTACTGTAATCTGTATGAAGGATTTTCCACCTGTAATTCTCCTCATTGGTCCTCATTCTTCTGCATTACCAGCTCTCGGAATGTGAAAACCTACATAAATATCACTGTGGAAAACCTCAAAACCTCCCTCAGATACAACAAAATGGTTTTGAGACTCTGGAATTTAAAATTTTCAACCACAGCCCGAACCGTGGTTGGCCTGTGGTAGCGATGCCTGTTGGTTGCCCCATTTTTCCCGAATTACCGGCCCCAACATTTTTACCCTAGTGGAAACCCTTATTTCAGGCTTTTACGATTTCAGAGCATGTGCCTTTAACATATCATCATTATGAGGTCCAGCTGACAATAGACAAATCGCATGCACAGTGATTTCTTGTCAAGCCTTGGATGCCTGTTATGACAGCCAAGACTTGACTAGAAATCACCGCTAGGCAACTGGACATGTTCGGGTTGTAGTCTAGTGGGAATTCAGTACAATTGCTCAGGCCCTTGAGTGTTAACAAAACTGAAAAGAAAATTACTACTTCATTCATGAAAATGCTCACTTCACCTGCTATCAAGAACTAAGTAAGCCAATATAAATAGTGAGTGTGGGTAAATTTGAAAATATGGATGGTTTTGATATTCAGTGATTGGTTCGATTTGGTTTTTCAGTATCCCCAGGATATTGAGATCGGTTCGGTTTTTATGCCCCCCCCCCCGCAAACAAAGTTTGGGGGGTATATATGAATCACCCTGTCCGTCCGTCTGTCCATCCTTGTAAGCGCAACTGATCCTAAACCGTTTGAAGAATTTTCATGAAACTTTACACAATGGAAGAACTCCATATGAAGATGTGCATGAAGCAATATAATTCCATTCTGACATTTCCAAGGGGAGATAATCTAACTTATACATTTCAGGTGCGGGGGATATCACTTTGTGAGTTTGCTCACAGTACCTCTAGCTTAGTATATATTGCTCATCTCTACCAGTGAGGAACATACATTTATGCTATTGATATTGCAGGAGGGGGCATATGCAACACTTTGCATCGCTCTATTTTCTTGAGTTTGTAGTATATATTTTGTTAAGAGTGTTCAAAATATCTTTGTTGTATATCTTTTATTACCAGGTACACTTTGTGTTCTGAATATTTACCAAAATGTCTTTCATGTATAGTGGAACTTTATTAACAAATTACCAGTTTCACCAAAGGCCCACAATACAGTCGCCACAGACTGGTCGTAATCCACGCATGGGTAGTGTGTCCACGCATATGTTTACCAGGTAATTAAAATCATCATCAGCAAAATTTGAATCAATGAAGCACCAGGTTGTTCCCTCTCATTCATTTTTAAAATTTTTGATGATTAGTTCTGTAACTGAATTTGGTGTTTGAAATCTTCTATTATTACACCCCTAACGTCTAATTATAATAGGAATCGGTAAAAAATAAATTACATTCTCCCCTCACTAGTGATATCAAACACCTTGGTGATTAACATTTTGTGTGAACTTGAAATTTACAAATGAATTTTCACGAGCGCAAAACAAAAGTTGTTCTCGCTCCACTAGTGAGTATAACAAAAAAGTTGTTCTCACTCCACTAGTGAGTGTCATTTCGCCAACAATCCCGAAAACTATTTTGTGTCGATGTACACAACATCCAATGTGATCTGTGTCAGCAGAAACAGCGATCAGCTGATTGTGTAAACAGATTTCTTGCGTGGTATGGACGTTGGTTTGGATCATTTCAGTTGAAGCTTCAAATGAAAGGGATATAATAAAAAGAAAATCTAATGTTTTCTTGTGAATACCGGGATTAATCTCATTCGTGAGTGAGAGAATTTGTATTTTCACTTGCAGCAAGCTGCTCGTGAAAATACGAATTCTCTCACTCACTCATGAGATAAATCCCGGTATTCACAAGAAAACATTAGATATCCTCTTTTTATTGTGTCTGTGGAAATATTGCTCACCCATGGAAAATTACCAGTATGTACTTAACAGAGGTATTTTGTCCTTAAACCTTTATTCTTGAAAGGACTGCTGCAACATTTTGTTTCATTTCAGGAATAGTACTATTTTTAGCTCAACTTTGACGAAGTCAAATTTGAGCTATTGTCATGGCCCGTCATCCGTCTGTCCGTCCGTCTGTCCGTACGTCAACAATTGGCTATGGCTCGGGCTAGAGGTCGTATTTATGAACCGATCTTTACGAAACTTCTTGTGTACCTTTGTTATGACACTGGGGCGGGAACGAGTGTTTTTAGGTGTGGTCCGAAATTCAAGATGGCTGCCAGTGGCCATTTTGTACCGATGATGCAAAAATCAGTTTTTTGTACAGAACTTCTGTATGAAAGTTCTGATTTGAATAAAGTTTTGTATAAATGTTTAGTACCATGGGATACATCACATATAATACGGGGTTTTTTCTCGTGCGTAAATTATGCAAATTAGACTGACTTTGATTTATTTAGTGTTACTTTCAGAGCTGTAAGTGCCAAGCTGCTATGGCTCGGGCTAGAGGCCGTATTTATGAACCGATCTTTACGAAACTTCTTGGGTACCTTTGTTATGACCGTGGGACGAGAACGAGTGTTTTTGGGTGCGGTCCGAAATTCAAGATGGCTGCCATTTTGTACCGACGATGCAGAAATCTGTTTTTTGTACAGAACTTCCATATGAAAGCTCTGATTTGAATAATTTTTTGTATGAATGTTTAGTACCATGGGATACATCACATATAATACGGGTTTTTTTCTCGTACGTAAATTGTGCAAATTAGACTAATTTTGATGTTTTTTGGGGTTACTTTCAGCACTGTAAGTGCAAATGCCAATATGGCTCGGGCTAGAGGCCGTATTTATGAACCGATCTTTACGAAACTTCTTGGGTACCTTTGGTATCACCGTGGGATGAGAATGAGTGTTTTGGGGTCCGGTCCGAAATTCAAGATGGCCGATGGCAGCCATTTTGTACAAAATTAGGTGCAATCAGATTTTGCACAGAACTTCCATATGAAAGCCCTGATTTGAATAATTTTTTTGTGTGAATGTTTAGTACCATGGGATGCATCACATATAATACGGGTTTTTTTCTCGTGCAGAAATTATGCAAATTAGATGAACTTTGATTTTTTCAGTGCGACTTACACACAGTAAGTACACATGTCAATACGGCTCAGACTAGAGTCTGTATTTATGAACTGATCTTCACGAAATGTCTTGGGTACCTTTGTTATCACCTTGGGACGAGAACGAATGTTTCTGGGTGCGGTCTAAAATTCAAGATGGCTGCTAGTGGCCATTTTGTACCGAAATTAGGTCTAATCAGTTTTTTGTATAGAACTTCTGTATGAAAGTTCTGATCTTTACGAAACTTCTTGGGTACCTTTGTTATCACCGTGGGATGAGAGCGAGTGTTTTTGGGTGTGGTCCAAAATTCAAGATGGCCACCAGCAGCCATTTTGTACCAAAATTAGTGCAATCAGTCTTTTGTATAGAACTTCTGTATGAAAGTTCTGATTTTAATAAATTTTTGTATGAATGTTTAGTAACATGGAATACATCACATATTGTAAGGGGTTTTTTTTCGTGCAGAAATTATGCAAATTAGATGAACTTTGATTTATTCAGTGCTACTTACACAATGTAAGCACACATGTCAATACGGCTCAGGGTAGAGGCTGTATTTATGAACCGATCTTCACAAAACTTCTTGGGTACCTTTGTTATCTCCTTGGGATGAGAATGAGTGTTTCTGGGTACGGTCCAAAATTCAAGATGGCTGCCAGTGGCCATTTTGTACCGAAATTAGGTCCAATCAGTTTTTTGTCACAAGTTCTATACAGCTCGTATTTATGAACTGATCTTCACAAAACTTCTTGAGTACTTTTGTTTTCACCTTGGGACAGGAACGAGTGTGTTTTGGGGTGCCTTTGTTATCACTGTGCTATGAGAACAAATATTTTGGGGTTCAGTCAGACCCGCTCTGGGACTCAAAGATTTTTTCTAGTTCAGCATCTGACTGTCACCCACCTTTACAATACTTTACCTATACATTTGTTACAGGCAACGGTCAGTATTTATGTACAGACCGTTACAATACTTTATATGTACCTTTGTTATCAGGTCATTACCTAGATGTTTGTCATTGCTGTGTCACATACTATACATGTACATGTCTTGACAAGTTGAGCTACAGTGTCATTGACACTTTCATTTCTCATGTTTTGAATATCATGTACAATTTGAAGCCTTGTCACCTTACAAATTTAATAGGACAAAAATCGGCGATTTTTTAAAAAAAAATAAGTTGAAAACTTTACAAAACCACAATTTTCAAAAGCAAAACTACCCTTCTGTTTTAACCCTTTACCCAACATAACGGCCAAAACCGACCAGCGCTATTCTAAAAAATTGCCAATTAATTTTCATTATTTTTTCATTTTTTGTCTCAAAAACATAGGTTATGACATCTCATTAGAACGAGCTCATTGAGCTCGTTCCAATGAGGCGTCATAACCTATGTTTTTGAGACAAAAAATTTTAAAAAATGAGTTATTCAAGAATTTTTTGTACAAGTGTCATCTGCTTTTCATGTTAGGTAAAGGGTTAAATATCATTTGTATGAAAGCATCTGATTATATTAAATAAATTAGTTTCCAGGCGAGAATTTATCAGATATTTGAAAAGCGGTGATGTAGTTTTTCAATCTGAACTGGTTAGCCGATCACTCATGGAAAATTATGAGGCAATGTCATTTTCCATAATTATCAAAATTTGAAATCTGTGGGTATTATTTGATACATAACTGCAATTCCGTGAGCTCAGTCAAACAAGATTGAATTGGCTGAATTCCAAATTGCTTGTGGGAAACTTTTGCAGAGTGAAATTTTGATATCTGTGTGCAGAGGGTTAACTGAACAACTTTCATGTACTAGTGGACCCACCCATCCCAGGATGGGAAGACCTGCTCATGTGATGGAAAATATTGTACAGCCCCCATGGACTTATTGTTATCCATGCTTGGGCAGTGATGTCCATGCATGTGTTTAACAGGTAAAAAAATTATCATCAGAAAAATTTTATTTAATGAAGCACTGGGTTGTACCCAGTGCTTCATTAATTAAGTTTTTGATGATCATCTCTATAATTATTGTTTGGAATCTGATATTATTTCGTTCGTGGAAATATTGCCCGACTGTGGAAAGTGACCAGTCCACGGTGGCCATACAGTAATTCATTGCTTATCAAGGGAGATAATCAGAGCTTTAATCTTTAGCTAGACAGAACGTGATGGAATTACAGACTTCTCATTTATGTAATAGATATTTGAATTTGAGAAATGAATGTGTTGATATTCAGTTACTGAGTAATCTGTTGAGAGAGTTCCACTGTATTCTATGCATTATTTAATAGTTTTTATTAAAGATTTTTGTATTTAATAATTAACATATATTAACTTTGCTTATATGTTTGAAAATCATCTTTGTTAACCTCAGATTAGAAATCAAGGCTTGTGAAGGCATTGAAACAGTTTTTGGTAGATCAGTGATTACAATGTGAGATTGTGACATTTAAATCTCTGAAACAGACAATTCCATTATTGCGAGTAACAGAGTAAGGCCTGATAAGTTCACATTGTTCCCATATGTTACGGTGTGGAAATATTGTTGACATTGGTAACAGAAAGAAATCTGAGAATCAGCAACAATAACTATGAATTTAACTATTCTGAAATTTAATTAAAAGAATTAATATAAAAAAAACAATACAAAGATCTTTTACACTAATTGGTTTACAGAAAATAAAAACAGTGGTACTTATCAATTATTGAATTACAGTAAAACCTGTTTTGAGAGACCACTGTCGTGAGAGACCACCTGTATTGAGAGACCACTGTGACCTTGTACCGTTTGGTTGTTTCACTCTATAATGGACCTGTCATGAGAGACCACCTGTTTTGAGAGACCACTTTAGCCTGGCAAAAAGGGGGTCTCTCAAGACAGGGTCTACTGTAGTCCAAAGTACAGTTTGACAGAATCCAGTAATCCAGTGGTGAAGAATCTTGTGAAGAAAGTTACCAGTTGGTAGTATTAAATCCAAGAATGTCTCTTCAGAAACAGTATCCCATAGATTTGTAATAAAATTTTCACTTAGAAATTTCAGCAGTCTCCAATAAAATATAATAAAATGCTCTGCAAAATTCAAATGGAGTAAAAATCCAAGAAGTATTGGTGCCACAGGTAATTTCCAAATAATCCAGTAGAATCCTGGCTTTTCATAAAATAATATTATTCTGTTTCACAGAAAGTATAAATTCTCTTTTCCAAGACGAATAGATTCTCTTCAAAATTCTCCTTTGGAATCAGTCTTCCAAATTCACAAAGAAGCACTGCTTCTATAATAAATGCACTGTCCTGAAACATTAATAATCACCAATGGAAACAACTGAAGTGAGTCTTTCTGAAATGCTTTCTAAAAATGAGTTTTTGAATTCTGTTGACAAACCTTTATATAGTTACCAGATAGAATGTCCTAGAAGATGAAATGTCTACAAGGTTCTATCAGTTTCTAGGTGATTCTGTCATAATTCAAGTAAACAAGGTCCTTGACCTACTTAAACAATCAACAGCTATATGTACAATATATTAGTGTAACAAAGATGTAAACAAAGGTCACTCAGTGCAAATGAGTCAGACCAGTCAGAAAATGCAACAAAAAAAATATATCAATCTTGTAGAATTATCAACTGAGGATATATCAATCTCAATATAATATGGGGGCTATATAACACCGTGTTTTCTGTTGAACACTCTCAGGTTTGCCTCATATATATTTTTTTTTCATTCATTTTTGTTTATTTTAAAAATATTTTTTGGTACTGGTTGTATTGCATGCTGCCCAGGATAAGTTTATAGTTGCTGTGAACATTTTGGGGGTTATTTTCCAAGGTCTTCTGTGCACAAAAACATTGCAGTTTCAGAAAGTTGTTGTCGCCATTTCATATTTGTGGGGATGAATGCAGAGTGGGTCAGTCGATAATTCCTTTATCATGTTATCCTTAAGAAAATATATTGATTAAAGTCATCCCTCATATCATTGTTTATTAGATATGAATTTCTTTTTCAAAATTGCCCTTTATCAAACTCTGCTGATATGACTTCAAACTCGGCTGAAATGATGCCGGTCTTGGCTGATATGAACCAATGCAGAGTTATTCCCTTGATGCATCGTTATCAGGTGCAACCGATTTGTTTACATCAAAACCATTACTCATCAAATCAGTGCCGTATTAACCCATGGCGGGCTAGGCTTTTAGGTACATCGGTCTCGGGGGGCCCCCTCTGGCACTTCAACTGTCAGCCTGACCCTGGTACGGTAGGCGCTATGCCGCAGTACATAGCTCTATATCCATTTTGCAGGTCCCCTGAAGAATTCTACTCACAACTTGACATATTTAAATAAGCATTAAAATAATGTACTGTATATAAATATATATATATGGTATACTTATGAGTGTATATATATGGATAAATACATATGAACATGTATCGCTACAGCACAGATGCAAAGTGCCTTTAACGATTGGAGCCCTAAGGTGCTGATAACAGTGCCTCAGCAAAAAAAAAAATTGGTGGGCCGCCTGTTCCTGCGGGCCCCTAGGCTTCAGCCTAGTCAGCCTTATGAATAATATGACCCTGCATCAAATGCAATCTAGAAAACTGGTGTTATATAATAGAATGTTTTGAATGACGAGGAATTCATGGCGGCAGTGAGTGAGTATTGTGTGGTGGAAGAAGAGAAGAAAGAAGAGATTTGTAAAGAAAATTCAACCCAAACTTAAATTTCAGAGTCATAAGCAGAGATTTGTCTAAGTGGTAGAAGAGATAGTTCAGCTATCCGAACATCTTGGCTTTGTCAGTGAGGAAGCTATGACGTTCAGTCTGCTGAACTAGGAGAAGATAAAATTTTGCACTTTGAAAAGAATGAGAAACAATAACACTGTCAGAAACTGTAACAAATCTGAGAACATTTTTTTAATTATTTGTTTTGGTTTAATAAATGAAGAGGTTATTACTTGGTAAGTTTCATATCAGCCAAGATATCAGGGCTTGGTAACATCACATAAGCCTCAGACCTTTGGTCTTAGGCTGATATGAAGTTACCTTGAGCTGATATCTTGGCAGATATGAAACCTACCAAGTACATGTAATAACCTCCAATGAAAATGTTCAAAGAACTGTACAAAAGTTGCTACTTTAATATATCAACATCAGTATTAAGAGGATTAACCCTTTACCTAACCTGAAAAGCAGACGTCACTTGCAAACAAAATTCTTGAATAACTAATTCTATTCATTTTTTGTCTCAAAAACATAGGTTATGACCCCTCATTGGAACAAGCTTGTCAAGCTCATTCCAGTGAGTGGTTCTAACCTATGTTTTTAAAAAGAGACAAAAAATTAAAAAAAATAATGAAAATTAATTGCGGATTTTTGTGAATAGGACTTTGGCCATTACGTGAGGTAAAGGGTTAAATTGCATGTTAAAAATAAGGCAGATTTAGAGGTATTGTGCCAGCATTGATAAAAATCTACTCTCACATCATGTTGAAAAATGTATGTATGGCTGTATAAGAAATGACAGGATTTGCAAGTCTGGAGGAAAATGCGAGTGAATTTATTCTGTTAATCCTTTACCTAACATGAAAGAGAGACAACACTTGAAACCAACTTTTCAATAACTCCTTTTTTTAGCTCAACTTTGACGAAGTCAAATTTGAGCTATTGTCATGGCCCGTCGTCCGTCCGTCCGTCCGTCCGGTCCGTCCGGTCCGTCCGTCTGTCCGTCTGTCCGTACGTCAACAATTGGCTATGGCTCGGGCTAGAGGTCGTATTTATGAACCGATCTTTACGAAACTTCTTGTGTACCTTTGTTATGACCCTGGGACGGGAACGAGTGTTTTTAGGTGTGGTCCGAAATTCAAGATGGCTGCCAGTGGCCATTTTGTACCGATGATGCAAAAATCAGTTTTTTGTACAGAACTTCTGCATGAAAGTTCTGATTTGAATAAAGTTTTGTATAAATGTTTAGTACCATGGGATACATCACATATAATACGGGTTTTTTTCTCGTGCGTAAATTATGCAAATTAGACTGACTTTGATTTATTTAGTGTTACTTTCAGAGCTGTAAGTGCCAAGCTGCTATGGCTCGGGCTAGAAGCCGTATTTATGAACCAATCTTTACGAAACTTCTTGGGTACCTTTGTTATGACCCTGGGACGGGAACGAGTGTTTTTGGGTGTGGTCCAAAATTCAAGATGGCTGCCAGTGGCCATTTTGTACAGATGATGCAAAAATCAGTTTTTTGTACAGAACTTCTGTATGAAAGTTCTGATTTGAATAAAGTTTTGTATAAATGTATAGTACAATGGGATACATCACATATAATACGGGTTTTTTTCTCGTGCGTAAATTATGCAAATTAGACTAACTTTGATTTATTTAGTGTTACTTTCAGAGCTATAAGTGCCAAGCTGCTATGGCTCGGGCTAGAGGCCGTATTTATGAACCAATCTTTACGAAACTTCTTGGGTACCTTTGTTATGACCGTGGGACGAGAACGAGTGTTTTGGGGTGCAGTCCCAAATTCCAGATGGCTGCCAGCAGCCATTTTGTACCGACGATGCCGAAATCTGTTTTTTGTACAGAACTTCCATATGAAAGCTCTGATTTGAATAATTTTTTGTATGAATGTTTAGTACCATGGGATACATTACATATATTACAGGTTTTTTTCTTGTGCGTAAATTATGCAAATTAGGCTAACTTTGATTTATTTAGTGTTACTTTCAGCACTGTGAGTGCAAATCCCAATACGGCTCGGGCTAGAGGCCGTATTTATGAACCGATCTTAACGAAACTTCTTGGGTACCTTTGTTATCACTGTGGGACGAGAAGGAGTGTTTTTGGGTCCAGTCTGAAATTCAAGATGGCTGCTAGCAGCCATTTTGTTCAAAATTAAGTGCAATCAGATTTTTGCGCAGAACTTCCAAATGAAAGATCTGATTTGAATAAATTTTTGTATGAATGTTTAGTACCATGGGATACATTACATATAATACAGAGTTTTTCTCGTGAATAAATTATGCAAATTAGGGGTCCAGGTGGGACTTAGAAAATTTTGGACCAAAATCCGGAAATTAGTTTTTTGTGTTTTGATGCATTTTGGTCAATTTTAAGAAGAAGAAAAAATTTTAGTCTGAAAATATTTTGTTTGGGACTGAAAATTTCCACACAAAAATAATAATCTACAATGATTGGTCTTAATCTGTAGTCCATTACAGTCACCTTGTAATTCGTTTATTATTGTTGACTGGGCCAAAACAAATACTAATTCCTGTCATATTCATTATTCAGTTGTCTTGGTCACAGCAAGTACTAATTCCTGTCATATCCAAGTTGAGCTACAGAGTCATTGACTCTTTCATTTCATTTTTTTGTTTCCAAAATATGGGCTCTTTCCAATGAGGGGTCATAAGCTATGTTTTTGAGACAAAAGTAATGAAAATTGAATGGTGATTTTTAGCTCAACTTTGGCAAAGCCAAATTTGAGGTATTGCCATGGCCTGTCGTCTGTCTGTCTGTCCGTCACGCCATCAACATGGCTCGTGCTAGAGGCCGTATTTATGAATGAATGAATCTTTATTTAGCAGTATACAAACAATATACAATATACATAAATATCAAAAGGAGACAGTTAAGCATGTATACCGGCTCAGGCTAGAGGCTGTACTTATGAGCTAATCTTTATGAAACTTCTTGGGTATCTTTTTTATCACCGTGGGACGAGAACGAGTGTTTTTGGGTGTTGTCCGAAATTCAAGATGGCTGCCAACAGCCATTTTGTACCAAAATTAGTGCAATCAGTTTTTTGTACAGAACTTCTGTATGAAAGTTCAGATTTGAATAAATTTTTGTATGAATGTTTAGTAACATGGAATACATCACATATAATACAGCGTTTTTTCTCGTGCAGAAATTATGCAAATTAGATGAATTTTTATTTATTCAGTGATACTTGTACACAGTAAGTGCACATGTCATTACGGCTCGGACTAGAGTCTGTATTTATGAACCGATCTTCACGAAACGTCTTGGGTATCTTTGTTATCACCTTGGGACAGGAACGCGTGTTTTGGGGTGCCATTGTTATCACTGTGCTATGAGAACAAATATTTTTGGGTTCAGTCAGACCCACTGTGGGACTCAAAGATTTCTTTTCTAGTTTAGCATCTGTCACCCACCTTTACAATACTTTACCTATACATTTGTTTTAGGCTACGGTCAGCATTTATGTACAGACCGTTACAATACTTTATATGTACCTTTGTTATCAGGTCATTACCTAGATGTTTGTCATTGCTGTGTCACATACTATACATGTACATGTCTTAAACAAGTTGAGCTACAGTGTCATTGACACTTTCATTATGAATAGTACTGGCAGGTTTTGGCAGTTACCTTAGGTAAAGGGTTAACCTGTATATTATTTGACTGCAGCTTTTTTGATGTTTATGTTTTTTTTACACTTATGCAGTATTTATATACAGGGCATGGATTGTGGATCACTACTAAAACACTCACAAAGTGGACTTTCTCACACCCAAGGAATCTCCATTAGCCGAAACTTTGCTTGTGCTTCAAGTCGTAAAATTTCAGCTGAATCAGCGATGGTAAATGCTGTACCAAATCATTATACAGTGTAATCATGCTCAAATTATGCAGTGGCTAAAAACATTTTCACAAGTTTTGCATTGTTCCACGAATAGTTTGGCCATGTTTCCCCCAAAATGTAGCTCTGTTTATCATGCTATGCATGTAATTCTTGGAAAATTTATGTGTTTGTTCCCTCAGTCTTCATAGAGTGTTCATCCAATCAACACCAAACTTGACATGTTTACTCTGCTTAGATTGGAGAGTGTTACTTGGAAGGGGTGGAATGGTGTGTAAATGTATCATTTTCTTGTAAAGATCTACTTTTCAATTCTTGCATTGGTGGGGTTAATGAAGCACTGGGTACAACCTGGTGCTTCATTAATTAAAATTTTGCTGCTGATCATTTTTATTACCTGGTAAATTCATGCGTGGACATCACTGCCCATTCATGGATTAACCCTTAAGTCCTCAGATTAATTTTAAAGTATTTATGGCCTTTTTCTGCTTACAAAGTTATTGATGACTTGGCAGTGGTTCTACATCACTGCTGGCTGCCTATACAGGCAGCCAGCAGTGATGTAAACCACTGCCAGGGAAAATTCAGTCTACACACAAGAGTAATAAAAAAGACTACACAAGGGAGCACCTGCTTCAGTGCAATATAAAAGTGGCGGTTTGGGGCTATATGGGGGCTTAAGGGTTAAGCACAGTCCACTGTGACTGTACTGTATACATGTACATGTATACAATTGAAACTAGAAGTCCTGTCACAATTAGCACAGAACATGCTCATTAGTTAATACGCTCCTTACTGAAGAAGAATGAATTAGTGTAACTGAAATACACAAGAATGTTTGCGGTGTGCAATGCATAATACACTACGCTATTAGAGAGGTCAGTATTGAAATCATGAATTGACCCGATCAAACAGAGACAAAAATATTGCGACTACAGTGACTACAGTATGTAGAGGGTATATTAATATTAAATCGCTGTAGGATAGATTTTTAACTTAACAAATATTTACAATTTCTGAGGACACACACAAGAAGCACCTGCAAACTTTGAACAAATGGACTACCGGGTTGCACCTGGTGGTCAATGTAATGAAAGTTTGCAAGTGTTCCTTGTGCTTTTATGAAAAATGAAAAACTCTTTTCAATTGGAGAATGTATGGCACTGCGATTCTGAGGTAATCCACTCTCTTCATTCTGTATATGCAGTCAGATTTTAATATATATTTACGTTATTACGTGTACATGTATCCCAGTAGAGTTTAGGAAAGATGTTAATGATCTCCTTTTACTAGTATAGAATTGTACAGAGTTGGGCATGCTGTTGTTCTACAGAAATTGAGTTACGCTAATGATGCAGTTTGATAGGGACAAAAGTGCACTTACTCAGCATGCTTTTACTTCAAAATAGTTTTATTCCATGATACCTGGCTAAATATATTATCTACTAGCAGGGTTACCCAGCATTGCTCGAGCTGAGGAAAGTATTTGGTGAAAAAACATGCTGGTTATAACTGTTGGTGCCCCTCTACACCCCCACCCCACCCCAGCACTTTTTTAAACCTGACCATTAGATTCCTTGTAAAAAATTACCCCTAGTAGACCCCTCTGAAGACCTATATCGGTAAAAAAATTTTGGTCATAACTTTTGGTGCCCCCCTACACCCCCACCCCCACCCGACACACTTTTTTAAACCTTTTTTTAGACCTCCGCCATAAAAAGTACTCCTATTAGACCCATTTTGGACACTCAGGGTGGCCCCATATTCATTTCTATAGCGGATAGACAGACAGACATACATACATACAGACATTCTAAAATATAATATAGAGATAGATTTATTAGGTTTGAGAGATGGTTAAAGTTTTCAGTTAACAAAGGTGCATTCCTACTGGGAATTACATTATTGGTGAGACTGAGAGACTTATTTTCAACTCACATACAGTACAGTCGCCTTGGGCAGGTCATAATCCACACGTGGGCAGTGATGTCCATGCATGCATTCACCAGGTAATAAAAATCATCAGCAGCAAAATTTTAATTAATGAAGCACTGGGTTGTACCTGGTGCTTCATTAATTAAACTTTTAATCATTATTCCTATAATTAGTATTTAGAATATAATATTGCGCCCATGGAAATATTGCACACCAGTGGAAAGTGACCAGTCCATGGCGGCTGTATTGCACATGTAACAAAATATTTTTACCATGATTTTAATTCAAGTTTGTTTGTTAACTGGTTGAGTGCAGAAAGCCCATATTTGAGCTTTATTCTGGAGTGCAGGTAACACAACTTGAATGCCTCATACCCTATGCATATGCTTCATATTATCTTTGACTTTAAGTCATTTACTCTGTATGGATTTGCTTTGATACAGTATATGTAGGCACCAAGCCTGAAAATAAGCAGACTGTTATCTTCAAATTGAGGTCCTCAGAGGGTGAATTTCACAAGAGGGTAAATTTTGTGATTCTACCCTCTCTGAAAATGAGGTTCACAGAGAGTAGTATCACAAAATTTACCCTCTGTGAACCTCAGTCTAAATCAAGGTCTCAAGCCAAAACAGAAAGATGTACCTAGAGGATAAATTGGCCCACTGTATGGGATAGCATCAGCAAATTCACCCTCTGTGAACCTCATTTTGCATATGACAGGTTGCTTATATTCAGGCTTGGCAGGCACTCTCCCATAAATTGTAACAGCGGCAAAGTTATGTGAACAAATTTTGATAACTGAGAATAATTCAGTACTCTACCAGTTAATGTTCTTTTTTATTATGGATTGTTCATTCGAGGTAATTTATTTTATAGTTTGTATTGTGTTTGGAAAGTTTTTATTTTTGTTCTGTTTTGACACTACTGTGATGTGAAAATACATTTGATAGTTATATGTAATAACTCCTTTATTTATGGATGTTTTAAGGTCACATATTTATGCACAATGGCTAACCATGACCGTGACAGTTTTACGGGTGGAGGAAGCCGGAGTACCTGGAGAGAACCACCGAGCAACGACGAGCAGCTGCCAGCTCCCCAACATCGTAACTCCGCACTGCAGCACAGACAGGGTTAGATTGGTTGAAGACATGCGTACCATCGACGTGAAGTACGCCTTAGTACATGGCGTCATCGTGCCCCCACGCGGACAATGGAGATGAAGTGTCTTGCCCAAGGACACAACGCGGTTGCTGCAGGTGGGATTCGAACCGAGGACCTCTCGGCTTTCAGCCTGCACCTCTACCTACTGAGCCACCACGCTTCCAATAACTCCTTTACATTTGTCTTCAACCAGTGCTAACCCAGCTTCTGTGAAGTTTGTCTGTTGGAGAGTCTGACAGTTGCTTTCCATTGTTTGATGGTTCTCTCTGAGTACTCAGCTTCCTCCACCTGTAAAACTGTCCTACAGGAGGCGACCCTGGCTGTCAAAAGTGTCATTAAACCCCAATTTATTTATTTATTTTATTGGTGTTTAATGTCACATATTTCTGTACAATGTTTAATCATGGCCACGACAGTTATACAGGTGGAGGAAGCCGCAGTACCTGGAGAAACCACCGGGAATGGCAAGCAACTGTCAGCTCCCCAACATACTAACTCTACACAAGCAGGGTTAGCATTGGTTGAAGACAAGTGCACCATCGACGTGCAGTGCACCTTAGTATACAATGCAACTGTGTACCCATATGGACAATGGGGGTGAAGTGTCTTGCCCAAGGACACAACGCAGTTGCCGCATGTGGAATTCAAACTGAGGACTCTCGGCTTGCAGCCTGCACCTCTACCTACCGAGCCACCATGCCCCCATTAAATAAATAAATAACCCCTTTACATGTACTGTCACTTCCTCATTTACACAGATCCTATAAAAAAGCATATTTTGTGCTCAATTATAATTAAAAAATAATTGGCCAACAGAGCAGCTACACTTCAGACAGATGCAAACAGCTGAGCAGCTGATGATTGGTTGATGCTCATCATTCCAGTATTCATTCATACTAGATCATTCAACTTGGTGAAAATTTTGCATGACCCAGTGACATTTTGGCGCGACCCGTTTTTCATTTGCGTGTTTTTCATTTTAAGTAACTTCCGTGCAACTCAAATGGCTATTTGCCTCAAATCGACAGGCCTGTGCAAGTATTGTATTCTGGGGAATCAAAGTAGTTGTAGAAGCAAAATCTCCTTCAACTCTTCTTCTATCATCAGCAGGCTAGAAGGTTGGATCACAAAATTTTCCAGTATGGCAGGGCAAAAGATAAAAAATTTCCCCACAGTACCCAGGGTCATTCACCACTGGTAAAAACTTTAAAGCAAACTCAATATACTTCTTTAAAACAGTAATAAACAAAATAGACCTGAAATGGGCTTATTGATTTTTCACAAAGAGAATTTAAGTCTTTTTTAACAGTGCTTTGAGACAAGTAGCACTGTCAAACATCTCAGAGTTCCCGTGTAAAAAAACAGAGTAATAAAGTTGAAAGGAATGTGACCAGAGGCTTGATTTGATCAAACTTGAACCTGACCCTATAAGGTGCTGAAAGCCATATACCCAAAGATTATGACTGATGGATCCACAGAAGAAGATTTTTAAAGAATTTTTTTCATAATCCTTTAAGTAAAAATTCCCCCCCCCCTCCTTAAGGAGATCAAATACACACACAGGGACTTGATTTGAACAAACTTGAATCAGATGCCCCCAAGACTGTGGTACACCAATTATCAAAAGATTCTGACAAGTTACTCTGGAGAAGAAGATTTTTAAATATTATTTCTCATCTTGAACTAAGTTAAAATTAAGCACAAATATTAACCCAGGGACTTGATTTGAACAAACTTAATCTCACTCCCGCTCCCCCAGGTCGCTGTAAACCAAATAAAAAATAATTAACAGGTAGATCTGAAGAAGTTTTTTTAAGATTATTCTTCATACTCGACAAAGTTAAAATCCAGGCTCCCATACTGAGCCCAAATATTAGACTAGATTTTGACTGGTGGTTCTGGAGAAGATTTAAAAATTAAAAAAAAAATTGTTTTCCATATTGCACTAATTATCCCCCAAACGGACACCAAATATGAACCCAGTGACTTGATTTGAATAAATTTATCCAATAACCCTAAGGAGGCTGTGTACCAAATATCAAGGTTGGATCTTAAGAAGACTTTTAAAGATAATTCATCGTATTGCTCAAAGTTAAAATTGAGACCAAAATATTAACAGCAGTGACTTGATTTGAACAAACTTGAACGTACCTTCTCCCCTTGAGGATGTTGTATACCAAATATCAAAAGATTCTGACTGGTGGTTTTGAAGAAGATTTTTAAAGATTATTCCTCATATTGCACTAAGTTAAAATTTAGGCTGCCATAGGGAGCCTAAGTATTAACCCAGGGACTTGGTTTGAACAAATTTAAATCTGATCCCTCTGAGGATGTTGTATACCAAATCTAAAATGATTTTGACTAATGGTTCTGGAGAAGATTTTGAATTATATGGGAACACAAATATTAACCAGAGACTTCATTTGGACAAGCTTGAATCTGATCCCCCCACCCCCCACCCCCTCCTGAGGCTGCTGTTTGTATACCATATATCAAGAAATTTTGACTAGTCAATCAGAAAAAAGATTTTTCCAAATATTAATCCAGGGATTTGACTTCAACACACTTGAATCTGCCCCCCCCCCCCCCCCCCCCCCCCCCAAAGGATGTTGTATACCAAATATCAACATTGTGACTGGTGTTTTGGGAGAAGAAAATTTTTAAAGAATATTCCCCATATTTCAGTCAGTTGAAATTTGGGCTCCCATAGGGAGCCCAAATATGACACCACAGACTTAATTTGAAAAAAAATTGAATCTGCCCCTGTAAGAATGCTGTGTGACAAATATGAAAAAAAAATGGACTTTTGGATCGTCCGAAGATTTTTAAAGAATTTTCCTTATACTACACTAAGTTATATTTCGGGCTCCCATAGGGAGCCAAAATATTAACCCAGGGCCTTGATTCAGACAAGCTTCTGAAGAAGATTATTATTTAAGATTATTCCTCCAATTGGGCTAAATTAAAATTTATCTCCCATAGGGAGCCCAAATATGAACTCAGGGGCTTAATAATTTGAATAAACTTCAATCTGACCCTCCTACAGATATTGTATATAAAATATGACAAGATCCTGACTTGTGTTTGTTGAGAAGGGTTTTTTAATTTTTGAACACATGCTGACTTTTTTACCCACCCATCATAGGGTACCCTATGACACAACCGATTGCATGTTTTACCCATTCAAATTCACAAGTCCTAAGGATGCCTCATACCAAATAACAGTTCTCTTTTGCATGCATTTTTGGACAATTCAGGTTTGAAAAAAAATCTATTTTCTGCTCCTGGGGTTCCCACAGAGATGCAGAAAAATATTTTGTTTCCATAAATAAAGTTCTTATGACCTAATAATAACCGCATATCAAATTTGGTTTAAATCAGCCCACCAGTTCTGAAAATAGAAATTTTGGGCAGAGCCAAAATATTGTCCCACCCAGAACCACTGAAAATATTCCCCCTCAAACTTTCCTTGAACAAACTTTAGTGTACACCCCAAACACAAACTGAATAACAAATATTAAGTTATTCCATCAATCAGATCCATCCATCCAGAGAAAATTCTTTTAAAATTTGGGGCAATTTTGCCCTACCCCCTCCTAATGGGGTCAGTGATCAGTACAGCTTACCCAGACTTTCAGTCAGGTTAGTTAATAATAATAAATGAAGTTTTTTTGTGTACATGAGTACTTGATCATCATATGCTTATGTGTATGTCTCTCGCATATCTGCCATTTTATATGAATCTTTCAGATCAGCCTCCAATCAGAAACCTGTCCTTATTGACGTACATTCCTGTCCAGGTCACATCATGTGGAGAAATTCCAAAGAACTAACCCCAATTTTTTCGTCGGACAACAAAAATTTCCCAACAGATAGTAGTGTGGGGGGGGGGGGGGGGGGGGGGGGGGGGGGGGCAGAGGATACACCTCTGCACTCCTGCTATGATAACTAACTAGTTAGTTGTTTGTTTTTCAGTGTCGGGAGATTGAATCCTGCCAGTGCTTAACACAGATTAATTAATGGAGTCTTCAGCTCAAACTTTCTGAAAGATGCTGGACAGTTTGACATTTGTTTTTTAAACTTGTTTAAATGAACGATTTTGCATTCATCTGACTATTCTGGCATGTGGCAGTTATTTTAAGCTTGACTCGACAAAGTCAAGATAAGCTATTGCCATCACATGTGCGGAAGTCTGTGAGTCTGTTCACATTTTCTTTAGAACAGGCTACACCTAGTTCTTGTCCTGTCATCACAAAATTTCATATGCAGGTTCGAGGTCATGTCTAAATGAGAAGGTCTCATTCTGGTCACGATTAGTCAACTGTGATGGCCGCACTGGCTCGAACCTGAAAACCTTTAGCACAGTCTACAGGTTGAATTTATGAAGGGGTTTCATTGTAACTTGGTAGGATGACTCTGTATAACGTCTAGATGAGAACGTCCTATTTTGTTGGCTTCAGTCAACCGTGATGGCCACAGGGGCACGTTACCTAGATTCGGTTAGCACAGTCTACGGGTTGCATTTATGAAGGGATTTCATTGTAAGTTGGTAGGATGACTCAGAATAATGTCTAGATGAGAACGTCCTATTTTGGCCATGATCGGTCAACCATGACTGACACAGAGGCATGTGATCTAGATTTGTTTAGCACAGTCTGCAGGTCATATTTATGAAGAGATTTCATTGTAACTTGTTAGGATAACTTGGTATGATATCTAGATGAGACTGTCCTATTTTGGTCATGTTCGGTCAACCATGACTGCCGGACTAGCATGTGACCGAGATTCCTTTAGCAAAGTCTACGAGTTATATTTATGAAGGGATTTCATTGTAACTTGAAAGGATGACTCGTTTTGGAATGATTTAACTGTAACTTGGTAACTTTGGTTGACATGCGTTAACTGGGAGGGCCACACCAACCCAGGCCTCAATTCTTTAGTATTCTTTTTGAAAACATAGCATGTTGGGTATAGAACTTCACTTATTATCAATTATCACAATTCTTGTCTTATTTCATAATCCTTTTATAAACATTGAGCATTATCCTTTTCATCGAATACTTCACAGAGTCATGGTAAGCTGCAGTGTCATTGACTCTTTCATTGCTTATTTGCAACTTTGTGAAATTGTACCGACATTCTTTAAAGTTGTTTTCTCAAACGAACTTTTGTTTGCATAAATGTGGAAGGCATCGACCGAAATTTCGTTCCGGCGAATGTGGCGATGTATTCCATATTATAAAACTACTAATCACTTCCTCTTTCATCTCAATCCTTAGGAACTTACCATGTTATCTATGTCAAGAACTGACTCTATTCCCCTTATATACAATTATTTAGAATCATTAAAGCTGCATACAAAAATCTCGGATCACATATACCAACAGAAAGTCTCATTCGATTCGAATTTGGTTCAGAACTGACATGTTAAAATTCAAAGAACTGAAATGCCACCAAAAGCATTATTTCAACCGAATATTAGTTATTTGGGGACAAAAGCTTGATTTTGAAACCTTTCCCCTCTATGTAAACATGATTTCAGTTTATTTTATATGAGCGTAAATACATCCCTGCTTGAAAAGTGCTTGAATTTCTTTCTATCCTCGAAAAGTACTTGATTTCCACCCCCCCCCCCCATGAAAAGTACTTAAATTCAGTTTAATTATAACCTCCAAGACAAGTAGTTTCATGATAGCTGCCCCCACATACATGTGAAACCACAAAATCGGTCAGGAACATATCTTTGATCTCTCCATTGTCCCTTGTGTGCAACAAACCACCATCTGCAATGCTTTAGCATTACAGATGGTGCTTATTGCACTTAAGGGACAATATATATCTAGCTAGTTCGGTTCTCCATAATCAGGTCCTCGAGGCTGAAATTCTTTGTGTTGTTCATGATGTCACCAGGGACGTGGCAATGGGGGGTTTGGGGGGGGGGGGGGGGGTCCCCAATCCAGGTAAAAATTTCCTATAGTTGGAAATTCAGAGGGTAAGTCATGAGTAGTTGGAAATTCCATCTATCTGGATTTTAGAGCTTCTTTGGTGATGCTGATGTCTCCTCCAAAATTCCAACTCGGTTTCAAATCGGCAAAAATTCTAACTGTTACTATTTACAACTACAGTGTACGCAATATCGCGAGCTTCATAAGTATGCTTGATGTCAATCGGTACAAGATTTCTATAGTACGTTATTAGTCGAGTTGTGACGAAGTCAAACTCGACTTATAGTTTGGTGAATGGCGGGCGGGCGGGCGGGCGTAAACAATTGGTTTCCGGATGATAACTTGATAGTGGTTCAACTCACATTCATTAAACTTCATATGTAGGTTGGTCTTGGGGGGAGGAAGAACCCTATTGATTTTGGACATGCTACGTCGAAGGTCAAGGTCACAGTGACCTTGAACATAGTAAATCTTAAACAATTGGTTTCCGGATGATAACTTGATAATGGTTCAACTCACATTCATGAAACTTCATAGGTAGATTGGCCTTGGTGAGGGGAAGAACCCTATTGATTTTGGACTCGCTACGTCAAAGGTGAAGGTCAACATGACCTTGAACATAGTAAATCGCAACAATTCCTTTCCGGATGATAACTTGATAGTAGTTCAACCTACATTCATGAAACTTCATAGGTGGGTTGGCCTTGGTGCGAGGAAGAACTCTATTGATCTTGGACTCACCAGATCAAAGGTCAAGGTCACAGTGACCTTTAACATAGTATATCGCAACAATTGGTTTCCGGATGATAACTTGATAGTGGTTCAACCTAGAGTTATGAAACTTCATAGGTGTGTTGGCCTTGGTGCGAGGAAGAACCCTATTGATCTTGGACTCACCAGGTCAAAGGTCAAGGTCACAGTGACCTTGAACATAGTATATCGCAACAATTGGTTTCCGGATGATAACTTGATAGTGGTTCAACCTAGAGTCATGAAACTTTACAGGCGTGTTGGCCTTGGTGCGAGGAAGAACCCTATTGATGTTGGACTCACCAGGTAAAAGGTCAAGGTCACAGTGACCTTGAACATAGTATATCGCAACAATTGGTTTCCGGATGAGAACTTGATAGTGGTTCAACCTAGAGTCATGAAACTTCATAGGTGTGTTGGCCTTGGTGCGAGGAACTGTTGTCACAACTCGACATTGGATCGGTGATCCTGAGCGGCATTTTTTATCTTAATAAAAAAAAATCCTCAAAATGCACTTCAAGAAAATCAGATCATGTAAAATCGTTATCCTGAGTTAATTCCATCATTCAGAGTTACAAAATGATGAAGCATCGAAAATTGATTATTCCTGCATAAGATCTGATTTAATGTTAGGACAGAGTGTGAATTGGTCAAAGTTCTCAGCTTGAGCATTTGCTTAACACATATTCAATTCCCAGAATAATACCAAGTAATAATAACCTGATAATTCTATCATAAATGTGTTGGCATTTCATTTACTAGAATCAATTTTATGCCCCCCTTTCATGCCTTCATTTTCAAAATGTTTCTCGGTAATGAATTTAAAACTATGGCGTGGGACTGTGTGTGTGTGTGTGTGTGGGGGGGGGGGGGGGGGGGGGTGGTCCCCTCCTGGTCCCTCCCCCTAGTTGGGAATTCACTACCTTACCCTCCCCCCCCTTTACACCCACACCCAAATCTGAAACCTCTAGTCATATCCTGGGTGTCGTAAGTTTATATGAGCATTATAGTAGTCCTTGAAAATCATGGTCAGAATCCTTAAAAAGTGATCTAATAGTGCTTGAATATGATTCTCTGATGTCAATGGGAGCCATGTTCTCTCATTTAGTAGTGGTTAATGTAATGTTGTGAATTTGGGTAGTCCTTAAGGAACAGTCTAACAGCTGGGGTGTGTGAGAGATACAAGTGCTGTGATCGCGACTGGGTCATGATCCTTGCCCTTGTTCATAAGTGTGTTGTGACATGCAGGTGCGGATTTGGCAAAAAAACGTTGCCAGGAAATGTACCAAGGGAGCCCCAAACCCAGCAAAATTTTGCTTTTTCAAACCGAAAAAATATTGATTTTTCGAATCGAAAGAGTGTTGTTTCTGGCACTTGACCGATCAGTGGCAGATTAGACTGCTGGTATATCGAGATGCCCTCTATGTGGACTGCCATTGGCAATCCACAGAAAGGGCATTTCGATAAACCTGCAGTCTATGCAATCAGATATATTTCATCTTTTGGTCATTTTCGTGCTCCAACAGGTGTTGGACTGCATACATTTTGGGGGCCCCGGGGCTCCCAATATGGGGGCCCACAAGGAAGTTTTCTAGTGGGCCATACGGCCAGTCCGTCTCTGGTGACATGCTCTCAATCTGATCATAATAAATACAGCAGGACCCATTTAATTGGATATCACTTAACTGGTAGAGTGCTGAATTATTTTTGACCATCAAAATTTTTTCACATGTCTTTGCCTTGTTACAATTTATGGGAGAGTGCCTTCAGGCACTCTCCCATAAATTGTAACAAGGCAAATCTTTCCAGACTAAATAATTTCACTTCAATGATAATATGAAGCATATCCATTGAATATGAGGCCTTTATATTACAGTCCCTGCACATCAGAGTAAAGCCCAAATATGGGCTTCCAGCACTCTACCAGTTAATTGAATACTCTGTGAATTGAATATAACTTTCAAACTCTAAACCATTTACCATCAAACATTCAGTACAAAGTTGACATGTTAATTGCATATAGATCATAGAGTAATCTCCTGTTAACTGCATATCACCAAATGTCCCTTGTTATGCCCCGACCTCAGTAGTAGGTTTTGGGGGTAAATGGGTGACGGCTCTGTCCACTCAAGATATCCATCCATCCATAATTCCATATTACCAAATGATTTCAATCCATCCATCTATGATCTAGATGTCCATAATTCTGTATTTCCGTATAATTTTGCATTATAACACAAGAGCATTTGCTGTCAGATTTTGATGACCAGCATGTGGGAAAGGATATCAACATATTGTGGATTTCATCCATGCATACATACCAGAGTTATGCCTCTTGTTACACTTGAAACACTTTCCATACAAACATTTGCATTTTAACTCAAGCATCGGTTGTCAGATTTTAATATCTTTTAGTATGGTGAGAGACCAGCATGGGGGAAAGGATGTCCAAATGTTGCGGGTTTCGTCCATGCATACAAACGAGAGTTGTGGCCCTTAATTTTTACACTTAGAAAAATTTCCATACAGACATATTGCATTATAACTCAAGCATCATTTGTCAGTTTTTGATATACTTTCGTATGCGGACAGAGTAGCATCGGGGAAAGGATATCGACATATTGTGGGTTTCGTCCATGCATACATATTTAGAGTTATGGCACTTTTTACACTTGTAAGGTTGTACCATTGTTTTTGCATTATAACTAAAGCATCAGTTGTTGGATTTTAATCTCCTTTGGTGTGCTAAGAGACCATCATCGGATAAAGGATATCCAGGTATTGCAGGTTTAGTCCCTGCATACATACCAGAGTTATGGCCCATGTTTACACCTGGAAAACTTTCCATACGAACGTTTTACATTATAACTCAATCATTGGTGGGCAGGTTTTGATGTCCTGTCATATCCTGAGAGACCAGCATGGGGGAAGAGTATCCACTTATTGTGGGTTTCGTCCATGCATACATATCAGGGTTATGGCCTTTGTTACACTTAGAAACCTTTCCATTTGAACGTTTTGCACTATAACTCAAACATCGGTTGTTGGATTTTGATATCCTTTATATTTAGTATTGTGATAGACCAGTGTGGCTGGAAAGGATATCCGCATATTGCATATTTCGTATTGCAGGTTTTGTCCCACTCATACCACAATTATGCCTCTTGTTAGACTATGAACTTCTCACAGAGTCTTTTGTCCTTGAAAATAATTTTTGTTGAATGGTAGAAGAATATTGAATAATTTTTATAATCATGTTCAGTGGGTATGCACTGCTTACACGGTCTCATGTCAATGGGAATAATTTTTGTTGAATGGTAGCAGACAACTGAATAATTTGAAAATAATTTTTGTTGAATGGTGGAAGAATATTGAATAATTTTTATAATGCACATGTTCAGTGGGTATGCACTGCTTACACAGTCTCATGTCCATGGGAATAATTCTTAGCTCAACTTTGGCGAAGCCAAATTTGAGCTTTTGTCATGGCCCGTCGTCCGTCTGTCCGTACGTCAACAATTGGATACGGCTTGGGCTAGAGGCCATATTTCAGAACCGATCCTTACGAAACTTCTTGGGTACCTTTGTTATGACCGTGGGACGAGAACGAGTGGTTTGGGGTGCGGTCCGAAATTCAAGATGGCCGCCAGCTGCCATTTTGTACCAACGATGCAGAAATCTGTTTTTTGTACAGAACTTCCATATGAAAGCTCTGATTTGAATAATTTTTTGTATGAATGTTTAGTACCATGGGATACATCACATATAATACGGGTTTTTTTTCTCGTGCGTAAATTGTGCAAATTAGACTAATTTTGATGTTTTTTGGTGTTAATTTCAGTACTGTAAGTGCAAATGCCAATATGGCTCGGGCTAGAGGCCGTATTTATGAACCGATCTTTACGAAACAACTTGGGTACCTTTGGTATCACCGTGAGACGAGAACGAGTGTTTTGGGGTCCGGTCCAAAATTCAAGATGGCCGATGGCAGCCATTTTGTACAAAATTAGGTGCAATCAGATTTTTGCACAGAACTTCCATATGAAAGCGCCGATTTGAATAATTTTGTGTGTGAATGTTTAGTACCATGGGATACATCACATATAATACAGGTTTTTTTCTCGTGCAGAAATTATGCAAATTAGATTAACTTTGATTTTTTCATTGCGACTTACACAGTGTAAGTACACATGTCAATACGGCTCGGGCTAGAGTCTGTATTTATGAACTGATCTTCACAAAATGTCTTGGGTACCTTTGTTATCACCTTGGGACGAGAACGAGTGTTTCAGGGTGCGGTCTAAAATTCAAGATGGCTCCCAGTGGCCATTTTGTACCGAAATTAGGTCTAATCAGTTTTTTGTACACAACTTCTATATGGCTCAGACTAGAGGCCATATTTATGAACCAATCTTTACGAAACTTCTTGGGTACCTTTGTTATCACCGTGGGATGAGAGCGAGTGTTTTTGGGTGTGTGTTCCAAAATTCAAGATGGCCAACAGCAGCCATTTTGTACCAAAATTAGTGCAATCAGTCTTTTGTACAGAACTTCTGTATGAAAGTTTTGATTTGAATAAATTTTTGTATGAATGTTTAGTAACATGGAATACATCACATATTGTAAGGGTTTTTTTTCGTGCAGAAATTATGCAAATTAGATGAACTTTGATTTATTCAGTGCTACTTACACAATGTAAGCACACATGTCAATACGGCTCAGGGTAGCGGCTGTATTTATGAACCGATCTTCACAAAACTTCTTGGGTACCTTTGTTATCACCTTGGGACGAGAATGAGTGTTCCTGGGTGCGGTTCAAAATTCAAGATGGCTGCCAGTGGCCATTTTGTACCAAAATTTGGTCCAATCAGTTTTTTGTCACAAGTTCTATACTGAGCTTGTATTTATGAACTGATCTTCACAAAACTTCTTGGGTACCTTTGTTTTCACCTTGGGACAGGAACGAGTGTGTTTTCCTTTGTTATCACTGTGCAATGAGAACAAATATTTTGGGGTTGAGTCAGACCCACTCTGGGACTCAAAGATTTCTTTTCCAGTTTAGCATCTGACTGTAGCCCACCTTTACAATACTTTATCTATACATTTGTTACAGGCAATGGTCAGTATTTATGTACAGACTGTTACAATACTTTATATGTACCTTTGTTATCAGGTCATTACCTAGATGTTTGTCATTGCTGTGTCACATACTATATATGTACATGTCTTTGTCTTGACAAGTTGAGCTACAGTGTCATTGACACTTTCATTGTTGAATGGTAGCAGACTACTGAATAATTTTTACACTGCACTTGTTCGGTGGGTATGCATGGGGAGGTAGTCTACATGTGGGTTTGTTTGTTTGTTCAAAATGGCAGACATTTTAATCTATTATATCTTGTTTGACAGAGCTTAATGAGCTCTGTCAAACAAGATATAACAAAATAAGTGGTCACTTTATCTCTATAATACTGGAAAAAAACACTGTGATCACAGGTCTGTAGTGGATAAACCTGATTCTTATTTCTTATTGGGGTTTAATGACACTTTAAACAGCCAGGGTTACCATGTGCCAGGCAGTTTTATGGGAGGAGCAAGCTGGCGTACCTAGAGAAAACCACTGAGCAGTAACGAGCAACTGTCAGACTCTTCAACATACTAGTAGGATTAGCATTGGTTGAAGACAAGTGCAACATTGACTTGCAGTACACCTTAGTACACAGTGCCCTGTGTCCCTGCATGGGTAGTCGAGATGAAGTTGTGCGGCTTGTGCCCAAAGACACAACGCAGTTACCACTGGCAGGGATCTCACCATGTAGCTTTTGGTTTGAAGTCCAATGCCGTAACCACTGAGCCACAATGCTTCCACATAAATCTGATTGTGATAAAATGGATTGTCTTCAGTCACTGTTGCGAAATGTGTGTTTTGATACATTTTGTTTTACATTTGTGTTGATAGTTTTTACTGCTTTTCCTATTTTATGCTTGTTAGTTAAATAAAAACAAGAGCTGATAAAAATTGTTTTCAGTTACTGTAAAAGATATGTGTTCTTGAATACATTTTTGTTATATGTGTGTTGTTTGACACTTTTAACAGCTTTTATACTTGTTTATTATAAAAATAAATAGACCTGATATGGTTGACTGAAATGTATGAGTTTATAACAGTTTATTTTTGTGAAAATTATGAAGAAACCTAAATCTCAAATATTGACTTTCATTCTAAATTATTTTCATTGCATGATCAGAGATTTCTTTTCTATTCCTTACATGAATCACAGTACAGTGGAACCCACTTAATTGTATATTTTTTTAAATTGAATAACCCTGTAAATTGTATGTAACTTACAAACACCAAACCCATTACCATACTTTTGGGACAAATCATGTAATACTCTGCCCAAGTCTGAATATAAGCCATCTGTCATTTGCAGAATGAGGTCCCCAGAGGGTGAATTTTCTGATGCTATCCCATTCAGCGGGGCTGTTTATCCTGTGGGTACATC
The DNA here is from genome assembly GCA_031216915.1 of Pictodentalium vernedei. Classification (NCBI taxonomy): domain Eukaryota; kingdom Metazoa; phylum Mollusca; class Scaphopoda; order Dentaliida; family Dentaliidae; genus Pictodentalium; species Pictodentalium vernedei. The sequence continues at coordinate 230,031,725 of CM062297.1, read as the reverse complement.
TTTCTGTTCAGGTTTGAGACCTTGATTCAGATTGAAATTCACAGATGGTAAATTTAGTGATGCTACCCTGTTGTGCAGGGTTGCATCACCAAATTCACCCTCTGTGGACCTCATTTTGCAGGTAACATAGTGTGCTTATTTTCAGGCTTGAATCTGCCAAAGAATTACTCCAATATCCATTGAATTCCCACAATTTACATAACTTTTTTGCTGCAATACATCCAATATAGGCATTCATTGAGCTCTGTCAAACAAGATATACCAGAATAAATCCTCAGCTTATAACTAGAAGATGGAAAAATGACCCAGTGACTGTTAATTGTATTATGTTAACCCTTTACCTCCTGAATCGGTTGCATCTGCCTGTGGCAGATTACAAATTAAGCAGTTGAAAAAAAAAAATTTCCAAAAAATTCAACAAAAGCATATCATGTTACCCCTCATTGGAACGAGCTTGACAAGCTTATTCCAATGAGGGGTCAAATGATATGATTTTGTTGCATTCTTGTGAAAAACTTGAAAAAACTAATTAAAACTAGAAAGTGTTTTAGCACACTAAAACATATGTCTCCCCTTCCTTTCTATTTTATGCACTACAAATGATATATACATAAAAATGTTGACAACCATACCAGATATGTAAGGTCTAGCTCTAAAGAGAAATAAGTTATGTTCTTTTTTTTTACTTGAGTAAAATGTTCTGGTCCAGACAACTGTCTACCGCAGCATTGACATGAAAATGTGCGCTCTCGGGCTGCACGTATTTTGACTTTATGATATTTATAAAAAAGGGAGTACAAGTAAATACTATGAACCACATACATGGAACTTTAAGCAGATAGCCAAAGTTCATTAGTTGCACCTTCGACTTTTCAAAATACCTGGGCAAGGGTAAAATAAATGCAGTCACTTTAAGTGCGATGACAAATTTTGTTACAGACAGACGAACACACATCCCACAATATGACATATATGAAGCTTTTATTAAAATATCAAATTGCTGGGATTAAAAGTTGCTAAGAAAAATGTGCAAAATGTTGTTATGGACAGACTGTCAGATACACACACAGACAGAGGTAAACAAGTATGTCCCAACTTCCCCTTTGGGGAGCGGGGTTATAAATATCTATGATCTAGCTCAACATCCACATGTCAAAAAAAACCAAATTCTGGTCTGAACAATTACTCCCTATTTAAAGTACATAAATTTGACCTTGAGGTCAAGGTCACTTGAAGGTCATGATGACATGTGGTCTCATTGTGATACATCCACATGTCAATCATCTAAGTCCTAGGTCAAAAAACAAAAAAAGTTCTGATCTGGACAATTATTCCCTATTTGAAGTACATAAATTTGATCTTGTGGTCAGAGGTCAAGGTCACATGCAGTTCATCAAGGTAGCGGACATGTGGTTTCATGGTGACACATCCACATGTCAAAAAAAAAAAATTTCTGGTCTGGACAATTACTCCCTATTTAAAATACATAAATTTGACCTTGAGGTCAAGGTCACATGATTACATGTGACATGCGGTCTAATTGCGATACATCCATGTCAAATATCTTAAGTCCTAGGTCAAAAAATAAAAAAGTTCTGGTCTGGATAATTATTCCCTATTTGAAGTACATAAATTTGACCTTAAGGTCAGAGGTCAAGGTCACATGAAGGTCATCGAGGTAGACGACATGCAGTCTCATGGTGACACATCCACATGTCAAATAAACCAAGTCCTAGGTCAAAAAACAAAAAAATTCTGGTCTGGACAATTACTCCCTATTTGAAGTACATAAATTTGACCTTGAGGTCAAGGTCACATAAAGGTTACAATGGCATGCGACACACCGGCTCATGGTGTTACAGCCACGTGCCAAATATCTAAGGCCTGGCTCAAAAGACAAGTTTTGGTCCGGACAAAGTTTGCTTGAAAAAAGCACAAATCTGACCTTCAGATCAAAGGTCAAGGTCACATGAAGGTCACAATGGTAGGCTACACACCGGCTCATGGTGATACATCCACATGCCAAATATCTAAAGCCTGACTCGAAATACAAAAAAGTTCTGGTCCAAACAGTTTCCCTTAAAAAAGCGCATAAATCTGACCTTCTGGTCAAAGGTCAAGGTCACATGAAGGTCACTATGGTACACTGCACACCGGTTCATGGTGAAACATCCACATGCGAAGTATCTAAGGTGTAGGTCAAAAGACAAAAAAGTTATGGCCCGGACAAAGTTTGTGTGATGTTTCCCTTAAAAAACACATAAATCTGACCTTCAGGTCAAAGGTCAAGGTCACATGAAGGTCACTATGGTACACTGCACACCGGCTCATGGTGATACATCCACATGCCAAGTATCTAAGGTGTAGGTCAAAAGACAAAAAAGTTATGGTCCGGACAAAGTTTGTATGAGAAGAAGACGAAGAAGAAGGAGAAGAAGAAGAATATGCACTAAAACAATATGTCTCCCTTCTGGGAAGGGGAGACATAATAAATTTTGATATCCTGTGGGTTGGGTAATAAAAATAATAATATACACATTTATATAGCGCCAGAATTATAGTTCAGAAGATGTAGAACCATATTCTAAGGCGATGTACATGTTACTCAGCTCGTGCAAATATACAAACGGAAAATATATACAGTATCTTACAGTCCACAACATCACTTATAGGCTTCTTGAAACAGATATGTTTTGAGATCTTTCTTGTAAAGGTTGACATTTGACAGTATTTTTAGGTGTTCTGGTAAATTATTCCACAAGTGAGGGCCAGCAAATGAGAATGACCTATCTCCAAAGGTCTTACACCTATGTTTTGGAACATGAAGTAGCATTTTACCATCAGACTTCAGGTTGTTTTGACCCACATTCTTGGTATTAAGGAGTTCTTCTAAGTAGGCTGGTGACGTGTTGTTTTGTGTCTTAAAAACTAATAAAAAAGTTTTGAAAATTATTCTGTACTTGACTGGCAGCCAGTGCATATCCCTCAGAACAGGAGTGATGTCTTGAGATCGTGATACCCTACCACTTGGGCTGATGCATTTAGTACCATCTGCAGGCGAGAGTAATGATATTGTGGAAGGTTGAACGGTAAGGCATTACAATAATCCAAATGTGAAGTTACAAAGGCATGAACTAGGGTTTTTGTGGAGTCTTTCGTGAGGAACTGTCTTATCTGTTTAACTTTGTATAGACCCCTGAAAGCCTTATTGCACATATTTGGAACATGTCTGTCCATAGATATGGTAGAGGCAAAGAAGGCACCAAGATTATGTACACTGTTACTTGCACTCTTGGCGGAATCTCCTACCTTCACTGAATTGATGTCAACTTTAGTGAGTTGCTGTCGTGAACCAGTTATTGGGAATTCAGTCTTATTATCATCATTTATCATTAATTTGTTTGAAACCATCCATGTGTGAATGTCCGAAATACATGAATGGTTAATAGAATATTTTCTCTAATAAAGCAGCTATCCAATTTACATGGTTCCACTGTAATAAAAAAATCTCTAATCTCAGTCCAGGGGGCACAGTGGCCCACGTTTGCACTGCAGATCGAGAGGTTGAGAGTTTGAATGAAGCAGAGGTCACTTGCATTGTCTTTGATGAAGATACCCTTTACACACCTACTCATTGTGCAGAAACATGTACACATTGATTGTATACATGCCTTCAACCAATGCAAATCCAGCTTTGCTTGAGATTAAAAATGTCTTGCAATGAGGGGCCAATACTATAAAACTTTTACAATTGTATTTTCTAGAATTGTATTTTCTTGATATGACTTTAAATGGGTTGAAATGAACCTTTAGCATTTTCAAAGATGTATCAATTTGCCAATTAGCAAATTGCCATATCTTTCAAAATGTTAATGGTTCATTTTAGTCAGTTATATTAATAGGTAGAAAATACAATTCTAAAAAATACAATTGTAAAAGTTTTATAGTATTGACCCTTCTGGTCGTGTTGTGTAAAAGGATTTCATCTCCAATTATATATTTTTGTGACATACTATGTGAAAATATGGGTTAATGTTTTTTGTGACTCACCGACTTGTAATGATCTATGAAAAATGTGGCGGATGGTTTACCCACAGAGTGAAGATTCGGTGGAGATACAACCCAGATGATGTCTCGAAAATTACTGACGTGACAACCGTTTCTTATTTCCAGTTCCTTAGGTCTCGTTTCCTATTAAAAGGTCATTTCAAAGGTTATTGGATATCCTCACCCAAATGGCTATTTTGAGCTACAGTTTTAGTTTGTGGTGGTGTGGATTTAGTAAATAATTCTAATTGATGGTGATATGACCAAAATAATCTGTTGATGGTCTTGATTCAACTTGTGTACTGTCAAGTGCATTTCAATTGGGGGTCAAGGTCACACAGGAGTGTTAAATGACTAACCCAGACCTGGTTGGGACCTGACAATTTGCAGGTTGCAAATGGAACAATTTTTGTGTAAATTTGCTTTGAGAAAGCCTTCTGAAAAATTGAATAAGAAACCCATATGTTTTTATTTGTCAGAATGATCATCTTTTGCTGTAAAATCCTAAGTTGAGGAATGAGGAATTCCTATAACACAGTTTTATCACTATCAATGCACGGAAATTGGAAATTTATCCCCAAAATGAGAAAATTTTGACTATTTTCAGCCATTTTTTTGGCCATTAACTGTGTCATTCAGTTGAGTGTATTTGAGTGATATTGTCAGATTTTTGTTGTGTGCAGTTGTCTCCAGAAAAGGCCATATTCAGAGCTTCCAGAAACTGTATACATTGTGAGTATTGTGAATAGGGGAGGTAATTTAAATGTGAAATATCCTCGGCCGTGTTAATGAGAAGCCGCATATTTCTTGAACAGCCAACGTTTTCACCTGAATAACTAACGAGACCTTATTCGACATTTTATCTGTTGATAATGAATGCCAAGTAAGGAACTGGGAATTAGTAACAGTTGTCGCGTACCCTCTAAAATTCTGTAAATTGCATGCATTATACAATCTTACATTACTTCACGACAGATTAGATGTAATGGTGTGGCTTGGAAAGCGGGCAGATATTTTAGTGGATTGCAACCCAGTCACGATCCTGTCCACTTTTTTGTGTGCTTCTGTCTTCACAGTACTGTAAGATGCACGCCCAACGTTCAGCCAATGGGTCTCTGGGTTAAACATGTTGGTCAATTAGCTGAAAACTCCCTCCTCATTCTTCATGTCTGCTTTCAAGGAATTTAATTGAGTGTAACTTCCACTCCCCGAGGTTCCAGTAATATTTATTTATAGTTATTAGCTCACCTTGATAAGTACTTGACTTGTGCAAAAAAAAAAAATTCCTGCATCCCCATGGGAACCTCGGGAGCTAAAAATAGAATATTTTTCCCAAACCGCATGGAACAGAGAACTGTTATTTGGTATGAAGCATCCTTAGGACCAGTAGAATTGAATGGTAAAAAAAAATTGCTTTGGGTTATGTTAGGGCGTTCTTGTATGGGGGTGGGTGGGGGGGGGGGGGGGGGGCATCGAAAAAATGCAGAGTCCGCATATTTCCACAAATTTTTTAAAATTATTTTCTCCAGAACCAATGGTCAGAATCTTTTGATATTTGGTTTACGGCATCCATAGGGGGGGGGGGGGGGGGGGGGGAGGGGGGGGGTCAGGTACAAGTTTGTTAAAATGAAGCCCATTGGTAAATATTTGGGCTCAATACAGGAGACGAATTGTTAACTTGGGGCAATATTGGGAATATTCTTTAAAAATTTCCTTCTAAAGAACCACCAGTCAGAATCTTTTAATGTTTGGTATGCATCCTTGTTATGAGGGTCAGATTCAAGATTATTCAAACCAAGTTCCTAGGTTAATATTTGGGCTTCCTATGGAAGCCCAAATTTTTAACTTAGTGCAATATGGGGGATAATTTTTAAAAATCTTCTTCAGATCCACCAGTCAGAATGCTTTCATATTTGGTTTACAATCTCTCTAATGGGGGTGGGGGGGGGGGGGGGGGGGGTGACAGATTCAAGCTTGTTCAAATTGGGTCTGTAGGTTAATATTTGGGCTCGCTATGGTAGCCCAAATTTTAACTTAGAGCAATAGGAGGAAATTTCTTTAAAAATTTTCTTCTTCAGATCCACCAGTCAGAATGTTTCCATATTTGTTATACAACATCTCTAGGGGGGTAACATTCAACTTTGTTCAAATCGAGTGCCTGGGTTAATATTTGGGCTCCCTATGGTAGCACAAATTTTAACTTAGTGCAATATGAGGGAATTTCTTCAAGAATCTTCTTCAGATTCACCAGTTAGAATCCTTTCATATTTGGTTTACAACATCTCTAGGGGAGTCATATTCAAGTTTGTTCAAATTGTGTCCATGGGTTAATATTTGTGCTCCCTCTGGTAGCCTGAATTTTAACATAGTGCAATATGAGGAAATTTCTTTAAAAATTTTCTTCTTCAGATCCACCAGTCCGAATGTTTTCATATTTGGTATGCAACATCTCTGAGGGGGGCAGATTCAACTTTGTTCAAATCGAGGCCTGGGTTAATATTTGGGCTCCCTATGGGAGCCGGAATTGGCCATGTAGCTGAAGAATTATAATTGCTAATTGTGACCATGACAGTTTTACGGGTGGAGGAAGCCAGAGTACCCAAAGAGAACCACCGAGCATCGACGAGCAACTGTCGGCTCCTCAACATTCTAACTCTGTTCAAGCTCTGCTCAAGCAGGGTTACAGCGGTTGAAGACATGTGAACCATCGTCGTGTAGTATGTCTTAGTACACAGCATCATCGTGCCCCCATGTAGGCAACTGGGATAAAGTGCCTTGCCCAAAGACACAATGTGGGTCGTCTCAGACTGGGATCGAATGCAGATTCTAATGTAGATTCATTCTTGGACTATGTTTATATCATGTTCTGTTCAAGGTGAGCACTTCAGGCCTCGTTTATTTATTGGTGTTTAACGACACTTTCGACAGCCAAGGTCACTTCGTGTCAGATAGTTTTACGGGTGGAGGAAGCTGAAGTACCCAGAGAGAACCACCAACCAATGGCAAGCAACTGTCAGACTCCCCAATGTATTAGCTCCACACAAGCAGGTTAGCATTGGTTGAAGACAAGTGCACCATCGATTTGCAGTACGCCGTAGTACACGGAGCCACCATGCGGGCAATCAAAGTGCTTTGCCCAATGACACAATGCAGTTACCCTGGCGGGGATCGAACCGTGGACTAGGGCAGCACGGTATATCGATATACCGTTATTCAAACCAGTATCAATTGAATACCAGTATAATTGCAAAACTATCGGTTTTTCGTCATTATTTATTTACCCACAATTCAGTTTTCAAGATGTCCTGAGTTTTTTAAATGTAGTCCCGAACAATTGATATTATCCGTGTACCTAATGAATCGGCCGCATCCTCCCAGGTAATACACAAATTGTATGGTTGAACAAATATTATTTTTCAAAAAATTTCAACAAAACCATATCAGGTGACTCCTCATTGGAACGAGCACAACGGGCTTGTTGCAATGAGGTGGCGCTTGATATGGTTTTTAGCTCATCTTGACAAGTCAAGCTGAGCTAATCTCATCGTTCTCCGTCCGTCGTCTGTCATCCGTCGTCTGGCATCCGTCGTCCGTCAACACCATGTTTTGGTCTTCTCCTCCAAAGCCACTGGGCCAATTCAAGTGAAAGATTGTGTGAGTGATGGTCCCAAAAGGGCATTTCATTTTTGTTCAACTCAACATGCCCAGCCCCATAGGGAGGGAGTGGGGGAAAATGCTCCAAAATATTTTTAAAATCTTCTTCTCAGGAACCAGTGTGTACAATGACTTGATATTTGCTATGGAGCTTCCATATGAGGTGTAGAATCAAGTTTGTTCAAACGAAGTTCGTGAAGTAATATTTAGCTTTGTAATAGGAGGGGTAAGATTTTTGGCCTCGCCCAAAATTTCTATTTTCTGAACCGATGGTCCGGTATGAACCAAATTTGGTTTGTGGTAGTATTGGGTCATAAGTACTTGGTCCATGCAAAAAAAAAAAAAATTCCCGCATCCCCATGGGAACCCTGGGAGCTAAAAATAGAAATATTTTCAAACGCCCATATTTCCCAAACCCCACGAAACAGTGAGCTTTTATTTGGTATGAAGTATCCTTATGACCAGTAGAATTGAAAGGTGAAAAAAAATTGCCATCAGTTATATTAGGGTGTTCTGTAATGGGCATCGAAAAAATACTGAGTCAGCATATTTGCAAAAATTTAAAAAAATCTTTTCTCCAGAACCAATCATCAGAATCTTTTGATATTTGGTATAGCATTCATAGGGGGGCGTCAGATAAAAGTTTGTTGAAATAAAGCTCATTGGTTCATATTTGGGCTCTCTACAAGAGCCCGAAGTTTTAACATAGGGTAATATGGGGAATATTTTTTAAAAATCTTCTTCTTCAGAACCACCAGTCAGAATCTTTTAATATTTGGTATACATCATTGTTATGAGTGTCAAATTCTAGATTGTTCAAACCAAGTCCCTAGGTTAATATTTGGGCTTCCTACGGAAGCCCAAATTTTATCTTTGTTTAGTATGGAGGGTAATTTAAAAAAATCTTCTTCTTCAGATCCACCAGTCAGAATGCTTTGATATTTGGTATGCAACATCTCCATGGGGCTCAGATTCAAGTTTGTTCAAATCAGATCCCTAGGTATATATTTGGGCTCACTATGGTAGCCCAAATTCTTACTTGTATATTCCTTTATATGAGGAAATTTCTTTAAAAATCTTCTTCTTCAGATCCACCAGTCGGAATGCTTTTATATTTGGTATACAACATCTCTAGGGGGGTCAGATTCCAGGTTGTTCAATTCGAGTGCCTAGGTTAATATTTGGGCTCCATATGGGAACATGAAATTTAACTTAGTACAATATGAGGGAATTTCTTCAAAAATCTTCTTCTTCAGATTCACTTGTCAGAATGCTTTCACATTTGGTATACAACATCTCTAGGGGGGTTAGATTCAAGTTTGTTCAAATCGGATCCATAGGTTAATATTTGGGCTCGCTATGGTAGCCCAAATTTGAACTTAGTGCAATTCGAAGAAATTTCTTGACAATTTCTCTTCTTCAGATCCAACAGTCAGAATGTTTTCATATTCGGTACACAACATCTCTAGGGAAGTCAGATTTAACTGTGTTCAAATCAAGAGCCTGGGTTAATATTTGGGCTCTCTATGGGAGCCGGAATTGGCCATTTTGCTGAAGAATTAAAAATTTTGTATTCAGTAACCTCTAGAGGTACTAAGATTAATCCACATAGGTTGTATCAAGGGGCTTCATAGGGGAGCTCTACATTTTACTTTATGATCAACTGAAGAAAAGGCATGATGCCCAGATTATTTTTGTCTCTCCTGAGGGACTCAAAGATTGACAGTGTAGCCTATGGAGATGGCTTGCTTAATGTAGACTCATTCTTGGACTCTGTTTAAATTGTGTTCTGTACAAGATGAGCACTTCAGGCCCCGTGGGGCCTCTTATTTTAGAATGTTTTGGAAAAATTTTATAAACTAATATTTAAAATGAAAGTGTCAATGACACTGTAGCTCAACTTGTCAAGACATGTACATGTATAGTATGTAACACAGCAATGACAAACATCTGGGTAATGACCTGATAACAAAGGTACATATAAAGTATTGTAACAGCCTGTACATAAATACTGGCCGTAGCCTGTAACAAATGTATAGGTAAAGTATTGTAAAGGTGGGTGACAGTCAGATGCTAAACTAGAAAAGAAATCTTTGAGTCCCAGAGTGGGTCTGACTGAACCCCAAAATATTTGTTCTCATAGCACAGTGATAACAAAGGCACCCCAAAACACACTCATTCCTGTCCCAAGGTGAAAACAAAGGTACCCAAGAAGTTTCGTGAAGATCAGTTCATAAATACGAGCTGTATAGAAGTTGTGACAAAAAAATGATTGGACCTAATTTCGGTACAAAATGGCCACTGGCAGCCATCTTGAATTTTGGACCGCACTCAGAAATACTCGTTCTCATCCCAAGATGATAACAAAGGTACCCAAGAAGTTTCGTGAAGATCGGTTGATAAATACAGCCTCTAGCCCGAGCCGTATTGACATGTGCACTTATAGTGTATAAGTAGCACTAAATAAATCAAAATTCATCTAATTTGCATAATTTCTGCACAAGAAAAAAACCTGTACTATATGTGATGTATTCCATGTTACTAAACATTCATACAAAAATTTATTCAAATCAGAACTTTCATACAGAAGTTCTGTACAAAAGACTGATTGCACTAATTTTGGTACAAACTGGCTGCTGGTGGCCATCTTGAATTTCGGACCACACCCCAAAACACTCGTTCTCAACCCACTGTGATAACAAAGGTACCCAAGAACGGTTCATAAAAACGCCTCTAGCCTGAGCCGTATAGAAGTTGTGTACAAAAAACTGATTAGACCTAATTTCGGTACAAAATGGCCACTGGCAGCCATCTTGAATTTCAGGCCGTACTCAGAAACACTCGTTCTCGTCCCAAGGTGATAACAGAGGTACCCAAGAAGTTTCGTGAAGATCGGTTGATAAATACAGCCTCTAGCCTGAGCTGTATTGACATGTGTACTTACTGTGTGTAAGTAGCACTGAAAAAATCAAAGTTCATCTAATTTGCATAATTTCTGCACGAGAAAAAACCCCGTATTATATGTGAAGTATCCCATGGTACTAAACATTCATAAAAAAAATTATTCAAATCAGAGCTTTCATGTGGAAGTTCTGCGCAAAAATCTGATTGCCCCTAATTTTGAACAAAATGGCTGCCAGTGGCCATCTTGAATTTCGGACCGGACCCAAAAGCACTCATTCTCGTCCCACGGTGATAACAAAGGTACCCAAGAAGTTTCGTAAAGATCGGTTCATAAATGCAGCATCTAGCCCGAGCCGTATTGGCATTTGCACTGACAGTGCTGAAAGTAACACTAAATAAATCAAAGTTAGTCTAATTTGTATAATTTAAGCACGAGAAAAAAACCCGTATGATATGTGATGTATCTCATGGTACTAAACATTCATACAAAAAATTATTCAAATCAGAGCTTTCATATGGAAGTTCTGTACAAAAAACAGATTTCTGCATCGTCGGTACAAAATGGTGGCTGGCAGCCATCTTGAATTTTGGACCGCACCCAAAAAGACTCGTTCTCGTCCCACAGTCATAATAAAGGTACCCAAGAAGTTTCGTAAAGATTGGTTCATAAATACGGCCTCTAGCCCGAGCCGTATCCAATTGTTGACGTACGGACAGACGGACGACGGGCCATGACAAAAGCTCAAAGCTAAAAATAAATTTTGATATTGTCTGCGTTGGGAAAGGGTTATTCGAACTGTATCATCAAGGCATGCTGATTTGTTCCGATTGTGATGGCTCAAGTCAAGATTACGGGCACACAACAAGAAATTTACTAAACTTGAGATAGAACACAAGAGCTGCAGAGTGTCAAGTGACTTTAATTTTTTTTTCTTGTGGGGGGGGGGGGGGGGGCTGAAGTGTAAGCAGTGATTTTGTGACTTAAGGGGATTAGTGGTCTATCAACACCGATCTGGTACTGGAAGTCCACTAATTCCTCAAATTCACTCAGATCACACAATAGTCTTCCATTGTGTACTCTGATACTCTAAATTTTGGGTAGTAACTACTCCGCCGCCGACCTCAACTCAGACAATCGCCAACTCAAAAGTAAATTCTTTGATATGAGGATGACAAGTAGAATAATAAGGAAATAAATTCATTTTGTTGATAGGTGTCAACTATTTTTATGGTCCTTAACCCTTGATCCAATACTAATATCAGACGAAAAAAAAATCACAGACTTCAAGGAAAAATATATAAATACTCTCCACCCACACTAAAGAAAATTGTGTCCTTAATAGTGTGCACATTATAGGTTAGTATGGTTCAGATCTTTAATTGGTGGAGTGCTGGAACCACTTATTTGGGCTCTATTCTGAAGGTCTGGTGCCACAACATAAAGGCTTCATACTGTGGATGTTCTTTATATCACCTTTGAAGTGAAATTATTTAGTCTGTTAGGATTTGCCTTGTTACAATATATGTACCTAATAGTACTCTCCCATAAGTTGTAACAAGGCAAAGATATGAGAACAAATTTTGATGACAAAAAATAATTCGGCACTCTATCAGTTAATAACAAACAACAGCAATATAAAAGACAAGGGGCCAGAGGCTTCAAGGAAGTGAAGCACAAACTTTCATATTAGACACATACACTAACAATGGAGTCATGACATTACCCTCATCATTTCTTTAACCCTTTACCCAAAGTAACGATCAAAACCGGACAGCGCTATTCACAAAAATTACCGTTGAATTTTCATTATATTTTTCATTTTTGTCCCCAAAATATAGCTTATGACCCCCTCATTGAAATGAGCTCATTCCAATGACGGTCATAAGCTATGCTTTTTGTGCCAAAAAAATAAATATTTAGTTAGTGAAGAATTTTGTTTGCAAGTGTTGTCTGCTTTTCGTGTTAGGTGAAGAGTTAAGATAATAATAATAATACTTTGGCAGGCCACTGACTTGTCACGGTTTTCAGGTGAGAAGGCCTTAATTAGCCTTTTTCTCCCAAATGCCTTCTTATCTCCACATCTCCCAACAATCAGAGATGGACTGCGTGATGACAACCCATGTCCCATTCTTCCCAATCTCACTACGATAGGCATACTAACCTAATAACACTTTGGCAGGCCACTGATTTGTCATGGTTTTCAGGTGAAAAGGCCATGATTAGCCTTTTTCTCCCAAATGCCTTCTTATCCCCACGTCTCCCAACAATCGGAGATGAACTGCGTGATGACAACCCATGTCCCATTCTTTCCAATCTCTGTACGATAGTCATACTAATCCTCTCTTTGTGTCCCCCACTAACCACATGTCCTTCATTCTTCCATCCCACTTCCCCATCACAATCCCAGTGAATCTTATTCTGTTAGACTGGTATTTTGGACATTCTAATAGACAGTGTTTCAGGGTCCCCACTATTCCTAAATTACACATTTGACACTCCTTTTCACTGTCTTTCCCAATTTTTCCATTAAGCTCCAGGAACCGCAACCTCAACTAGAACAGTGATCCCCCAAAGGTGCATCAAGGTACTCTTGAAAACCTGGCTTCTCTTTATCAAACAGGCCACCCAAAGGCCTCTTTGCTTTGATCCCTATTTCACCAATTCAGGTTACAATCCAGTAGGTGAGCAAAACACTGAGAGAAGACAAACAGCAGAAGTTATTATAAAAATTTTAATAGCTTGTAAATAACTGCAAATACTTCACAAACATAAACGTTGTATAAATATCCTTGGAATGGAAGTATTGTTTGATATATCTGCTAGAGCTGGGCGTTTTTTTGGTTTCTGGTTTGAGCAAGCTATCAATTGAAAAGAGAATATGTTTTCATTTTTGGAATTCACTTTGAAAAAATGTCCACAATCCAGTGTAAGTATTTCCATTAGTTCCTTGAATCCTGCACTCTTTGTAACATGTAACAAACTGAATGTTTACAGCCTTAGTCAGTGTATACTTTCATGTAGTGTGTCATATGGCAGTTAACAATTTTTAATAACCAGAAAGTGTGACAATGCACAGGGTTAGTCACACTTTCTGGTTATAAACAATTCTTAACTGAGTAACAAAAGCTGTGCACTATACAGCTTTAATGTAAACCTCCTCTATATCAACTCTTTACCCAACATGATGGGAAAAACAAGCCAGTATCATTCTCAAAAAGCATTCATACTCAGCTTTAACCCCACTCCTCATTGGTTTTTTAAGTGAAGTCCAAAAATGAAAATATATTCTATTTTCAATTAACAGCTTGTTTTTGGTCCTGGTTTTTGCGGCAAACTGGAAAACCAAACTGCAAGACCCACCAAAAATGGACCAAATGGTTTTACTCTGTTTGTGCATGAACTGATCAAACAACCTTACCGCAAGCTAATTGGACTAGTGGCCCTTATGGACTCTTGTCACTCAGTCTATCCAGCAAAGGGGCGAATACATCGTGTTCGCGTCATATTTTCCTCCTTATTGACTCATCCAGAAGATGAGAATTCATGAGATAAATTTTATGTATTTGTTACCCTATTTATGTGTTTTTTCTGTCTCAACAGGCTTAGCAACTGATCCTCTAGAACCCCTATGAATGATCAAAGGGAAGTTACACTGAACCCGATGGAGATATTTGCAGACAGTGTCCTTTGTGGTGGGTGGTGTCACACAAACTATTGCGGTTCATTTTCCAAGTTTAGGAGAAGTGTGGTTTTCTATATGTTCATGTTCCTAACACATAGAACAGGGTTCCCACTGATATCTAAGGATCAAATTCATTTCATTTATTGGTGTTTAAGGTCACATATTTCTGCACAATGGGTAATCATGACTATGACAGTTGTACAGGTGGAGGAAGCCGGAGTACCTGGAGAGAACCACCGCGCAACAGTGAGCAACTGTCGGCTCCCCAACATACTAACTCCACACAAGCAGGGTTAGCATTGGTTGAAGACAGGTGCGCCATTGACATGCAGTATGCCATAGTACACAGTGCCACCACACCCACACAGTAGTGGTGCTATGTGGGGGTGGGGGGGGGGGGGGGCATTTGCCCCCCTCCCCAAACGAAGGCTTTACCCCCACCCCCACCCCCCAACCATCTTGCATAAATTTCCATCCACCCTCACACACAAACACATTCAGTCACTCTCTCTCACACACCCCTCTCTTTTTTTATTCCCAATAATTTCCCATACACACTTCGCCCAAAGCCTCAGGCTAGCTGATGAACACATCCAGGAAGTAGAGATTTAAAGACTTGGATGCAGATACTTATAAGTTATAATTAAGTTATGAGCCAACAAAGGCATGTCTATCTATATCCCTTGTCTAAAAAAATTCATGGATTTCGCATTATGACAGACGGGCATTATCTCCCTTGCACTGTTCAATTATTTGAAGTCTCTCTCTCTCTCTCTCTCTCTCACGCACAGACCCACCAGACACGGATTCAGGATTTTTTGAAAGGAGGACCGCTAATTACAATTACATTTAGTCGAAACTTGGACCCAAAGTCCGAAATATAATTTTTGGGTTTGGTACGTCCACAGGACGTACCAAACCAAAAAAGTATATTACGGACTTTGGGTCCAAGTTTGGACTACCTCATAACAAAGTAATGATATGATCCTTTACGTATTTGCCCCCCTTCATGGGAGTCTGCCCCCCCCCCCCTAGTTGCCCCCCACAAAAAAATTTCTGGCGCCACCACTGCACCCACATGGGCAATGTTGGTGAAGTGTCTTGCCCATGAAGACAACACGGTTACCGGAGGTGGGGGTCAAACAGAGGACCTCTTGGCTTGCAGCCTGCACCTCTATCTACAGTAAACAAGCATTGCTGTACTTCCTAGGGCTCCCAGGGGGCAGACGGAGGTTGATTATGAAACTCATTGTCTCAGAATTGTAGGTAAACTAATTTCAAGTACTTTGTAAATCAAGTACTTTTCAAGGACAGAAACAAATTCAAGCACTTCTCAAGGAAGGAGCTATAATTCAAGGGCTTTTCATTTGAGTAGAAACTCTGTAGAAAAACTGAACCGAAACCACAGTCTCCTGAAACCAAACCGAATCGGATAAATTAAAACCACCCAGCTCTATTATCTGCACTGCATTTGATTACACAGAAATATTTGACCAAAAATATTTTGATCTTGTCATACACAGGTTTTTCTATATTTTGACACATGCTAGGGCTAATTATGGCATGAAAAAACCCAGTGTATCAATACTTTATGGAGAAGAAGTCACAAAAACATTGTGAGCAGACAGAAGTTGCTATTTTCCCTGAATTCAGGTGCGATTTGTCATCTTTGTACTTTACAGAACCTAATATAACAAGTCAAGATGTAAAAATAATTTTTAAAAAGGTTACATCAATAGTAACATTACCATACCTGAAAACTGAAGTTATATTTGGTAACAGTGACCTCTGCTGATTGACGAACCTAAAAATCACAAGGCCACAGCCAGACAACAAATTTTCAAAGTTGAAAAAATGGAAAAAGGGCCATAACTCAGCCAAAATTGGTCAGACTGAACCCAAATCCAAACTTGACCTTCATATTCATGGGACAAACCCATGTACAAAATTTGTTGTTGATTTAATAACTCAAACTAAAATTATTAGCCCGATATTCAATTTTCAATTTCAAAGTCCAAAAAATGGAAAAAGCGCCATAATTCAGCCACAATTGATTGGACTAAACCCACAATCGAACTTGACCTGCATATTATTGAGACAAACGCATGTACAAAATTTGGTGTTGATTCAATAACTCAAACAGAAGTTATCATCCGGACACCAAATTTTCAAAGTTGTGAAATTGGGCGGAAAAACATCAAAAAAGGAGCATAACTCCAACAAAAATCATCGGATCCAGCCAATATTCGGAATTCTCCTAATCATTGGGGTAAGGGACCAACACCAAATTTGGTTTTGATTTGATGACCCAAACTTTAGTTATCACTCCAGAGGAACGCACGCACGCATGCTCGGACAGATGCAGCTGATTACAATAGTCCTCTGACAAAATGTTTTGTCGGGGGACATATAGGGTTCTTCTCCTTCTGTGAGGGTACAAATGCTGTATATTTTGTGGTTCATTATAAAGTAGAACAAAAGTTATTGATCAGAAACCATATTTTTAAACCAAGTTCCATTTATAGTAACAGTCCTGTGATCGTTTAATTTTTGATAGAAGACAACAAAATCCGCAGGATTCTTTCTCTCCCACAGAGGTACGTAAACTGTATATCTGCTAAACGTGTGACATATAAAACAAAAGTTGTCCAATTTTCGATAAAGTTCTGTTTATAGTAACAGTCATGTGACCTTTGACCTTGTGGAAACAGCATCCAAAAGCAATGGGTCACCGCAAAATCAATATATGATTCTTTCTCTCCCATATGGATACCTAATCTATAAATTGGTCACAGCAAAATCAATATAGAATTTTTTCTCTCACTTTCATATGGTACTGAATCTGAAAATGTGGTGAACATGGGACACATAAAACAAAAGTTATAGCCCACAAAATAATTTTTGACAAAGATTCTATTTAAAGTAACAGCCGCACTGCCATTGACCTTGCGGCAACAGCACAAAAAATAAATAGAGTTCATCACTGTCCATACATGACTGAATACTTTCATATATGAATACTTTCCATAAGTTTGGCTGAGCTGTGACAAATTCAACTAAAGTTATCACTCACAAGCCAGAGTACTATATTTATTATGGGTGACCTTGACCTTTGGTCATTGCAAAATCGGTATATGATCCTATCTCTTCCAGTGGAGTACCTAATCTATAATTTGGTGAATGTATGACATACAAAAGTTATAGCCCAAAATTCAATTTTCGACTCAGTTATATTTATAGTAACAGCTGTGTGACCTTTGACCTTGCAGCTACCACTGTAGCATTTATTTATGTAGTATTTATTTATATATTTACTGGAGTTTAAAGTCACATATTTCTGTACAATGGCTAATTGTGACTGCAACATGGATATAAAGTCAAGTCCAGCAAATCGTTTAAACTCATGTTGCTAGTAAAACAGAACTTGTTTCTCACAGTTCCTAGCTTCAAGCCTACATGTAGTTGCTGGGATGATAACAAAATAAGTTGCTAACACCCCCAAACTTCATTTCCCACACCATTCACTGAGTTTGGATTAAAATCAAGTCACAGTTTCCAGAGCAACCTTGACTTGATTTGATAAGAAACTCATGAAAATCTGAATCAGCATTATGTTTAAGCATACATAATTTATTTATTTACTGAGGCTTAGTGAGACGTTTAATAGCCACAAGGTATATACTCTGTATAAAATAGGATGAGTTTGAGATCCTTTTTATTATATAACTGGTGAAACAACATTCAATAGCTCTCCAAATTTTTTTCAGAAGCATTGATAATTTATTATTTTTGTGTTGTTCTTGAAACATACAAAGAATGATGTGATGTCATCTCACCCTGATATTTATGTATCTATTGGTGGTTATTTGGTGTTTAATATCACATACTTCTGCACAATAGCTAATTGTGACTGCAACATGGAGATTAAAAGTCAAGTTCAGTCAATCGTTTATACCCTTGTTGCCCATTTTAGAGGACATCCACCCCAAGCATTGGAGACTGGGTCCTATTTTACTAGTAAAACAGAGGTTGTTTACCACAGTAAACAAACACTTCTTTACTTCCCAGGGTTCCCCATGGGTGTCGCCCTGATACTACACATGTCATATATTCTAGAAAGCAATTTGGGGATATAAGCTGCAAGCTTTTGATAAAAAGAACAATGCAATTAACAGGAACATCTATTAACTAGTAGAGTGCCCATGGCTTCATATTCTGTGGATGTGCTTCATATTATCTATGAAGTGCACTTACTTAGTGTGTAAGGGTTTGCCTGGTTACAATTCATGGGATAGTGCCTTATTGCACTCTCCCATAAATTGTAAAAAAAAAAAAAAATATTTAAACAAATTTTGCTGATAAAATATAGTTCAGCAATCTACCAGTTAAAAGAATTCTATTTGATCAAGCCAGAAAATAAGCAGACTGTCATCTGCAAAATGAGGGCCCCAGAGGGTGAATTTAGTGATGCTACCCTGCACAGCAGGGTAGCATCACTAAATTTACCCTCTGTGAACCTCATTCTGAATCAGGGTCTCAAAACTAAACAGAAAGAGGTACCCAGAGGATAAATATGCCCACTGTATGGGATGCATCATCAAATTCACCTTCTGGGGACCTCATTCTGCAAATGTCAGACTGCTTATTTTCAGGCCTGTATTCGATGGAACACAGTGTATCTGGGTTGCTTTCAATATTGGAGGTTCAGCGATAAAACCCAGTAGCTGTGTTCGAAACTTAGGTTATTTCATGGTTGAAATTTTGGCCGCTGATGAACATATCAAACATGTCTCTTGCAGTGCATTTTTTCATCTTAGAAATATTTGCAAAATTTTGATCCTTCATTGATACGCAGACATCACAACAGCTTGTCCATGCCTTTGTTACCATTCGCCTCGACTACTGCAACTCTCTTCTGATTGGCTCTAAAACATCTATTCTTGAAAAACTACAACACATCCAAAATTGTGCTGCACGGGTCACAACAAGAACTCAAAAGTACTGCCATATACCCCAGTACTCTATGAGTTACACTGGCTACCGTTAAGCAAAGAATTCAATTTAAAATTGTCCTTTTGGTGTTTATGTGTATCACAGGATCTGCACCATCCTACCTGTCCGATCTGCTTACCATCCACAAACCACCGAGGTCTCTTAGGTCATCAGGTCAACTCAATCTGGTTCAGCCCGTATCTACATTTACTAGTGCTGGTCATAGGGCCTTTGCGGTTGCTGGCCCCAAGGCTTTGGAATTCTCTTCCAATCGACATAAAAAATAGAAAATCACTTGAATCATTCAAGTCTGGTACTAAAACCTACCTTTTTCGAAAGGCATTTCCTTCAGTGGTCTTTTAATTTTGGTCATAAACTGACATTACCAGGTGCGTGGGTGTGACTGAGTCAGTGAGGATTGCCTCGTTACTCGTCAAGTTACACTCACATACTTGTTTTGGTGAAGTTGTAGTTTGTTTTGTTTTTGTTTTATTTTGTTTTAATTCAATACCCTTTTTCTTTTAGATTCTGTCGCTTATCGCCACAATATAGCCTCGGTTGGTGATGTGGCGCTGGGCACCAATAAATGATAATAGTGATCCATGTATCAATGTATCTGTAAGAGAATGTATGTGTATATGTATGTATGCAATTGTTGTACAGCCATTGAGCACCGTGTGTGGATTCTAGGCTTTAAAATTATTATTATTATTATTGTCTAATACTTGCCCCTTATGTATTGACTTCTGGGTCATACCACTTCCCGGAGGGCAAAAGAAGCATGCACTACAGACAAGAACTGTGCCACTTCTGATGGTTAGTCGGGCATGAATAACAATAAACCTCACTATGATACTGAGACTCCATATGTTTGTTTAACCCTCTGCACACTGATGTCAAAACACTGAAATTTGAAGAAACATATTTTTCCCATAATGCCAGCTGATAATGCAACTAGTAGTTTAACAAATTCAATCTTGTCTGAAAGAGCTCAATGAGAGCATCAAATTATCATTAGTTTGGGACACAACACTCATTTTTGGACTTTACCTTCCAACTTAACATGTGAAATAACTTTTTTGATTAATTCTGGTAACACACTTCCCTCACAATCCAAGATCCAAATTGTTCCAGATAGGAGATGATTGCCTATTATGAATGAAGACATAAATGATACAACATATAGCAGAGCTGGGGTAATTGTAATTGCCCAAGGATACAATGCAGTTGCACCTGGCAGGGATCAAACTGTGGACCTTTTGGTTTGAAGTCCACTGTCATAACCACTGATCCACTGCGCTCCCTGTTAAGACTTTGCGGCCTAGCCGTTACGTGTATATATTATTTATTCACTAATAATTTTCCAGGAAGTCTTGAATTTTTTAACTATAAACCCAACTGACCAATATTCCAAAGAAGGCATGCCTTGATGATGTAGTTGGTATATTAGTCAGTCAGGACATGATCTGTCATAGTCTAGACAAATCATGTTTACTTCCCCCCGACCCCAAGCAGTCATCTTCGTGATGCCTGTACATGACTTTCGCAACTTGCTGTTCCCTTATATTTATTGGTATTGATATCAGACCAACACTACAATGGAAAATATCTGTAATTAGCTTTTCCAATTAAGCTTCTATCGGCCCATCACTATATAAAACAGTAGAGTGATCCACCAATCACCCCCAGTTTACTCAATTAAAAAATGATGCCTAACTACTTTAAAGTAAAATGTTGATCTTCAGGTTTTGGAATCATTTGATTTTGTAAATTTCCTATGAAAAATGTCTACAGTTGTCTCGTGGCAAGGTCGAAGGTCATAATCACAATATCCAATTGAAAATTTCTCAACAGCTTTGTAAATGTCCAATCCTCTTCCAATTTTGATAACCCATCCATTACTGAAGCTGAAACAATACAAAATACATCTCAGTTGTTTCAAAAGTTGAGTACAAAAAACGTTTGACTTATTTGCCAATAGGAATAATTATTGTGGTGAAAAATTATAAATTTTAAGTAATTTGTATATTTTTTATCCTTACCAATGGCCCAGACTAGCTGGTGCTAACTCAAAAATTAATCCGGGGCCAAACAAAAATTTTGCCCCCCATTCCCCAAAATTTGCATGCAAAACCAAAAAATTCAAGTCCTATCTGGTCCTCCATACTTTTGAGATCTGTGCATGTGCAGTATCCAGGAAGGAACCGAAATTGGCACCAACCATCATTCTTTCTATAGACTGCCTGTTAAATTTTATAAACAGCGGGGAGGTATGAGTGCCCACTCATGGGAGGGCCACACCCATCTGGGCCATTGGTAAGTATAAATGAAAGTGTCAATGACACTGTAGCTCAACTTGTTTAAGACATGTACATGTATAGTATGTGACACAGCAATGACAAACATCTAGGTAATGACCTGATAACAAAGGTACATGTAAAGTATTGTAACGGTCTGTACATAAATGCTGACCGTAGCCTGTAACAAATGTGTAGGTAAAGTATTGTAAAGGTGGGCAACAGTTAGATGCTAAACTAGAAAAGAAATCTTTGAGTCCCAGAATGGGTCTGACTGAACCCCAAAATATTTGTTCTCATAGCACAGTGATAACAAAGGCACCCCAAAACACTCGTTCCTGTCACAAGGTGATAACAAAGGTACCCCAAGAAGTTTTGTGAAGATCAGTTCATAAATACAGACTCCAGCCCGAGCCGTATTGACATATGCTCTTACTGTGTATTAGTAGCACTGAACAAATCAAAGTTCATCTAATTTGCATAATTTCTGCATGAGAAAAAAAACTGTATTTTATGTGATGTATTCCATGTTACTAAACATTCCTACAAAAATTTATTCAACTCAGAACTTTCATACAGAAGTTCTGTACAAAAAACTGATTGCACTAATTTTGGTACAAAAAGGTTGCTGGCGGCCATCTTGAATTTTGGACCGCACCCAAAAACACTCGTTCTCATCCCACGGTGACAACAAAGGTACCCAAGAAGTTTCGTAAAGATCGGTTCATAAATACGGACTCTAGCCTGAGCTGTATAGAAGTTGTGTACAAAAAACTGATTGGACCTAATTTCGGTACAAAATGGCCACTGGCAGCCATCTTGAATTTTGGACCGCACCCAGAAACACTTGTTCTCATCCCAAGGTGATAACAAAGGTACACAAGAAGTTTCATGAAGATCGGTCCATAAATACAGACTCTAGCCCACGCCATATTGACATGTGCACTTACTGTGTATAAGTAGCACTGAATAAATCCAAGTTCATCTAATTTGCATAATTTTTGCACGAGAAAAAAACCTGTATTTTTTGTGATGTATCCCATGGTACTAAACATTCATACAGTAATTTATTCAAATCAGAACTTTCATACAAAAGTTCTGTACAAAAAACTGATTGCACCAATTTTGGTACAAAATGGCTGCCGGCAGCCATCTTGAATTTTGGACTGCACCCCAAAACACTCGTTCTTGGCACAAGGTGATAACAAAGGTGCCCAAGAAGTTTTGTAAAGATTGGTTCATAAATACGGCCTCCAGCCCGAGCCGTATTGGCATTTGCAGTTACAGTGGTGAAAGTAACATTAAATAGATCAAAGTTAATCTGATTGGCATAATTTAAGCACGAGAAAAAAAACATATTATGTGATGTATCCCATGGTACTAAACATTCACACAGAAAGTTATTCAAATCAGTGCTTTCATATGGAAGTTCTGCTCAAAAATCTGATTGCACCTAATTTTGTACAAAATGGCCACCAGCGGCCATCTTGAATTTCAGACCGGACCCCAAAACACTTGTTCTCGTCCCACGGTGATAACAAAGGTACCCAAAAAGTTTCGTAAAGATCGGTTCATAAATGCGGCATCTAGCCCAAGCCGTATTGGCATTTGCACTGACAGTGCTGAAAGTAACACTAAACAAATCTACTAAAGTTACTCTAATTTGCATAATTTACGCACGGGAAAAAAACCTGTATTATATGTGATGTATCACATGGTACTAAACATTCATACAAAAAAATTATTCATATCGGAGCTTTCATATGGAAGTTCTGTGCAAAAATCTGATTGCACCTAATTTTGGTACAAAATGGCTGCCAGTGGCCATCTTAAATTTCGAACCGGACCCAAAAACACTCGTTCTCGTCTCACGGTGATAACAAAGGTATCCATGAAGTTTCGAAAAGATCGGTTCATAAATACAGACTCTGGCCCGAGCTGTGTGTACGGCGCAACAGACAGACAACGGACAATATAAAGATAGTCCAGAGAATGAGACTCTTTATACTC
The DNA here is from genome assembly GCA_031216915.1 of Pictodentalium vernedei. Classification (NCBI taxonomy): domain Eukaryota; kingdom Metazoa; phylum Mollusca; class Scaphopoda; order Dentaliida; family Dentaliidae; genus Pictodentalium; species Pictodentalium vernedei. Next base: position 230,008,138 of record CM062297.1, on the reverse strand, counting down.
ATTTAAAAGTGTCTGAGGATTGTATATTAACACCCGTTTGACATGTGACATATAAAAATGCATCACAGTGAGCTACACTTTAAAAAACATACATAAATGAGACATAGTTATTGCTTCACACCGAGCTACACATTAAAACCATCCCAGCACCGACTCAGGACTACTGACACCAGAGGAGGGCTTCCTTTGCTTTTCACTATAAAGCCAGATGATCATAATGGACCCCCCCCCCCCCCCCCCCCCTGCTCCCCTTGTTCTGAGATGAATATCCTCAGAACCAAAAGGGCAGCGGAACAGCAGAAATGTTTGAAGGGCAGCCTAAATACCTGTAGATGTAACCATTAATGGACAACATTCTGGGCAACAGAAAGAGGACCCAAAGATCTAAGGTCACCGGAGATAGACTCTAAATTTCTCCGGTAAAACTTGGTAAATGAAGTGGGCTGTGTCCAGTACGCAGCCTTCATGAGATCAGTAATGGCTATACTGTTGGAATAAGCCCAAGAAGTGGATAGTGCTCTAACCTTGTGTGCTGATATCTTATTAACAGAAGGTTGATCCAAAGATAGATTTTCATAGGCAATGTGTATTTCCAACTGAATTCATATAGCAATGGAATGAACAGAAATATCCTTTCTGTTTGGAATCAATGAAAGAAAGAAATGTTTTCTTCCTATTCTAATAAAATCTGATTGACGTTTATAAATGCGTATAGCCCTGACTGGACACAGCAAAGGTCTACGGTTATCGTAGGACAGTAGAGCCTTAATGATAATAGGTTCTGGCCGCTTGTCTGGAATCTGATTCTAAGCCCAAAATCCCACTTCCATAGTGAGGGTAATGGTATTACCCACACTACGATAGAGCGCAATTCATCAAAAGATAAGGCATGAAGTTCACTGACTCTTCTAGCAGATGCAAAGGCTAAGAGACACACCATTTTATAGGTAAAGAATTTGAACTCTACGACATCCAACGGCTCAAACAGAGCTTCTTTGAGCTTCAATAGAACCCAAGCCAAATTCCATTTAGGAATTAATCTGAGGGTTCTAGGTCTATTGACTGAGAAATTTCTAACTAGCTTGGATAATGAAGTATTTGATCCAATAGCCAAGTTGTCATGATGAGCGTAAGTGTCTGATAACATAGACCTATAGCCCTTAATAGTGACAGGCTGCAGTTTGAGATCGTCAAACAAGTAGACCAAGAAATCAGCAATATTTGGTATGGACGGATGTGTCTATCGACTGATCATTACATCAACGGAAGAAAACCTTCCACTTCGCTACATAGTTCAATGAAGAGGAGGACCTCCTGCAGTTAGAAATTGCGTTCACAGCACATCTTGTAAAATGTTTTCCATGCAGGAAGGACCGTACAACGGAAATACGTGAAGGTTGAGACCTTTTGGGTTGTGATGCAGTCCGCAGGACTTCCCAATGATAAAGAAGATCCTCTCAATGGAGGAAGCTTCCGGGGAACGTCCTACAACAGACACCTGAGAAGATTGATCCAAGGTTTCTGTGACGACAGAGGTGCTACTAGCAGAATTTTGCAACAAGACTGTTTGATCTTTAACAGAATCTGCTGAATCAACGGAGTTGGAGGATGTGCATATCCTATCATCCTGTCCCATGAGATCGACAGAGCATCTACTGCGTACACTCGGTGATCTGGGCATGGCGACAAGAACGTCGGAAACTGATTGTTCAGGTGTGTCGCAAAAAGATCTATCATGGGACAATCCCACTGGTAGCAAATCTGTCCAAATATTTGCTTGTTGAAAGTCCAATCCGATGTTAACAGGCAACCTTTCCGAGAGAGCGAGTCTGCTAGTATGTTCAGACGACCTGGTATATGACGGACAGAGAGATGAATGCCATGATTCATGATGTATAGGAGAATCCTCTCTGTTAATTCGCATAAAGGAATTGAATGAGTGCCGCCTTGGTTCCTGATGTAAGCAACTACTGTCGAACTGTCCAACAGGATATGAACGTGGACGTTCGCTATTAGGCGAACCCAATGTTGAAGTGCTAGCCACATTGATGTCATCTCTTTGATGTTTATGTGCTTCTTTAGCAATAGGAGTCCCAAAGACCCTGACACTTCAAGTCTGCGGGACTTAGGGTTGTGCCCCAGCCCGTCTGACTTGCATCCGCCATAATCATGATAGCCGGATCCGGCAGTTGCAGTGGAACTCCCTGAGTTAACCACTGAAGATTGCCCAAATCTGAACCTTTTGTTTTACTAGGTCCGTTAAAACAATACTTGTTTCGCGCGAATGCGTCTTCACACTCCAGTTCTGGGTAAAGAATATCTGGAGGGGATGCGTGTGCAGGTGTCCCATCAGAATAAGATCTGCAGCAGCTCTGAACAGTCCCATTAGTCGAATGAATTCCCTAGCTGTTAATTCGTCTGAGTGTAGACAAAAGTGAGAATAACAACTGACAAATTTCACTCTGGGTAACAGCAGATGAACCAGATTGTTGTGAGTCTCGAAGCTCATTCCCAAGTGAGTGAACGACTTGGACGGTGCTAGATCTGACTTTTTCTTGTTTATGATGAAACCGAGACGTCAGAGTAATAGAACCAGACTCTGAACATCGTTTTGAAGTATAATTCAGTTGCCGTATCTCTGCAGAATGTTGTCCAAGTAAGCCGATGTTACCGCAGACAAATGAGCTCGAAAGTATAAAATTACCGAGTTCATTATTCAAGTGAATGCCCAGGGAGACAGGTTCAGACCAAACCACATTGCTCTGAACTGACAAACCTTCACTTGTGTGGCAAACAGCAGGTACTTTCTGAATGCCGGATGTACCAAGACATGAAAGTAAGCGTCCTTTAGATCTATGCTTGCTGCATAGTCGTTCACTCGAATACTCGCTCTTACCGACCGAATGGTCTCCATATAGAACTTTGGAGCCATGATAAGCTTGTTTATCCAGCTCAAGTCTATTACTGTTCGGAACGAGCCATCTGGCCTTTTGATTCTCAATGACCTCTATTGTTTCCTTTAATAAGAGAGCCTGTATCTCCGCTAGGAGAGACTCTGCTTTGAAAGGATCCGCCAGAAGATTTGTCCAACACAGACATCTCATTAGTGGGGGTTTCACTCGGAATGATAGCCATAAGCCATTCGAGACTACACTTCTCACCCACTGATCTTCGGTGACTGCTATCCAGTTTTTCGCGAAGTTTGATAACCTTCCGCCAACTGGCAAGCCATAGAGATCTTGAACATCACCTGTAGGACTTGCGAGGCTTACGGGAGGAGAAACTACATCCTCCTCGCAAAGATCCTCGCCCCATTGGCTTAGGGGCATCTGACCGATAGTCCCGATCAGACTTACGCCTCTTTCCTGAGTCGCTATATTGACGACCTCCAGAGTAATTGTATGAGGGTTTCTTGTACCCTCGTGAGGAGTTCCCTTTTGATGATTTTGATTTGGAATGTCCTCCTTTACTCCGGTCTGCTGAAGTGGGTTGTTGAGACACCGACTTCAATAGCAGAGCACTGGACGCTTTCTTAGTAGCTTGTTCATATACTAATGAAAGCTTGTCGTCAAAAATAGTATGTCCGGAGACCGCAGCGACCTGGAGAAAGCTTTTCACCTTGCCATCTATAAGTGATGACGACACAAGGGCAGCATCACATCTAATTAACTCCAGATTAGCCACTGTTAGGGCGGAGTTATACATGGTATACATGACTGCCCTGGAAAGAACTCTAAGAGAGGTATGCACGTCCTCAAATTCCTTCCTGTTGAGACACTGCACCATAGCACTAAGGTAATCTGCGTAGGACATTACTTCCAAATTCTCTCTATTTGATGAAATTGCAGTTTCCATTACATCTGAGCAAATACTGAATGGTGCAGGTAAGGATATATCTAAATCCCCGGCATGCTCCACCAAATGCAGTGGAGCTCTCTGAACATCTTCTCCAACTGTTTTAAATGAACTTGGTCCAAGGAATGGTATATTTATGAAAGTTGTTGACAAGAAACCGCCTTTTTTCCTCGCACTCGAGAGGTTAAATATGGCGTCGTCTACATGGCCGAAGTAGACTGAACTGGAAAAGAAAGAACTTCTTCCTTCCTCCGTATAAAGTCTGCGTCTAGAGATGCCAGCATTTTCTCTCTTGTCGCAGCACACTGATTCGGTGGAACAAATTCAGGGTAGTATTGATGGATAAAATCCATCGCAACCATGTGTTGTTTCAAAATGGAAAGGTAATCCTCTTCCTTATCCCTTTCACCATCTGAGTGAATCAGTTGTGAATCTCGTCCATGACATCTGCGTGAACAGATGACTGGACCGACCCAGCACCGCCCGACAGCTCAGATTCTGAGCCTGAGGGAGGTTGCTCCTGCACTTGCTGGGATGCTGCGATCAGCTGCGCAATCTGCGACAGCAAGTCCGTCATCGAGGCCTGAGGAGCAGCGGTTTTCCGTTTCTTTGTCACTTGCTGCACCTGGGACGACGTTCCGGAGATGGATCTCTTTTCCGAACGTCCTAATGATTGAGGCCTCATCTCCTTAGCTACCAGATGGTCCGACTTCATGGGTAAAGAGTGGTCCCTTCTTCATGCAGCTGGCTGGATATCCGAAGTCGGGTAGCTAGGATGCGGCCGTGTGTGCGTTATGATTGTAGAAGAAGGCCGAGGTCAGCTGCAGTCTAGACGGAGCATCCCGAGCAGCAGGTGTGGACATATGATCTGGCCCGCGCAAGTTTTTCATAACAACATCTGGCCCCAGATGTTGCTGGGTTAGAGAGGGGCCTCTCCCGCTCGTGGCCTTTTCAGACCTTTCCGAGCCTCCAAACAAAAAACTTGCTGGCTTCTTCCCTAATTCCGTTGTCGCTGGGTGAGCTTGTTTTGATTTTAAGGTGCTCGCTCTACCCACTACACTTCCTTCGACCGCAATGGACATACCCAGTGTTACGGCTCCCAAGGATGGAGTAACCACTTCACAAGTCGAGCTAGCTGCTGGCAAAGGATTAAAAACACTGCCCAGTGGCTTTATCCCTTGCCTAATATTCAAGAGTACCTTAGCAGCTTGCTCTGTCTGATCATCAGAGCACGATCACGGTAGCACACGTTTGGTAGGTGTTACATAACCATCACCATGTTCTTGTTCCTCTGAAAAAGAAACTGAAAAACTTGAGTGACCCTGTGGTGAGAGTACCGGCATCAGCCTCTCACTGCTAACAACATAACGTGACACCTGCGTCCAACATTTGTAATCCCAATCAACACATGTAGGACAAGAATTTGTAGGAGTACATCGACTACAGGCAAGGCAACACACATGTAAATCCGAGGAAGACTTCCTCGCCTTGCATTTTGAGCAATAAGCTTTCATAATTAATCAAACCCAAGTCGATCGAACTCCAACAAACTCCAAAATAAATATATGATAAAGATACATAATAATCAACAATCAAAATTGAAATTGAAAAATTAAATTAAAAAAATATTTCGAAATTTTTTTGACAAAAGCCCAAGTTCCCAAAGGGAACATGAAGAGCCCAAAGGTATCCCGATAGAGCCTAAGTGTGGACAAAATTCCATAAATTATTGCTACACTACCAGAATATTAAAACATGCATCTTACAACAATCCTACAGTAATAATAACTATATACTACATATATTTAAGGACGTTGCCAATGTAAACAACGTCAAGGAAAAACCGGAAACAAGTATTTATTTATTTATTGGTGTTTAAGGTCACATATTTCTGCACAATGACTAACCATGACCGTGACAGTTTTGTGGGTGGAGGAAGCCGGAGTACCCGGAGAGAACCACCGAGCAACGGCGAGCAACTGTCAGCTCCCCAACATACCAACTCCACACAAGCAAGGTTAGCAGTGATTGAAGACAGGTGCACCATCGTCATGCAGTACGCCTTAGTACGCAACGTCACCGTGCCCCCACGTGGGCAATGGGGGTGAAGTGTCTTGCCCAAGGACACAACGCAGGTGCCGCAGGTGGAATTCGAACCAAGGACCTCTCGGCTTGCAGCCTGCACCTCTACCAACTGAGCCAACGGGCCCCACCGGAAATAAGACATCAGGCACAGAACAAAATGGCCCAAAGTCAGTAACAGATTTTAAAGCTATCCGATGTGAAGCAAGATCTTCAAATGAAGAAAAACGATACATCGGATAGAAGATGCACGATACATCGGATAGAAGATGCATGACCCAAATGACCCGACACCCCTAGGGTGAGGACGTAACCATGGGGATAAACAGAATAAACATTCTGTAATACACGTTAAACTCCCAAGAAACTCATTGAGCTCTGTAAAATGAGATATAATGGACTGATTTTTTGTAATATATTATCAGAGAACAGTACTCAACAAAATTTAAAGAGATAGAATATCCTTGTTAGGCCTCAATGAAGTAGATCTTCTGTTTCTTAGGCCATTTTTTGTAAAACTGCATGTGGGCAGGCAGTTTTTAGCTCACCTGAGCGAAGCTCAAGGGGAGCTTTACTAATCACTTTCTGTCCGTCGTCCGTCGGCCGTCGTCGTCCGTCCGGCGTTAACTTTACATTATCGACTTCTCCTCCTAAACCACTAGCCCAATTTTATTCAAATGTTGGCTAAATGTTTATTACCTAATGCCAATTCAGATTTGTTCAAATGAAGTTGCCCCTCCTCCTGGGTGGTGCCACGCCTCCAAGGGTCACCAAAATCTTTGCAAATCTTCTTCTCATGAACCAGCAGTAGCAGAGACTTGATATTTGGTGTGCAGCTTCCTTTTGAGGTGTAGACTCAGATTTGTTCAAGAGAAGTTTGTGGGGCTATACTTGGCATCGTTATGGGAGGGGCAAAATTTTTAGCCCCGCCCAAAATTTCTATTTTCCAAACCGAGAGGCTGATTTGAACCAAATTTTATGTGAGGGCTTATTGGGTCATGAGTACTTGATTTATGCATTATGCAAAAAAAAAATTTCCCGCAGCCCCGTGGGAACCGCAGGAGCTAAAAATAGAAAAAATTTAAAACGCCCATATCTCCAAAACTGCACGGCACTGAGAATTTTTATTTGGTGTGCAGCTTCATTAGGACCAACAGAAAGGATTGGTAAAAAAAAATTGCCATCGGTTTTATCATAGGGTACAGTTTCGGGACTTTGAAAAAGTGCTGAGTCAGCACTTTTTAACACTGTAGGCAATGGGAAAAACATTAAAAAATCTTCTTCTCCAGATCCAGCAGGCAGAATCTTTTGATATTTGGTATGCAACATTGTAGGATGGATCTGATTCAAGTTTGTTGAAATCTGCCCCCTGGGTTCATATTTGGGCTCAGTATAGGAGCCCGATTTCGAACTTAGTGCATTTCAGGCAAATTTCTTAAAAAATCTTCTTCTCCAGATCCAGCAGACAGAATCTTTTGATATTTGGTATGCAACATTGTGGGGTGGTTCTGATTGAAGTTTGTTCAAATCGGCTCCCTGGATTCATATTTGGGCTCACTATAGAAGCCTGAATTCGAACTTAGTGCATTTCAGGCAAATTTCTTAAAAAATCTTCTTCTCCAGATCCAGCAGGCAGAATCTTTTGATATTTGGTATGCAACATTGTGGGGTGGATCTGATTCAAGTTTGTTCAAATCGGCCCCCTGGGTTTATATTTGGCCTCACTATAGAAGCTCGAATTCGAACTTAGTGCATTTCAGGCAAATTTCTTAAAAAATCTTCTTCTCCAGATCCAGCACGCAGAATCTTTTGATATTTGGTATGCAACATTGTGGGGTGGATCTGATTCAAGTTTGTTCAAATCGGCCCCCTGGATTCATATTTGGGCTCACTATAGAAGCCCGAATTCGAACTTAGTGCATTTCAGGCAAATTTCTTAAAAAATCTTCTTCTCCAGATCCAGCAGGCAGAATCTTTTGATATTTGGTATGCAACATTGTGGGGTGGATCTGATTCAAGTTTGTTCAAATCGGCCCCCTGGGTTTATATTTGGCCTCACTATAGAAGCTCGAATTCGAACTTAGTGCATTTCAGGCAAATTTCTTAAAAAATCTTCTTCTCCAGATCCAGCAGGCAGAATCTTTTGATATTTGGGATGCAACATTGTGGGGCGGATCTGATTCAAGTTTGTTCAAATCGGCCCCCTCGATTCATATTTGGGCTCACTATAGAAGCCTGAATTCGAACTTAGTGCATTTCAGGTAAATTTCTTCAAAAATCTTCTTCTCCAGATCGAGCAGGCAGAATCTTTTGATATTTGGCATGCAACATTGTGGGGTAGATCTGATTCAAGTTTGTTCAAATCGGCCCCCTGGGTTTATATTTGGGCTCAGTATAGAAGCTCGAATTCAAACTTAGTGCATTTCAGGCAAATTTCTTCAAAAATCTTCTTCTCCAGATCCAGCAGGCAGAATCTTTTGATATTTGGTATGCAACATTGTGGGGTGGATCTGATTCAAGTTTGTTCAAATCGGCCCCCTCGATTCATATTTGGGCTCACTATAGAAGCCCGAATTCAAACTTAATGCATTTCAGGCAAATTTCTTTAAAAATCTTCTTCTCCAGATCCAGCAGGCAGAATCTTTTGATATTTGGTATGCAACATTGTGGGGTGGATCTGATTCAAGTTTGTTCAAATCGGCCCCCTGGGTTTATATTTGGGCTCACTATAGAAGCTCGAATTCGAACTTAGTGCATTTCAGGCAAATTTCTTAAAAAATCTTCTTCTCCAGATGCAGCAGGCAGAATCTTTTGATATTTGGGATGTAACATTGTGGGGCGGATCTGATTCAAGTTTGTTCAAATTGGCCCCCTGGATTCATATTTGGGCTCACTATAGAAGCCCGAATTCGAACTTAGTGCATTTCAGGCAAATTTCTTAAAAAATCTTCTTCTCCAGATCCAGCACGCAGAATCTTTTGATATTTGGTATGCAACATTGTGGGGTGGATCTGATTGAAGTTTGTTCAAATCAGCCCCCTGGGTTTACATTTGGGCTCAGTATAGCAGTTCGAATTCGAACTTAGTGCATTTCAGGCAAATTTCTTAAAAAATCTTCTTCTCAAGATCCAGCAGGCAGAATCTTTTGATATTTGGTATGCAACATTGAGGGGTGGATCTGATTCAAGTTTGTTCAAATCGGCTCCCTGGATTCATATTTGGGCTCTCTATAGAAGCCCGAATTCGAACTTAGTGCATTTCAGGCAAATTTAAAAAAAAATCTTCTTCTCCAGATTCAGCAGGCAGAATCTTTTGATATTTGGTATGCAACATTGTGGGGTGGATCTGATTTAAGTTTGTTCAGATCGACTCCCTAGATTCATATTTGGGCTCACTATAGAAGCCCGAATTCGAACTTAGTGCATTTCAGGCAAATTTCTTTGAAAATCTTCTTCTCAAGATCCAGCAGGCAGAATCTTTTGATACTGGGTATGCGCCATGCTTAGGGGGTGAGATTCAAGTTTGTTCAAGCCAAGTCCCTGGGTTCATATTTGGGCTCACTGTGGTAGCCCGAAGTATAACTTAGTTCAAAATGAGGAATTTTCTTTAAAAATCTTCTTCAGATCCAGCAGTTGGAATGTTTTGATATTTGATATGCAGCATCCTTAGGGGGGTGAGATTCAAGTTTGTTCAAGCCATATCCCTAGGTCCATATTTGGACTCACTGTGGGAGCTTGAATTGTAACTTAGTTCAAAATGAGGAATTTTCTTTAAAAATCTTCTTCTTCAGATCCAGCAGTCGGAATGTTTTGATATTTGGTGTGCAGCATCCTTAGGGGGGTGAGATTCAAGTTTGTTAAAGCCAAGTCCCTGGGTTCATATATGGGCTCCCTGTGGGAGCCCGAATTATAACTTAATTCAATATGAGGAATATTCTTTTAAAATCTTTTTTTTTTTAGATCCACTGGTCAGAATCTTTGGATATTTGGTATAAGCTTTTCTTAGGAGGAGCAAATGCAACTTGTTGAAATCAATTCTCAGGGTTGATATTTAGGCTACCATGTCAGGTGAGCACCCTCAGGCCCCTTGGGGCCTCTTGTTTATTTTATTTTTATTTTTGTAATTATTTCTTTGCCATCAAAAGTTCATGTCCTTGCTTTGTTTTGTGTTGTAGACTTCATAATCTACAGAATAGCATGGGTGGTGGACTGGTGGTGTATTTTGTCTCTTGAGTGCAGGAAGGCTTTGCAATGCTAAAGCATTGCAAAGACGTTTGCACTCAAGGCACAAATTTTATTAACTCAGTAAAATATCAAACATAAACCATTTAATTTTTATTTTCTTAAGTTTGCATTGGTTATAAAAAGAGAACATGTGCCAGCCAAAAGGATGATGCGAGAGGGCCTGAGAGACAGGGTTGAACTTTTTTAGGCCTTATTTGAATTTTTTACAACAAACATGATTCCACTGGTCTGGCAATGGAGTGAAACAACAGGCTTTGAAATTACCTTCTAATCATACAGATAAATGCTATGCCCAAATTAGGAGATGAGACAAACTTTCTCCATGGAGATGATATTTTTTATTAGTAATTCTGTATATATGGAAAAGGATTCAGACTTCCTCAACAAACAATTCTGTATTATTCATCAAGTAATTGCATCAACTCTACATACTGCACTGCAAGGAAACCAGCGAGAACTTATCTTTTTCATATTTCCGCGTGCTTTTGAATCAAGGAATCTGATTTTGTTTACAACTGTATAGCGGAGGTTCGAACCCACACCAAGAGAGTTTCCTCCGAAACCAACCGCCTAGCAAAACTATACTGAACCACGCACACCACTCGGCCACCGACAGACCCCAATAAATGGAATGCTAGTTAACCAAGTATATACAAGGCCAGTACAGATCACATCGAATTCTCTCTCGAGTATTTTTACGTTATTCATCAAGCAATTGCATCAATTCTACATACTGCACTACAAGGAAATGAGAGAAAACTTCTCTTTTTCAAATTTCCGCATGCCATAGAATCAAGGATGCTGGTTTTGTTTACAATGACAAAGCAGGGGTTCAGTAAATATTTTATTTGTTTATAAATAGTTGGACAAATGGATGAAGTGGGCAACAGTTTAAGCATTTTACCGGCATTTGACCAGAAACATGAGAAAAAAAATTGGGGTGTATACAGAGTGAAGGCCATTTAACTGGATAGTTCAAAATTGAATAGCCCCATTAATTATAACTTTCAAATGCAAAACCACTTACCATACCTTCGTACAAATGTAACTCATTAATTGCATACAGATTATAGAGTGAACTACTATTAAGAAATAACAAATATTGTGATCTATGGAAGAATTACTCGAACAACCACTGGATTCCCCATATTTGTAGATAGACCTATCAAACCTCAGTACATCAAAAATTAGAATTTAATCTACTGAGTATTTTTTAACAGAACTTGCTTATTAAAGGCTATGATTTTTCACATTCAATTATGGTTCAGTTTCAAGAAAAAAAACTTTGTTTTTTTATGCATTAAGAACAGACAGTAAATAACACCTCAGACTCATTTTTTACTGGGGTTTAATGACATTTTTGACAGACAGAATCACCTCATGTCAAATGGTTCCTTACCATGCAAACAATCCGCAACAGTTTGTATGCCACCACTCACCACAAAAGCTCTGTTTTTAAGTATCTCCATTGGATTCAACCTAACTTCCCTTTGATCATAATGGCAAGGCGGGGACTGGAACCCACGCCAAGAGAGTTTCTTTCGGCATCAACCGCCTAGCGAAATGCACACCACTCGGCCACAGACAGACCCCAGAAAGGGAATGCTAGTTAACCAAGTATATACAAGACCAGTACAGAACACACGGAATACTCAATTATTTAATTATTCATCAGATAGTTGCATCTAAGTACTTAATTCTACGAACTGCACCTCAGAAGAAATCAGCTGATTTCTTCTGAGGTGCAGTTCATAGAATTAAGTACTTAGATGCAACTTCCCTTTGATCATTCTTAGAGATTCTAGGGATCAGTTGCTAAGCCTATTTGTCAGGAAAAAAAACACATAAATCGGGGTAACAAATGAATAAAGTTCATGTAAGGCCACACAAAGTAGATCTTCTGTTTCTCAGGCCATTATTTGTGAAATTGCATGCGGGCGAGCGGTTTTTTATTTTATTTTTTATTTTAGTAATTTCTTCTTTGCCATCAAAAGTTCATGTTCTTGGTTCAAGTTTTAGGCCTCATAATCTACAGAATAGCATGGGTGGTGGTGTATTTCATCCCAAAGCCTTCTTGCACTCAAGGGATAAATTCATCAATTTTTTTAACTTGGGTAAAATATCAGACATAAACCATTTAATTTTTATTTTTTTTAAGTTTAAATTGGTTATAAAAAGAGAGCATGCAGCAGCCAAAAGGACCATGCGGGAGGGCCTGAGAAACAGATTTTTTATTTTTTTAAGCCTAATCTATGATGTATTTTGATTGTCACATTTTTTCCCTTATTCACTCATCCAGTAGATGGGTCAATAATGAGGATATGTGACAATCAGAATGCAATATATTCACCCCTTTGCCAGATAGACTAAGTGATGACAGTGGGCACTAGTCCAGTTCCTACCCAATACAATAGTTTGATCAGTTTATACACAATCACAACTAGAGGTGTGACTGTCCCAGATGTGCCTGTCCATACCCCCACTGCCATGATTATTCTCAGATGAAAAGGGGCATAACTCTGGCAAAAACAGTCCTATTGAAACTATAATTGTAGGTGCGCAGGTTCAAAAGAAACAACCCATAAACGTCTGAGAAAATCTCCGGACAAAATTTAGGCATTCCAAGATGAAAAGGGGCATAACTCTGGCAAAAAAATGTCCAATTGAAACTATAATCGCAGGTGCACAGGTTCCCATGGTAGTAAACACTTTTCCAAGCTTCAAAGGAATTGACCCATAAACATCTGAGAAAATCTGCGCCAAAATTATAGGCCTGCTCTGCTTTTCCAAGTCGAAAAAGGGCATAATTCTGGCAAAAATAATCCGACCGGAACTACATCGCAGGGGCAGAGGTTCCCATGGTGGTGAACATTCATACCAAGTTTTGCGCAGATTGGTTCATGAAAGTCAGAGAAAATCTCCGGATAAACTTATGTCTATGGATGGATGGATGGATGGATGGATGGATGGATGGCCGGCCGGATGGACGGACGGACGGACGGACGGACGGACGGACAGACAGACAGACAGACAGCATCCCTTAATAGCTTACCGTATTTCTCTGTCATGTAAAGTGTTGGAGTAGGATACACTAAAATTGATACCATGCTTCTGAAGACTGCTTCCAAGCTTTCCAAATTTCTCTCTTTGTTGATGCTGGTTTTGTGGATCCTGTCAATATCATGACATAAATAATGAAAGTGTCAATGACACTGTAGCTCAACTTGTCAAGACATGTACATGTATAGTATGTGACACAGCAATGACAAACATCTAGGTAATTACCTGATAACAAAGGTACATATAAAGTATTGTAACGGCCTGTACATAAATACTGACCGTAGCCTGTAACAAATGTATAGGTAAAGTATTGTAAAAGTGGGTAACAGTCAGATGCTAAACTAGAAAAGAAATCTTTGAGTCCCAGAGTGGGTCTGACTGAACCCCAAAATATTTGTTCTCATAGCACAGTGATAACAAAGGCACCCCAAAACACACTCATTCCTGTCCCAAGGTGAAAACAAAGGTACCCAAGAAGTTTCGTGAAGATCAGTTCATAAATACGAGCTGTATAGAAGTTGTGACAAAAAACTGATTGGACCTAATTTCAGTACAAAATGGCCACTGGCAGCCATCTTGAATTTTGGACCGCACTCAGAAACACTCGTTCTCGTCCCAAGGTGATAACAAAAGTACCCGAGAAGTTTCGTGAAGATTGGTTGATAAATACAGTCTCAAGCCAGAGCCGTATTGACATGTGCACTTACAGTGCATAAGTAGCACTAAACAAATCAAAATTCATCTAATTTGCATAATTTCTGCACGAGAAAAAAACCCGTACTGTATGTGATGTATTCCATTTTACTAAACATTCATACAAAAATTTATTCAAATCAGAACTTTCATACAGAAGTTCTGTATAAAAGACTGATTGCACTAATTTTGGTACAAAATGGCTGCTGGTCACCATGTTGAATTTTGGACCACACCCAAAAACACCCGTTCTCATCCCACGGTGATAACAAAGGTACCCAAGACGTTTCGTAAAGATCGGTTCATAAATACGGTCTCTAGCCTGAGACGTATAGAAGTTGTGTACAAAAAACTGACTAGACCTAATTTCGGTACAAAATGGCCACTGGCAGCCATCTTGAATTTCGGACCACACTCAGAAACACTCGTTCTTGTCCCAAGGTGATAGCAGAGGTACCCAAGAAGTTTTGTGAAGATCGGTTGATAAATACAGCCTCTAGCCCGAGCCATATTGACATGTGTACTTACTGTGTGTAAGTAGCACTGAAAAATTCAAAGTTCATCTAATTTGCATAATTTCTGCACGTATTATATGTGATGTATCCCATGGTACTAAACATTCACACAAAAAATTATTCAAATTATTCAAATCAGAGCTTTCATGTGGAAGTTCTGCGCAAAAATCTGATTGTCCCTAATTTTGAACAAAATGGCTGCCAGTGGCCATCTTGAATTTTGAACCTCACCCAAAAACACTCGCTCTCGTCCCACGGTGATACCAAAGGTACCCAAGAAGTTTCGTAAAGATCGGTACATAAATGCGGCCTCTAGCCCGAGCCGTATTGGCATTTGCACTGACAGTGCTGAAAGTAACTCTAAATACATCAAAGTTAGTCTAATTTGCATAATTTATGTACGAGAAAAAAACCTGTATTATATGTGATGTATCCCATGGTACTAAACATTCATACAAAAAATTATTGAAATCAGCACTTTCATATGGAAGTTCTGTGCAAAAAACAGATTTCTGCATCGTCGGTACAAATTGGCGGCTGGCAGCCATCTTGAATTTCTGACCGGACCGCAAAACACTCGTTCTCGTCCCACGGTCATACCAAAGGTACCCAAGAAGTTTCGTAAAGATCGGTTCATAAATACGGCCTCTAGCCCGAGCCGTATTGAATTGTTGACGGACAGACGGACTACTGGCCATGGCATAAGCTCAAATTTGGCTTCGCCAAAGTTGAGCTAAAAATCAATTTCATTGAAAATTTAGCAATCATGGGCAATTACTAGGACTTTAAACTTGAAAGTAAGAATTTACCAAATGAGTATACATGTATCCCTTTACATAAACATTGGCCACTAATTTACAAATTGCACAGTTGAAAATTTTTTTTATCCAAAAACTTCAACAAAATCATTTCATGTGACCCCTTAGCTTGTCAATCTCATTCCAATGAAGGGTCACATGATATGGTTTTGCATAAATTTTGTTAAGAAATTTGATAATAAAAAAATTAAAATAAATTTTTTTTTGGATATCGTGTATGTTGGGTAAATGGTTAACAAACTTGCCCTGTGCTGAACATAACAATCACCATTAAAATTTTGCCTTTCCATTTCATTTAAAAACAATGGCATATGACTCCTCAATGGAATGTCGTCTACCCTACACATCAATGGTTTACCCCTCCTATCCATATCATCATAAGTATACATGGAATGTACCATTAAATAATACCACACAGCCGCCATGGACTGGTCACTTTCCATGGGTGAGCAACATTTCCATGGACAAATATTAGATTCCAAACACAAATTATTGGAATAATCATCAAAAAAAAAAAAAAATTTAATGAAGAACCAGGTACAACCTGGTGCTTCAAAAATTAAAATTTTACTGATGAATGATTTTATTAGCTGATAAACGCATGCGTGGACATCACTGCCCATGCATGGATCACGGCCAGTCCATGTCGACTGTACTGTATCATTGTTGAAAATGTTAATTAATTTTTTTCATACATATTGCTACCATTCATCAATTGGGATACAGAAGAATTTCATATTACTTGATATCTAGCGTAAAACTGTCACGGTCACGCTTAGCCATTGTGCATAAGTATGTGGCCTTAACCCTTTACCCAACAAATCGGCCGCATCCGCCCACGTAATATGCAAATTCAGCAGTTGAAAAAATATTATTTTTCAACAAAATTAAAAAAAAAACATTTCATGTGACCCCTCATTGGAATGAGCTCGGCGAGCTCGTTCCAACAAGGGGTCACATGATATGGTTTTGTTGAAATTTTTTTAAAAAATGATATTTAAAATAATAAATTTTGATATCGTCTGCGTTGGGTAAAGGGTTAAACACCAATAAATAAACTAGAGGTACTGTGAGCAAGCTCACAAAGTGATACCCCCCGCGCCTGTCGGAACGGACGCACCTGTCAGAACGGAATTATATTGCTTCTTGCACATCTTCATATGGAGTTCTTCCATTGTGTAAAGTTTCATGAAAATTCTTCAAACGGTTTAGGAGGAGTTGCGTTTATAAGGATGGACAGACTGACAGACGGACGGACAGGGTGATTCCTATATACCCCCCCAAACTTTGTTTGCGGGGGGTATAATAATAATACATAGCGACTGGAACAATTCAGAATGTAAAATTTCTGAAATCAATTGATGTCATCTGAAGAATAAGCTGGAAGGCATTCACATATATTCATTACCAATACAATTCAAATGAAAAACATAAAGGGTAACCAAATAAATAATTTTCTAATTCTTTTGTGGCTGAGAATTTAAACCGCTAACATTGACCTCCCTCAGAGCTTTCCAGAAATTATTGCTGGCAGCTGATATTGCCAGTTGAAGACAAATAGAAAGAGGGTACCTATTCAATTAAAATACCCAAATACCAAAAATGCATAGCGATACACAACTAAGTTTCTGCACAAAGCAAATCACTTCTGGAGGGATGTTCTCTTATATCTGTCGTGAAAATATATATTGAAAAATATTAGTTGCACATTTCCCACAATCGTGTAAGGTTGCATATACAGTACAGCTGCCATGGACTGGCCATTTTCCACGAGTGTGCAACATATCCACAGATGCAATAATATTAAATTTCAAACATTATCTAGAGGTGTGACTGTCCCAGATGGGCCTGTCCATAACCCCCTTTCAACCTCGCCATGATTATTCTAAGATGAAAAGGGGCATAACTCTGGCAAAAAAGGTCTGATCAAGACTATAATCGCAGGTGCACATGTTCCCATGGTTGTGAATATCCAAACCAAGTTTCAAAGGAATCAACCCATAAACATCAGAGAAAATTTCCAAACAAAATTCAGGCCTATGCGGCTGCTATTTCAAGTTGAGAAGGGCCATAATTCTGGGAAAAATAATCCCACTGGAACTATAATCACAGGTGCACATGGTGGTGAAGATTCATACTAAGTTTCAAGCAGATTGGACCATAAACATCTGAGAAAATCTCTGGACAAAATTATGTCTACACATAGATGGACAGATGGATGGACTGACTGATGGATGGACAGATAATTATATGAATAATCATCAAAAATTTAATTAATGAAGCACTGGCTACAACCTGGTGCTTCATTAATTAAAATTTTGTCAATGATGATTTCTATTACCTGGCAAACACGTGCATGGATGGACATTACTGCCCACGCATGGATTACAACCAGTTAATGGTGACTGTACAGCAATAGAAATGACATTCTACTGACTCCCATGTTTGGATGTGACAATAGCTTGCACACAAGCGGTGTCATTTTGAAGAGAAAGAAATGATGATGATTTTCACCATAAGAGTAATACTGTTAATGTTTATACAGTGGAACCCTGTTAATTAAAGAGTTACTTTGCCAGTGGAAATTATTCAATTAACAGATGTATTCAAGTAGCCAGGATTTGGCCACTTTCTTGTAATCTAGAGAAAACAGAACATTTTTTCTATTATATCTTGTGTGAGTGAGCTCCTGAAGCTCTGTCAAACAAGTTCTAATCGATCAAATGCCAGTATTGGATGTAGTGAGGCCAAATAGGTCTATAAACAAGTGGAATTCGGTAATTATCAAGTTAACTTCTCAACATATTACAATAATTTTTATTCAGTTAACAGGGGTTTACTCTATAATTCAATATGCAATTAACAGGTCAAATCTGAGCTGAATGTATGGAGAATGGTTGGTGTTTGAAAGTTCTATTTAACCCTTTACCTAACACAAAATGCAGACGACACTTGCAAATGAAATTCTTGAATAACTAATTTCTTTCATTTTTTGCTCAATGAGCTCATTCTAATGAGGGGGTCATAAGCTATGTTTTTGAGACAAATAATTAAAAAGTTAAAAAATTTATAGTAATTTATATATTTTTTATACTTACCAATGACCCAGACATAGCTGGTGCTAACTCTTAAAATATAGGGCCAAACACAAATTTTGCCCCCCAATCCCCAAAATTTGCATCTAAAACTAAAGAAAACATGTCCTGAAAGGCCCTCCACACTTCGCCCCTACTGCGCATGCGCAGTGTCAAGGACGTTCCGAAATTGGCGCCATTAATCATTCTAATAACCAGTGCCTGGTAAGCGCTATGTACTCAGCGGGGAGGCAAGAGTTCCCAACTCCTGGGAGGGCCATCCCCGTCTGGGTCATTGGTCAGTATAAAAAATATATAAATTACTATAAATTTTTTAACATTTTTATACTGTACCAATGACCCAGACATAGCTGAATAGTAAAAAGGCTGGAGGGCCAAGGACATAGAGCAAAATGGAATACGCTCAATAAAATAAAATAGAGTCATCCCCTGTAGGGAAAAGAAGTAATAGGCCTTACATGTATCTTTCTTATTTATGATAAATTAGAAAGATACAACACCTTCCAAAAATTGAGCTTCATACATCCATGTACTCTATTAATATCCAATAATCCTTATACTAATAATTTTTAAAGTAAGCCAATAATAAAGTAAGTCTAGAGAATAGAGACTCTTATACTTCTAAAAGTGTGTGAGAATTGCATAATCATGTCCGTTGACATATGCAATATTCAAAGGCTATACTTTAAAAACTAAGACTTGAATGAATTTTATAAACTTAAACTTCTCACTAAACAACCATCCCAATAACAGCTCAGAATTACTAACTCCGGAGGAGGTATCCCCTTGTTTTCATAGTAAAAAACAGGTGACCCAAGGGAACACCCTCCCCCCCCCCCTTTTTCTTGCCCTGGGTCAAATAGCCCAGAGCGAAGAGGGCAGCCGAACGGAGACACTGCCGAAACAGACAGCCTACCTAGCTATAGTAGCAACTGTTAAGAGAATGACATTCTGAGCAGTAGATAATAGACCTAACAATAGAGGCCTCCAGAAATGGACTCGATATTTCTGAGATAAAATTCATGAATGGATGGCTGAGCGCAATGAGCAGCCTTCAAAAATCTATAATAGCAACACTATTAATGTAAGCCCAAGAAGTAGAAGAACTCTTACTTCATGAGCCGAAATCTTAAGCACAACTGCTAAGCTAATGATATACCGTAAGCAGTACGCTAGTTAATAGAATCCATTAACAATAAAATGGAGCGTAACGTCCTTCTACTAGACATCAAAGACAGAAGAAGCTTACGCCCTTGTAATAAACAGATATCTGTTTATAAATACATAAACTGTACCCGGAAAGAGTAAAGGCCTATGCCCATACGAAGACGGAAGGACCTTAAAATAATAGGTTCCGGATAATAGGAGCCTAACTCTTATGCAACAATCCAACCTAAATAGTAACGGAAGTATTGATTCCGAAACTATGAAAGTGAAAATCATCCATCGATAGTGCATGAAACTCACTGACTCTACAGTAAAAGAGAAACCAACAGAATTACTGTCTAAAAGGTCAGAATTTGAAAACTACTGTTTCCAGAGGCTCAAATGATTACTTAGCTAAATAAGAACCGAAGTTAAAATCCGTATAGGAATTTAATCTAAAGATTCTAAGTCTATTTATCAAAAAGTTACTAACTGACTTAGATAAAGAGACAAAAGACTCAATTGTAAACTATAGTAGAGTGCATAGGTATGAGGTAACATAAACCTATAACCTAAATAACACAGGCTGCAGTAGATCTTGTGAAACAAGTATACTAAAAAATAGCAATGAGTAGTATGGAGGGATCAACCATATGAACATAATGATCCCTACACCACGACGGAAGAGCCTCCACTTTAGTCGCATAGAATAGCGAAGAAGAGGATCTCCTATAGTAAGAAATCGCGTCCAAAGCTCGTCCAGTACAGTGCATACAATGCAATACGGACCACACAACGGAATACATGAAGGTTGCGACCTTGCTGGTTGTGATAAAGATGACACGATTTACCCAGTGAAAAAAGATCCTCACATAGAGGAAGATTTCACGTTAAGATCCACAGTAGACAAGAGAGTAAATTACTCATGATCTCTGTGAAGATAGAGATGCTATCAACAGAAATGTATAGTGGTTGTTTATCTTAGCAATACCTGCTAAAACAACAGCGCCGGAGGATACGCGTATCCTATCATTCCGTCCTATAGATCAATAGAGCGTTAACAGTATTAGCTCAGAGATCTGGACAAGCCAACACATACGTCTGCAATTGATTAGCAAGCTGTGTCATAAATAAAACATCATTGGGCGCTCCCATAGATAGCAAATCTGATTAAATACTTGTTTGTTGAGAGTCCATTCTGACAGCAACAAGCGACCCGTAAGAGAACGGGAGTGCGATAAAACAATCAGACGACCCAGAATATGACGGACCAAAACTGAACTTGGTGTACTATAACCAACAGACGGATTCTTTCCATTAAATTGAATAACGGAAACGAAAGAGTGCCTCCCTGGTTCCGGAGATACGCCACTACTGTCGAATTAAAGGACAGGAATTTGGGCATGCGTTTCTGAATAATGTTCATGCAATGATATAAAGCAAGCCTAAAAAACATTATTCCGCGGAAGTTAAACTGATAGCTAAAAGACTGCGGAACCCAAAGACCCTGGCACTTCGAATCCGTAGGGATCAGTATATATCCCAATCTGTTTGACTGGCACCGTCATAACAGCCACACTCGGGTCCGGCAACTGCGGCAGCACTCTCTGAGTCAACCACCGAATGTTTGCCCCAGTCTGAATCTCTTGTAACACTAGATAGACAAGAGAATGTATAATTCAAGCAATTCATGGATTGCCGGAAAGTTGCCGTCAAAGAGAAGCTCCTCCGAGAACGAAGCGACTCTGAGAGAGTTCTTAACCTACTATCCACGCGTGGATGTAGCTAGGGCTGCATCACGTCTAACCAACTCCAATCAGCCACTGAAGGGCGGAGTTATACGTGAACAAACTACTGCCCTCAAAAGAAATTACATTGAGAATAATATCCCGTAAATCTTTTCTTGAAGACGTAATGATAACGCCTCAGTAAGGCGGATTACGTATAATAAAGCGTCTAAGTTAAGTCTACTATACATAATGTCGTTCCCAACATTGAAATTGGAAAAGACATAAACGGCGAAAAAGAATATATGCAGTCTTTAATCACCGTCTAGACGCATATGAACTCTCGGTATGCCCTGCTCTGCCAAAATAAACTATATGTAAAAAAGATAAAATGGCAGAAATGAGCCACGCGGACAAGAAACTAAACTATCATGCTTAGTAGCAGGCTTGTATATATATATAAATATATAGCGTCGAAAAATAAAACACATGTTGTAATGACAATATTGGACTGCGTCGGTAAGTCAGGGACAAAGCCCCTGTACCGATCGAAAAATCCGAGTCCAATGACGCTATAAGTCTCTTATCCAAGATCGCAGCAATGAAGTCCGAAAAATAATCACTGGAAGAAATGCCAGAAGATAAGAAAGGCATCTTCCGATACTACTAAAGGGAAAACTCGAAATCTTTCGAATCCCTTTCGCCATCCTGTCGGACCCTATAAAGCGTTCGGTCGTCCGTAGCTTGATGCAACCGCGGACCGCACCGACCCAGCGCCGTCGGATAATTCCTGATTCGACCGAGAAACCGTCAATTGCTGGGATGCTGCGAAACAACTGTGCTAACTCGGATAGCACGTCCGTCACTGAGGCCTGAGGAGCAGCGGTCTTACGATGCATTGCCGCAGGAAGCTCCGAGATCGTTACCCCATGCATACTTCCAATATGCGAGCGAACGGAGTGTATAGGCCTCGTGTCCCTTGGCTACCGGATGGCGCGACCTATTCGCTGTGGAATCACTGAATGCCGAAACTGATCGGATACTCGAGGTCACGTAGCCAATGTGCGGTCGTGTGCCCTGCTGTGAGGATGAGGAAGCATTAAAGACAGTCTCTCGGACTGTCAATATAACGGAGCGTCCCGAGCAACGGACATATGCTCCGAATGTAAAATATCTGAACCACAACATGCGGTCCCCTATGTTGTTGGCTTCCTCTGATCTGTCCTCAATCTGCCGTCACTGGGTGAGTACTAAAGTAATTAAAGTGCTCGCATCACCCAAATCTCCTTCCTAGACCGCAACGGACGAACCCGGCAGCCGAACCATTCGATGAATGTACGCTACACCGGGTGAGCTAGCGAATGTCACTCCGTAAGCGATAGACATATTCCATGAGCACATATTGCCGCTAACTCTTCATTAACTATGACGACAGAGGCACACTTTTGAAAGACATCTCCATAACTCTTCGAACAAGAAACCAGAAATGCTTGGATAGCAAGCATAAAATAATAATATATATAGCGTCGTTCAATAATTCGATAGTTTGCGTGACATTATTGGACTATGTCGAAACTGAGGGACGATGTCCCTGAACCGAACCAAAAATTTCTAAGTCCACCGACGCTATCAGTTTCTTATCCGGCATCGCAGCATATGTTGTTCCGAAAGGGAAAGCTTGAAATCCACCGAATCCCTTTCGGTATCCCGTCGGACCGGATGAAAATTTTCGGACGTCCGTACCCGCTTCCGCGGAGCGTCCCGACCCAGCATCGTCGGATAAAATATATGCGACAGATTCAGTTGATGCTGGGATGCTGCGATAAACTGTGCTATTAAGGAAAGCACGTCCGTTCCCGAGGCCTGTGCAGTAGCGGACTTACGATGCATTGCCGCTGGAAGCTCCGTGTACGTTGACTCCCGCACACTTCCTATGCGAACGTCCGGAGTCTGCAGGCCTCGAGTCCCCGGCTACCGACCCAGCGCTGTCGGATAATTCTCGATCCGACACCGTTTCTGTCGGCTGCTGGGATGCTGCGATAAGCTGTGCTATGTGCACAAGAATGTCCGGCGTCGAGACCTGCGGAGGCGCAGACTATCGCTGCTTCGCCGAGGGTAGCTCCGCATCAGATGGCTCCCGCATACTTCCTATGCGAACGTCCGGAGTCCATCGGTCTCGAATTCCTGGCTGTCGGATGGTGTGACCTGGTCGCCGAAGAATCCTTGATCGGCGAAGCTGGTAATATATCGGCGGTCACGCAGCCAAGGTGCGGTCGTGTGCGCTGACGAGAAGAGGAAGCCTTAGCAGTCTCAGCGGACTGCCTATACAACGGAGCGTCCCGAGCGACGGACGTATGCTCCGCTAACGACACATTTGTACCACAACATCTGGGGCCAGATGTTGTTGAACGAGAGAGGAGCCTCTCTCGCTTGCCGTCCGGATGGACCGGAACGAGCTATGAACCGGACTAAAAGGCTTCCTCCGTTCTCCCTCCGATCCGCCGTCACTGGGTGTGCATTAAGTTAATTTTATAGTGCTCGCATCACCCCAAAATTCCTTCTAGACCGCAACGGACGAACCCGGCTGCCGAACCATTCGGTGAATGGACGCTACACCGGACGAGCTAGCGGACGTCAAAGGCCGTCGAACCTACTAGGGTCCTCTTAGGCAATTGGCGTATTACATGAGCACTTTTCCGCTAGCCCTTCATTAATTGTGACGACGGAGGCACACTGTTGGAAGACATCACAGATACATCACCCTAATCTTGATCGTCTGAAATAGAAATTGATAAAGTAGAGTGACCCTGCGGGGAAAGGACCGGAGTGTCCAAATCCCCAACAACATACCGTGACATACGCTTCCCATATTGTCATCGAAATCATACGATACAGAACAGGAGTTAATGCGAGTACACTGACCACATATAGAATGATAATAAGGTCAGAGGAAGACTTCCTCTTAAAACAATTGATCAATATCCTTTCAATGTGAAAAGAAAACAAGTCCTGGTACTCGCACTAACCCCTGGCAATCAAAATACATAATAATAATATGATCCATTAATATAGAAAAAATAATTGAAATCAAAATATTTTGAAAAAATATTTTTTCAGAACAGCCCAAGTTTCTGAAAAGTAACGTTGAGCCCCAATGGATCCCAAGCCTAAGTGTGGACAAAAATTTTAAAAATATTTTAAACAATTTATTCAACACTTACGAACAATAATAATGTATCTATTTATGATTAAAATAACATAAAGATATTATTATTTAGAAATCCCCCCCTCACACAGAGGGCTGTTGTAAATGTAAACAATGAGTGTAAAAACACTAAAATAAGACTCCAGGCACCCAGGCCCGAAATCAGTTACCAAAAATACACCATCTGATGCAAAACAGAGACTTCCAGGGAAGAAACTGCAGAACATCAGATGGTAGATGCAGAACACAACGCCTAACCACCCGTAGGTGAAGACGTAAACATGGGGAAAGAACAGAATTCATTCTGTTATTCAGCTAAAACTCCCAAGAAATTTTAGTAATAATAATTACAGAAACTATGCCAAAAGCATGGGAGAATAGCAAGGGGGAACTTAAAGGACAGGGAGAGAGGAAAAACACTTGAAAAAACAGTGTAACTAAATAATCAGAATGACAACAAAATGGCTGCTGCCTTGAAAATAGGTAACTTAACATAATTTCATTAAAAAATTTTAAGTTACAGCCCTGATAATATTCTGTCACACATTCTTTTCCTCTCCTCCTTTTCTATCCTCCTTAGAATCACCATTTCACTAATATTTATGTGTCTGGCATCATTTAAACTGAGATTTAAAAGCACAAAGATCAGTCAGATGTTAACTGATGAAGGGCCAAACTTAGAATGATTAATGGCGCCAATTTCGGAACGTCCTTGACACTGCGCATGCGCAGTAGGGGCGAAGTGTGGAGGGCCTTTCAGGACATGTTTTCTTTAGTTTTAGATGCAAATTTTGGGGATTGGGGGGCAAAATTTGTGTTTGGCCCTATATTTTAAGAGTTAGCACCAGCTATGTCTGGGTCATTGGTACAGTATAAAAATATAATTTCTCTGTGAATAGCACTGGCTTGTTTTCATCATTATGTTGGCTAAAAGGTTAATTAAAGGGTTATTCATTTAACAGATATCCAATTAAGTGGGTGCCACTGTAACGAAAGAAGCCGTCATGTCACAACATCTTTAGGATGGAATGCTCCCATTATTGTTAAAAAACCATATGTCTTAAATGTTTTTTATCGTAAATTGTGGTTGTTTTGACCCACAGCTGAAAAACTTTGTATAATAAATAAAATAAAGATTTGGAATGTAGCTCATAACATTAACCCTTTACCTAATGAATTAGCCACACATGACAAAAATTGAGCAGTTGAATAACTATCATTTTTTGATTGATTTTTTGTTGTCCAGTGATGTTGTGAGGTACATGAGAGATTTCTTTACTAAATTTGTTATCGTTAAAGGTGCCTTGTTCATTGAAGTTGCCCTGTTCATTTCACGATGTGGGTTTTGGGCTATGGATGGGCTCTTACTGGAACTTATACGTTATTGTGATGAATTGATGGCAACATGTTTGTGCCTTGGAGTGTAGATTCACCTGAGACACTAACATAAGCTCTGAGACACGAACCTCAGACCATGTTACCGTCAATTCATCACAATAACTTATAATGTTTGGTGACACAATAAGTTCCAATTATATTCTTTTTAATCTCTTTTATGGTCTATCAGACTTTCTTGTCTAGCTGAAAAATCATGCCACCAGACAAGATACATGACATCATGTCTATATTTGTCTTTAATAGTTCTATACCCTATCAATAAGTCAAATATTCCACCCTAGTAATGTGTGCAAGTGCAGAGACTTCCTTTTATTCCCATGTGCAGCATCACTGTCAAGACATATTTTCTAGCAACTGCAAATCACAGCTTATTTTATCTAACTGGTGGATATTTGAATACAGGACAAGAAAATGCATGTTTCAAGATTAACCCTTTGTTACTGATGTTAAAATACCAAAATTTCAAGAAGAACATTTTTTTCAAAGATGCAGGCATCGAGTTGTGGTGGCAATCGGAGAGGGTTGCATGTCCATAACCAGGTTATCGATCATATCCCAGTTGTCAAATATGGAACCTTTGTTCAAGTTATTGCACTAACAAGCCCAAAAATCAGAGAAATTTACTAATTAAAGACCATAATTCTGTAATGAAAAATCAGGCTGGGTCAGTTTTTGAAATGGCGTGAGGCATTATTACAACAGACCTGTATGGCAAATATTAGTCAAATTGGAGAACATTTGTTCAAGTAATTGAGCTAACAAACTGAAGATAATCGTAAAATTTTACGAATTAAGGCCCATAACTATGTAATGAAAAAATTGGGCCGGGACAGTTTTCAAACTCACTTGAGGTATTATTGCAAAAGACAAGTATAGCAAATATAAGTCAAATCAGAGAATGCTTGTTCAAGTTATTGCGCTAAGAGTGTGAGGGTGCCGGATGCCCACCGACCGTCGCCAAACCATCGGTCTTGGTTGTTAACACAACTGAACAAACATTTATTAAAAAGGATGATTTCCTTAACTGACAGAATGCTGAATTATTTTTGGTCATCAAAATTTATTCATGTGTCTTTGCGTACAAGCATATCTCATAAATTGTCTAACAGACAAAATTATTTAACTTCAAAGATAATATGAAGCTCATCCACCAAAAATGATATCTATAAGTTGCAGCACATGCACTTCAGAATAAAGACCAAATATGGGCTCCCAGCAATCTACCAGTAAAGAAATGAGAGACTTTTTATGGGAGCTTGTGTTGTAAAATAGGCCTTTAAAAGATACTGCATTATAAAATACTGCCATCTCCCAAGATTAAAATCTGCACAGCAAAGGAATGTGTTCCAATGCCAACCACTACTGGAAAGTAACACATGCTGGTAGGGTTATTCTGATGAGTTATATCCAGTTAACCCTTTACCTAACACAGCAGTCCAAACCATCCAGTGTAATTAAAAAAAATCAGCTTTCAAATTTTATAACTTATTAATTTTAGTTCTGTTTTTTTTTTACTCAAAACCAAAGCCTTTGCCCCCTCACTGGAATGAGCTGGCTAAGCTAATTCCTATGAGGGGTCAGAAGCCTTTTTTGAGACCAAAAAATAATGAAAGTGTCAATGACACTGTAGCTCAACTTGTTAAGACATGCACATGTATAGTATGTGACACAGCAATGACAAACATCTAGGTAATGACCTGAAAACAAAGGTACATATAGAGTATTGTAACGGTCTGTACATAAATACTGACCGTAGCCTGTAACAAATGTATAGGTAAAGCATTGTAAAGGTGGGCAACAGTCAGATGCTAAACTAGAAAAGAAATCTTTGAGTCCCAGAGTGGGTCTGACTGAACCCCAAAATATTTGTTCTCATAGCACAGTGATAACAAAGGCACCCAAAAACATTCGTTCCTGTCCCAAGGTGATAACAAAGGTACCCAAAAAGTTTCGTGAAGATCGGTTCATAAATACGACCTCTAGCCTGAGCTGTATAGAAGTTGTGTACAAAAAACTGATTGGACCTAATTTTGGTACAAAATGGCCACTGGCAGCCATCTTGAATTTTGGAACATACACAGAAACACTTGTTCTCGTCCCAAGGTGATAACTAAAGTACTCAAGAAGTTTCGTGAAGATCGGTTCATAAATACAGCCTCTAGCCCGAGCCGTATTGACATGTGCACTTACTGTGTATAAGTAGCACTGAATAAATCAAAGTTGACCTAATTTGCATAATTTCTGCACGAGAAAAAAACAAGTATTATATGTGATGTATTCCACGTTACGAAACATTCATTCAAAAATGTATTCAAATCAGAACCTTCATATAGAAGTTCTGTACCAAAAACTGATTGTACCTAATTTTGGTACAAAATGGTCACCGCCAGCCATCTTGAATTTTGGACCGCACCCAAAAACACTTGTTCTCGTCCCAAGGTGATAACAAAGGTACCCAAGAAGTCTCATGAAGATTGGTTCATAAATACAGCCTCCAGTCCTAGCCGTATTGACATGTGCACTTACAGTGTATAAGTAGCACTGAATAAATCAAAGTTGACCTAATTTGCATAATTTCTGCACGAGAAAAAAACAAGTATTATATGTGATGTATTCCACGTTACGAAACATTCATTCAAAAATTTATTCAAATCAGAACTTTCATACAGAAGTTCTGTACAAAAACTGATTGCACTAATTTTGGTACAAAATGGCTGCTGGTGGCCATCTTGAATTTTGGACTGCACCCAAAAACACTTGTTCTCGTCCCACGGTGATAACAAAGGTATCCAAGGAGTTTTGTAAAGATTGATTCATAAATATGGCCTCTAGCCTGAGCCGTATAAAAGTTGTGTACAAAAAAACTGATTGGACCTAATTTCGGTACAAAAAGGCCACTGGCACCCATCTTGAATTTTGGATCGCACCCAGAAACAATCGTTCTCATCCCAAGGTGATAACAAAGGTACCCAAGAAGTTTCGTGAAGATCGGTTCATAAATACAGCCCCTAGCCCGAGCCGTATTAACATGTGCACTTCTGTGTATAAGTAACACTGAATAAATCAAAGTTCATCTAATCTGCATGATTTCTGCACGAGAAAAAACCCTGTATTATATGTGATGTATTCCAGGTTACTAAACATTCATACAAAAATTTATTCAAATCGGAACTTTCCTACAGAAGTTCGGTACAAAAAACTGATTGCACTAACTAAAGTACAAAATGGCTGCTCGAGGCCATCTTGAATTTTGGACTGCAGCCAAAAACACTCGTTCTCATCCCATGGTGATAACAAAGGTACTCAAGAAGTTTTGTAAAGATCGGTTCATAAGTACGGCCTCTAGCCCGAGCTGTATTGAATTGTTGACGGACAGACAGATGACTGGCCATGGCATAACCTCAAATTTGATTTACGTCAAAGTTGAGATAAAAATGAAAAATTAGTTATTTAAGAAATTGTTTTGCAATTACTGACCATTATTTGTGCTGGGTGAAGGGTGAAATAAAACCCACTGTCATGACTGTCATGACTGAAGCTCACAGCCAAGAGTGCAATGAATACATAGTTACATACTCCATCTGTACCAGTCTTTAGAAAGATTCTCTGCACCTTTGCTTTGGATTTAACAACCATTTCACAGAATCGCAACAAATTACAAATCTGTAAATAGAAATGCATTCCTTTCGAAGTAAACACAAACATGAAAAAATTTATAGTAATTTATATATTTTTTATACTTTCCAATGACCCAGACTAGCTGGTGCTAACAAAAAAATATCTAGGGCCAAACACAAATTTTGCCCCCCACCATCCCAAAAATTTGCAGGCAAAACCGAAAATTAGAAGTCCTATCTGGCCCTCCATACATTTACCCTCCATGCATGCGCAGATGCCAGGAAGTCACCAAAACTGGAGCCAACATCATTCTTTGTAAAAAGAATAAAATATAATAATTCAGCGGGGAGGTATGAGTGCCCAGTACTGCCCACTCATGGGAGGGCCATTCCCATCTGGGTCATTGGTAAGTATAAAAAATATATAAATTACTATAAATTTTTCTCTGCACCTTTGCATATTTTTATACTGTAACCAATGACCCAGACAAGCTGAATCGTAAAAAGGTGGAGGGCCTAGAACTTCCGAAATAGTAGATCAACATAGATCAAATCCTTCAATCCATGATGAAGAAAATTAGAATAATTAGAATTTACATGTATGTCTCTTTATACCATAATAGAAGAGACATACCCTAATATGGATCCCAATTATGTAAATCCTAAAACCAAGCATGAAATCATGTTAATTAGGATGTAACAAATAAAGAATTTTTAAGACTAGTCTGGACGAAGCCCTAAAAATTAGAATGGCATATTGAGAATGAGAGAAACTTGCCCATAAACGTACGCCAAACAATAATACTACACCTGATCGCCGAATATAGTACGAACAAACAGCTTCCTTAATAGTTACATACCCAATAAGCCAGAGAAGTGGACAAAATGAACCCCCTCCCACCCCCTTTTTTGAACATATCTTCAAAAGAAAGAGGGGAGAGCTCTGGAATCAATAAACAGAACCCGGAAACGATATAAATAAATATCGATCAGGCACTCAAAAATTAATTCATGAATAATAAATGATGCTTAACGCCACTTCACAAGCCAAGGCTATAGCGATGATTTTGGTCTATAACATTATCCGCTACAAAATATGCACTGCAGACGGTGTATACAGGTACAACGGAATCAGTGAAATAATAATACAACATACACATACAAAAGCGAGATACGATGAACAATCTCTGCAGAGAAAACACGCTTCAAGATCATTCACAGGAGACCTAAGTAATATTAAATCTGGTAAGAACACTCTCCAACGTGTACTATTTGGTATCTACAACTATAAACTCGTGAGAATATGCAATTTGAGAACCAACAAAATAGAGACCAGGATCTAGAAATGGAGGTTTGTATGATTAACCAGCTCCAACACAGACCGCCCCCCAAATATATAATAATTTTAAGGTCCACCAAAGCGATAGCGTTATCACATATTGTGCAAGTGCATAAAAATCCAGCCTGTAATCATCTAAAAATCACTAAATGGTTATGCAGTCACCTATAAACTCAAATAGCAGCTATTATGATGATAAAATAAGTGCTTGTATATTAGAAATCAGAAAATAAACACCGGAAACTCTATGAGGGCGCCATCCAACATGACCCAAACGCAAAGAATGTATGTATTAAAATATATATACGCAACAGTGTGAGTGTGTGTGGGGGGGGGGGGGGGGGGGGGGGGGGAGGGGGAGGAATTTGAATATTCGAATATATGTCGAAACCTCCTCACCCACATTATTAATCATTGATGGTCCAGACAGCAATAATATAGTGACCGCAAAGCTCCCTCACGTCTAACATACTCCGTAATGCCACTGAGACCGGAGAATGACATGAAGAACAAAACTTCCCTTGAAGAAGAAAACCCTCTCGTGGGGGAAGCTTCTGGCGAATGTTCAATAACAGACACCATAACCTCAATTTAATCAACAGAAATGAAAGAATTGAAGGATGCACATATCCTATCATTCATTCCCATGAAAATGACTGAGCCTCAAATGTATGCGCTCAAATGCCTCGTACTGGTGACACAATAGTGGAAACTATTATTCCCGTACGCCGCAAACTTAACTATTCTAAAGTGATCCAATATAAGATCATGTAATAGCCATACAGTTAGAATAAGCCCAAGATGCTGCCAGCGCTTTACTTAATGCGCTGAAATCTTAAGCACTGACTGCTGATTGGAAGATAAATTTACCTAAGCGGTACGAATAGCTAACTGACTTCAATTAACATTAGAATGAACCTAAAAGTCCCTTCTATTGGAAATTAATGACAAAAGAAGCATTCCTTCTCTTCTGATAAACTCTGATCTGTGTCTATAAATAGATGATCGATAATAATATAATGATGTAGCGTAAACAATGAGACATCATTTCTGAATATGTGGTTTCCAAGAACCGAGGGTCTGAAGATCCCTGCATAGTGAGACCATCGGACCCAGGATTGTAACCCAATATATGAACTCACGTCCGTCATAATTGAGAAAACCGTTAAATATATGCCCAAACTTGACCTTATGTTAAAAGATTCTCTGAAACAAAACAGATCTAGAGCGAAAAATGTCTACCACTCCAGTTAAGAATAACTGGAGGGGACGTGTGCGCAAGCGACCTATCGAAATAACATTCATAGCCGCTCCACACAACCCCCTCCGGTGCATAAAAGTTTCAAACAGCTGGCTAATTCGCTCTGTGAAACAACAGACGAACCAGCCTGTTGAAAATGAATTGTGGGATACGTGTATCCTATCATTCATCCCATGAGACATTATCTAGTTCACAATTCAAGTGATGTAAAGAACTTTTTTTTCGCTACATCGCCGAACGCTCGCTTTTCAATTGAAAGATTACCATAAATAACCTAATTATCAAGTTCCAGTCCAAATCGGTCGGACTGAGCTCTATAAGAGCCTCAAGCCACCGGCTCAGGGGTGTCTGATCAGTAACTCAACAGATGTAAATCCCCTATCCAAGTGGCTGTATAGACAATCCCTAAAGAAATATATAGGAGAGATACCTATACCTTCGCTATGAGTCCTTTAGATGATCTGAGTCTAAGACAACCTCTCCTACTCTTTCTGTTGGTATGGTCGATTAGACCCCAACTTAAAGAGTTGAGTATTGATGCTTTCTTGTAGCTTAATCCTACATTAATGAAAGCTTACCATCAAAGACTAGTGTCTGGAAAACAAAACCGACCTGTAGCAAGTTTTCCACCTACTCAAATCTTAAGATGAAGATGCAAGGCTTTGTCACATCAGCATAGCTCCCACTTAACATTTGTTAAGACAGAGATATAATTATATAATAGGTCTGGAAAGAATTTTTAAAAGGTACAAACAACCAAAAAATTCCTTTCCATATATACGTTGCGTCACAGTACTTAAAATTGAAGTACATAAGACCATGAGTCTAAATTCATTCTGAAAAATAAATTATCTTCTCAACTGTTTCCGAGCGAACAGCTAAATGATGAAGGCAAGGCTACAACTAAGATCTTAGCCTGCTAATTCAATGCAGAGAAACTCTCAACACATCTTCCCCTGTCGTTTTTTTTTTAAAAGTATGTGAACAAACACAAACGGTTAAAAATACAGAAGATGATAAGAAACCCAGTAGGTAGAGGTGCAGGCTGCAAGCCGAGAGGTCCTCGGTTCGAATCCCACCTGCGACAACAGCATTGTGTCCTTGGGCAAGACATTTCACCCCAATTGCCAATGTGGGGGCACAGTGCAGTGACGCTGTGTACTAAGGTGTACTGCATGTCGATGGTGCACCTGTCTTCAACCAATGCTAACCCGGCTTCCTCCACCCGTAAAACTGTTGTGGTCATGATTAGCCATTGTGCAGAAATATGTGACCTTAAAAAAAAACACCACTAAATAGATAAGAAACCGTATTACTTTTTCCTACAGAAAGTTAAATATGGTGTCGTCTACACAATCGAAGACCTGTGACACCCTTGTAGACTTAACAGGAAAGAGATCTTATTATCCTGCTCTTTGTCCGGATGAAGTCAGCGTCTAACTATGCTAGCAGTTTCTCATAATTACTCGCAGTATTGTGATTCACTGGAACAAGTTCAAGGAAGCGATAATGTATAGTAACCATATCATCCATGAGTTGTTCCGAAAGGGAAAGGTATCCTCTTCCGTATCCCTTTCATCATTCGTCTAAATCAGTTAAAATCACGGTCACCAGCATCTGAACAGGCAGATGACTGGACCGATCAAGCACCATTCAACAGCTCAAGTTTTGAGACTGACATTGAGTGCTTCTGCCTTAGCAGGAATACTGTGATTAGCTGCGCAATTTGTGACAGCAAGTCCGTTACGGAGTCCTGAGGAGCAGCGGTCATGAATTGCTTGTCCGCTGGCTGCTCCTGGGACAGGGTGTCCAAGATGGCTATTACTACAGATGTCCCGACGAATGAAGCCTCATCTCCTTGGCTACTAGATGGTGTGACTTTCTTCACAAAAGATGGACCTTTTGACGATGCAGACTAGATATCCTAAGTCACTTAGCCAAGGTGCGGTTGGGAGTGCTAGGTAGATGCTAAAGAAGCCAAACTGCAGCCGTACCCAGCTAAGAATTGAACTAAGCGTACCGGACAATAGCTATGTACATAAACTCTGACTGACGCAAGTTCCTACCAACAACACCCAGCCCCAAATGTTGTTAAAAGAGAGACAACAACGAACTTTGTGTGGTCGTGTGTGCTTTTTGAACATAGAGGAAGCTATAAGACTAGCCAACCCCGGCAGCCTATGGAAGGAGCGTCCCGGACAGGAAGGTATGGACGTAAGCTCCAACTGACACAAGTTCCTACCAACAACTTCTGACCCCAGATGTTGTTATAAGAGAGAGGGGCCTCGCTCTTGCTCGCGATCATGGAAGACCTGAACGAGCATACCTCAGAACTTGTCTGCTTCCTCCTTCCCGTGCTTCCTCCTTTCCGTCGTCGCAGGGTGAGCATGTTCGTATTTTTATAGTGCTCACTACACCCTTATTCCTCTTCTCGACCGCTACGGACATACCCGGCATCACACCATTAGTCTACATGATAGATATGCCGGTTGAGCTAGCTGGAGACAAGGGACGTAAACCTTTTTTTAAAGCCTAGCCCTTGTCTAATATCATTGAGAACTTTTCCGCTAGCTCTAATAGTATAATGCGACGATGGAAGCACACTCCCTGACGGCGTCACAAAACCACACCATGTTCTTGTTCCTCTGTAAATAGAAACTAAAAAAATATAGTGACATTTTGGCGAGAGGACCAGCAGTGTCCCCTCGCCGCGATAGGACCAATAGTGTCCACTCGTCTAACACAAACCATGACACCTGTCATCAACATTGTCAAACCTGACACATGGAGCAAAGGCTTCCTCTATTTGCCCTCCTATTAGATAAATATTATTACCTAAATTCTAATATATGTCATTCTACCACCACTAAATCTACATATACTCTCCCAAAAGAGAATGTGTGCATGCTAAACAATAACACTAAAAAAAGATATATATCATTTTCATTCATGGAAATTTTATTCAATCACAGATGAAGCAATTTGTTTTCAACACGAGAAATTTCATTAGGCTACGATGAATACTCTTGGTGCCATGGAGAGTCAAAGACACTAAGGGTCAAACACAAAAGTCACACACTCAATATCTGGTATGACCTCCGTCTGCATCGACTACTGCTGTGCATCTACGCCTCATGGAAGCGAACAAGTTAGCGTGGAAGTGTTGTGGGATGTTGTAACATATTCTGATAAGCTGTCTTTGGAGTTTCACAAGCGTTGACGGTGCATGGCGAAGCCGGTAGCTGACATTTTATTTCGTCCCATACGTGCTCAATGGGTGAGATATCGGGCGAATTTGTAGGCCAGGGAAGAACATCCACTTGTTGTTGCTGCAGATACTGTTGAACAACACGAGCTGCATGGGGTCGGGGCGTTGTCCTGCTGTAGAATGACGCTGGGGCCGTGACGTTGCAGAAATGGGACAACAACAGGTGTATGCACTTCATCACGATATCTGGCTGCATTGAGATTGCCATCAATAATGACCAGCTCAGTTCTGTTACGGGCAGTGATGCCACCCCACACCATGAGAGACCCTCCCCCATAACGGTTTCGCTCCACGACACATGGATCTGCGTAGCGTTCGTTTTGACGTTTGTACACTCTCTGGAGGCCATCTGATGATGAAAGATGGAAACGACATTCATCTGTGAATAAAACACGTCGTCACCAGTGTAAGGGATGCCTGAGATGTTGTCTACACCACTGCAGTCGAGCATGACGATGACGTAACGTCAAAATCGGACGAATTGCAGGTCTTCGAGGACGTAAGCCGTATTCTCTCAGCCGGTTGATTACTGTTTGAAGATGTATCCGTGTCAGGTAAGGGATGTTCCTGGCTGTCGTCGTTGCCGTTTGTTGCCGGTTCCGGAGGTGGTCGACACAGATATACCGATCTTGTGCAGGGTGGTAACTCGGGGTCTCCCGGAGCCGGGTCGGTCTCGAACGTCATCATGTTGTGCATGTCGATGGACTAGCCTGTCTACAGTGTTACGGTGGCAGTTCAAATGCTGGGCAACCTCTCTATGTGTTCTACCAGCTCTAATCATACCCAGGGCAAGGAGACGTTGATTCATTGTCAATCTTGGCATGCTAATGTGGGAGTCGTTTTGACAGCAGCGCAAGTTTGAATGTGAACGATAGGAAGGCCTTAATTTAGTGTTTAAATACCCAAGGATTCACACTGCTGCATGAATTTTCAGACTCTCCACGTGCAAAACATGCCTTTTCACAAACGTGCAGCACGTCATTTAACGTTAATGCAATTTTAACGGGGAAAGCTGTTTTTGTGTTCAATATAACTTATTCATGAACAGGTTAACACACTTTACACCTACAAAATTATTTTTTTGGAGTTTGATCAATTTCTGCGATGCACACTTTCTTTTTTGGGCGAGTATATAATATAAGGTAACATTAAAATACAATCGATGAAATAAATACTTCCAAAAGAAAAATTCCTTCAAAAAAAAAATTTTTCTTGGACAAAATTATAAAAATCTGCTATAAAATTAACTACCACACTATCAGAATATTTATAGGGGCAAACTTTGTGTTTGGCCCTAGATACTTTGGAGTTGGCACCAGCTAGTCTGGGTCATTGGTTACAGTATAAAAGTTAAAAAAATTTATAGTAATTTATATATTTTTTATACTTACCAATGACCCAGACTTAGCTGGTGCTAACTCTAACAAAACCAGGGCCAAACACAAATTTTGCCCCCCAATCCCCAAAATTTGCATCCAAAACAAAAAGAAATCATGTCCTATAGGACCTCCATACTACGCCCCCACTGCGCATGCGCAGTGTCAAGGGCGTCCCGAAATTGGCGCCAATTATCATTCCCGTCTGGGTAATTGGTAAGTATAAAAAATATATAAATTACTATAAATTTTTTAACATTTTTATACTGTACCAATGACCCAGACTTAGCTGAATAGTAAACAGGCTGGAGGGCCTAGGACATAGAGGGAAATCCAATAAGCTCAACTATATAATAAAGAGGTAACCCCTTAAGGAGAAAAGGAGTATTAGGCTTTACATGTATCTTTCTTATTTAATATTAAATTAGAAAGATACAATACCCTTAATAATTGAGCACAATAATATTCATGTTCTCTATTAACATCCAGTATAACCCTTATACTAATTATTTTTAAAGTAAGCCAATAAATAAAGTAGTCCAGAGAATTGAGACTCTTTATAGTCATTTAAAAGAGTCCGAGTATTGTATATTAAAGCCCGTTTGACACTTGACATATACAAATGCTTCACACCGAGCTACACTTTAAAAATAAGACATGAATGAATTTTAACATTAATATTACACTTAAAACCATCCCGGAAGCGACTCAGAAATACTGACTTGGAGGAAGCATTCCCTTGCTTTTCACTATAAAGCAGGTGACCTAAGGGAACACCCGCCCCCCCTCCCCTTCCCCTTGTCCTGGGTCAAATAGCCCAGAGCGAAGAGGGCAGCCGGACGGAGTCACTGCCGGAACAGAAAGCCTGCATAACTATAGTTGCAACTGTTTAGTGGACAACATTCTGAGCAACAGATAACGGACCTAAACAATGCAGGTCTCCAGAAATGGACTCAATATTTCTGAGATAAAAATTCGTGAATGTGGATGGCTGAGACCAATAAGCAGCCTTCATTAAATCTGTAATAGCAACACTATTAGCATAAGCCCAAGAAGTAGCAAGAGCTCTTACTTCATGAGCGGAAATCTTAAGCACAGACTGCTGAGAAGAAGATAAACTCTCATAAGCAGTACGGATAGTTAATTGAATCCATCTAGCAATAGAATGGACCGAAATGTCCTTTCTATTAGGCATCAAAGACAGAAAGAAACGTTTTCGGCCCTTTCTGATAAACTGAGATCTCTGTTTATAGATACGTAACGCTCTAACAGGACAGAGTAAAGGCCTACGCCCGTCTGAAGACGGAAGAGCCTTAATAACAATAGGTTCCGGATATTTATTAGGAGCCTGATTCTTAGCTAAAAAACCCACATTAGTAGTGAAGGTGATAGTGTTCCCGACACTACGATAGTGAGAATCATCCACCGACAGTGCATGAAGCTCACTGACTCTTCTAGCAGAAGAGAAAGCTAAGAGAAAAGCTGTCTTATAAGATAAGAATTTGAAATCTACTGTCCCAAGAGGTTCAAATGGCTTTTCCTTCAATTTAAGAAGAACCCAAGCTAAATTCCATTTAGGAATTAATCTAAGAGTTCTGGGTCTATTTATCGAGAAGTTTCTAACCAACTTAGATAAAGAGACATTAGATCCAATTTGTAAACTATCATGATGTGCATAGGTATCAGATAACATAGACCTATAACCCTTAATAGTAACAGGCTGCAGTTTGATTTCGTCAAACAAGTATACTAGAAAGTTTGCAATGTCTGGTATAGAGGGATCGAATATATCTACAGAATGATCCCTACACCAACGATGAAAAACCTTCCACTTAGCCGCATAGTTTAGCGAAGAGGAGGTACTCCTACAGTTAGAAATCGCGTCCACTGCTCGTCCTGTAAAGTGCTTGCCATGCAAGAAGGACCGCACAACGGAAAAACGTGAAGGTTGAGACCTTGCGGGTTGTGATGGAGTTGGCGCAATTTCCCCTGTGAAAGAAGATCCTCCCGTGGAGGAAGCTTTCGCGGTAGGTCCCACAACAGACACCTGAGTAGATTTATCCACGGTCTCTGTGGCGACAGAGATGCTACCAACAGAATCTTGCATTGAGATTGTTTTATCTTTAGCAATACTTGTTGAATTAACGGCGCTGGAGGATACGCATATCCTATCATTCCGTCCCAAGGGATCGACAGAGCGTCTACTGCAAATGCTCTTGGATCCGGACACGGAGACACATACGTCTGCAACTGATTGTTGAGATGTGTCGCAAATAAGTCTATCATTGGCCGTTCCCATTGCTAGCAAATCTGATTGAATACTTGTTTGTTGAGAGTCCACTCCAACGGCAACAAGCGACCCTTTCGTGAAAGGGAGTCTGCTAGCACATTCAGACGACCCGGTATGTGACGGACCGAAAGAAGAACCTGATGTTCTAGCGCAAACAGAAGGATTCTTTCCGTTAGATTGAACAACGGAACTGAATGAGTGCCTCCCTGATTCCGTATATACGCCACTACTGTTGTATTGTCGGATAGGATTTGGACATGAGCATTGTGAATAATGTCCATCCAATGATGTAACGCAAGCCAAATTGACATCATTTCCTTGATGTTTATGTGCTTGCACAGGAATTGCAGATCCCAAAGACCCTGGCATCTCGAATCCGTTGGGATCAATGATGCACCCCAACCTGTTTGACTGGCATCCGTCATAATGGTAAAACTCGGATCCGGCAACTGCAGCGGAACTCCCTGAGTTAACCACTGAATGTTTGCCCAAGTCTGAATCTCTTGTTTCACTTGATCTGACAAGAGAACGTCTACGTCGAGCGAATGAATTTTCACACTCCAATTCTGAGTCAAGAAAATCTGGAGAGGACGTGTGCGTAACCGCCCCATCGGAATGAGATCCGCAGCGGCTCCGCACAGACCTATCAGTCTCATAAATTCTCTCGCTGTGACTTTGTCTGCGTGCAGACAATAGCGAGCGTAACAACTGACTAATTTCGCTCTGGTTAACGGCAGACGAACGAGATTGTTGTGCGTCTCGAAGCTCATTCCCAGATGAGTGAATGACTTGGACGGCACCAGATGTGACTTCTCCTCGTTTACTATAAAACCGAGACGTCGGAGCAATAGAAGTAGATTCTGAACATCGTTCTGAAGCGTTAACTCGTTGCCGTACCTCTGAAGAATGTCGTCCAGGTAGGCCGACGTTACCGCAGACGAATGAGCTCGGAAATAGATCATTACAGAGTTCATTACCCGAGTGAAAGCCCAGGGTGCTAGATTCAGTCCGAAGCACATCGCCCGGAATTGATACACCACTCCTAGGACTGCGAAGCATAGATACTTTCTGAATGTCGGATGTACCATGACGTGAAAGTACGCATCTTTGAGATCTATGCTTGTAGCATAATCGTTCACCCGAATACTCGCTCTGACTGACCGAATCGTCTCCATATAAAATTTTGGAGCGACGATCAGCTTGTTTATCCAGCTCAAATCTATGACTGGACGGAACGAGCCGTCTGGTTTCGGAACCAGAAACAGATGGCTGTAGAATCCCGGAGTCTCCTGGTTTTCTACGACCTCTACCGCGTTCTTCATTAAAAGAGACTGCACCTCTGATAGCAGAGCGTCTCTTTTCTGCGGATTTGACGGAAGTTGAGTCCACTTTGGACTTCGAGTTAATGGAGGCTTTCGCTTGAAGGATATCTTTAGGCCTTCCGAAGTCACTCGTCTCACCCAAGGGTCGTCCGTAATCGACACCCATTCTTGTGAAAAGCTCGACAACCTTCCGCCAACCGGTACGCGATAGAGGTTTAAGCCATCACCTCCTGGACCTGCGAGGCCTGCAGTAGGAGAAACCACGTTTTCCACGACCCGCACCTTGTCCCGTCGACCTCGGGGCGTCCGACCGGTTGTCCCGGTCCGAAGGACGTCCCGAACGAGAGTCGCTACCCTGACGGTCTCTCGAATAAGACCAAGAGGACGCACCGGAACCTCTATAGGAACCTCTCTTGGGCGCATTAGACCCAGAAGTGCCTGTCTTATTCTTGTCTGCTGTATCCGACTTCTTAGAAGCAGATTTGAACAACAGAGAATCCGAAGCTTTCTTTGTAATTTTATCATAAATAGCAGAAAGCTTGCCGTCAAAGAGAAGTTCTCCGGAGACCGAAGCGACTCTAAGAGAGTTCTTCACCTTAGTATCCACGAGTGTGGATGTAGCTAGGGCTGCGTCACGTCTAACCAACTCCAGGTTTGCCACAGAAAGGGCGGAGTTACACGTGGAATAAGCTACTGCCCTTGAAAGAAGTCTTTAAGAGGATTGTATATCCTGAAATTCTTTCCCTTGAAGGCGCAGTGATAACGCCTTAGTAAGGTGATCTGCGTAAGATAAGGCATCTAAATTGGTTCTGTTAGACGAAATGGCTGTTTCCAACACCGCGGTTGGAATAGAAGCCGACGACGGTAATGATAGCTCTAAGTCTTCCGCCTCGTCGTCCATACGCAGAGGAACTCTCGGGATACCCTGTCCTGCCGTGTCGAATTTATTCCTTGAATTAATGAAAGGCAGGTTGAGAGTATTGGCGGACAAGAAACCTGCTTTCCCCATCTTGGAAGCAAGTTTAAATATAGCGTCGTTCAATAATTCAAATGTTCTTGCAACATTATTGGACTGCGACGGAAACTCGGGAGCGATGTCCCTGAACCGCTCAAAAAATTCAGAGTCCAATGATGCTATAATCCTCTTGTCCGGAATCGCAGCAGTCTGGCCCGACGGAACAACCTGAGGGAGAAAGTGCTGGATGAAGTCCACGGCAGCTTTATGTTGTTCCGAAAGGGATAGCTCCAAATCATCCGTATCCCTTTCACCATCCGGTCGGACCTGATGATGCTCCCGGTCGTCCGCCCCCGATGCTTCGGCGGAGCGTACCGACCCAGCGCCGCCGGATAATTCTCGATCCGACACCATTTCTGTCGGCTGCTGGGATGCTGCGATAAGCTGTGCTATCTGCACAAGAATGTCCGGCGTCGAGACCTGCGGAGGCACAGTCTTACGCTGCTTCGCCGAGGGCAGCTCCGCATCGGATGGCTCCCGCATACTTTTTCTATGCTAACGTCCGGAGTCCATCGGCCTCGTGTCCCTGGCTGCCGGATGGTGTGACCTGGTCGCCGAAGTATCCTTGATCGGCGAAGCTGGTAATATATCGGCGGTCATGCAGCTAAGGTGCGGTCGTGTGCGCTGACGAGAAGAAGAAGCCTTAGCAGTCTCCGCGGACTGCCTATACAACGGAGCGTCCCGAGCGACGGACGTATGCTCCGCTTGCGACACATTTTGTACCACAACATCTGGTCCCAGATGTTGTTGTACGAGAGAGGGACCTCTCTCGCTCGCGGCCCGGCTGGACCTGGACGAGCTAGGAACCGAACTCAAAGGCTTCCTCCGATCTCGCTTACTATCCGTCGTCACTGGGTGTGCACATTGAATGTTTATAGTGCTCGCATCACCCAACATTTCCTCCTGGACCGCATCGGACGAACCCTGCTGCCGAACCATTCGGTGAATGGACGCTACACCGGGCGAGCTAGCGGA
Source organism: Pictodentalium vernedei (assembly GCA_031216915.1). Taxonomy (NCBI): domain Eukaryota; kingdom Metazoa; phylum Mollusca; class Scaphopoda; order Dentaliida; family Dentaliidae; genus Pictodentalium; species Pictodentalium vernedei. The sequence goes on along the minus strand of CM062297.1, from coordinate 229,965,837 downwards.
CGACATTTGTCTAATCTCCATGAGCACTTTTGCCGCTAGCTCTGAATTCATTTGTGACGACGGAAGCGCACTTGCAGAAGATAACATGGAAACATCACCCTGTTCTTGTTCCTCTGAAATAGAAACTGAGATAGTAGAGTGACCTTGCGGAGAAAGAGCCGGCATAGCCCTTTCTCCAGTAACATACCGTGACACACGTTTCCAATGTTTCTCATCCCAATACTGACATATAGAACAGGGATTAGTGCGAGAACACTGACTACAATTAATACAATGATCATGAAAGTCAGAGGAAGATTTCTTCCCATTACAATTTGAACAATATCCTTTCATTGTGAAAAGTCAACAACAAGTCCTAGTTACTCGCACAAACCCCTGACACAAAGATACATAATAACATGATCCATTAATAAATGAAAAAATAATTGCAAATCAAAATAATTTTGAAAAAATATTTTTTCAGCGAAGCCCAAGTTGCTGAAAAGTAACGTTGAGCCCCGATGGATCCGGTGGCAAAGTGTGGTCAAAAATTTTAAATTTATATTAAATAATTAATGAGACACTTACGGATAATATAAATGTATCTTATAGTGAGATAAACTACACCAAAGGCAAACAGCTCCCCTCAAAAAAGGCTGTTGCCAATGTAAACAAACAGTGTAAAACACCAGAAAACATGACTCCAGGCACTGAAAAAACTGGCCCGAAATCAGTCCTCAAAATTACACTCTATCTGATGCAAGACAGAGACTCCCAGGGGAGAATCTGCAGAACATCAGATGGAAGATGCAGAACACAACGTTTATACACCCATGGGTGAAAACGTAACTATGGGGAAAATAACAGAAAACATTCTGTATCCAAGCAACTCTCCCAGGAGAATTTTAGAAATGAACTTTCTCAAAAATATGCCAAAAGCATGGGAGAATTGCAAGGGGGGACTTTAGAAGGCTAGGGGAGAGGAAACACTGAATAAGCAGTGCAACATTTAGCAAGAATGACAACAAGAGGCCCATGCCTCGAAAATAGGCAACTTAACATAATTTCATCAAAAAATTTTAAGTACAGCCCTGATTATTTTTTGTCACTTCTTTTTCCTCTCCTCCTTCTATATCCTCCTTAGAATCACCATTTCTCCAAAAATTACGTGTCTGGCATCCTTTAAACTGAGATTTACAAGCACAAAGATCAGTGAGATGTTGACTGATGAAGGGCCAAACAGAGAATGATAATTGGCGCCAATTTCGGGACGTCCTTGACACTGCGCATGCGCAGTGGGGGCATAGTATGGAGGTCCTATAGGACATGATTTCTTTTTGTTTTGGATGCAAATTTTGGGGATTGGGGGGCAAAATTTGTGTTTGGCCCTGGTTTTGTTAGAGTTAGCACCAGCTAAGTCTGGGTCATTGGTACAGTATAAAAATATACATATTTTACAGAAAGTGACTGGCATAATGAATAGTTTCGAATGATATAGTTCTGGAAATTGTCCATCATCTAACCATTAACTCTTAATGGCCTAATTCTGACATTCGTAACTTTTTAATGCAAAGGAACGGGTGCTCCAACATGCATTGTTTGGGTAAACTCAAAAACTTGTTTACGAAGTACCTTGTCAATTGTTTCTAGGCAAGTCTTGGCTGCCTCTGTTGGCAGCCAAGACTTGACTAGAAACAATTGCAAAGCCACAGGAGGTAAACTTTCAACGTATAGCGAAAATGTATAAAAATCTCCAGGCCATTAAGCATTTCAGCTTCACAAATCATTTATATACAGTGGAGCTCACTTGACTGGATAACTCTTAACTGAATAACCCTGTTAATTAAATATAATTTCCCAACACAAAACCATTTACCATACCTCCAATACAAATTTGACCTGTTAATTTAATATAGGTTATAGAGTAAACTCCTGTTAATTGAATAAAAAATCTTGTAATCTGTTGAGAAATCACCCTCACTCTCCCGAATTTTCCTTTGTTTATAGACCTATTTGGTCTCAGTACATCCCATACGGGCATTTAATGTATTATATCTTGTTTGACAGAGCTCATGGAGCCCTGTCAAACAAGATATAATAGAATAAATTCTAAGTTTATCTCAAGAACATAGGAAAGTGACACAATCCTTGTTAACTGAATACTCCTGTTAATTGAATAATTTTCATTGGCAAAGTGGCTATTCAATTAACAGGGTTCCAGTGTACTACTCAAAGTTTACTAAGCACTAGATATTTACACATCATTGTGAAATTTGCATGTGACATATTTGTGATATTTTTGGTGGATATGATTGAGGAATGTATTGAGATGGTCCCAGAGTTTACAGTAGCTCTCTTGACAGGCAGACTTTTCGTGGCAGCCATGGAAAGCATGTACCCCTTGATTTTCATGATGTTTTCTTGTACTGTCTACATGCACATGACATGTGTAGGTTATTCAATCTTCATTTCAACACAAACCCTTGTGCTTTAATGATTGAATATGGCAAATGCAAATGTAAAAAGACATTTGTCTGAAGCAGAAATGTGGCGGCCTGTAGGGATGGTGAAGCAAGTGGCTACCCATCGTCAGGTTGGTAAAGCCCTTGGTGTGCACCATACAGTGATCATCAGAGCCTGGGCAAGATTTCAGCAGTATGGCACACCAGTAAGACGGCATGGTGGTGGCAGAGACAGGGCAACACCTGCAGCCGAAGACTGTTTTTTTCAGGCCCGTAGGAACCGCTTTGTCACAGCAACCCAGCTTCGCAGTGACCTTCAGAATGCATCCGGGGTAAATGTTTTGACACAGACTATCCGGGCAAGGTTGTACGAATGTGGTCTACGATTGAGAAGACCACATGTATTCGCATTCTGCTGTCCCAGAACCACTGCCAGGCATGATATGACTGGGCCATGGATCACGCTGGATGGACCAGAGAAGATTGGTGACCTGTCCTTTTTACAGATGAGTCAAGGTACTGCATAGACCACACAAATAGGCATTCTAGGGTACGGAGAATTATTTATTCATTTATTAGGGTTTAAGGTCATATATATTTCTGCACTGTGGCTAATCATGACCATGATGATAGTTTTACGGGTGGAGGAAGCCGGAGTACCCGGAGAGAACCACCGTGCAATGGCGAGCAACTGTCACCTCCCCAACATACTAACTCCACACCAGCAGGGTTAGCATTGGTTGAAGAAAAGTGCACCATCGATGTGCAGTACGCCTTAGTCCATAACATCACCGTGCCCCCAGATGGGCAATGGAGGTGAAGTGTCTTGCCCAAGGGCACAACGTGGTTGCTGCAGGTGGGATTCGAACCGAGGACCTCTCGGCTTGCAGCCTGCACCTCTACCTACTGAGCCACTGCGCCCTCCAGGGTATGGAGAAGACCAGGAGCGCGATTCCATGCAGCCAACATTGCTGAGCATGACCGCTATGGTGGAGGGTCTGGGGCAGCATCAGCAGGGATAGACGTACAGAGCTCTGTGTCCTTGAATGTGGTACACTGACAGCACAGTGGTATATTGATGAGATCCTGGATGTCCACGTCAGATTGTATGCAGGTGCAGTGGGTGATAGATTCATTCTGATGTACGATAATGCCCATCCTCATGTTGCCCATGCTGTCGGGAGTACCGACAGAGGGAGAAGATTGAGCATATGGACTGGCTAGCTAGATCCCCTGACCTCAATCCAATCAAACATGTCTGGAATGAGTTGCAGCTTGCAATTTCAGCTCGTCCAGTCCAGCCAAGAAGTGTCCAGGAGCTTGGTGCCATGCTGGTCCAAGAATGGAACAACATCCCACAAGGAACCTGAATGGGAGCGTGAGAAGGTGTTGTTAAGCTGTAATTAACAGTAATGGGTCTGATACTCAATACTGAACCCATCCCAGTTCGCTCTGTCAACTTTTTGGCAAACTGAAAGATTTTATCTTTTACCAATAATATCCATTTTCCATGGTTATCATGTTCAAAAGCTAAAAAATAATGTCAAACACAAATAAAATCTTAATTTCTGTACTTAAATCATTAAAGATATAATTAAATAAAAATTATATACACTTTTCGTTGCAATATTTCAACTAAAACGTAAAGCAGGTAGTTGGATATACTTGTTGCTTAGCAAACTTTGAGTAGTGTATATTTAGAAGTTAATTATTCACCAGCTACATATTTTTAAAGAATTTTCATAAAATCCTGGTTGCTGTGAAGCAGCCATGACTGGATTTGATAAAAAAAAAAAGAAGAAAAATTCAACCAAAGAAATCTTCTGTTAAACACTTGATTCAATTTATAGAGAAATACTTTTGTTAAATTGTCCGAATTATTATAAATCTGATGACAAAGGAAGTGCTCTATTGGACAGGAATATCTGCCGGTGGCATGTGAATAGCTAAGAAAGTGAAAATATTTGTTGGCAGCTTTCAAACTGCAGACATCATTAATCTGGTGTAGAATGTGTGTTAAATGAGTTGGTATAAATGTCATTTAATGATAACGTTGCTCCAACCATGAGGCTTGTCCTCGACCCCACAGGTTCGTAAGAGATTTGGTCCTGATGAACTCCACCACTTGTTCCTCTTTTATTCTTTGCATCTGCTATGGAAAAATGCAGGGCTGTTCTAAACCAGCAAAGTTTGTGTTGGTGCAACCCAATTTGGGGCTGTTGGTTGTTTGTTTTTTTTGCCCTAAGAGCCACCATAAACTAGATTGAAACAGACTATATTTACTGATGAAGGCCTCCCAATCAGCAAAGATTCCACTCAGTGCCAGACTATTTTATATATATATATATGAAGAACTCACAAGCCAGAGGTAAACTATACTTCCCCACAGCAGCGTTTATACACTTAAAACTACATGTAGTGGCAGACTATACTCGTCTGAAGTAACTACACCACAAGACAAATCTTTTCCCACATCCTTTCCTCCTCTATCTCGCTCGGTTAGACACTTTTCACTGTTTTCATTAACCCTTTACCCAACATAACGGCAAAACCAACAGGGTTACCTGTAAAAATCACCATTCAATTTTCATTATTTTTTTCAGTTTTTGTCTCAAAAAACATATCTTTTGGCCCCCTCATTGGAACGAGCTCAAATGTGATTGCAGTAGTTCTAATCATCTCTTAGCATACAATCTACACATGCCAGTTTTGCTGAGTGTACTAAACAGGTACTCAAGTGGATAAAAAAATAGTGACTATGCTAGGTGTTCATGAAATCTTTTCTTTTTCATTTCAATGATTGAAGCAGAATGATTCTATGCAAGTGTGAGATGAAATCTAATCTATTTTGCAAGGATTTTGCAGTTTCCACCAATGAAAACAAAGACACATTAAAGTAGAAGAGATATGAACAATGCTGGAAAGATTAGTCAACTAGTCATTGTCAGTGCTGAAATAACCCAATGTGGACTCTGGATTTCCACCTTGACTAGTCGGAACATGTAGTATTTCCTATAAAACATTACAACGTAACAAAATTCTGATGCAAGGTCTACTGAGGCATACTTTGGAATCAAATAGATGTGAAAGTTAACTGTGTTGCATCAGCTCCTTTGAATTCGCTGACAGTGGTCACACTGCACATCCCTTAATACTGCTAACAGGGTAGTTATTTTACTTGTTTCCATACAATAAAATTTCTGTTATAGAAAGAATCCCATGCCATTTATAATTATTATGTATATAATCGATGAAAAAACAAGTTGATGATTACACCAGCCTTTGTTACTTACATACTTTAATAATGGGTTCTAGTAAATCAGACCAAAACTTTCGATGTGTGGGAGCACTTCGAACTTACTGAAGACAAGCATTGACAAGCAAAATATAATCCAAATATACCCATCATGCCTATGTATGTCACTCAGGAACCGGCATCAGTAAAATGCGCAAGTGGATAAAAATATTCAACTGCCGAAAGATTGCTATGTAAATCCTGATGACAGCAAGTGGGAGGGGGGGGGGGGTGTGGGGGGGGGGGGATGGGGGAGTTTGGGAGTGACTAATCGATTTCAACTAATCGACTCCAGAATCCCAGTCATTTCAACATTAATATGAATACTGCCAGTGGTTGCTCAGAAAACAAAAATGCTGAAAGCACAATGAAAACCTCACTCAATGAAGAGAGATTTACCTATTTCTAACTGGCACATGTTCAATTATGCACCGATGGACCAGATATGGACAATGACCCTTTACCAAGCACAAAAAACAGATGACACGTGCAAACAAAATTCTTGAACTGAATTTTTTTCACTCTTTGCGTCATAAACACAGCTTATGGCCTCTCACTGGAATGAGCTCAATGAGCATGATCCAATAAGGAGTCATAAGCTATGTTTCTGAGACAAAAAATAATAAAAACTGAATGGTTATTTTTGTGAATAGTGATAGCCAGTTTTGGCCATTAGATTGGATAAAGGGTTACGTTGAGGTAATTTTCAGTGCAGAATTTTTTTCTCAGGAACATGGTCTAGAGTAACAGGCTATATTAAGAGATGGACACTTATGAAACTTGCAGTTTGGTTTGGGGTTTCACCTTTTCCTACATTCCAATTGCTGCCCCCCATGGCAGGTGTATAAATCACACTTTTTTCCTTAAAAAAAAGAGACATTTTTATACTGTACCAATGACCCAGACTTAGCTGGTGCTAACTCCACAAAAACCAGGGCCAAACACAAATTTTGCCCCCCAATCCCCAAAATTTGCATCCAAAACAAAAAGAAATCATGTCCTAAAGGACCTCCATAGTACAACTCTACTGCGCATGCGCAGTGACGCAGTCGTCCCGAAATTGGCGCCAAATATCATTCTCTGTTTGGCCCTTCATCAGTCAACATCTCACTGATCTTTGTGCTTGTAAATCTCAGTTTAAAGGATGCCAGACACGTAATTCTTGGAGAAAATGTGATTCTAAGGAGGATAGAAGGAGGAGAGGAAAAAAGAAGTGGCAAAAAATAATCAGGGCTGTACTTAAAATTTTTTGTTGAAATTATGTTAAGTTGCCTATTTTCGAGGCAAACGCCTCTTGTTGTCATTCTTGCTAATTGTTGCACTGCTTATTCAGTGTTTCCTCTCCCCTAACCTTCTAAAGTCCCCCCTTGCAATTCTCCCATGCTTTTGGCATATTTTTAAGAAGTTTCATTTCTAAAAATTCCCTGGGAGAGTTGCTTGGTTACAGAATGCTTTCTGTTATTTTCCCCATAGTTACGTTTTCACCCTTGGGTGTATAACGTTTGTGTTCTGCATCTTCCATCTGATGTTCTGCAGATTCTCCCCTGGGAGTCTCTGTTTTGCATCAGATAGAGTGTAATTGATGACTGATTCCGGGCCAGTTTTTTCAGTGCCTGGAGTCATGTTTTCTTCTGTGTTTACACTGTTTGTTTTCATTGGCAACAGCCTTTTTTGAGGGGGGCTGTTTGCCTTTGAGGTAGTTTATCTCATTATAAGATACATTTATATTATCTGAAAGTGTCTCATTAATTATTTTATATAATTTTAAAATTTTTGACCACACTTTGCCATCGGATCCATCGGGGCTCAACGTTACTTTTCAGCAACTTGGGCTTCTCTGAAAAAATATTTTTTCAAAATTATTTTGTTTTGCAATTGTTTTTTCATTTATTAATGGATCATGTTATTATGTATCTTTGTGTCAGGGGTTTTTGCGAGTAACTAGGACTTATTGTTGTTCTTTCACAATGAAGGGAATTTGTTCAAATTGTAATAGGAAGAAATCTTCCTCTGACTTTCATGATTATTGCATTAATTGTAGTCAGTGTTCTCGCATTAATCCCTGTCCTGTATGTGAACATTGGGATGAGAAACATTGGAAACGTGTGTCACGATATGTTGTTTCTGGAGAAAGAGCGATGCCGGCTCTTTCTCCACAAGGTCACTCTACTCTCTCAGTTTCTATTTCAGAGGAACCAGAACAGGGTGATGTTTCCATGTTATCTTCTTCAAGTGTGCGTCCGTCGTCACAAATAAATACAGAGCTAGCGGCAAAAGTGCTCATGGAGATTAGACAAATGTCGTCCGCTAGCTCGCCCGGTGTAGCGTCCATTCACCGAATGGTTCGGCAGCCGGGTTCGTCCGATGCGGTCCAAGAGGAAATTTTGGGTGATGCGAGCACTATAAAAATAATAGATGCACACCCAGTGACGGCGGATAGTGAACGAGAACGGAGGAAGCCTTTTAGTCCGGTTCCTAGCTCGTCCAGGTCCAGCCGGGCCGCGAGCGAGAGAGGCCCCTCTCTCGTACAACAACATCTGGGACCAGATGTTGTGGTACAAAATGTGTCTTTAGCGGAGCATACGTCCGTCGCTCGGGACGCTCCGTTGTATAAGCAGTCCGCAGAGACTGTTAAGGCTTCCTCTTCTCGTCGGCGCACACGACCGCACCTTGGCTGCGTGACCTCCGATATTTTGCCAGCTTCGCCGATGAAGGATTCTTCGGCGACCAGGTCACACCATCCGGCAGCCAGGGATTCGAGACCGATGGACTCCGGACGTTCGCATAGGAAAAGTATGCGGGAGCCATCTGATGCGGAGCTGCCCTCGGCGAAGCAGCGAAAGACCGCTCCTCCGCAGGTCTCGACGTCGGACATTCTAGTGCAGATAGCACAGCTTATCGCAGCATCCCAGCAGCCGACAGAAACGGTGTCGGATCGAGAATTATCCGACGGCGCTGGGTCGGTACGCTCCGCCGAAGCATCGGGGGCGGACGACCGGGAACATCGGGAGGTCCGACCGGATGGTGAAAGGGATACGGATGAATTGGAGCTATCCCTTTCGGAACAACACAAAGCTGCCGTGGACTTCATCCGGCACTTTCTTCCTCAAGTTGTTCCGTCGGGCCAGACTGCTGCGCTTCCGGACAGGAGAATTATAGCGTCATTGGACTCTGATTTTTTCGAGCGGTTCAGGGACATCGCTCCTGAGTTTCCGTCGCAGTCCAATAATGTTGCAAGAACATTTGAATTATTGAACGACGCTATTTTTAAACTTGCTTCCAGGACGGGGAAAGCAGGCTTCTTGTCCGCAAATACTCTCAACCTGCCTTTCATTAATGCAAGGAATAAATTCGACACGGCAGGTCAGGGTATACCGAGAGTTCCTCTGCGTATGGACGACGAGGCGGAAGACTTAGAGCTATCATTACCGTCGTCAGCTTCTATTCCAACCGCAGTGTTGGAAACAGCTATTGCGTCTAACAGAGCCAATTTAGATGCCTTATCTTACGCAGATCACCTTACTAAGGCGTTATCACTGCGTCTTCAAGGGGAAGAGTTTCAGGATATACAATCCTCCTTAAGACTTCTTTCAAGGGCAGTAGCTTATTCCACGTGTAACTCCGCCCTTTCAGTGGCAAATCTGGAGTTGGTTAGACGTGACGCAGCCCTGTCTACATCCACACTAGTGGATTCTAAGGTGAAGAACTCTCTTAGAGTCGCTTCGGTCTCAGGAGATCTTCTCTTTGACGGCAAGCTTTCCGCTATTTATGATAATATTAAAAAGAAAGCTAGTGATTCTCTGTTGTTTAGATCCGCTCCTAAAAGGTCGGATACAGCAGACACGAATAAGGCGGGCACTTCTGGGTCTTATCCGCCCAAGAGAGGTTCCTATAGAGGTTCCGGTGCGTCCTCTAGCTCTTATTCGAGAGACCGTCAGGATAGTGACTCTCGTTCGGGACGTCCTTCAGGCCGGGACAATCGGTCGGACGCCCCGAGGTCGACGAGGTGAGGTGCGGGTCGTGGAAGACGTGGTTTCTCCTACCGCAGGCCTCGCAGATCCAGGAGGTGATGGTTTAAACCTCTATCGCGTTCCGGTTGGCGGAAGGTTGTCGAGTTTTTCTCAAGAGTGGGCGTCGATTACGGACGACCCGTGGGTGAGAGGAGTGACTTCGGAAGGTCTAAAGATATCCTTCAAACGAAAGCCTCCATTAACTCGAAGTCCAAAGTGGACTCATCTTCCGTCAAACCCTCAGAAAAGAGACGCTCTGCTATCAGAGGTGCAGTCTCTTTTAATGAAGAACGCGGTAGAGGTCGTAGAAAACCAGGAATCGCTGGGATTCTACAGCCATCTGTTTCTGGTTCCGAAACCAGACGGCTCGTTCCGTCCAGTCATAGATTTGAGCTGGATAAACAAGCTGATCGTCGCTCCGAAGTTTTATATGGAGACGATTCGATCGGTCAGAGCGAGTATTCGGGTGAACGATTATGCAACGAGCATAGATCTCAAAGATGCGTACTTTCACGTCATGGTACATCCGACATTCCGAAAGTATCTACGCTTCGCAGTCCTAGGAGTGGTGTATCAGTTCCGGGCCATGTGCTTCGGATTGAATCTAGCACCCTGGGCTTTCACTCGGGTAATGAACTCGGTAATGATCTACTTCCGAGCTCATTCGTCTGCGGTAACGTCGGCCTACCTGGACGACATTCTTCAGAGGTACGGCAACGAGTTAACGCTTCAGAACGATGTTCAGAATCTTCTTCTATTGCTCCGACGTCTCGGTTTCATAGTAAACGAGGAGAAGTCGGATCTGGTGCCGTCCAAGTCATTCACTCATCTGGGAATGAGCTTCGAGACGCACAACAATCTCGTTCGTCTGCCGTTAACCAGAGCGAAATTAGTCAGTTGTTACGCTCGCTATTGTCTGAATACAGACAAAGTCACGGCGAGAGAATTTATGAGACTGATAGGTCTGTGCGGAGCCGCCGCGGATCTCATTCCGATGGGACGGCTACGCACACGGCCTCTTCAAATTTTCCTGACTCAGAATTGGAGTGTGAAAATTCATTCGCTCGATGTAGACGTTCTCTTGTCAGATCAAGTGAAACAAGAGATTCAGACTTGGGCAAACATTCAGTGGTTAACTCAAGGAGTTCCGCTGCAGTTGCCGGATCCGAGTTTTACCATTATGACGGATGCCAGTCAAACAGGTTGGGGTGCATCATTAATCCCAACGGATTCGAGATGCCAGGGTCTTTGGGATCCGCTATTCCTGTGCAAGCACATAAACATCAAGGAAATGATGTCAATTTGGCTTGCGTTACGTCACTGGATGGACATTATTCACGATGCTCATGTCCAAATCCTATCCGACAATACGACAGTAGTGGCGTATATACGGAATCAGGGAGGCACTCATTCAGTTCCGTTGTTCAATCTAACGGAAAGAATCCTTCTGTTTGCGTTGGAACATCACGTTCTTCTTTCGGTCCGTCACATACCGGGTCGTCTGAATGTGCTAGCAGACTCCCTTTCACGAAAGGGTCGCTTGTTGCCGTCGGAGTGGACTCTCAACAAACAAGTATTCAATCAGATTTGCTACCAATGGGAACGGCCAATGATAGACTTTTTTGCGACACATCTCAACAATCAGTTGCAAACGTATGTGTCCCCGTGTCCGGATCCAAGAGCATTTGCAGTAGACGCTCTATCGATCCCTTGGGACGGAATGATAGGATATGCGTATCCTCCAGCACCGTTAATTCAACAAGTATTGCTAAAGATAAAACAATCTCAATGCAAGATTCTGTTGGTAGCATCTCTGTCGCCACAGAGACCGTGGATAAATCTACTCAGGTGTCTGTTGTGGGACCTACCGCGGAAGCTCCCTCCACGAGAGGATCTTCTTTGGCAGGGGAAATCGCGCCAACTACATCACAACCCGCAAGGTCTCAACCTTCACGTTTTTCCGTTGTGCGGTCCTTCTTGCATGGCAAGCACTTTACAGGACGAGCAGTGGACGCGATTTCTAACTGTAGGAGGACCTCCTCTTCGCTAAACTATGCGGCTAAGTGGAAGGTTTTCCGTCGTTGGTGTAGGGATCATTCTGTTGATATATTTGATCCCTCTATACCAGACATTGCTAACTTTCTAGTATACTTGTTTGACGAAATCAAACTGCAACCTGTTACTATAAAGGGTTATAGATCTATGTTATCTGATACCTATGCACATCATGATAGTTTACAAATTGGATCTAATGTCTCTTTATCGAAATTGGTTAGAAACTTTTCGATAAATAGACCCAGAACTCTTAGATTAATTCCTAAGTGGAATTTAGCTTGGGTTCTCCTTAAATTGAAGGAAAAGCCATTTGAACCTCTTGGGACAGTAGATTTCAAATTCTTATCTTATAAGACAGCTTTTCTCTTAGCTTTCTCTTCTGCCAGAAGAGTCAGTGAGCTTCATGCACTATCGGTGGATGATTCTCATTATCGTAGTGTTGGGAACACTATCACCTTCACTACTAATGTCGGTTTTTTAGCTAAGAATCAGGCTCCTAATAAATATCCGGAACCTATTGTTATTAAGGCTCTTCCGTCTTCAGATGGGCGTAGGCCTTTACTCTGTCCTGTTAGAGCACTACGTATCTATAAACAGAGATCTCAGTTCATCAGAAAGGGACGGAAACGTTTCTTTCTGTCTTTGATGCCTAATAGAAAGGACATTTCAGTCCATTCTATCGCTAGATGGATTCAGTTAACTATCCGTACTGCGTATGAAGATTTATCTTCTTCTCAGCAGTCTGTGCTTAAGATTTCTGCTCATGAAGTAAGAGCTCTTTCTACTTCCTGGGCTTATGCTAATAGTGTTGCTATTACAGATTTAATGAAGGCTGCTTATTGGTCTCAGCCATCTACATTTACTAATTTTTATCTCAGAAATATTGAGTCCATTTCTGGAGACCTGCATTGTTTAGGTCCGTTATCTGTTGCTCAGAATGTCGTCCACTAAACAGTTGCAACTATAGTTATGCAGGCTTTCTGTTCCGGCAGTGACTCCGTCCGACTGCCCTCTTCGCTCTGGGCTATTTGACCCAGGGCAAGGGGAAGGGGGGGGGGGGGGGGGGGGGGCGGGTGTTCCCTTAGGTCACCTGCTTTATAGTGAAAAGCAAGGGAATGTCTCCTCCAAGACAGTATTTCTGAGTCGCTTCCGGGATGGTTTTAAAGTGTAATATTAATGTTTAATTTCATTCATGTCTTATTTTTAAAGTGTAGCTCGGTGTGAAGCATTTGTATATGTCAAGTGTCAAACGGGCTTTAATATACAATACTCGGACACTTTTAAATGATTATAAAGAGTCTCAATTCTCTGGACTACTTTATTTATTGGCTTGCTTTAAAAATAATTAGTATAAGGGTTATACTGGATGTTAATAGAGAACATGAATGTTATTGTGCTCAATTATTAAGGGTAGTGTATCTTTCTAATTTAAATATTAAATAAGAAAGATACATGTAAAGCCTAATACTCCTTTTCTCCTTAAGGGGTTACCTCTTTATTTTATAATTGAGCTTATTGGATTTTCCTCTATGTCCTAGGCCCTCCAGCCTGTTTACTATTCAGCTAAGTCTGGGTCATTGGTACAGTATAAAAATGTTAAAAAATTTATAGTAATTTATATATTTTTTATACTTACCAATGACCCAGACGGGGATGGCCCTCCCTGAGTTGGGAACTCTTGCCTCCCCGCTGAGTACATAGCGCTGACCAGGCACTGCCAGTAAGAATGATATTTGGCGCCAATTTCGGGACGACTGCGTCACTGCGCATGCGCAGTAGAGTCGTACTATGGAGGTCCTTTAGGACATGATTTCTTTTTGTTTTGGATGCAAATTTTGGGGATTGGGGGGCAAAATTTGTGTTTGGCCCTGGTTTTTGTGGAGTTAGCACCAGCTAAGTCTGGGTCATTGGTAAGTATAAAAAATATATAAATTACTATAAATTTTTTAACATTTTGACAATGTTCTGAACAATTTAGTTTGTGAACTACATCAGCCACTGACAATCTAGTTGGATTTGGGGGATTAATAATCAAATAAAATTTATGTACTTGCTAAGTCAAGTTCACTTTTTGATAAAGAATTTTTCTTGTAAACTTGTAAACATATCCAGTGTTATTGTATTATTTTGATTCAACATGACAAGATATGGACAGCTCATATATGATAGAGATTATACTAAAGTGCCATCACCGTGCCATTGAAAACAATATCCCATAATTTGTTACTTCTGATTTCAGTTACAACTGTTCATGAATATTAAAACTCTGTGTGAGCAATACACTTTCAAGACATTTCTGTCTTGAGGCTATTTGGCTTGGGATGTTTCCTTCCCCCATTTGCACCCCTCCCCCTCCAAACATGGCCAAATCAGGGCAACAATTCCACTCTGGAATGGGATGGTACAGTCCAAAGATTCCTGGCCCTGAGATGTTTCAGTCTGGATATGTTTCAGCCTGCATTTCCTTCTCCATTGTTTAGATCCACTTCTTATGAGCTGTTGTGTATTAAAGTTAATAGATTTGCCAATGGAATCGTTTGTTTCCATTTGTTATTTATGCTTGTGCTATATTATTTATTTATTTATTGCTGTTTAAGATCACATATTTCTGCACAATGGCTTATTGTGACAATGCTTGTGCTAATGATTTGATAGTCCCATGTTCAAATCTTTTGATACTGGTTCTAAAAAGAACTCCCATATTTCTTTTACAGTTTCAGTGCAAACCTGATGGTATTAGAGGGTTAACCCTTTATCCAATGAATCAGCCACATCTGCCTGTGTAATATGCAAATTCAGCAGCTGAAAAAATAATATTTTAAAAAAGATTTCAACAAAACCATATCATGTGACCCCTCTTGGGAACGAGCTCGAACCAGTGAGGGGTCACATGATATGCTTTTGTCGATATTTTTTTTAAAAATTTAAAAAAGGATTTTTTAAAATAATAAATTTTGATATCGTATACATTGGGTAAAGGGTTAAGATGTCAATTTTACATTACTGTGAAATCATTAGTCATTACTGAAATAATATCTCTCACAAATAGTTGAAGTTATGAAAAAAGTTCAGTCTGAGATCACCAGTTGATGTTTTCTTCTTAAATGGTTCCAAAACTGACAGCAATGTTGGTACCCATATGCATGTCTCCACTGCCTCGCAATGAACAGTTCAGAAATATTCATAAGTTCAAAGTACATGATGATAGTGTTTTGTGTTGAAAAAACATTAAACAACCAGGATCTAGATTTCTTATTTTTGCTTATGAAAGAATAACAATAATAATTTAAAAGCTTGAAATCCACACACACACACATGGTGCTCTAAGCTGTACAAAATTGCAGAATGCTTTACCGGGTATAAAAAAAAATGCAAGGCTCAAGCGATCCTAAAATGCTCACCTGGATCACGTTGTCTACAAGAAATAAGGGTATTAGTACTGAAGGATCAGAAAGTTGAATGCAAAAGGAAGTGTCACCTTGTACAAGTGTGCATACAGCAATGGCTGTTACCAAAACAGCTCTGAAAAATTATGCCTGTTTTTCAACCCTCCCCACCCCCCACTCCCAGCACATACCCTACATTATATTAGGCTTGAGATTATGTTAAATGAAAAGGATAATGTTCAATGTTTATGAAAGAATTATGAAATAAGACAAGAATTGTGATATTTGAGGTTATGTTAATTTCTGTTCCCTACATGCTATGTTTTCAATAAGAATAATTTGAGGTGTAGACTGTACTTAAGAACTGAGGCCTGGGTTAATGTGGCCCTTACAGTTAATGTCTGTCAGTCAAAGTTACCAAGTTACAGTAAAAGTATTCCCAAACGAGTCATCCTACGAAGATACAATGAAATCCCTTCATAAATATAACTTGTAGACTTTGCTAAAGGAATCTAGGTCACATGATGGTCCGGCGGTCACAGCTGACCAATCATGACCAAAGTAGGACAGTCTCATCTTGATATCATACCAAGTTACAATGAAATCCCTTCATAAAAACAACCTGCAGACACTGCTAAAGGAATCTAGATCACATGACCAGACGGCGGTAATGGCTGACCGATTGTGACCAAAATAGGACAGTCTCATCTAGACATTATACCAAGTTATCTTTCCAAGGTACAAGGAAATAGTTTCATAAATATGAACTGTAGACTATGCTAAACAAATCTACATCACGTGGCTGTGTGACCATCATGATTGAACGATCATGGCCAAAATAAGACGTTCTCATCTAGACATTATACAGGGTCATCCTACCAATTTACAATGAAATCCCTTCATAAATCAAGCTGCAGGCTGTGCTAAAGGTTTTCAGGTTTAGGGTTTTCGTAGCTGTCATGGTTGACCGAACATGACCAAAATGGTATGTTCTCATCTAGACATTATACAGAGTCATCCTACCAAGTTACAATGAAATCCCTTCATAAATACGGCCAGTAGGCTGTGCTAAAGATTTTCAGGTTTCGAGCTCATGTAGCATTCATGGTTGACCGATCGCGACCAAAAGGGGACGTTCTCATCTAGATATGACCTCGAACCTGCATATGAAATTCGTGATGATCAGACAAGAACTATGGGGTGTAGCCTAAAGAAAATGTGAACAGACTGACAGACTTCTGTACACGTGATGGCAATAGCTTATCTTGACTTTGTCAAGTTAAGCTAAAAATGATAAAAGGGTTTATCTCTGAAAAAAACATTTAGGTTGGTTGTAATATGAACCTGAAATTTGATGAAATATTCCTGGAAACCACCAGCTGTGAGAAGAAATGGAGTGAAATGACCATCAGGACATCACTGAGAAAAATTATTTTACAAATCTGAGTCTTCTGGGTCGCGTGTCCTTACAAACACACACAGAGATGCAATCACTAATGACAACAGAACATTTGATTGAAATAAAATTTGTTTTCTTACCAAATATCAAAAGATTCTGTCTGATGGATCAAAAGAAGAACATCCTTGAGGAATATTCCTCAAACTGCGTTAAGTTAAACATTCAGCTAATAAAAATATATAGAAACCCATGGACGTGATTTGAACATA
Organism: Pictodentalium vernedei; assembly: GCA_031216915.1. Taxonomy (NCBI): domain Eukaryota; kingdom Metazoa; phylum Mollusca; class Scaphopoda; order Dentaliida; family Dentaliidae; genus Pictodentalium; species Pictodentalium vernedei. Next base: position 229,948,982 of record CM062297.1, on the reverse strand, counting down.
CTTGAATCTGCCCTCACAAGTATAGTGTAAACAAATATAAAAAGTTTCTGTCAGATGGATCTAAAGAACATTTTTAAAGCCTTTTTTCATATGCACTGAATTAAAATTTGGGTTTGCATAAGGAGGCCAAATATTAACCAATGGACTTAATTTGAATCAGCCCCCCTATGAGGAAGCTGTATACCAACTATCAGAAGTTTCTGATTGGTGGATCAGAAGAATATAAAAAAGAAGAATATTCCTCATATTGCCCTCACAGTTCAGGCTCACAGAGAAAGCCCAAATATGAACCCATGGACTTAATTTGAACAGACTGGAATCTGACCTCCTAAGGATGCTGTATGTATGAAAAGATTCTGACCAGTGGATGTGAGGAAGAATATTTTTAAAGAATATTTCTCATATTTCTCCAAGTTGAAATTTGGGCTCCCATAGGGAACCTAAATATGAACCCATACAATTCCTTTGAACAAACTTAAGCTGACCACTATAAAGAAGGATGCTGTATTCATGTACCGAATATCATGAAATATACAAAGATTCTGACTGGTGGATCAGAAGAAGACTTTTTAAGAATTTTCCTCAAATCACAGTTCAAATTTGGGTTTCCACAAGTAGCCCTAATATCTCTAGGCTATATCGGGTTTACTACAAACCTGATGAGCAGATCTGATGTATGGATCTTCAATTTCTATCTCTTTAACAAACTCATCTAGATATTTGGAAAATATGGACTCATAGCTATGTCCTGTGGAGTCACATTCTATCTGAATCTGTTCATGAGTTTTTCCAGCTAAAATGTTCACACAAATAATATCAGAAAATAAAATATTGATAATTTTCCAACTTTATAACATTTAACAGAGAAGCAAGTTCAAGATGTACGGCTATCATGTTACTATGACATCCACACTGAAGAATTTGTGAGAACACTAATGTAAGGATATTCAGTGGTTTGAATGGTTTAAATAGAACTATTTTGTTTAGCCTGTGTGAGATCATCTTAACCATTTGAACCCTGATGATATCTTCCATGCCAGTTGAGTATCATCACTTGAAAAGTCTATATTCGCTGCTTGGGGAAGACCAATCAATGTTTTAAATGTACAGCCTTGGGGCTGCACGCTGAAAATCTTCATTGGTCTACAACACAAATTCACTGAGAAACTATCCACTTTTATGAATGCAGGTTGCATCATGATCCTGGAAGGGAAAAGCAGCCTTTCAGATTCAAAGGGTTGAACAGCTTTCAGAAAATAAAAAAAACACCAAGTTCTAACAATGACCAAATTTAGATTACACTTTTTTAAGTGGATTGTTAACACTTTTATAGAAGGAGTACAGGAACTTTGCTTCCCATAAAACAATGTAACAGAAAAAAGATTTAAAATTGTGAGTGGTGCACCACATTTCCACAATAAACCCATATTAGTTTATAACAAAATTCAACAATGTGGCATGAATCATAAGTGAAGTTAACAGAATTTGTTTAGGAACAAAGTCGCTCATTGAAGGACAGATCACCCATCTGTCCACAAGTGTAGTTACATGTACATGGCCTGATAAAACTCTGGGACCAACAAAAGAATTTCTGTCAATGGATCACCAAGTTCTTGTCAGTGAAGGGAAAAGACCATCAACTGCATTTAACAATTTTGTTTTTTCACTTTTTTTCCTGATAAATCATCTGTATTTTAGTGAACATTCTCCCAGAGAGTAAGGAATACCAAATGACAATTACTTTTGGATGTTAAGGTCATTAATTTAAACTTATTCATTTTACAATAATTAACAATAATAGTTCAACAACTTATATGAATGCCTCTCCTTGGCTCTGTGAGAGAGTGTACTACCACATCTCACTGCTCCACAAGGAAATGACCAAATGGTTTTAAGCCATACTGTTACTGATTTAGATAAACAGAGCAATATATTCACTAGGTGGACAGAAGGTGTATATCTCTTTCAAGTGATACAGCACATGTACATTCTCAATAGTTGAACACTTCTTAACTCTTGACCCTTTACCAAACACGAAAGCCAGATGACACTTGCAAACAAGATTCCTGAATAAGTAATTTGTTTCATTTTTTGCATCAAAAACATAGCTTTGACCCCTCACTGGAATGAACTCGATGAGCTCATTCCAGTGTGGGGTCATAAGCTATGGTTTTGAAGCAAAGATGAAAAAAATAATGAAAAATAAATGATATTTTTTGTGATTAGCGCTAGTTTTGGCAATTATGTTTGGTAAGGGGTTTAGGGCCTATGTCCAATTTAGCTCATTTGTGTATCCTCAAAACAGATGTCTTAACATGCAATCATAAGGATGTCCTCCAAATAACAGTCAACTGACCCATGCAGTGATTTCTAGTCAAGTCTTGGCTGCTTATAAAGACTGATAGATCATGGACTTGTTGAGCTTCAGGAAAATTTAACTGGTTGGGTGCTGAATCATTTTTCATGAGTATTTTTTTTTTCAAACACAGCATGCTATAACATAGGGGGAGCCTTAGATTGGCAATTCTTTGTTCATAAATGTTTTGTTATAATTGTTGGTGGTACTCTCCAATAATTTGTAACAAACCACTTTTATATAAACATTTTTCTTCTACTGCTGAGCAAACAACAAGCTAATATATACACATTGCAAATCCACTAAAGTGGCTTTCATAACTTTTCAATAGAGCCATGATAATGGCTTCTAGCACTCCACCAATTAGGAATCAACTCGAGAGCATGATTAATTTTGGTAGCTAGAATTTATCCGGCAATACAGTAAAACCTGTCTTGAGAGACCACCCTTTTTGTCAGGCAAAAGTGGTCTCTCAACAAAACAGGTGGTCTCTCATGACAGGTCCATTACAGAGTAAAACAACCAAATGGTACAAGGACATAGTGGTCTCCCAAAACAGGTGGTCTGTCATGATAGTGGTCTCTCCGGCCTTAAAATCAGTCCCGATTCAGGAGAATCGGTTTGGATTCTTGTGATTTCCTGCAGAGAGAATCCATTTTCATGTGTTTTTTTAAAATAATTTAGAATATGAGAATAGTCTTATACCTATGTGACTGTACCCAGTACATTTACAACAAGCCTGAATATATGCAACCTGTCATTTGCAAAATGGGGTCCACAGGCAGTGAATTTGCTGATGCTATCCCATACAGTGGGCCAATTTATCCTCTAGGTACATCTTTCTGTTTTGGATTGATACCTTGATAAATGTTGTGATGCTACCCTGCTGTGCAGGGTTGCATCACCAAATTCATCCTCTGGGAACCTCAGTCTGCAGATGACAGTCTGATTATTTTCAGGCATGATTTACAACAGTTAAAATCGTACCTCATATTTATAGATTTGCTGGAATTTAAACCCTTAATGGCCTAGTTACACTTTTGGTGAGTTTCTTAACATATATCGTCAATGGAGAGCATACAGGATTTTGGTGGTATTGTTGGTGATAGTCACAGTACATTGACAGTAGGCCTGCAACAATTAATCACAATGAGCCCAAACTGCGATACATTGCTTACGATTCAATACATATCGTTGTTCACTGTGTATCGCGATACAATAAATATAAATAATTACAGGTAAAACAAGTTCTTAGATTTTGAAAGCTGGTGCCGTGAAACCCTGTTTTTTTGCATACCAGCATTGATAGTGCTAAGTAGGCCATTAAGACAAGGATTATTTAACCAAAGGTCGGTGAATCCCCTCTAATTTGCTAAATATTTATTTGATTAAACCATTATATCTTGTTTGACAGAGCTCACAGAGCTCTGTCAAACAAGATATAAGGGATTAAATTGTTTGAACATATTTTCTGAAATTCTGAGGGGAAAAACACCAGAAAACAGATCATAAAATCTAAACCTGAAATAAATGAATACCAATGGTCATCACTTTGAGAAGTTACATATTGTTTAAAGAGAGCGTTCAAAGATTTGTAATAAAAGGAAGATACTGGAAATGAATACATGTTGTTCAAAGTATTTGATAGCTGTATTTGCATGGCATAAGGGAGCATGTGTATCATGATACATATTGTTTCGTGCAGATTGAATTGCGATACATATCGTATTATTAGGGAAGCTTATATGTTGCAGCCCTAGTTGACAGTGGTGTCTAGTGAAACGTTGGCTGCCTGTTTAGACAGCCAACACTTCACTAGATACCACAGCTAAGATACAGTGCTACCTTATTATGAAGGAGCAAAAGATAAGAATTTTCCATGCTTTTAAGGACAATTTGCAAATCTATGACGAGAATCAAATGAACATTTTGCAAGAATCAAAGTTGATTCTCATTATTTTATTTATTTGCAAGAATCATTTGCGAGAATGGATTCTGATTCATGCATGAATTTTAAGACCGGTCTCTCAAAATAAGGTTTTACTGTAAATGGTTTTGCTGACACTTATTGGAGGTATCTATACAAACCAAATATGTATGAACAAAATGATGTTTGCTTCTCAATGAAATAATGCAGATCTTAAAATCCTGATTTTGTCAAGGCAGCTGCAACTTTCAGCAGAGCCCAGAGCACTGTTCAAGTGGCAGCACAGTGGTGCAGTGTGCTATGACAAACAGCATGTCAATGGTACACATGCCTACAACCAATGTTAAGCCGGTTTTGGGGTTAATAAGTTGGCGGGTCTGACCGATATTCCCCATGGAGCAGTTGTTTTTCTACAGATACTCCACTGAAGTCCATTCTTCCATAAATCATAATAGTGTTTGACACAATATGACCTTTGCTGTTGAAAGTGTTGCTAAACCCAAATAAAATCACTGATGTCCCTGATGAAGTATGACACAAGTAAAAGTGTAATGAACTAAACATTGTTGAAATCTGATAATTACTGTTCAAGTTGTCAAATAATCATTATTATTTCCATATGAAACAAAATACTGCATTTTGATTGGCTGAGAGGTACGGTGTAACTTGCAATCCACAGAAGTTTTTTTTTTACACCATGGTTAACCATGGTGTAAAAACAAGACTACACAATAGCAGGCTATGTGGCTAAAAAAAATACCCATTTTTAATTATTAACTCATACCTTCTGCTTCTTATGTTAGAACAAAAATAAAAATACAGGAATTTAATATTTATGTGTAATAAAATATTACAGATATGGATGTCTTTGGAACTGGCTCATTGAGCTAGTTCCAATGACATCCATATTTGTCTGGTTTTATGAAGAAACTTACAAAGTACACATTTTCTGTCAGTTTTCTTCCACAATTTAGGTTAAAGTATTAAGAACACCAAAATTCTTGGAAATAAATCTGTTATCCTTGCTTTCTCCAGGATGTATGGAAGTTTACACCGGTCAGGGTGTATGAGTTCCCAACCAGCGTAAATTCCCATACACCCTGGAAAACACATTAATAACTAATAAAATTTCAAATAAATTAAATAAGGCTATCAGTTTTCAACAAATCACAATAGTTATCAAACTTTCCAAGACAATGGTAATATACAGTATAGCTGCTGTGGACTGATCACTTTCCACAGGGGAGCAATATTTCCACAGATGCAATAATATTAGATTCCAAACATTAATTATAGAAATAATCATCATAAATTTGTACGGGGTGTCCCCACTTTGCCAGCAGCTATTGTTATTATAAAAGGACATAGAAGCCACTAGCTATAGGCTCGACCTCAAGCTTCGGGTGTGGTAATCTAACAGAGGTGCAAAATAGAGAGGGCCATTGTAGCCCAGTCTGTGGAAGCCCAGCTCCCCCTGGTGGGGGGGGGAGGGGGTGCTGTATGTGGTATGGTAATTTGAGCAAATTTTAGGAGTACACCATCAGTCTGTGTTCAACTCTCAACACAACTAGCTACCAAAGCTACAGCTGTTATTGTGTTTTGACAGTGTTCAGTCAACACTAATACCAACATGTAAAGTCGCAACTTATTCCGACTCTCACACTCAGGACTGCCTGACCTAAGTTGCTGTCACTTTTAATCCTGACCAACAGGATTACACATCAGACAACCATAGAGACTTCTACCCACCTGAATCCTATTTTGTAACATTACCACTGAAATACAACAGATCTCAGTATTTGTTTGTTTGATAAGGCTGAACAGGCTGAAACCTTGGTTACACTTTGTGGAAGCTAATACTGGACAAATACGAACAGAGGTCCACCTAACTTACCTAACTGTAATACAATCAAATACAGTTGTATCGACTGGAATAAACATTAAAAATCAAACCAAAAATAACAAAAGCAAATTGCTGACTCGAAAAAACTACCTGGGCAGATTAAGGTTTTGAGTATATACATGTGTATTGTAGAAATAATTGGTGTAAACAGTGTGTACGAGTCAAACATTGGTAAATCTTAAACTTGATATTGGTATAAAAAGAATGTTTCAAAATGGCTGCCAGTAAACACACTGGAGTCTATCACTGTCTCGTAGGAAATGGTTGACAGAGTGGTAAGAGACTTCAGGCATGTGTGCATGTGATGTCTGGAAGAGATGTAATTGGTCAATAGAACGAATCAACATCGCAGCTATTGGCTGATGATGGAGGTGTGTCTCCATTAATTGATTGTTTTGTTTCCGTAAGGTAATTGTCAAGCACTGGGTACAGGTTGTAAAAACAAAGGTGCAATTGAGGTGTTTGCACAACCATCTCAAGAGCATAAATTTGTGTTTGAGTCGTAGATTGGATTAAATTAAAAAGGTGTTTGTGGTCTGGGTGGAATTTTTAGGTAAAGCAGTGTGCCACAAAACATTGCTGTAAAATGGCATATAAATTGGTATTAGACATTAGAGGTAAGCGACTCTATGTACACTGCCCCTCTTCATCCACCTCTCCCATTGGGGGTGGGGGGGTTAAAACGGTGTGAAGTATGGTACAGACTCCCGGTTGGTTGTGAGCCCAAAGTGTGGTAGATAGTATGCTTGAGATGCAATGTGTTGGTAACTTGCATCACTTTCGGTGCTCCAGTGTGGTATAAGAACTTTCTTACAGCCTGGTGGGGCTTTAGATCAGAGAAAAACAATCAACGTGTCATTTGCATAGTCAGGTGGGGGTGCAGGCAGACTTAATGGCTTTGTATGCCTTTGAGAAATTTTAACAACTTTAGGCTGTTGTAGGCTATTTGTTATTGTGAAACAATTATTTTTGAGTACCGGTAGCCATGGTTTTCCGGTTTTTTGACTGAAAGGTAGATAAATGTGTTATGCGCTCATTGTACTTGTACAGAACCCTTTATCGCGATGAGACTCATTTTTGGGGACTTATAGCTACGAGTTGCGCTTGCATGTCAAATTTTATACCTCCCCAAAATCGAGTCGAGTCACGATAAAAGATTGTATACAAGCATAATGAGCACAAAACACATATTTATCGGTTGCTTTTCATACTTATTTTTTCTGTGCTATATATACTATTCAAAAAAAAGTAGGGGACATTTGATAAAAGTGAGATATATGAAGAAATATATTTATATTTTCATCAAAAAGACAGTTGAGGCATTGCACTTTGACATCTGGTGAATGATTTCAGCGATAGTTGGGTGTCTGACAAGCACACATTCCATGCACTGAGCTGTAGAAGACATGGATGGTCAGTCAGAGAATTTACAACATTCAGTCCAAGATCTCAATACCTTGTAAATTTTCCTCGGTTCGCAAGACAAGCGTGGATCTGACGTAGCATACTCCTCACCAATATCAGCTTGACTGATGTCATTCCATTTTTCCTGCAGTGCAGTGGCAAGTTCCTGGTCATTGGTGAGGGCTGTTGGCATTGTCATTGGCGCCTGCCATGCATATCCCAGATGTGCTCGATTGGTGAAAGGTCTGGACTTAGTGCTGGCCAAGGCAGTGTAGTGATGTCCTGCGACTGGAGGAACTCTGTAGTGACACAGGCCCTGTGTGCTCTTGCACTGTCATCTTGGAAAATGAATTGATGGCCGAGACATCATGCAAATGGCACCACATGAGCTGCTAACACGTTGTCACAGTAGTACCGCCCTGTGACATGCCCTTGGATGACATGTAATGCTGTTCTGCTTATCATGATTATGCCTCCCCACACCATAACCGATCCACCGCCAAAACGATCATGCTGCCTAACAGTTACGTCATGGTATCGTTCCCCCCGCTACACTCTGTTTCGCCTCTTATGAAAGTCGAGGGTGAACCTTGATTCATCGGAAAACATGACATTGCTCCACGGACGATTGTCCCAGTGCTGTCGTGCTCCACACCAATTACGCCTTGCTGCGATGTGATGTTCAGTGAAACGTGGAATTATTCGAGGTCCTCGAGCATACAAATTCCAACCGTGTAGGCTATTTCAGATAGTCTGACCACTGACTCACACATCTGTCGCTCAGTGCAGCTGCTGTCCAATTTCTGAGGCACGTTGATGGCGGTTACATAATGCTGTTGTTCAGAGGAAACGATCCTAGTCAGCAGTTGTCACCCTTGGACGACATTGCCTGTCTGATTGTAGGATGACCACAACCTGCTAATCACCAATTGAGTAACATTGAGAATTTGAGCCACTGCAGTCTGTCTGTTGCCAGCTTCCAACATGCTAACGGCACATCAACGCTCGTCACGTGTCAGTCTTCGCATACCTCAAAAGTTACGTTTCAACCAGAAACAATTGATGAACGAGTTTATACCAAGAAAAGAACGATGAGACCTCCGAAAAAGCCCGTCCAGTACAAATGAAAATTTCAAAACGTACTCCAGACATTAATGTGGCGCTCGTGCGAAAAACCTACACGAAGTTTTCATGGGCCAGTGACATTCATGATCCATACTAAACTTGGTAACATACTGATGTGTCCAATCATGTGTATCCAATACCATTTTCCAAAAATATCAACGTCAGTTTAGATATCCCCTACTTTTTTTGAATAGTATATATTAGAGCTGAATCTATGAGTAAGTAGCCATATGGAGTTCGACAGTGAAAAGCAATCTGCGTTGATTGTGTCATATAAGTCACTACTGACGCAGATTACTTTTCACTGGTATTACTGTGTTTTTTAAACTTATTTATCTGGTGCATTTTTTGATTCAACACACCATCCTTCAACTACACTGCATGCATTGGGGAAACTTGACCAAACATTACATGGGCGAAACACTGCAAAACTTTGAAAAAGAATTAAAAACCACACAATCTGGACACAATTACATTATTTGGGCACTGTGTTCTAGCATCTCTATTTGAGGCAATTTAAAGGCCTCATCCAATATGCATGCACACAATTTAGAAAAGTTCCTGTTGATTCTCAAGAGAAGTATAAATATTATAGTAAATTTCCTTTCTTATTATACCTACCGAAATCGTTTACAACAGGCTTGCACTACAGTGGAAGAACCTAACTTGGATAAAATACTCTCTATTTTAATCTTTCCCAAGATTTGGGAAAGAAAAGTGGTGTAAAAACACCATGAAAAAATAAGCCAAAACTGGGCAGAGCGCCATCGGCGCACACCCAGTATGGGACGCTCTTCCATAGACAAATCCACGACTTCCATAGCAATGCATCAATTCGTCATTCTTTTGATTCCGAACAACACAGGAGTTATGTGATCAGCGGGGAGGAAGGATTCTTACCCGAATAAGAAGACAGGAGGGCCTCCATGTAAACAATTTTGGTAGGTATAATAAGAAAGGAAATTTACTATAAAAATTATACTTCTTATCAACCTACCTCAATTGTTTACAACAGGCTGAATAGACAAAAGGCTGGAGGGAATCACATAACCAACCCACACATAACTCAATAGCACTGGGACCGTGGACAGAGGAAGATATCCCTAGGCCTATCAAACCATAGCATCACAAACGTTAGAAAAGCCAATGAAAGATGAGGCGTATGGTGAAGTGCGACGCACAGACAGAAAGGGCAGTAACAGCACAAAGCTGGAACTGACCCTGAAAAAAGCTGAAAGCTTGGATAGACAACATCCTGAGCCGACGAAAGAGGGCCCCAAGGTTCTCTGTCGGCTCCTGCAACTGTCGCAGATAAAAGGAGAAAGTAGCATTTCTCCAGAAGGCTGCCAGTATAACATCAGTCATCTGACAACATGACAGAGTTATTAAAAGAGGAAGACAGTCATCCGACAACATGACAGAGTTATTAAAAGAGGAAGACAATGCACGCACCTCGTGGCAGAAAAAACAATTGGTAAGACAATCAACAGTAGCTAGACGAGCAGAAGCTGCACGAATAGCAAGACAAGGCCATCAAGAAATGGATGCAGGAGAGATCTGGCATGTGGGAAAACGCATATTCATCCAGGATAAAGGCATGAACACCCCTCACCCCCAAGCAGAGCAGCGCCCAAGAAAGTGACCATCTTGGAGTAAACTGCAAAGTCCTAGGTCTTTTCAAGGAAAAGAGCTGAACAAGCTTGGAGAGGCAAGGATGAGTGTCAAAACAATGCGGTATCATAAAGGAAAAAATGTCTCCGAAGCATGGACAAGTACCCATTGCTGGAGACCCCCAGAAACAAACATATACCAGAAACTCTGCAAGAGATGTGATCGAAGGAGTGACAGAAGCAACAGAGTGATCGCACACCATCGACGGAAGAACCTTCCACTTAGCCACAGAGGCTAAACCAGTGGAGTGAGTGCCTCCTTGAAGAAAAGCAACTCCACTGCGTGTCTCGAAAAACCACTACGGAGGAGACAGGACCCGATAAAAGACATGTGCGAAGGCACAATGAAGTCGGGTCAACTTGAAAACCTCCCGGGCGACTGTGGCAAAGAAAGTCGCAAGGTAGAGGGAGACATGCCGGAACCGCTGCTAACAGAGAGCGGAGCAGATTGATCCACACCCACCGAAGCGACGGGTGTGATCGAAAGGATTCGACGACTGCAGGTTCATATCTGGGTGAGAACCTGAGACGGAATCGGAACCGGTAGGAAGGTGTAGCCGACAAGACCATCCCAAAGGAGGGCCAGAGCGTCCACGGTGAAAGCCAGAGCATCTGGACACGGGGACACGAAAGTGTCCACCTGATGGTTCCAACTAGTCACAAGAGATCGATGGAACCCGCTATGTGGAGCATCCACCTGGTGGAAATGACCCTGCCCCGACGGGACATGGAGTCGGCTAGGACGTTCAGGTGACCGGGAATGTGACGAACAGCCACACCGGCGTGGACATCCTGAGCGAGCAGTATAAGATCCCAAGCCAATTCGTACATTGGAACAGAGTGCGTGCCGCCCTGGTTCCGAATGTAAGCAACCACCGTCGAATGGTCGGACAACAGAAGGACCTGGCGATTCGACAGGTGAGGGATCCACTGCCTGAAACGCAGAAGAAGAGCAAGAAGCTCCTTCTGGTTGATGTGTAGAGCTGCATGATCCTGGTCCACCATCCCGTGAATGGAAAGACCTAGAGGATCCAACGTCGCACCCCATCCGAGATCGCTGGCATCTGCCATCAGAACGCGATCGGACGCGGGTAAGTCCAACGGAAAACCCTGCGAAAGCCACTGGACATCCGCCCAGAGGAGAAGGTGAGGATAAAGATAGTCTGGAAACTGAAGCACCAGATCCAGAAAATCTACATTCGGCCTCCAACAACTGAGCAGAAAGTGTTGGGGAGGTCTGACACACAGCTGACCTAGAGGAATGAGATCCGTCACCGAACAGCAGAGACCGATTAGCCGGAGAAAACTCCGAGCTGTCGTGGATGTGGACTGGGACAGAGTCGGAGCAAAAGCTGAGAGAATCACAGCCTTGGCCTGGGGAACCGCCACCAAATTGAATTGTGTGCAGAAAGCCATCCCCAGATGATAAAACGACTGAGAAGGGACCAGGTCCGACTTCTTCTTGTTGACTCTGAAACATAGCGACGTGAGCAAGCTCAACAGAGTGGCGACATCCGACTCCAGGAAGGCAGCATTGGAATGCCCCTGGAGGATATCGTCCAGATATGCCGAAGTAGTCACCCTGGACTGTGTGCGATGGAAAGCTATCACATGCAACATCAGTCTGGTGAAGGACCAAGGAACCAGGTTGAGGCCGAAAGGCATGGCCTTGAACTGGTAAACTCGCCGCAGAAATGAATCGGAACATGAAAGTAAGCGTCTCGCAGGTCGAAGCTGGAAGCGAAATCTCCCTGGTGAATTGAACGGAGGACCGACCTGAAAGTCTCCATGCTGAACTTGGGAGCAATGATAGACTGGTTCAGGAAACTCAGATCGAGAACCGGTCGGAGTCGGCCGTCCTTCTTCGGCACCAAGAACAGGCGGGAATAGAAACCCACTGACCTAATGTTCTTGATGACCTCAATCGCCCCCTTTGTCAGGAGATTGTCTATCTCCGTGGACAAAAGTTCCCAACGTAAAATGTCTGAAGGAACTGTGGTTGGAAAAGGCACCCCGGACAGAGTGGAGTGCTGTCGGAAGGATATTCGCAGCCCGGACCAAACAACATCCAACATCCAAGGATCGGATGTGATGGTGGCCCACGGTCTGCGAACTTTGCTATCCTTCCTCCAACCTGGGACGAGTCGAGGTGAGGACCTTCATTGCGAACCCCGACGAGGCTCGCGAGAGGAGAAAACACCTCTACTGAATGAAGAATCCTGGGAGTTCCCTCAAGACTGCCGACGCTTACCCTTACCCCTTAAGTAAGAAGCAGAAGCGGTGGCAGAAAGATCAGCCCCTTTTGCTTCGCAGAGGAAGCAGAGGGTACTTGTTAGGCTTGGAACGGCCCTAGAAGGCTGATCAAGCTGAAGAAACAGCAGCTGATCGTTGGAATGACGTAGGACGTCATCCCGGACCGTCAACACAGAATCATGGAAAAGTTGCGGACCTGTCAAAAAAAGCAGATCGAAGAGCAGCGTACTGCTCCTCAGGAAGGGATCGGCTGTGTCCCGCACAGAGTCCCTTCGAACTAATTCCAGATTAGCCGTGTTACAGGCATGCGTGTGAGTAAGATGCATGAGCGCCTTGGACAGCACACGCAAAGGAGCCTGTACCTCGTCAATCTTATCTGAAGGCAGATAAGCAGCAAAAGCTGAGACGACGTGATCGGAGAGAGAAAGCATACCAAGCATCTCTCTCGATAAGCCCAATGTGGACTCCAGAGTCGTCATCGGAATGATGGCAGACTGGGACTTGGAAAGCCCGAGGGAATTGGAGTCCTGATCCAAAACCGTCAAAGTCTGGAAGACCGACGGATTGGCGGAATCGTAGGAACGATAACTCGCCGGAGGCAAAAAGGTGTCAACCCTGGTGAAGAACAGAGCCTTCATAGCCTTGGAACTTACCTTCCAATCCAGGGAGGTGGCGCCGCACCTGGAAACCACTCGCTGCCTCGCTGGAAGCAACAGGAAGGCTTGTTGACAGAACCTGAGTGAGTAAGGAGAGGGCCTCCCTAAGCTCACTGCCCATACTGGCCGGTTCGACAGGGGAACGAAACGGCAAAGTGGCTTCACCACTGACCCTCTGAACCAGCGAAGGGTCACGATCCTCCAAAAGACCCGACGTGGGACGACGGGCGGCAGCCGAAAACGTCTGAAGCCAGACGTGTATAGGGGTGTGACACACCCCGAGGATCAACATAGCAGGAACTCATGAGAGTCACCGCTGACCTCTGCAGGGCAGAAGGTCCAGGCTGCACAAAAGACGTTCGACCCCCAAAACTGGTCGTGTGGCCAGAATGAGGGACGGAAACGCCACGCAGTTCATAGTGCCCCACTAAGAACAACCAAATCCAATGACAACTGTGGTGCTCGACGGCGCAGAGACCACAGGAGAGGGTCTGGCCGGCAGCCACTTCCAACTTCGCCGAGTTGAAGTCAGGGAAGGCTGAGGCCGATACCCCCTCGTCTACACAACCAGACACCACAGCAGACCACTGCAGGTATAAAACTACTGTGCTCGAATGGCTGAGAGGACACAGTATGGGGTTCAGTCGGCAGCCCCATTCGACTTCGCCGAGTGGAAGTCTGGGAAGGCTGAGGCCGAAACCCCACAACCACACTACAGACATCCCTGCAGACCCTGGCAGGGAGAAGCTGAGGCCGGCTAAAAACGGTGCCCAATGACGTTGGAGATGGAACAGCAGTAGCAGCAGATATGACGGGAGCTGTTGGAACTGGCGGAAAAGCGGAGAGAGCCACCAAGCTCGGCCTCCAAAAAAGGAGTCACAACCCTAGTGACAGCCTCAGATGTCGACTGGAGAGGGCGCATAGTCCCGGAACAAGGCATCTCTATACCAGAAAACCAACAGCTCCCGCAGTATCCACCACGGTAAAACACTGCACATTCCCCATGGAAGGGGAATAACTCTCACCAGACATGGTCGAAGCCACGAAACGAAAGCGGTCCCCACCCCCCGCTGGTGTGGGAGGAGCTGCACATCCCCCACGGAGGAGGAGCAATTCTCATCAGACGTGGTCGAATCGGGCGACCCGAAATGAAAGCGTTCACCACCCCCCGCGGGAGCGGGAGGAGCTGCACATCCCTCACGGAGGGGGTCAAACTCACACCAGACGTGGTCGAGTCGGGGGGCCCCAAAACGACAGTGCCCCCCCCCCTGCAGGTGCGGGAGGAGCTGCACATCCCTCACAGAGGGGGTAAACTCACATCAGACGTGGTCGAGTCGGGAGGCTCCCGAAACGACTGCATTCCACACCACCCGCGTGTGCGGATGAAACGGACACGAGAACGCACCAATGGCGAGGGCAAAAGGAATTGCCCTAAAGGAACCGTACTGGAAAGAACAGAGGTGAGAGCAGTAGAAGAAAAAGGTGAACTCAACAGAAACAGAAAGTAGAAGAACACCCTCAACTACGAGAGAAGGTGGCAGAACCCAGACGGCCGACACCTACTCCAATAAAAAATTTTTATCAACCGAAAAAATTCATTGTCGAATCGCGATGACACGATGTCGCAAAACATTCGCGAAAACGGAATAGTAATTAATAAACAATGAGAATGTGATTGAAAATATAAACGAGAATATATAAAACACAGTCCTGTTATTATACGATCTTCAGATCCATAATTCCAGTCAAAGGAATACCATTATCCACGAGTTGAATTATCACTGTTTCATAATGCATATGGCGGAAACACATCCTGCTCATGCTTCGGATAGAAAAAGAATGACGAATTGATGCATTGCGCACAGGGATGGAAGTCATGGATTTGTACTATGGAAGAGCGTCCCATACTGGGTGTGCGCCGATGGCGCTCGGCCCAGTTTTGGCTTATTTTTTCGTGGTGTTTTTACACCACTTTTCTTTCCCAAATCTTGGGAAAGATTAAAATAGAGAGTATTTTATCCGAGTTAGGTTCTTCCACTGTAGTGCAAGCCTGTTGTAAACAATTGAGGTAGGTTGATAAGAAACTGATGCCCACCCCAGTGGAGGCACCGAGTTCATTTTAACAAACTGGAAAGAGGATACCCCCAAATTATTGTATGTCAAATTTGTTCGGGTTTGGGCTAGTGGTTTTAAAGGAGAAGACCAAGGCGCAAAAGTTAACGGATGACGGATGCCAAGTGATGGCAAAAGCTCACACTGATTTCAGTCAGGTGAGCTGAAAACTGATGTGGAGGTATCCATCAGGAAGCTACATACAAATGAAAGAGTCAATGACACTGTAGCTCAACTTGTCAAGACATGTACATGTATAGTATGTGACACTGCAATGACAAACATCTAGGTAATGACCTGATAACAAAGGTACATATAAAGTATTGTAACGGCCTGTACATAAATACTGACCGTAGCCTGTAACAAATGTATAGGTAAAGTATTGTAAAGGTGGGTGACAGTCAGATGCTAAACTAGAAAAGAAATCTTTGAGTCCCAGAGTGGGTCTGACTGAACCCCAAAATATTTGTTCTCATAGCACAGTGATAACAAAGGCACCCCAAAACACACTCATTCCTGTCCCAAGGTGAAAACAAAGGTACCCAAGAAGTTTCGTGAAGATCAGTTCATAAATACGAGCTGTATAGAAGTTGTGACAAAAAACTGATTGGACCTAATTTCGGAACAAAATTGCCACTGGCAGCCATCTTGAATTTTTGGACCGCACTCAGAAACACTCGTTCTTGTCCCAAGGTGATAACAAAGGTACCCAAGAAGTTTCGTGAAGATCGGTTGATAAATACAGCCTCTAGCCCGAGCCGTATTGACATATGCACTTACAGTGTATCAGTAGCGGAAAATAAATCAAAATTCATCTAATTTGCATAATTTCTGCACGAGCAAAAAACTTGTGCTGTATGTGATGTATTCCATTTTACTAAACATTCATACAAAAATTTATTCAAATCAGAACTTTCATACAGAAGTTCTGTACAAAAGACTGATTGCACTAATTTTGGTACAAAATGGCTGCTGGTGGCCATCGTGAATTTCGGACCACACCCCAAAACACCCGTTCTCAACCCACAGTGATAACAAAGGTACCCAAGAAGTTTCGTAAAGATCGGTTCATAAATACAGCCTCTAGCCTGAGTCGTATAGAAGTTGTGTACAAAAAACTGATTAGACCTAATTTCGGTACAAAATTGCCACTGGCAGCCATCTTGAATTTCGAACCGCACTCAGAAACACGCGTTCTCATCCCAAGGTGACAGCAGAGGTACCCAAGAAGTTTCGTGAAGATCGGTTGATAAATACAGCCTCTAGCCCAAGCCGTATTGACATGTGTACTTACTGTGTGTAAGTAGCACTGAAAAAATCAAAGTTCATCTAATTTGCATAATTTCTGCCTGAGAAAAAAACCCTGTATTATATGTGATGTATCCCATGGTACAAAACATTCATACAAAAAATTATTGAAATCAGAGCTTCCATGTGGAAGTTCTGCGCAAAAATCTGATTGCCCTTAATTTTGAACAAAATGGCTGCCAGTGGCCATCTTGAATTTCGGGCCACACCCAAAAACACTCGTTCTCATTCCACGGTGATACCAAAGGTACCCAAGAAGTTTCGTAAAGATCGGTTCATAAATGTGGCCTCTAGCCCGAGCTGTATTGGTATTTGCATTGACAGTGCTGAAAGTAACACTAAATACATCAAAGTTTGTCTAATTTGCATAATTTACGTACAAGATAAAACCCCGTATTATATGTCATGTATCCCATGGTACTAAACATTCATGCAAAAAATTATTCAAATCAGCGCTTTCATATGGAAGTTCTGTGCAAAAAACAGATTTCTGCATCGTCGGTACAAAATGGCGGCTGGCAGCCATCTTGAATTTTGGAGCGGACCCCAAAACACTCGTTTTCGTCCCACGGTCATAACAAAGGTATCCAAGAAGTTTCATAAAGATCCGTTCATAAATACAGGCTCTAGCCCGAGCCGTATCCAATTGTTGACGTAGGGACAGACGGACGACAGGCCATGACAAAAGCTCAAATTTGGCTTCGCCAAAGTTGAGCTAAAAATGATTTCAATTTTCCTTTCATAACTGAAGAAAGTGTGGAAAGCCTGTTATAACTATCAAATTTCCAAGTTCAAGGGCAGTAACTCTGTAACTGCATAAAAAACTGAGCGAAGGGAGCAAAAATAGAACACCGTCTGTAATTTGCAACAGGAAGGTACATAACCAAAAATCATTATGTATCGCCAACATTAGTCAAGAAAAGTGCTGAAAGTCTATTGTAACTGTCATATTTCTAGGTTCAAGGTCAATAACTCTGTAATAAACCATACAAGTAAAATAAAATTGAAACTTGATCTATAAGTGCTCATCAGAAAGCTACATACAAAAAAATCATTTCAATATTTCCATCCATAGCTGCAAAAAGTGCAGAAAACCTGTTATAACTGTCAATTTCCAAGTTCAAGGGCAATAACTCCAACTGAGTGAAATGGAATTGAAACTTGATCTGAAACTACCCATCAGGAAGCTACATACAACAAGAGGCCCCAGGGGGGCTGAGGGCGCTCACCTGACATGGTAGCCTAAATATCAATCCAGTGAGTTGATTTGAACAAGTTGCATCTGCCCCTCCTAAGAAAAGCTTATACCAAATATCCAAAGATTCTGACCAGTGGATCTAAAACAAGAGGCCCCAGGGGGGCTTAGGCGCTCACCGAATGTTTCATATTGTTAAGACACAAATTTTATCAAAAGCTATTCTTAAGGTTCTACAGAGTAAATCTATACTCTCTGTGGAGCTAAAACATCAACAGGACTGAATGGGACAATGCTGCTGATCAAATATCAAAAGATTCTGCATAATGGTTCTGAAGAAGATTTTTAAAGAATTTTCCTTGAATTGCACAAAGTAAATATTCACACCCCCATAGTGAGCCCCAATACTGATCAAAAGACTCAATTTGAACAAACGTGAATCCAACCCATACCAAGATGCTGCATACCAAATATCTAAAGATTCTGCCCACTGGTTCTGGTGAAGAAGATTGTTAAAGATTTTTTTCTTAAATTGCACTAAGTAAAAATTCACACCCCCATAGTGATCCCCAATATTGAATGGGGGATACAATTTGAACAAACTTGAATCAGACCCATACCAAGATGCTGTATACCAAATATCAAAAGATTCTGCCCATCAGTTCCGGAAAAGAAGATTTTTAAAGAAATTTTCTTAAATTGCACTAAGTAAAAATTCACACCCCCTTAGTGAGCCCCAATATTGATCGAGGGACTCAATTTGAACAAACTTGAATCAGACCCATACCAAGATGCTGTATACCAAATATCAAAAGATCCTGCCCATTGGTTCTGGAGAAGAAGATTTTAAAATTTTTTTTCTTAAATTGCACGAAGTAAAAATTCAGGTCCCTAAAGTGAACCCCAAAATTGATCAAGGGACTCCATTTGAAAAAACTTGAATCAGACCCATACCAAGATGCTGTATACCAAATATCAAAAGATTCTGCCCACTGGTTCTGGAGAAGAAGATTTTTCCTTAAATTGCACTAAGGAAAAATTCATGCCCCTATAGGGAGTCCCAATATTGGTTGAGGGACTCGATTTGAACAAACTTGAATCAGACCCATACCAAGATGCTGCACACCAAGTATCAAAAGATTCTGCCCACTGGTTCTGGAGAAGAAGATTTTTCCTTAAATTGCACTAAGGAAAAATTCATGCCCCTATAGGGAGTCCCAATATTGGTTGAGGGACTCGATTTGAACAAACTTGAATCAGACCCATACCAAGATGCTGCACACCAAGTATCAAAAGATTCTGCCCACTGGTTCTGGAGAAGAAGATTTTTTAATAATTTTTCTATAATTCATACGGTGTTATGCCCCATACAGAGCCCCCAAGGGACGTGGCCATTTCATTTGAACAAACATGAATTGCCATATAGTTTCGTGAAAATCAGACCTTTGGTTTCAGAGGAGAAGTCATTTGAAAAAATGTTCACGACGACGGACGTCAAGTGATAAGTTGAGCTTCCTTCGGTGAGCTAAAAATTCCTCATATTGACTACGTTATAATTCGGGCTCCCACAGGGAGACCAAATATGGACCCCGGGACTTGGCTTTAAGAAACTTGAATCTCACCCGCCTAAGGGTGCTACACACCACATATCAAAACATTCCGACTGCTGGATCTGATGAAGAAGATTTTTTAAGAAAATTCCTCATTTCGAACTAAGTTACAGATCAAGCTCCCACAGTGAGCCCAAATATGGACCTATGGACATGGCTTGAACAAACTTGAATCTCACCCCCCTAAGCATGCTGCATACCCAATATCAAAAGATTCCAACTGCTGGATCTGAAGAAGATTTTTAAAGAAAATTCCTCATTTTGAACTAAGTTATCATTCAGGCTCTCACAGTGAGCCCAAATATGGACCTAGGGACATGGCTTGAACAAACTTGAATCTCACCCCCCTAAGTATGCTGCATACCAAATATCAAAACATTCCGACTGCTGGATCTTGAGAAGAAGATTTTTAAAGAAATTTGCCTGAAATGCACTAAGTTCAAATTGGGCTCCTATACTGAGCCCAAATATGAACTCAGGGGGCCAATTTGAACAAACTTGAATTAGATCCACCCCACAATGTTGCATACCAAATATCAAAAGATTCTGCCTGCTGGATCTGGCGAAGAAGATTTTTTAAGAAATTTGCCTGAAATGCACTAAGTTCGAATTTGGGCTTCTATAGTGAGCCCAGATATGAATCCAGGGGGCGAATTTGAACAAACTTGAATCAGACCCATACCAAGATGCTGCATACCAAGTATCAAAATATTCTGCCTACTGGTTCTGGAGAAGAAGATTTTTTAATAATTTTTCTATAATTCATATGGTGCTATCATAGTTATGCCCCATACAGAGCCCCCAAGGGCTGTGGCCATTTCATTTGAACAAACCTGAATTACCATATAGTAATGAACATCCACATGAAGTTTCGTGAAAATCGGACCAGTGATTTCAGAGGAGAAGTCGTTTGAAAAATGTTCACGGCGACGGGCGATGACAGATGACGACGACGGACGGCAAGTGATAAGTTAAGCTCCCTTCGGTGAGCTAAAAAGATTTTTTAAGAATATCCCTCATATTGAACTAAATAATAATTTGGGCTCCCACAGGGAGCCCAAATATGAAGCCAGGGACTTGTCTTGAACAAACTTGAATCTCACCTCCAGTGGGATGCTGTATACCAGATATCAAAAGATTCTGACTGGTGGATGTGAAGAAGAAATTTTTTTAAGAATATTCCTCATATTGAACTAAGTTATAATTCGGGCTCCCACAGGGAGCCCAAATATCAACCCAGGGATTTGGATTGAACAAACTTGAATCTTACCCCCCTAAGGATGCTGCATACCAAATATCAAAAGCATTCTGACTGCTGGATCTGAAGAAGAAGATTTGTAAAGAAAATTACGCATTTTGAACTAAGTTATCATTCGGCTCCCACAGTGAGCCCAAATATGAACCTAGGGACTTGGCTTGAACAAACTTGAATCTCTCCCTCCAGTGGGATGCTGTGTACCAGATATTAAAAGATTCTGACTGGTGGATGTGAAGAAGAAGATTTTTTAAGAATATTCCTCATATTGAACTAAGTTATAATTCGTCGGGCTCCCACAGTGAGCCCAAATCCGAACCCAGGGACTTGGCTTGAACAAACTTGAATCTCACCCCTCTAAGGATGTGCATGCCAAATATCAAAACATTCCGAATGCTGAATCTGAAGAAGATTTTTAAAGAAAAAATCCTCATATTGACTAAGTTATAATTCGGGCTCCCAAAGGGAGCCCAAATATAAACCCAGGGACTTGGCTTTAACAAACTTGAATCTCACCCCCCTAAGGATGCTGCACACCAAACATCAAAACATTCCAACTGCTGGATCTGAAGAAGAAGATTTTTAAAGAAAATTCCTCATTTTGAACAAAGTTACAATTCAAGCTCCCACAGTGAGTCCAAATATGGAGTCAGGACCTTGGGACATGGCTTGAACAAACTTGAATCTCACCCCCCCTAAAGATGCTGCATACCAAATATCAAAACATTCTGACGGCTGGATCTGAAGAAGAAGATTTTTAAAGAAAATTCCTCATTTTGAACTAAGTCATAATTCGGGCTCCCACAGTGAGCCCAAATAGGAACCCAGGGACTTGGCTTGAACAAACTTGAATACCACCCCCATAAGAATGCTGCATACCAATTATCAAAAGATTCTGATTGGCAGATCTGAAGAAGAAGATTTTTAAAGATTATTCCTCATACTGCACTAATTTAAACATTTGGACTCCCAAAGGGAGCCCAAATATAGACCCAGGGATTTGATTTCAATAAACGTGTGAAACAATCTTCCAAAGATACTATATGTGAAATCTGAAAGCTTTTGGAGCAGTGGTTTGTGAGAAAAGTAGTCTTAAATGTTTTTCCCATTACCCACAGCATTAAAAAATGCTGACTCTGCACTTTTTCAAAGTCCCAAAAAAGTACCCCATGATAAAACTGCTAGCAATTGTTTTGTTACCATTCCATTCTGTTGGTCCCAAGGAAGCTTCACACCAAATAAGAATTCTCAGTGCCATGTAGTTTTGGAGATATGGGCATTTTAATTTTTTCCTATTTTTAGCTCTTGCGGTTCCCATGGGGCAATGGGAAAACAAATTGGGGCATAAATTAAGTACTTATGACCCAATAAGCCCTCATATCAAATTTGGTTCAAATATGCCTCTCGGTTTGGAAAATAGAAATTTTGGGCGGGGCAAAAATTCTTGCCCCTCCCATAACGAAGGCAAATATAGCTCCTCGAACTTCTCTTGAACGAATCTGAGTCTACACCTCAAAAGGAAGTTGCACACCAAATATCAAGTCTCTGCTACTGCTGGTTCATGAGAAGAAGATTTTTTAAGATTTAAGCACACTTTTTGGGCGTGGCCCTACCGAAGGGTGAGGCAACTTGATTTGAACAAAATCAAATTGCGATGTCATAACAAACTATTATCTCAAATATCAATTAAATTGGTTCAGCGGTTTGGGAGGAGAAGATGCAAACACCATGTTCACGGATGCTGGACGAAAGACGACAGACGACGGATGGCGAGTGATCACTATAGCTCTCCTGACTGAAAGTCAGGTGAGCTAAAAACTCATTTCAATATCTCCATCCATAGTTCAAAAAAGTGCAAGATTAGTGAAGAAAGTTTGGAAAATCTGTTTTCCAGTACGGCCGCCATGGATTGGGCATATTCCACAAGTGGGCGATATTTCCACAGATGCAATAATAATAGATTTCAAACACCAATTATAGGAATAATCATCAAAAATTTAATAAATGAAGCACCGGATACAATCGGATACAAATTAAAATTTTGGTGATGATGATTTTTATAACCTGGTAAACGCATGTCTGGACATCACGGCCCAGGCGATGGTGACTGTACTGTAACTGTCAAAGGTCAATAACTCTGTAATAAACCATACACAATTGGAAACTTCATCGAGCTCATTCCAATAATGAAAGGTCTCATGATATGGATTTGCTGAAATGTTTTGAAATATTTCAAAAAATAATATTTAAAGTAATAAATTTTGATATCGTCTGTATTGGGTAAAGGGTTAAAAAATATATATGGTAATTTTGGTTGGAAAAATGACTCTTTAATTAACTATCTCAGTTTTGGAATATATGAAGAGTATCAGTGTTCCATTGTGAAATTCTGTTAGAACACTCTATGTAATTATGGGAGAATTGCTCAGTGGCACACAAGCTTATGCTCAGTGGCAGATAGGCTGTCCTCGGTCAAACTTAGGTTTTGTCCTCTCTCTAAGCATCAATAAGTATTTTTTGGTGGTTGGTTTCCAGACAAAAAACATCTGGATTTTATAACTCGATTGACATATTTTGATGCCCCCAAGAGATGCCACTCAGGACACCTGGCCCCTCACATCCCTGATGGCTGGCACTGGATATGCTACATGAGCAGACAAAAACAGGGACTCCCTCAAATACATGTTATGTGTAAAACATGTCCAAAATGAGGCATTTATTGATAACCCATCCCAAAGAGATGCAATATGTGTGTATGTATTTCAACAAACATATGCAATGTACAGTACAGCAGCCATGGACTGGTTACTTTCCACACGTGGGCAATATTTCCACAGATGCAATAATATTAGACTCCAAACACTAATTATAAGAATAATCATCAAAAATTTAATTAATAAAGCACCGGGTACAACCCGGCACTTCATTAATTAAAATTTTGCTGATGATGATTTTTATTACCTGGTAAATGCATCACTACCCAGCTGTGAATTATGACCAATCGACAGCAACTGTTCTGTACACTCATACACCACCCTCACCACTTCCCCTCCCCATCCACATATGCATACCATGCAATAAATAGTTTTATAGCTACCTACCTTCCTTTTCAACTTTTACATGTTTTTTCAGTTGTTCAGCTCTGCTCATATATTCCTTCATTTTGTCTCTATATTTCTCTTTCTTCACATTGTCAGTACAAACTGCAAATTGAATGGTAGGCAGATTACTAAGAGCACATTTACAACATGAAAAGATTTTGTATGCACCCTTACAAACTGAAAGATTCTAATTATGCCTAAGGTTTGGGATATAAACTTTTAAGAGATGTAGTGAAAGAGAATGAGATGCAGTGAACAATGTTAAAAAATCCCACTTCAGATCTTCCATAAATTCTTCAGTGTGCAATGCATGTCAAATTAGAGCAGACAGCAAGGCTTGATAAATAACACCCCCGCCCCTTCCCATCAAGTATAATTATAATGAAAACTGCAGACAAAATACTTTACCAGACCCAGTAACATACATGTATAATGACACAAAATGAGATCACTCAATTTAGATTTTGGGTCAAGGGACATTACTCTTGAAAAGATTGTTAGATCACAATCTGGACACTCTATGCACTTCTCAACAAAATGTTGGAGAAGATGCTTGGGGAAGATTTTGAGAATGGTTTTCTACAGTACCTGTAGAGGAGATTACCACGAAAACGCCCATGGAGTGAAGTTTCCACCCAAATAATAATGCCTTGGTTGTGTAAATTTCTGACATTGGACCCAAAGGTCCATTGGCTGATACTTTGCTTTGCATTTTTATGCAATCAAATTTTATTATTTGGATGGAAATTTCAGTAGTAATCATTTTACTTTCTGTGTGCTGTACACTTCCAAAATCTGAGGACTCCATGACACACCTAAACATGGCCCCAGGAACTTGATTTGAACAAACTTGTAAATCATACAGATGTTAAATTTCAAGCGCGAAAGCATTTGATCTGGTGGTTCGTGAGCTCAACTTGTCAAGACATGTACATGTATACTATGTGACACAGCAATGACAAACATCTAGGTAATGACCTGATAACAAAGGTACATATAAAGTATTGTAACGGTCTGTACATAAATACTGACCTGTAACAAATGTATAGGTAAAGTATTGTAAAGGTAGGTGACAGTCCGATGCTAAACTAGAAAAGAAATCTTTGAGTCCCAGAGTGGGTCTGACTGAACCCCAAAATATTTGTTCTCATAGCACAGTGATAACAAAGGCACCCCAAAACACACTCCTTCCTGTCCCAAGGTGAAAACAAAGGTACCCAAGAAGTTTCGTGAAGATCAGTTCATAAATACGAGCTGTATAGAAGTTGTGGCAAAAAACTGATTGGACCTAATTTCGGTACAAAATGGCCACTGGCAGCCATCTTGAATTTTGGACTGCACTCAGAAACACTCGTTCTTCTCCCAAGGTGATAACAAATGTTTTGTGAAGATCGGTTGATAAATACAGCCTCTAGCCCGAGCCGTATTGACATGTGCACTTACAGTGTATAAGTAGCACTAAATAAATCAAAATTCATCTAATTTGCATAATTTTTGCACGAGAAAAAAACCTGTACTGTATGTGATGTATTCCATTTTACTAAACATTCATACAAAAATTTATTTAAATCAGAACTTTCATACAGAAGTTCTGTACAAAAGACAGATTGCACTAATTTTGGTACAAAATGGCTGCTGGTGGCCATCTTGAATTTCGGACCACACCCAAAACACCCGTTCTCATCCCATGGTGATAACAAAGGTACCCAAGAAGTTTCGTAAAGATCGGTTCATAAATAAGGCCTCTAGCCTGAGCCGTATAGAAGTTCTGTACAAAAAACTGATTAAACCTAATTTCAGTACAAAATTGCCACTGGCAGCCATCTTGAATTTTGGACTGCACTCAGAAACACTCATTCTCGTCCCAAGGTGATAACAGAGGTACCCAAGAAGTTTCGTGAAGATCGGATGATAAATACAGCCTCAAGCCCGAGCCGTATTGACATGCGTACTTACTGTGTGTAAGTAGCACTGAAAAAATCAAAGTTCATCTAATTTGCATAATTTCTGCCTGAGAAAAAACCCTGTATTATATGTGATGTATCCCATGGTGCTAAACATTCACACACAAAATTTTTCAAATCAGCACTTTCATATGGAAGTTCTGTGCAAAGATCTGATTGCATCTAATTTTGTACAAAATGGCTGCCATCGGCCATCTTGAATTTCGGACTGCACCCAAAAACACTCGTTCTCGTCCCACGGTGATACCAAAGGTACCCAAGAAATTTTGTAAAGATCAGTTTATAAATACGGCCTCTAGCCCGGGCCGTATTGGCATTTGCACTTACAGTGCTGAAAGTAACACGAAATACATCAAGTCAGTCTAATTTGCATAATTTACGTACGAGAAAAAAAGCCGTATTATATGTGATGTATCCCATGGTACTAAACATTCATACAAAAAATTATTCAAATCAGCGCTTTCATATGGAAGTTCTGCGCAAAAATCTGATTTCACCTAAGTTTGTACAAAATGGCTGCCAGCGGCCAACTTGAATTTCGGATCGAACCCCAAAACACTCGTTCTCGTCCCATGGTCATAACAAAGGTACCCAAGAAGTTTCGTAAACATTGGTTCATAAATACGGCCTCTAGCCCGAGCCGTATTGAATTGTTGATGGACAGATGGACAGATGGACGACTGGAGATGGCATCAGCTCAAATTTGAGCTAAAAATGAGCATTTAGGTTATATGGGGGGAGGGGGGGGGGGGTTACATTGATCAGCAAATACTTGAATTTCCTAATCCTGCATGTTTTGCCAGTCAGATTTGACAATCTTTCAAAACTAATTTAAAACAAAGGTTGCTCATTGTATTCGCATTTGACTTACATTATTACCCTGTATCACAGGTGTACACCCTTGTTCATTCTATGACATTCTCAGCTCAACTCAATGGAGCATACAGCCCGTGCTCCACAGACGGGCACACAAGGCAAGTACCTCAACAGGTCTCTATTTTACACCTAGGTATGCTGGAGACTGCATAGTACTGGTGAACATTCCCAACGTTCACAGCTGGCATGTGACGCAGCATTGCAGAATCACACATTCAAACTTCGCTGATCGCACAACAGCCACTACTACGGGAAGCACCCGAATCAATCGCCGAATGGTCACCCATCCAAGGATTAACCGGGCTCAACGTTGCTTAACTTCGGTGATCTAACGAGAACCAGTCTCGCTTCGCCAGTGCTCCCATGAAGAATTATGAATGGTAACAACTAATGCTCGATCTAGCCAAAGCTAATTGTTGCTATTCATTTTTACGGAAATTCTGTTAACTAGTTGTGTGCTAGAAGCCAATATCAGGGATTTAAAAAAATGAGGGTACCAGAGCAAAAGTCAACATTTTCCTTCCTCATGTTTCATATTCAGTCAAATGCAAATTATATTTTGATTATATAAATTTGTTTTATTACAAATTATTAGAGGGTCTGTGGGCACTCCCCAATAATTTGTTATAAACAAATTTTGAATAAAGAATTAAGACCACAAAAAATATAATGGGCTATGATGTAAGCTCTTTATTTCCAGGCCTGCACAGTGTTAAAATGAGGGACACCCATATGGAGCCTCATTTAATATTTTTTTTACCAGTATGATTATACTTTCCATAAAGATGCTCCATACAGTGTATCACTTACCTCTGCCAAGCAGGTCATAAAAAATGGCTTTTGGGATTTTGTTCTACATGTATCTTTTTGCCTGTGTGGGCCCCAAGAGAGTTACTAATTTTGGGGGGGGGGGGGGGGGGCATAAATCAAAAACATGTTACTGAATCATAATGTATGCCAAATTTTGTTCAAAGTGGCTCAAATGTTTAAAAATATTAAATCCGGGCTGGGTAAAAAATCCTGCCCCTCCTATTATGATGGCAAGTATTTATTAGCTGAAATTTAATTGAACAAAATTTATTCCACCCCTCAAATGGAAATTCAAGACCATAAAGCAAGTTTTTGCATTTATCAGTTCATAAGCACTTTCTTTTAAAAAAGGCTGGTTTTTCCCCTACCCCTCCTCAATGATTTTGATATAATTGAAACATCCTAGACTGGATATTACTTTGATAAAATTTGGTGGAAATCGGCCCAGCAGTTTGGGAGAAGACTCAAACACCACCTTTATGACTCATGAAGAATAATCTGTACTTTCAGTTATGTGAGCTAATAAACATCTGTCCATTTTTACCAGGTAAGAAAAACATATCCACCAAGGTGAACAAGTAACTCTGCACCTCCCAGGAGACCCACTGAACCTGAATAGTCTCTTTTCATAGGAAATGTTCAACAGTTTACAAATTACATGTATAAATGTACAACTTATCACTGTTATTTTCTTTTCAAAACACGCTATTGATTGAAAAGAGATTATGTTTTCATTTTCGGAATTCACTTAAGAAACTTTCCACACACCAGTATAAGTATTTATCACACACCTATTAATGTAAAACACAGGATTTTCGCTGTTCTGCCTGTACGATAAAAATAAAGTTGTATCGCATATGTGGAAATACAAAACACGTTTGATTTCATTTCCAACATAAACAGAGAAAGAACAAATGTAAATAAATCAGGTCATCATTGGTCGAATACACCAAAGTCAAGAGCGCCTGGAATTCCAAGTTCCTCATTTAGATTTGTTTATCCAAGATATTTAAACAATCAGATTTGAGTCAAACATCTACAAAATAAATGTAACATTCTGACTGCTTGTTCCTTGACAAATACTTTCCACAACTGGTAAAAAAATGATGGAGTGTGCTAAACTTATTAGATAGGTGTCCATTGGTTTCGATTAATTGAAAGCTGTAAAAATTAAAAAGCAAATTAGGGTTGGTACCCCCACCACCTAACAGAGATGTCTCATTGGCAACAAAGGAAATGCAGCAAATATCCAGCTGAAAGGTGCTTTTAGTTCAATTTTCATTTAGACTGCTTATTACATGGGAGGTGTGTGATAAATACAGAACTGCACGCACTTTAAATGGGTTAAGAATTATTGCACTTGATTGTTTTGGCCCAGGATTTCACTCGAGCTTTCAGCTCTCGTGATATCCTGGGCCAAAGCAATCTTGTGCGTTAATTCTTAACTCATTCAAACATATGTGCGGTTCTGTATATTTATTTGATAATTGTGAAAAGAAGTATGAATACAGAAATAAAAGTGCAATGAGTAAAATGAATGATAATGCCATACAGACTAAACACAAGATGGGATTCAGCAGCAAGCCATACTGTTTATATAAGCCATCTCCAGCTCACAACTTGCAACCTCTGACTGTTATGTCGAGGGAATTGATTAATATATATTTGATATTTATAATTTATAACAGGGATTTTTCTAGGTGTATTGTGAATGGGGCCAGGGACCCATGCATTTGGGAAAATAACCATCTTTTTGGACCCAATTGGGAATCCTGTTGAATCTGTAGAGTTTAGAAAAGTTCACATTTCTTCTACACATCCAAATTAAAAATGAAGAAGTCAGCTTTATTATTTTAAATGGTGGTTTGATAGTTCCTTTATCAGCATAATGAGGCCTACTTTTGCAGTAAATGTTCATACATGTTATGACCAAGTTGATAATGGGTACCAATTGGGAATTTAATGTTAGAAATTGGGAAAAATAATGCCAAAATCTCATTGGGAATGGGGCCTATATTCGGCCCCTGTCATCACCCAGAAAAATCCCTGTATAATTTCACTTTCCGCTGGATTAGAACAATTTCAACATACGACACGTTATTGGAGAAAAGAGATCAGATAAACAGGAAGAACTTTTATGTCGGGCACAGGTTTAACCCGTAGAAAAGTTTTATATATTTATATATCAGTATAACTAAACATCTCATGAGCTACAACCATGAGGTGGTTCTGATTTATCCGGCTAGTTTCTAAATAAAATTGTCATTATCCTGATACTCTCACATTATTCTAAGATTTCACCATTCCTGGACTCCACCATTCAAAGACTATCCTAAAACTCCACCCTTAGACTTTGCTCCCTGCAAATCAGTTCGGTGGTGATTCATACAAAGATTCAAAACTATTTACTAGTTAGAATGAATTCATGAAGACTTTTGAAGATATGACGATTGATTTTGTTACACTTCCATTCAGTAAAATATCAGTATTAACGGAATGAGGTAACTGCCCTATCATGGTAGCATTCCTTTCTGCAAAGTAATTCAGGCACTGGAGCAGGTAATGTTCAGCAATTTTGATTGCACCACACCTGCAAGCCACTGTAAGTGAGAAGTGATTTTCGTAGTGGTGGTCATTGAGGTTACTACAGTTAAAACCCTGGTTGAAAACACATTTTAAAAAAACTTTGAAATTGGCCTACAGTTACTAATGATATTCGGACTATCGTTTTTAAAAACAGGCAAAACATTTGTCCTTTTCCATTCATTTGGGAAATAACATTCATTGAGTTGAAAGTTGAAAATGTGTGCCAGAGGTTTTGTTAAACTCCCTGAACATTCTTTTAAAACTCTTGGGCTAATAGTGTTGTGGTCACTTGCTTTTTAAACTTTTAGAGATCGCAAAACTTCAGCCACATGGTTTTCATCGATGCTTATGTTTTCTAATGTTGGGTGATCACAAGAACTGTTCTGAAGTGGTATTGAGGCAGTAGTATCATCCACGGGTGATATGGTGCAAAAGTACTTGTTGTGAGATTCACATTTATTGGCGGGGCGATGATAAAATGGAATTTTTATAGTGTGTGGTAGGAATATCAGACCTATTCTTACAGAGAAACATTTTGAGAGTTCTCCACCAGAGGTGGGAGGAGTAGTGTGTGTTGTTAAGCATATTTTCTGTCTTATTGAAATATTTCTCTTTTGATCTCCTGATTGCTGATATTGTTCATTTTCTTATTTTTGTTAAACTTAGTTTAGCAATGCGATGAATTCATTTTTCTCTTACGAATTAGGGCTCTAATTTCAATGAGCATCCATGGAGGTTCATTATATCTGAATGATGTTCGTTTTTCTCTTACGAATTAGTGCTCTAATTTCATTGAGTATCCATGGGGGTTCATTATATCTTAATGTTGTTAGTTTAAGTGGTATGAGCTTGTGGGTTAATTAATTAATTAATTAATTAATTAATTAATTGTGTTGGGTTAATATTTGCTTGACTAGGCCATTGTGGTATTTGCTTGACTAGGCCATTGTGGGCAGGGACGTAGGGAGGTTTTCAATGGGAGGGGGGGAGAGGAGGGGTGTTGATCTATGAAAATTCCAACTAGGGATGGCTACTTAAATTGTTGCCTTTCCCCTCCCTTTAAATAACTGCAGTAAATATCTATATACAGTAAAACCTGTCTTGAGAGACCACTGTTGTGAGAGACCATCTGTCTTGAGAGACCACTGTGGCCATGTACCAATTGGTTTCACTCTGTAGTGGACCTGTCATGAGGGACCACCTGTCTTGAGAGACTGCAAAACTGTGGCAATAACTCAGTTTTTCACCTGTTTTGAGAGACCGGAAAATCAATTTTTGCAATTTCAGAGTATTAAAATCAATTAAGATCAATATAGTGTGTACAGAAATCAATAGTTAAACAAGAGGCCCCATGGGGCCTGAAGCGCTCACTTGAACAGAACACGATATAAACAGAGTCAGAGAATGAGTCTACATGAAGCAATCCATCTCCATAGGACATATTGTCAATCCTTGAGCCCCACAGGAGTGATAAAAATAGTCCAAGCATCATGCCTTTTCTTCAGCTGATCACAATGTAAAATAAGGAGATCCCCAATGAAGCCCCTTGATACAACCTATGTGGATTAATCTTAGTTACACACCTCTGTTGGGTACTAAATACAAAATTTCTAATTCTTCAGCTACATGGCCAATTCCAGTTCCCATAGGGAGACCAAATATTAACCCAGGCTCTCGATTTGAACAAAGTTGAATCTGACCTCCCTAGCGATGTTGTATACCAAATATGAAAGAATTCTGACTGTTGGATCTGAAAAAGAAAATTTTTAAAGAAATTACTTCATATTGCGTTAAGTTAAAATTTGGGCTTCCATAGTGAGCCCACATATTAACCTACGAGCCTGATTTGAACAAACTTGAATGTGCCCCCCATCCCCCCAAGATGTTGTATACCAAATATGAAAGCATTCTGACAAGTGGATCTGAAGAAGATTTTTAAAGAAATTTGCTCATATTGCACTAAGTTCAAATTCGGGCTACCATAGGAAGCCCAAATATTCACCCAGGGAACCAATTTGAACAAACTTGAATCTGACTCCCCTAGAGATGTTGTAAACCAAATATGAAAGGATTCTGACATGTAAATCTGAAGAACAAAATTTTTGAAGAAATTCCATCATATTGTACTAAGTTAAATTTCAGGTTCCCATATGGCGCCCAAATATTAACCCAGGCACTCAAATTGTGCAAATATGAATCTGACCCCCCTAGAGATGTTGTATACCAAATATATAAGCATTCTGACTGGTGAATCTGAAGAAGAAGATTTTTGAAGAAATTTCCTCATATTGCACTAAGTTAACATTTGGGCTACCATAGTGAGCCCAAATATAAACCAAGGGACCTGATTTGAACAAATTTGAATCTGACCACCCTAGAGATGTTGTACACCAAATATGAAAGCATTTTGACTGGTGAATCTGAAGAATAAGATTTTATAAAATTATCCCATATATTGAACTAAGTTAAAATCTGGGCTTCCATAGGAAGCCCAAATATTAACCTAGGGACTTGGTTTGAACAATCTGGAATCTGACCCTCATAACAATGATGTATACCAAACATTAAAATATTCTGACTGGTGGTTCTGAAGAAGATTTTTAAAGAATATTCCCCATATTGCCCGAAGTTAAAAATTCCAATGGGCTTTATTTTTAACAAACTTGTATCTGCCTCCCCCCCTCCCCCCCCCCCCCCCCCCCCCCCCCCCCTATGAATGCTGTATACCGAATATCAAAAGATTCTGACCACTGGTCCTGGGGAAGAGAATTTTTTTTAATTTTTGCAAATATGCTGACTCGATGTCCTCTACAGAACGCCCCAACAAAACCGACCGATGGCAATTTTTTTTTTCACCATTAAATTCTACTGGTCCTAAGGATGCTTCATACCAAATAACAGCTCTCTGTTCCATGTGATTTGGGAAATATGGGCGTTTGAAAATATTTCTATTTTTAGCTCCTGGGGATTCCCATGGGGATGCGGGAAATTTTTTTGCACGAGTCAAGTACTTATGCCCCAATAATACCACACACCAAATTTGACTCAAATCGGACCATCGGTTCAGAAAATAGAAATTTTGGGCAGGGCCAAAAATCTTACCCCTCCCATCACAAAGCCGTATATTGCTTCATTAACTTCATTTGAACAAATTTGATTCTACACCTCAAAAGGAAGCTCAATAACAAATATCAAGCCATTGTACTCACTGGTTCATGAGAAGATTTTAAAAATATTTTGGAGCATTTTCCCCCACCTCCTCCCTATGGGGCTGAGCATGTTGAGTTCAACAAAAATGCAATGACTCTTCGGGACCATCACTCACACAACCTTTCACTTGAATTGGCCTAGTGGTTTTGGAGGGGAAGACCAAAAATAGGGTGTGGACGGACGACGGATGGATGGACAACAGACGAAGAAGAGATTAGCTCAGCTTGACTATGTCAAGGTGAGCTATAAATGTAACCAGGACATCTGCCCAACAGTGAAATTGTCCAACAGTCAGGATTGGATGGAATGGTTTCGCGCACCGAAGGCACACAGGGACGTTTTGGGACAAGCCCCTTTCAACCCTCTTTAACAGTATGTGATTCGATTTGTCTGGTCTGGCCTTGGTGAAGGAGGAAAGTGTTAAGCTACTTAGCAGCGTTTATGATTTTGTCTGCTTTTCTTTGGTGGAGGTGGCTGAGTTGGTGATACCCCCTTTGGTGGTGTTGAAGGAGTGGTAGAGGGCTGACTCGGTTGGTAAGGTCTAGCCCTCGCAGCTGCCGGTGGTGAAGAGTTCTTTGGTGTTATTCTCAGGTAGTGGTTGCTGAGACTCTCTAATCCTATTCTGATCATGTTGCCTTTGCAAGGTCTTAATATGAGCTTGCAGATAAAGAAGGTGGTGGTCGTCTCTGGCCTTTTCTCCTAGGATACTTTCCACAGACTCCGCGGTGTTTGCTTCCTGGATGGTGTCCCGGTCGGAAAAAGCAGGAAGAGCAAGGGTGGGTTTAGCGACATGTGCGATGTCAGCCTCAACTTCCTGCTCCACAAACAGCCTATCCTCCTCCATCTCCTCTTCGGGGGAAGAGTGAGATGGGCTGGAGGTTAGACTATTACCTGGCGAAACAGCATCCTCCGGACCTTCCACTGGAGTGGAGGGAACCGAGCTGGACGAGGAACCGACAGGGGTAGCAGGCATTGAGCATTCAGTGCCATGATTAGCCTCCCACACTTCCTTCTCCATCTTTTTCTTTTCCATGAACACCGTCAGTTGGAGGGCATCGCATCGTTTGGCGGAAGGTCCCTTCTTTCATTTCCTTTTCTTCTTCTGGCTGTCCTTTGTCTGGGTTCAGCGCTTGTCATCATCCTTTTGCAAGTCCGAGTCACTTGGAGGGTGATTAGTGTGGGGGGAAATCCCCTCACGAAAGGTACAACACCTCTCCAAGGAGAGTTCGTCAGTTCGGGTTCTCTATCAAAATCCACTGTCAGGTGAATTTTACCCTTGAGCACCTGGATACTCCAGGTGGTAGCAAGGGTAGCCTTCACTCTGACAAGTGTTTCTTGGATAACAAGTGGGAGCTCCATTGTTCAGTAGTTAGCACCTCAGAGTCCAAGGTGTAATGTGATGTGTAATGATCGGGCAACAAAAGCGACACAATTATAATTTTGTGTGCCAGCAATACCCTTGTTGTGAGTCAGGATAACTGTCCTCCACAACCTATATGTCTGAAATCGTACACAAGTATGACAAATATCTTTCACTGTGATCTGACTGAAAACTATATTAATTGGCTTTCAATTACATAGTTATTCACTTGTATAACTCTTTAAAGTCTGAGAAGATTATTGTTAAATGAAAGTGTCAATGACACTGTAGCTCAACTTGTCAAGACATGTACATGTATAGTATGTGACACAGCAATGACAAACAACTAGGTAATGACCTGATAACAAAGGTACATATAAAAAATTGTAACGGTTTGTACATAAATACTGACCGTAGCCTGTAACAAATGTATAGGTAAAGTATTGTAAAGGTGGGTGACAGTCAGATGCTAAACTAGAAAAGAAATTTTTGAGTCCCATAGTGGGTCTGACTGAACCCCAAAATATTTGTTCTCATAGCACAGTGATAACAAAGTCACCCCAAAACACACTCTTTCCTGTCCCAAGGTGAAAACAAAGGTACCCAAGAAGTTTCGTGAAGATCAGTTCATAAATACGAGCTGTATAGAAGTTGTGACAAAAAACTGATTGGACCTAATTTCGGTACAAAATGGCCACTGGCAGCCATCTTGAATTTTATACCGCACCCAGAAACACTCGTTCTCGTCCCAAGGTGATAATAAAGGTTCCCAAGAAGTTTCGTGAAGATTGGTTGATAAATACAGCCTCTAGCCCGAGCCGTATTGACATGTGCACTTACAGTGTATAAGTAGCACTAAATAAATCAAAATTCATCTAATTTGCATAATTTCTGCACGAGAAAAAAACCCGTACTGTATGTGATGTATTCCATTTTACTAAACATTCATACAAAAATTTATTCAAATCAGAACTTTCATACATAAGTTCTGTACAAAAGACTGATTGCACTAATTTTGGTACAAAATGGCTGCTGGTGGCCATCTTGAATTTCGGACCACACCCAAAAACACTCGTTCTCATCCCACGGTGATAACAAAGGTACCCAAGAAGATCAGTTCATAAATACGGCCTCTAGCCCGAGCCGTATAGAAGTTGTGTACAAAAAACTGATTAGACCTAATTTTGGTACGAGATGGCCACTGGCAGCCATCTTGAATTTTGGACTGCACCCAGAAATACTCGTTCTTGTCCCAAGGTGATAACAAAGTACCCAAGACATTTTGTGAAGATCGGTTCATAAAAACAGACTCTAGCTCGAGCCGTATTGACATGTGTACTTACTGTGTGTAAGTAGCACTGAAAAAATCAAAGTTCA
The DNA here is from genome assembly GCA_031216915.1 of Pictodentalium vernedei. Lineage (NCBI taxonomy): Eukaryota > Metazoa > Mollusca > Scaphopoda > Dentaliida > Dentaliidae > Pictodentalium > Pictodentalium vernedei. The sequence continues at coordinate 229,912,924 of CM062297.1, read as the reverse complement.
TCTAATTTGCATAATTTCTGCACGAGAAAAAAACCTGTATTATATGTGATGTATCCCATGGTACTAAACTTTCACACAAAAAATTATTCAAATCAGCGCTTTCATATGGAAGTTCTGCGCAAAAATCTGATTGCACCTAATTTTGTACAAAATGGCTGCCATCAGCCATCTTGAATTTCGGACTGGACCCCAAAACACTCGTTCTCGTCCCACGGTGATACCAAAGGTACCCAAGAAGTTTGGTAAAGTTCGGTTCATAAATATGGCCTCTAGCCCGAGCCGTATTGGCATTTGCACTTACAGTGCTGAAAAGTAACACTAAAAACATAAAAATTAGTCTAATTTGCATAATTTACGCACGAGAATAAAACCTGTATTATATGTGATGTATCCCATTGTACTAAACATTCATACAAAAAATTATTCAAATCAGAGCTTTCATATGGAAGTTCTGCGCAAAAATCTGATTGCACCTAATTTTGTACAAAATGCCTGCCAGCGACCAACTTGAATTTCGGATCAGCCCCAAAAACACTCGTTCTCGTCCCACGGTCATAACAAAGGTACCCAAGAAGTTTTGTAAAGATCGGTTCATAAATACGGCATCTAGTCCAAGCCGTATTGAATTGTTGACGGACGACAGGCCATGGCATAAGCTCAAATTTGACTTACGCCAAAGTTGAGCTAAAAATGAAAAAAATAATGAAAATTAATTGGCGATTTTTTAGAATAGCAGTGGCCGGTTTTGGTTGTTACATTAGGTAAAGGGTTAAGTAAAATGTTGCCAAAGATGATTTTTGTTACCTAGTAAACACATGCATGAACATCAGTGCCCCAGCATGGATTACGACTAGTCCACAGTGACTGTACTGTAACTAATGTAATACCTATATCAGGGCAGTAGTGTCTACAAAAACTGCCATTCAAATTTTCAATTTTTGCCTTCAAAACAGAGCTTATGATCAAGCCAGAAAATAAGCAGACTGTCATATGGAAAGTTAAAAAATTTATAGTAATTTATATATTTTTTATACTTACCAATGACCCAGACTTAGCTGGTGCTAACTCCTTAAAATCTAGGGCCAAACACAAATTTTGCCCCCCAATCCCCAAAATTTGCATCAAAATCCGTAATTTCAATGTCCTCTGTGGTCCTCAATACCTTTTATCCACTACGCATGCGCAGTGTCAAGGAGGTCTCGAAATTGGTGCCAATTGTTATGTAATCAGCGGGAAGGTATGAGTTCCCAACTCATGGGAGGTCCATCCCTGTCTGGGTCATTGGTAAGTATAAAAAATATATAAATTACTAAAAAAAATTTAACATTTTTATACTGTACCAATGACCCAGACTTAGCTGAATAGAAAAAAGGCTGGAGGGCTTGGGACATAAAGGAAAATCCAATTGGCTCAATTACATGTAAACTGAATTATCCCCTCAAGGAGAAGAGGAGAACAGGTTTTACATGTATCTTTCTTGTTTGTATCAAAAAAGAAAGACACAATACCATTCTGTAATTGAGCACAATAACATCAATGATCTCTATTAACATCCAGTATAACCCGTTATGCTAATTTTTTAAAAGGAAAGCTAATAAATAAAGGAAGTCCAAAGAATGAAACTCTTTATACTTATTAAAAGTGTCCGAGGATTGTATATTAACGCTCATATGACACGTGATAAATGAGTTAAACATTAGCTTTACACTTTAAAACCATCCCGGTACCAACTCGGAATTACTGACTCCAGAGGAGGTATTCCCTTGTTTTTCACTATAAGGCAGGTGACCTAAGGGAACACCATCCCCTCCCCCTCCCCTTGCCCTGGGTCAAATACCCCAGAGCGAAGAGGGCAGCAGGACAGAGTTGCTGCCGGAACAGAAAGCCTGCATAACTATAGTTGCAACTGTTGAGTGGACGACATTCTGAGCAACAGATAACGGACCTAAACAACGCAGGTCGCCAGAAATGGACTAGATATTTCCAAGATAAAAACTTGTGAATGTCGAAGGCTGAGACCAATATGCAGTCTTCATCAAATCGGTAACAGCAACACTATTAGCATAAGCCCAAGAGGTAGACAGCACTCTTACTTCATGCGCTGAAATCTTAAGCACAGACTGCTGAGTTGAAGATAATTTTTCACAAGCAGTACGGATAGTTAATTGAATCCACCTTTCAATAGAATGGACCATAATGTCCCTTCTATTAGGCAACAGAGACAGAAAGAAACGTTTACGTCCCTTTCTGATAAACTCAGATCTACATTTGTAAATACGCATAGCTCTAACTGGACATAGCAAAGGCCTATGACTGTCTGAGGACGGAAGAGCCTTAACAACAATAGGTTCAGGGTACTTATTAGGAGCCTAATTCTTAGCCAAAAATCCAACATTAGCAGTCAAAGTAATAGTATTACCAACACTACGATAGTGAGAATCATCAACAGATAGTGCATGAAGCTCACTAACTCTTCTAGCTGAAGAGAAGGCTAAGAGAAAAGCTGTCATATAAGATAAGAATTTGAAGTCCACCGTGTCAAGAGGTTCAATTGGCGCTTCTTTTAGCTTAAGAAGAACCCAAGCTAAATTCCACTTAGGAATTAATCTAAGGGTTCTAGGTCTATTTATCGAAAAGTTTTTCATTAACTTAGATAAAGAGACATTAGATCCAATCTGTAAACTATCATGATGTGCATAGGTATCAGATAGCATAGACCTATAACCCTTAATGGTAACAGGCTGCAGTTTGATCTCATCAAACAGGTAGACTAGAAAGTTAAAAAATTTATAGTAATTTATATATTTTTTATACTTACCAATGACCCAGACATAGCTGGTGCTAACTCTTAAAATATAGGGCCAAACACAAATTTTGCCCCCCAATCCCCAAAATTTGCATCTAAAACTAAAGAAAACATGTCCTGAAAGGCCCTCCACCCTTCGCCCCCACTGCGCATGCGCAGTGTCAAGGACGTTCCGAAATTGGCGCCATTAATCATTCTAATAACCAGTGCCTGGTAAGCGCTATGTACTCAGCGGGGAGGCAAGAGTTCCCAACTCCTGGGAGGGCCATCCCCGTCTGGGTCATTGGTAAGTATAAAAAATATATAAATTACTATAAATTTTTCAACATTTTTATACTGTACCAATGACCCAGACATAGCTGAATAGTAAAAAGGCTGGAGGGCCAAGGACATAGAGCAAAATGGAATACGCTCAATAAAATAAAATAGAGTCATCCCCTGTAGGGAAAAGAAGTAATAGGCCTTACATGTATCTTTCTTATTTATGATAAAATAGAAAGATACAACACCTTCCAAAAATTGAGCTTCATACATCCATGTACTCTATTAATATCCAATATAATCCTTATACTAATAATTTTTTAAAGTAAGCCAATAATAAAGTAAGTCTAGAGAATAGAGACTCTTATACTCCTAAAAGTGTCTGAGAATTGCATAATCATGTCCGTTGACATATGCAATATTCAAAAGCTATACTTTAAAAACTAAGACTTGAATGAATTTTATAAACTTAAACTTCTCACTAAACAACCATCCCAATAACAGCTCAGAATTACTAACTCCGGAGGAGGTATCCCCTTGTTTTCATAGTAAAAACAGGTGACCCAAGGGAACACCCTCCCCCCCCCCCTTTTTCTTGCCCTGGGTCAAATAGCCCAGAGCGAAGAGGGCAGCCGAACGGAGACACTGCCGAAACAGACAGCCTACCTAGCTATAGTAGCAACTGTTAAGAGAATGACATTCTGAGCAGTAGATAATAGACCTAACAAAAGAGGCCTCAAGAAATTGACTCGATATTTCTAAGATAAAATTCATGAATGTGGATGGCTGAGCGCAATGAGCGGCCTTCAAAATTCTATAATAGCGACACTATTAAAGTAAGCCCAAGAAGTAGAAGAACTCTTACTTCATGAGCCGAAATCTTAAGCACAACTGCTAAGTCAATGATATACCATAAGCAGTACGCTAGTTAATAGAATCCATTAACAATAAAATGGAGCGTAACGTCCTTCTACTAGACATCAAAGACAGAAGAAGCTTACGCCCTTGTAATAAACAGATATCTGTTTATAAATACATCAACTGTACCCGGAAAGAGTAAAGGCCTATGCCCATACGAAGACGGAAGGACCTTAAAATAATAGGTTCCGGATAATAGGAGCCTAACTCTTATGCAACAATCCAACCTAAATAGTAACGGAAGTATTGATTCCGAAACTATGAAAGTGAAAATCATCCATCGATAGTGCATGAAACTCACTGACTCTACAGTAAAAGAGAAACCAAAAGAATTTACTGTCTAAAAGGTCAGAATTTGAAAACTACTGTTTCCAGAGGCTCAAATGATTACTTAGCTAAATAAGAACCGAAGTTAAAATCCGTATAGGAATTTAATCTAAAGATTCTAAGTCTATTTATCAAAAAGTTACTAACTGACTTAGATAAAGAGACAAAAGACTCAATTGTAAACTATCGTAGAGTGCATAGGTATGAGGTAACATAAACCTATAACCTAAATAATAACAGGCTGCAGTAGATCTTGTGAAACAAGTATACTAAAAAATAGCAATGAGTAGTATGGAGGGATCAACCATATGAACATAATGATCCCTACACCACGACGGAAGAGCCTCCACTTTAGTCGCATAGAATAGCGAAGAAGAGGATCTCCTATAGTAAGAAATCGCGTCCAAAGCTCGTCCAGTACAGTGCTTACAATGCAATACGGACCACACAACGGAATACATGAAGGTTGCGACCTTGCTGGTTGTGATAAAGATGACACGATTTACCCAGTGAAAAAAGATCCTCACATAGAGGAAGATTTCACGTTAAGATCCACAGTAGATAAGAGAGTAAATTACTCATGATCTCTGTGAAGATAGAGATGCTATCAACAGAAATGTATTGTGGTTGTTTATCTTAGCAATACCTGCTAAAACAACAGCGCCGGAGGATACGCGTATCCTATCATTCCGTCCTATAGATCAATAGAGCGTTAACAGTATTAGCTCAGAGATCTGGACAAGCCAACACATACGTCTGCAATTGATTAGCAAGCTGTGTCATAAATAAAACATCATTGGGCGCTCCCATAGATAGCAAATCTGATTGAATACTTGTTTGTTGAGAGTCCATTCTGACAGCAACAAGCGACCCGTAAGAGAACGGGAGTCCGATAAAACAATCAGACGACCCAGAATATGACGGACCAAAACTGAACTTGGTGTACTATAACCAACAGACGGATTCTTTCCATTAAATTGAATAACGGAAACGAAAGAGTGCCTCCCTGGTTCCGGAGATACGCCACTACTGTCGAATTAAAGGACAGGAATTTGGGCATGCGTTTCTGAATAATGTTCATGCAATGACATAAAGCAAGCCTAAAAAACATTATTCCGCGGAAGTTAAACTGATAGCTAAAAGACTGCGGAACCCAAAGACCCTGGCACTTCGAATCCGTAGGGATCAGTATATATCCCAATCTGTTTGACTGGCAACCGTCATAACAGCCACACTCGGGTCCGGCAACTGCGGCGGCACTCTCTGAGTCAACCACCGAATGTTTGCCCCAGTCTGAATCTCTTGTAACACTAGATAGACAAGAGAATGTATAAATCGAGCAATTCATGGATTGCCGGAAAGTTGCCGTCGAAGAGAAGCTCCTCCGAGAACGAAGCGACTCTGAGAGAGTTCTTAACCTTACTATCCACGCGTGTGGATGTAGCTAGGGCTGCGTCACGTCTAACCAACTCCAATCAGCCACTGAAGGGCGGAGTTATACGTGAACAAACTACTGCCCTCAAAAGAAATTACATTGAGAATAATATCCCGTAAATCTTTTCTTGAAGACGTAATGATAACGCCTCAGTAAGGCGGATTACGTATAATAAAGCGTCTAAGTTAAGTCTACTATACATAATGTCGTTCCCAACATTGAAATTGGAAAAGACATAAACGGCGAAAAAAGAATATATGCAGTCTTTAATCACACCGTCTAGACGCACACGAACTCTCGGTATGCCCTGCTCTGCCAAAATAAACTATTTGTAAAAATGATAAAATGGCAGAAATGAGCCACGCGGACAAGAAACTAAACTATCATGCTTAGTAGCAGGCTTGTATATATATATAAATATATAGCGTCGAAAAATAAAACACATGTTGTAATGACAATATTGGACTGCGTCGGTAAGTCAGGGACAATGTCCCTGTACCGATCGAAAAATCCGAGTCCAATGACGCTATAAGTCTCTTATCCAAGATCGCAGCAATGAAGTCCGAAAAATAATCACTGGAAGAAATGCCAGAAGATATGAAAGGCATCTTCTGATACTACTAAAGGGAAAACTTGAAATCTTTCGAATCCCTTTCACCATCCTGTCGGACCCTATAAAGCGTTCGGTCGTCCGTAGCTGATGCAACCGCGGACCGCACCGACCCAGCGCCGTCGGATAATTCCTAATTCGACCGAGAAACTGTCAATTGCTGGGATGCTGCGAAACAACTGTGCTAACTTGGATAGCACGTCCGTCACTGAGGCCTGAGGAGAAGCGGTCTTACGATGGATTGCCGCAGGAAGCTCCGAGATCGTTACCCCGTGCATACTTCCAATATGCGAGCGAACGGAGTGTATAGGCCTCGTGTCCCTTGGCTACCGGATGGCGCGACCTATTCACCGTGGAATCACTGAATGCCGAAACTGATCGGATACTCGAGGTCACGTAGTCAATGTGCGGTCGTGTGCCCTGCTGTGAGGATGAGGAAGCATTAAAGACAGTCTCTCGGACTGTCAATATAATGGAGCGTCCCGAGCAACGGACATATGCTCCGAATGTAAAATATCTGAACCACAACATGCGGTCCCCTATGTTGTTGGCTTCCTCCGATCTGTCCTCAATCTGCCGTCACTGGGTGAGTACTAAAGTAATTAAAGTGCTCGCATCACCCAAATCTCCTTCCTAGACCGCAACGGACGAACCCGGCAGCCGAACCATTCGATGAATGTACGCTACACCGGGTGAGCTAGCGAATGTCACTCCGTAAGCGATAGACATATTCCATGAGCACTTATTGCTGCTAACTCTTCATTAACTATGACGACAGAGGCACACTTTTGAAAGACATCTCCATAACTCTTCGAACAAGAAACCAGAAATGCTTGGATAGCAAGCATAAAATAATAATATATATAGCGTCGTTCAATAATTCGAAAGTTTGTGTGACATTATTGGACTATGTCGGAACTGAGGGACGATGTCCCTGAACCGAACCAAAAATTTCTAACTCCACCGACGCTATCAGTTTCTTATCCGGCATCGCAGCATATGTTGTTCCGAAAGGGAAAGCTTGAAATCCTCCGAATCCCTTTCGGTATCCCGTCGGACCGGATGAAACTATCGGACGTTCGTACCCGCTTCTGCGGAGCGTCCCGACCCAGCATCGTCGGATAAAATATATGCGACAGATTCAGTTGATGCTGGGATGCTGCGATAAACTGTGCTATTAAGGAAAGCACGTCCGTTCCCGAGGCCTGTGCAGTAGCGGACTTACGATGCATTGCCGCTGGAAGCTCCGTGTACGTTGACTCCCGCACACTTCCTATGCGAACGTCCGGAGTCTGCAGGCCTCGAGTCCCCGGCTACCGACCCAGCGCTGTCGGATAATTCTCGATCCGACACCGTTTCTGTCGGCTGCTGGGATGCTGCGATAAGCTGTGCTATGTGCACAAAAATGTCCGGCGTCGAGACCTGTGGAGGCGCAGTCTATCGCTGCTTCGCCGAGGGCAGCTCCGCATCAGATGGCTCCCGCATACTTTTCCTATGCGAACGTCCGGAGTCCATCGGTCTCGAATCCCTGGCTGCCGGATGGTGTGACCTGGTCGCCGAAGAATCCTTGATCGGCGAAGCTGGTAATATATCGGCGGTCACGCAGCCAAGGTGCGGTCGTGTGCGCTGACGAGAAGAGGAAGCCTTAGCAGTCTCAGCGGACTGCCTATACAACGGAGCGTCCCGAGCGACGGACGTATGCTCCGCTAGTGACACATTTGTACCACATCTGGGGCCAGATGTTGTTGAACGAGAGAGGGGCCTCTCTCGCTTGCCGTCCGGATGGACCGGAACGAGCTATGAACCGGACTAAAAAGCTTCCTCCGTTCTCCCTCCGATCCGCCGTCACTGGGTGTGCATTAAGATAATTTTATAGTGCTCGCATCACCCCAAAATTCCTTCTAGACCGCAACGGACGAACCCGGCTGCCGAACCATTCGGTGAATGGACGCTACACCGGGCGAGCTAGCGGACGTCAAAGGCCGTCGAACCTACTAGGGTCCTCTTAGGCAATTGGCGTATTACATGAGCACTTTTCCGCTAGCCCTTCATTAATTGTGACGACGGAGGCACACTGTTGGAAGACATCACAGATACATCACCCTAATCTTGATCGTCTGAAATAGAAATTGATAAAGTAGAGTGACCCTGCGGGGAAAGGACCGGAGTGTACAAATCCCCAACAACATACCGTGACATACGCTTCCCATATTGTCATCGAAATCATACGATACAGAACAGGAGTTAATGCGAGTACACTGACCACATATAGAATGATAATAAGGTCAGAGGAAGACTTCCTCTTAAAACAATTGATCACTATCCTTTCAATGTGAAAAGAAAACAAGTCCTGGTACTCGCACTAACCCCTGGCAATCAAAATACATAATAATAATATGATCCATTAATATAGAAAAAATAATTGAAATCAAAATATTTTGAAAAAATATTTTTTCAGAACAGCCCAAGTTTCTGAAAAGTAACGTTGAGCCCCAATGGATCCCAAGCCTAAGTGTGGACAAAAATTTTAAAAATATTTTAAACAATTTATTCAACACTTACGAATAATAATAATGTATCTAGTTATGATTAAAATAACATAAAGATATTATTATTTAGAAATCCCCCCCTCACACAGAGGGCTGTTGTAAATGTAAACAATGAGTGTAAAAACACTAAAATAAGACTCCAGGCACCCAGGCCCGAAATCAGTTACCAAAAATACACTATCTGATGCAAAACAGAGACTTCCAGGGAAGAAACTGCAGAACATCAGATGGTAGATGCAGAACACAACGCCTAACCACCCGTAGGTGAAGACGTAAACATGGGGAAAGAACAGAATTCATTCTGTTATTCAGCTAAAACTCCCAAGAAATTTTAGTAATAATAATTACAGAAACTATGCCAAAAGCATGGGAGAATAGCAAGGGGGAACTTAAAGGACAGGGAGAGAGGAAAACACTTGAAAAAACAGTGTAACTAAATAATCAGAATGACAACAAAATGGCTGCTGCCTTGAAAATAGGTAACTTAACATAATTTCATTAAAAAATTTTAAGTTACAGCCCTGATAATATTCTGTCACACATTCTTTTCCTCTCCTCCTTTTCTATCCTCCTTAGAATCACCATTTCACTAATATTTATGTGTCTGGCATCATTTAAACTGAGATTTAAAAGCACAAAGATCAGTCAGATGTTAACTGATGAAGGGCCAAACTTAGAATGATTAATGGCGCCAATTTCGGAACGTCCTTGACACTGCGCATGCGCAGTGGGGGCGAAGGGTGGAGGGCCTTTCAGGACATGTTTTCTTTAGTTTTAGATGCAAATTTTGGGGATTGGGGGGCAAAATTTGTGTTTGGCCCTATATTTTAAGAGTTAGCACCAGCTATGTCTGGGTCATTGGTACAGTATAAAAATATTAGCAATGTCTGGGATGGAGGGATCATACATATCAATAGAATGATCCCTACACCAACGATAAAAAACCTTCCACTTAGCAGCATAATTTAGCGAAGAGGAGGTCCTCCTACAGTTAGAAATTGCGTCCATTGCTTGTCCTGTAAATTGCTTGCCATGCAGGAAGGACTGCACAACGGAAATACGTGACGGTTGAGACCTTGCGGGTTGTGATGCAGTGTGCGTGATTTCCCCTTCGAAAGAAGATCCTCCCGTGGAGGAAGCTTCTGCGACATGTCCCACAACAGACACCTGAGTAGATTTATCCATGGTCTCTGGGGTGACAGAGATGCTACCAACAGAATTTTGCAGTGAGATTGCTTTATCTTGAGCAATATCTGCTGAATCAATGGCGCTGGAGGATACGCGTATCCTATCACTCCGTCCCAAGAGATCGAGAGAGCGTCTACTGCAAACGCTCGAGGATCTGGACACGGCAACACATACGTCTGCAACTGATTCTTGAGATGCGTCACAAATAAGTCAATCATCGGATGCTCACATTGGAAGCAAATCTGATTTTGCATATGTGAATTCTGAATTATGTTCATCCAATGACGTAATTGACAACCAATTGGTTAAGCAACTCGATAACCTTCCGCCCACTGTAACACGATAGAGGTTTGCACCATCACTTCCTGGACCTGCAAGGCTTGCAGGAGGAGAAACCACGTCCTCCATGACCCGCACCTCGCCCCGTCGACCTAGGGGCATCTGACCGGTTGCCTCGGCCAGTATTATGGCCCCTACCTGAGTCGCTACCTTGACGGTCTCTGGAGTAAGACCTAGAGGGCTTATAAGAACCTCTATAGGAACTTCCCTTGGCAAGTTTGAATATAGCATCATTCAAAAGTTCAAATGTCCATGAGACATTTCTGGACTGGGTCTGAAACTCAGGGACGGTGTCCCTAATCCGGCCGAAAAAGTCTGTGTCCAGTGACGCTATCAGTCTCTTATCCGGCAATGCAGCATTTTGGTCTGGAGGAACAACATCAGGAAGGTATTGCTGGGTGAAATAAACTGCTTCCCTGGACCGCAACAGGCAAACCCGGCTGCCGAGCCATTCTATGAATGGTCGCTACACCGGGCGAGCTAGTGGACAACGCCGTTGATCCTACTAGGGACCTCTTTGGCAATTGTATTTCCATGAGCACATTTGCCGCTAGCTCTTCCTTAGACAGCAACGACGGAGGCACACTTGTTGAAGACATCGCAGAAACATTACCCTGTTCTTGTTCCTCTGAAAAAGAGACTGATAAACTAGAGAGACCCTGCGGAGAGAGGACCGGCATGGACCCCTCACCGCTAACAATATACCGTGAGACCTGTCTCCAACGTTTGTCACTCCAATTGGCACACACTGAGCAAGAATTAGTGTGAGTACATTGACTACAAGAAACACAATGAACATGAGAATCAGAGGAAGACTTCCTTGCATTACAATTTGAACAATATTCTTTCATCATGAAAAAATATAAACAGTCATAGTACTCGCACAAACCCTTGAAACAAAGATACATAATATAATATAATCCATTATAACATTTCGAAAAAATAATTTCAAAACAAAAAATTTCTGGAAACATTTTCAGAAGAGCCCAAGTTCCCAATGGGAACAATGAGCCCAAATGGATCCCAAAAGCCTAAGTGTGGACAAAAATTTAAAAACATTTTTAAAAATTAATGTAACACTTACAGACAATATTAATGTATCTGGCTATGAGCAGAACTAAACAGAAGACAAGTAATCACTATCAGAAGTAACCGTTGTCAATGTAAACAAAAGTGTACAAAAACCGGAAACATGACTCCAGGCACTGTAAACATGGCCCAAAATCAGTCACCAATTTAAACACTATCCGATGTAAAACAGAGACTTCCGGAGAAGAAACTGCAGTACATCGGATGGTAGATGCAGATCACAACACCTAACCACCCAAGGGTGAGGACGTTAGCATGGGGAAAAACAGAATAATTATTCTGTGACCAAGCCAAAACTCCCAAGAAATTTTAGCAAAAAAAATTACAAAAATTATGCCAAAAGCATGGGAGAATAGCAAGGGGGGAATAAAGGAAAGGGAGAGAGGAAACACTGAACAAACAATGGTAAATTCATATCAAGAATGACAACATCAGGGCCATGCCCCAAAATTAAGGAACATGAAATAATTTCGTAAAAAAATTATAAGTTACAACCCTGATCACATCCTGCCACTGTTTCATCCTCTCATCCTTCTATTTCCTCCTTAGATCCACCATTTCTTTCATAATTATGTGTCTGGCATCATTTAAACTGAGATTTACAAGCACAAACTCAGTGAGGTGTTACTGAATTTAGGGCCAAACAAAGAATGACAATTGGCACCAATTTGGAGACCTCCTTGACACTGTGCATGCGCAGTGGATAAAAGGTATGGAGGACTACATAGGACATTGAAATTTCGGATTTTGATGCAAATTTGGGGGATTGGGGGGAAAAATTTGTGTTTGGCCCTAGATTTTAAGGAGTTAGCACCAGCTAAGTCTGAGTCATTGGTACAGTATAAAAATATGAGGTCCCCAGAGGGTGCACTCCGTGAACCTCAATCTGAATCAGGGTATCAAAACTAAACAGAAAGAGGCACCCAGAGGATACATTGGCCCACTGTATGGGATAGCATCATCAAATTCACCCACATTCTGCAAATTTCAGACTGCTTATTTTCAGGTCTGCTTATGATCCTTTAATGGAATGAGCTCATTTAGATCACTCCAATGAGGGGGTCATAAACTATGTTTGTGTGGCAAAAAATGAAAATTTTCAGTTCTTCAAAATTAATTTTGCAAGTATTTCTCCAGTTGTGTTAGGTAATGGGTGAACAGTCATAGCACAGTATAAAAAGAAATTCAAGTATTCACCTTTTAACACTTCCAGCAACAACTGAAGTCCTTCTTGATAACAAACAACAGCCTCATCAAATTTTTCAGCCACATCTGCTTCCACAGCTCTCTTCAACACACTGATAGCTGCTGCTTCAACACCAGCTACTTTATCAGCCATATTCACCTGATCAAAACAAAAATTAACTTCTAGGAACTCCAGATAAGATGAAGGATGGAGATGGCAAAAATGCATTGAAAATAAATTTGAGTGGTTTATTTATCAAATGAGGTATAACGCTTGGGGGGCATTTTTGCCACACTTTTGTAGTCTTCATCTTGTGCCTTTGCAGATGTTTCTGGGCAAGTCTTGGCTGTTTTAATAGGCACTTTGAACATAATTTGCAAGTATACCCAAGGCTGCATGTTGGAGTAGGGATCTGCAAATTACAATTTTTTTTTTTAATCGAATCTTGAATATTGAATCTTATCTCTGATATCAATATCGGATCAAATTGCAAATCAAATCTTAATGGACAAGTTAGTGCACCAAACAGAACTTTTGAAACACTGCGATGAGCCTTACACGACCGACTGGACATCATGTGAGTCCTCTAAAGTGGGCAACGCAAGTGTAAATGATTGGGAAAACTTGGACTTTATACTTGTGTTGTGGGGAGCGTGTTGGCTCAGTAGGTAGAGGTGCAGACTGCAAGCTGAGAGGTTTTTGGTTCGAATCCCACCTGCGGCAACCGTGTTGTGTCCTTGGGCAAGACGCTTCATCTCCATTGCCCCTGTGGGGGCACGGTGGCATTGTGTAATAAGGCGTACTGCACGTCGATGGTGCACTTGTCTTCAACCAATGCTAACTCTGCTTGTGTGGAGTTAGTATGTTGGGGAGCTGACAGTTGCTCGCCGTTGCTCGGTGGTTCTCTCCAGGTACTCTGGCTTCCTCCACCCGTAAAACTGTCACGGTCATGATTAGCCATTGTGCATAAATATGCGACCTTAAACACCACTAAAATAAAATAAATAAATAAATACTTGTGTTGTCGTCACATTATAGGCTTAGATTCTGAAAATGACCATAAACACTAATAAATAAATATTTTCTGTAGCACATGCACTGAAACAGGCCTATTATCCAAAGTTTTAGTTTTTGAAGGCTTAGCTTGTTACTATTCACCACAATCTGTGACATGAGCTTCCATAGCATCAATCAATATTGTACCTTCAATTTGGCACCTGGAAAAGTGATATATCCTGAGATGAGAGAGTGCAGGAGGCAGGAGGGGGGGGGGGGGGGGGGAGACGTACATTTGGGGATGTATATTAAATTGTGCACTGCTGCTTCTGTTCTTCATTATATCCAGCATTCCATCCATATTTGTATTTATAGTATGATAGGGCTGTACGTTGTAGCAGCATCAATAGCACAATTAATGTTGCCAGAGTATATTTGGCCATCTCGGACTCTCTCCCAACCGGAGATGAAACCTGTGACCTCCGGCATGCAAGATTTTATCAAATTTTTGTTGGAAATGTAACAAATTGCACTAAAGCAAGAGAGATTCAAAAAAATTGAATCTTGAGACTGATTTGAGATCGATTCCGAAGCAGACGTATGATATCGATATCGAATCTCGAATATCCGCAGGACCCTATGTTGGAGCAAGTTTTATTTATTTGGGTTTAATGCCACTTTCAACAGCCAGGGTCCCATCATGTTGGACAGTTTTATTGGTACAGGAAGATGGAGTACATGAAGAGAACCATTACACAGCAGCAAGCATCTGTCAGACTTCCCAACGTACTCCACACAAGCAGGATTAGCATTGTCTGAAGGCAAGTGCACCTACAATGTGCAGCACACCTTAGTACACAGTACATATGTACCAACATGCCCCAACATGGCCAATTGGGATAAAGTGCCTTGCCCAAGGACACAATGCAGTAACCACTTGTCAGGGTTGAACCATGGGCCTTTCAGTTCGAAGTTCAATGTTCAATGCACTAACCACTGAGCCACATATTTAATGGCAATAAAAAGTGATTCTGGTTGGAATTATGCCTTGAAGAGTTAAGTCACTTTCGACATCCATGGCATTATCATGACCAAAACCCTAGTATCACTGGAGGTCAGCCAGGCCTGCATAAAATGTGCTTTACGTGATCGGCAGACTGTGTTGTTCATAATTTGTGTACGTGCTGTGGTGACTTTTTGGCTGAAATAAGCATCTTCGATCCCAAAAATGGTAAGTAAATCATCCTATGTATCATTAACAGGGCTTTTTAGCATAGTGAAATTTATACTTTATCCAGCAACTGTGCAATATACAGGAGTATGATCACTAACATTTTCACAAAAAATAATAGGTGTCTGACGTCTGATCGGTGTTGGTTGAGTGAGGGTCGTATAAAGTATCTACAACAAGGTTTAATTGTGACCACTGATAACTGACCAACATAACAATAACTATTATGTCACTGAAAATTTTCAACAATCCAAAATACGGATGTTTTTTGGGTACGTGTACACACTGGTGCTGTTTTTGTAGTCGCACCGGTTCTTGTTGTGAGCGAAAATCAACTGCACCTATGCTTTGTAATCAAAATCTGTTAATGTCTTTGATCGATTCACACTAACATATGGGCATAAATTCCTTCTTATTCTTCAAATAGTGAACTGTCAGTGCTCTTGCAATATAAACCTACACATTAATGACCAATTGCTTCTGTTTATCATGGTGACAAAATTTGTGTGAACACACAATACAAGGTCAGGTATATGCAGCTGAATAGCTCTACTCTACGACACATGCTATAAATTAACTAAAGTCCATTCCATGGGAGCTTCAAACCCGCCCTACTGATTTACGCACCTGACAGAAGTCAAGATTCTCATACAGTTAACTGTATGAGAACCTAGACTTCTGTCAGGTGCGTAAATCAGCGGCGGCATTGGGGCAGCGAAGTGGGTTACAAGCCCAAGTGGTCTTTTTCACTTACATATCAGATCGTGTTAATGCTCAGTAGTAAGCAGGCCAACATGTTAATCACATAAAGTGCAAACGTGTAAACATGAACTTATAACGGGTATGTGTGATTAGGGTGGTATAAAATAGGTATTTATGCTAAACCATCATCCTTAATTATAGCCACTGGTTTAAACTGTCTTGCAGAAGTTCCAAATGTGACTAACATTACATAATTCCTGCTGAAATCAACCATGAATAGCCATCTAATCCGAAGAGCATCGGTGTGAAAAATCCCGAAAAGCAACATTAAGCATCTTGAGAAATCAAGTAAGAACTCAGGTGCATTTTTTTTAAAGACATTTGAATTTGTTCTGTGTAGCAGATTCAAGATACGTGTTTGGGATAGTAACTGACACACACTGTATGTCAACATTCGATGATTTGCTTGGTTCCTATATACCAAGGTTTGCAGTAAATTTACTTCAAATATACAGTGATAAATCTACACTTCGGTATAAATTGGGTGGTCATCAAAATAATTAACTCCTGATGAGATTATTTAGTGAGTGGTATATATTTAGACCACAAATATAATCAAAACAACACAATAAATGCACTGAATGTTACCTTCCTACCATATTTTAGTCGAAAGGTCACGTCAAGCACTGATGTCGATCATGAACAGCACAGAGCGCTGATCATATAAAGCATGTTTTATACAGGCACGACTGAGCTCCAACGAGTGTACAGTCATGTTTATCCAAATATTTAGACTTAGGCTACCACTTGTAGAGAACTGCACACCAGGCATTAGTTACTGGGTCTAATTATACCAGTAAAACATCTTTTTTGGTGAGTTTTTGACACTAGTAATTTCACAGCTTACCAATTTTTTACTATTTTATGTCTGTGTCCTGTATTTACAAACATATACTGGGTATGCATGTAGTGATGAACATATATTATGTATACAAAGTATGTCTTTTATTTTAAAGCCTGAGAGAACCATGAGGATCCAAGGAGCCTGAGAGAACCATGAGGATCCAAGGCTTTATACTCTCTTATTTTTACTATTAATAAGAGAGAGGCAGAGAGAGAACGAGAGAGAGAGAGTTATTGAAAAAGTTAAAAAATTTATAGTAATTTATATATTTTTTATACTTACCAATGACCCAGACTTAGCTGGTGCTAACTCTAACAAAACCAGGGCCAAACACAAATTTTGCCCCCCAATCCCCAAAATTTGCATCCAAAACAAAAAGAAATCATGTCCTAAAGGACCTCCATACTACGCCTCTACTGCGCATGCGCAGTGACGCAGACGTCCCGAAATTGGCGCCAATTATCATTCTTACTGGCAGTGCCTGGTCAGCGCTATGTACTCAGCGGGGAGGCAAGAGTTCTCAACTCCAGGGAGGGCCATCCCCATCTGGGTCATTGGTAAGTATAAAAAATATATAAATTACTATAAATTTTTTAACATTTTTATACTGTACCAATGACCCAGACTTAGCTGAATAGTAAACAGGCTGGAGGGCCTAGGACATAGAGGAAAATCCAATAAGCTCAACTATATAGTAAAGAGGTAACCCCTTAAGGAGAAAAGGAGTATTAGGCTTTACATGTATCTTTCTTATTTAATATTAAATTAGAAAGATACACTACCCTTAATAATTGAGCACAATAACATTCATGTTCTCTATTAACATCCAGCATAACCCTTATACTAATTATTTTTAAAGCAAGCCAATAAATAAAGTAGTCCAGAGAACTGAGACTCTTTATAGTCATTTAAAAGTGTCCGAGTATTGTATATTAAAGCCCGTTTGACACTTGACATATACAAATGCTTCACACCGAGCTACACTTTAAAAATAAGACATGAATGAATTTTAACATTAATAATACACTTTAAAACCATCCCGCTAGCGACTCAGAAATACTGACTTGGAGGAGGCATTCCCTTGCTTTACACTATAAAGCAGGTGACCTAAGGAAACACCCCCCCCCCCCCCCTTCCCCTTGCCCTGGGTCAAATAGCCCAGAGCGAAGAGGGCAGCCGGATGGAGTCACTGCCGGAACAGAAAGCCTGCATAACTATAGTTGCAACTGTTTAGTGGACGACATTCTGAGCAACAGATAACGGACCTAAACAATGCAGGTCTCCAGAAATGGACTCAATATTTCTGAGATAAAAATTCATAAATGTGGATGGCTGAGACCAATAAGCAGCCTTCATTAAATCTGTAATAGCAACACTATTAGCATAAGCCCAGGAAGTAGAAAGAGCTCTTACTTCATGAGCAGAAATCTTAAGCACAGACTGCTGAGAAGAAGATAAATCTTCATAAGCAGTGTGGATAGTTGAATCCATCTAGCAATAGAATGGACTGAAATGTCCTTTCTATTAGGCATCAAAGACAGAAAGAAACGTTTCCGTCCCTTTCTAATAAACTGAGATCTCTGTTTATAGATACGTAATGCTCTAACAGGACAGAGTAAAGGCCTACGCCCGTCTGAAGACGGAAGAGCCTTAATAACAATAGGTTCCGGATATTTATTAGGAGCCTGATTCTTAGCTAAAAAACCCACATTAGTAGTGAAGGTGATAGTGTTCCCAACACTACGATAATGAGAATCATCAACCGATAGTGCATGAAGCTCACTGACTCTCCTAGCAGAAGAGAAAGCTAAGAGAAAAGCTGTCTTATAAGATAAGAATTTGAAATCTACTGTCCCAAGAGGTTCAAATGGCTTTTCCTTCAATTTAAGAAGAACCCAAGCTAAAGCTAAATTCCACTTAGGAATTAATCTAAGAGTTCTGGGTCTATTTATCGAAAAGTTTCTAACCAACTTAGATAAAGAGACATTAGATCCAATTTGTAAACTATCATGATGTGCATAGGTATCAGATAACATAGATCTATAACCCTTTATTGTAACAGGCTGCAGTTTGATTTCGTCAAACAAGTATACTAGAAAGTTTGCAATGTCTGGTATAGAGGGATCGAATATATCTACAGAATGATCCCTACACCAACGACGAAAAACCTTCCACTTAGCCGCATAGTTTAGCGAAGAGGAGGTCCTCCTACAGTTAGAAATCGCGTCCACTGCTTGTCCTGTAAAGTGCTTGCCATGCAAGAAGGACCGCACAACGGAAAAACGTGAAGGTTGAGACCTTGCGGGTTGTGATGGAGTTGGCGCGATTTCCCCTGCGAAAGAAGATCCTCCCGTGGAGGAAGCATCCGCGGTAGGTCCCACAACAGACACCTGAGTAGATTTATCCACGGTCTCTGTGGCGACAGAGATGCTACCAACAGAATCTTGCATTGAGATTGTTTTATCTTTAGCAATACTTGTTGAATTAACGGCGCTGGAGGATACGCATATCCTATCATTCCGTCCCAAGGGATCGACAGAGCGTCTACTGCAAATGCTCTTGGATCCGGACACAGAGACACATACGTCTGCAACTGATTGTTGAGATGTGTCGCAAATAAGTCTATCATTGGCCGTTCCCATTGGTAGCAAATCTGATTGAATACTTGTTTGTTGAGAGTCCACTCCGACGGCAACAAGCGACCCTTTCGTGAAAGGGAGTCTGCTAGCACATTCAGACGACCCGGTATGTGACGGACCGAAAGAAGAACGTGGTGTTCTAGCGCAAACAGAAGGATTCTTTCCGTTAGATTGAACAACGGAACTGAATGAGTGCCTCCCTGATTCCGTATATACGCCACTACAGTCGTATTGTCGGATAGGATTTGGACATGAGCATCGTGAATAATGTCCATCCAGTGACGTAACGCAAGCCAAATTGACATCATTTCCTTGATGTTTATGTGCTTGCACAGGAATTGCGGATCCCAAAGACCCTGGCATCTCGAATCCGTTGGGATTAATGATGCACCCCAACCTGTTTGACTGGCATCCGTCATAACGGTAAAACTCGGATCCGGCAACTGCAGCGGAACTCCCTGAGTTAACCACTGAATGTTTGCCCAAGTCTGAATCTCTTGTTTCACTTGATCTGACAAGAGAACGTCTACATCGAGCGAATGAATTTTCACACTCCAATTCTGAGTCAAGAAAATTTGAAGAGGACGTGTACGTAACCGCCCCATCGGAATGAGATCCGCGGCGGCTCCGCACAGACCTATCAGTCTCATAAATTCTCTCGCCGTGACTTTGTCTGCGTGCAGACAATAGCGAGCGTAACAACTGACTAATTTCGCTCTGGTTAACAGCAGACGAACGAGATTGTTGTGCGTCTCGAAGCTCATTCCCAGATGAGTGAATGACTTGGACGGCACCAGATCCGACTTCTCCTCGTTTACTATAAAACCGAGACGTCAGAGCAATAGAAGAAGATTCTGAACATCGTTCTGAAGCGTTAACTCGTTGCCGTACCTCTGAAGAATGTCGTCCAGGTAGGCCGACGTTACCGCAGACGAATGAGCTCGGAAGTAGATCATTACCGAGTTCATTACCCGAGTGAAAGCCCAGGGTGCTAGATTCAATCCGAAGCACATCGCCCGGAATTGATACACCACTCCTAGGACTGCAAAGCGTAGATACTTTCGGAATGTCGGATGTACCATGACGTGAAAGTACGCATCTTTGAGATCTATGCTCGTTGCATAATCGTTCACCCGAATACTCGCTCTGACCGATCGAATCGTCTCCATATAAAACTTCGGAGCAACGATCAGCTTGTTTATCCAGCTCAAATCTATGACTGGACGGAACGAGCCGTCTGGTTTCGGAACCAGAAACAGATGGCTGTAGAATCCCGGAGATTCCTGGTTTTCTACGACCTCTACCGCGTTCTTCATTAAAAGAGACTGCACCTCTGATAACAGAGCATCTCTTTTCTGCAGATTTGACGGAAGATGAGTCCACTTTGGACTTCGAGTTAATGGAGGCTTTCGTTTGAAGGATATCTTTAGACCTTCCGAAGTCACTCCTCTCACCCAAGGGTCGTCCGTAATCGACGCCCATTCTTGTGAAAAGCTCGACAACCTTCCGCCAACCGGAACGCGATAGAGGTTTAAGCCATCACCTCCTGGACCTGCGAGGCCTGCGGTAGGAGAAACCACGTCTTCCACGGCCCGCACCTCGCCCCGTCGACCTCGGGGCGTCCGACCGATTGTCCCGGCCTGAAGGACGTCCCGAACGAGAGTCGCTATCCTGACGGTCTCTCGAATAAGACCAAGAGGACGCACCGGAACCTCTATAGGAACCTCTCTTGGGCGCATTAGACCCAGAAGTGCCTGTCTTATTCGTGTCTGCTGTATCCGACTTCTTAGGAGCAGATTTGAACAACAGAGAATCCTTAGCTTTCTTTGTAATTTTATCATAAATAGCGGAAAGCTTGCCGTCAAAGAGAAGTTCTCCTGAGACCGAAGCGACTCTAAGAGAGTTCTTCACCTTAGAATCCACTAGTGTGGATGTAGCTAGGGCTGCGTCACGTCTAACCAACTCCAGATTTGCCACTGAAAGGGCGGAGCTACACGTAGAATAAGCTACTGCCCTTGGAAGAAGTCTTAAAGAGGATTGTATATCCTGAAACTCTTTCCCCTGAAGGCGCAGTGATAACGCCTTAGTAAGGTGATCTGCGTAAGATAAGGCATCTAAATTGGCTCTGTTAGACGCAATAGCTGTTTCCAACACCGCGGTTGGAATAGAAGCTGACGACGGTAATGATAGCTCTAAGTCTTCCGCCTCGCCGTCCATACGCAGAGGAACTCTCGGTATACCCTGTCCTGCCGTATCGAATTTATTCCTTGCATTAATGAAAGGCAGGTTGAGAGTATTAGCGGACAAGAAACCTGCTTGCCCCATCCTGGAAGCAAGTTTAAATATAGCGTCGTTCAATAATTCAAATGTTCTTGCAACATTATTGGACTGCGACGGAAACTCGGGAGTGATGTCCCTGAACCGCTCAAAAAATTCAGAGTCCAATGACGCTATAAGTCTCTTGTCCGGAACCGCAGCAGTCTGGCCCGACGGAACAACTTGAGGGAGAAAGTGCCCGGATGAAGTCCACGGCAGCTTTATGTTGTTCCGAAAGGGATAGCTCCAAGTCATCCGTATCCCTTTCACCATCCGGTTGGACCTCATGATGTTCCCGGCCGTCCGCCCGCGATGCTTCGGCGGAGTGTTCCGACCCAGCGCCGTCGGATAATTCTCGATCCGACACCGTTTCTGTCGGCTGCTGGGATGCTGCGATAAGCTGTGCTATCTGCACAAGAATGTCCGGCATCGAGACCTGCGGAGGCGCAGTCTTTCGCTGCTTCGCCGAGGGCAGCTCTGCATCAGATGGCTCCCGCATACTTTTCCTATGCGAACAGCCGGAGTCCATCAGTCTCGAATCCATGGCTGCCGGATGGTGTGACCTGGTCGCCGAAGAATCCTTGATCGGCGAAGCTGGTAATATATCGGCGGTCACGCAGCCAAGGTGCGGTCGTGTGCGCTGACGAGAAGAGGAAGCCTTAACAGTCTCTGCGGACTGCTTATACAACGGAGCGTCCCGAGCGACGGACGTATGCTCCGCTAAAGACACATTTTGTACCACAACATCTGGTCCCAGATGTTGTTGTACGAGAGAGGGGCCTCTCTCACTCGCGGCCCGGCTGGACCTGGACGAGCTAGGAACCGGACTCAAAGGCCTCCTCCGTTCTCGCTTACTATCCGACGTCACTGGGTGTGCATCTATTATGTTTATAGTGCTCGCATCACCCAAAACTTCCTCTTGGACCACATCGGACGAACCCGGCTGCCGAACCATTCGGTGAATGGACGGTACACCGGGCGAGCTAGCGGACGACATTTGTCTAATCTCCATGAGCACTTTTGCCGCTAGCTCTGAATTCATTTGTGACGACGGACGCACACTTGTAGAAGATAACATGGAAACATCACCCTGTTCTGGTTCCTCTGAAATAGAAACTGAGAGAGTAGAGTGACCTTGCGGAGAAAGAGCCGGCATCGCCCTTTCTCCAGAAACAACATGTTTCTCATCCCAATATTCACATATAGGACAGGGATTAATGCGAGAACACTGACTACAATTAATACAATGATCATGAAAGTCAGAGGAAGATTTCTTCCTATTACAATTTGAACAACGACCCTTCATTGTGAAAGAACAACAATAAGTCCTAGTTACTCGCAAAAACCCCTGACACAAAGATACATAATAACATGATCCATTAATAAATGAAAAAACAATTGCAAATCAAAATAATTTTGAAAAAATATTTTTTCAGCGAAGCCCAAGTTGCTGAAAAGTAACATTGAGCCCCGATGGATCCGATGGCAAAGTGTGGTCAAAAATTTTAAATTTATATTAAATAATTAATGAGACACTTACGGATAATATAAATGTATCTTATAGTGAGATAAACTACAGCAAAGGCAAACAGCCCCCCCTCAAAAAAGGCTGTTGCCAATGTAAACAAACAGTGTAAAAACACCAGAAAACATGACTCCAGGCACTGAAAAAACTGGCCCGGAATCAGTCATCAAATTACACTCTATCTGATGCAAAACAGAGACTCCCAGGGGAGAATCTGCAGAACATCAGATGGAAGATGCAGAACACAAACGTTATACACCCATGGGTGAAAACGTAACTATGGGGAAAATAACAGAAAACATTCTGTAACCAAGCAACTCTCCCAGGAAATTTTAGAAATGAAATTTCTCAAAAATATGCCAAAAGCATGGGAGAATTGCAAGGGGGGACTTTAGAAGGCTAGGGGAGAGGAAACACTGAATAAGCAGTGCAACAATTAGCAAGAATGACAACAAGAGGCCCATGCCTCGAAAATAGGCAACTTAACATAATTTCATCAAAAAATTTTAAGTACAGCCCTGATTATTTTTTGTCACTTCTTTTTCCTCTCCTCCTTCTATCCTCCTTAGAATCATATTTTCTCCAAAAATTACGTGTCTGGCATCCTTTAAACTGAGATTTACAAGCACAAAGATCAGTGAGATGTTGACTGATGAAGGGCCAAACAGAGAATGATAATTGGCGCCAATTTCGGGACGTCTGCGTCACTGCGCATGCGCAGTAGAGGCGTAGTATGGAGGTCCTTTAGGACATCATTTCTTTTTGTTTTGGATGCAAATTTTGGGGATTGGGGGGCAAAATTTGTGTTTGGCCCTGGTTTTGTTAGAGTTAGCACCAGCTAAGTCTGGGTCATTGGTACAGTATAAAAATTTAGCATTCTAGTCTTGTCCTTCTTTCCATTTAGCACATGCAGAATTTGGACGCTTTCTTAATTGAAGTATAATTATAGATACGCTCTCTCTCTCTCGGCGATCCGGCAGCTGTATACACTTTTTAGTGTTAATTTCTGTATACACCTTCCTGGACTTGGCTGTTGATGATTTTCGCCTCAGGCACTTCAATCGATAATATATCGATAAATAAGTTGTGTACAACATTAAAATTTGAACACACATCAGAGAAATATACGAAACAAAATTACTACCGAAGTTTACGGGTGTAATTCGTGCCAGTTTCCTTCCAGAACTTGCCGAAAATATAAGTTTCATAACACCGCCGATCAAAATAAGAGACAAATCACGTGATCAAATATAGTCTTTCTGTATACACTTTTTAATGTGTTTGAAAGACATTTTTCACGATATAAGTCAGAAAATGGAAAAAAAATGGATTTTCTTTCACTATTTCGAAAGAAGATGGGTTTATACGACATATATATATAAAAATATCTTGTCAACACCTCGGCATTAATGAGATATTTGAATAACTGATTTCTGCGTACACCAATTCCGGACTTTTTAGTGAGGGTGCTGGACGTTTCGTACACAGGCGTTTCGTACACGGCCAATTTAGGATGTTTCGTACACAAAACGCCTGAACGTTTCGTACACAGATTTTAATTTCGCATTTTCTCTTTATATCTCACTTTTTTTCCTTCTAATTTCAGATTTGGGGTTTAAAAGAAAGAAAGAAGACTATTTTCTTGCGTGAAATAATTTTATTTTCCAATAAATACGTGGTGATTTTAGTTGAAATCTCATACATACTAAATTAAAATAAATTCATTAAACAAAAATAACATGTTTTGTTTTTATGTGTTTGCTGTATTCTGCATGTGATTTTATTGTATTACCCCAATATAAAATATATTGCTATCTTTGATAGTGATAAAATTTTATTTCGTTTTATGACAATTTATCTCCAGCGATACGGTACATTTTCGGCGAATCACCTCATTGCATTATGCTAAACTGATTTTATTTTATCGATATTTGCCCTTTATTGATAGCAACAGTATTTGGTGTCATTTAACACCACCAGTATGTTGTAGATTCTGAGCTCCTCCTCATCGTGTACGAATACGCCCAAACCGGCCTCCAGCCAAACCAGCCTCCGACATTTTGGCCCAAACCGGCCTCCACTTAACCCAAACAGGCCTCCACATTTTTACCCAAACCGGCCTTCAATATTTTCATCGTCGGCGACGGTCAGACTCTTTGCAATTTACCGCTGACTAGATTAGCCATCACATGTACAAACAAAATAACCTAAAAACATCCCGGCAATATTCAAACAAGTCACTCATCGGTAAAATCAAACAGTAAATCAAACAATAAATCAAAGTAATCAAGGAAAATTAACCTATTCAACATGCAATTAAACACCAACAGTATCTATAAAAACAGGAATAATTTTACATAAATATTCACAGGAGATATTCATAAATGTCAAAATATTAATTTAATGTAACAAAAATAATAAATAATTTTATAATACAAGGTCTAAAACAGATAATTAAACACGTGTACGAAACGCTCACTTCGTGTACGAAACGTCCAATTTTTGTGTACGAAACGTCTTATTTGTGTACGAATCGTCGCGTGTACGAAACGTCTTGTGTACGAAACGTCAGTAAACCTTTTAGTGATAGCCAAGAGAAAGGGACACACTAAAAAGTGTAGTCCGTGTCCGTGTCGAGAAAAAGTGTAGTCGGGAATTAAATTATCATTTTCTCCTTTATTTGTCGGTTGTTTTCTATGAAATTTGGAAAGTATACTCAGGGGACGATACGAAATATATATGCCAAAAGAGAAGTTTGTACGATGTTATTTTACGATGTTAGAAGACATTTTCTCTTTCAAACACTCTAAAAAGTGTAGCTGACTCGGATCCGTGTTAGCTAATTAATTAGTTTACGCTGTGTTGGCTGTTGACACAGCAAGACGGACTGATTATCCTGGTTCTTTTTATGATTATGAGGAGATTAGTGGGGTGTGGATGAAAGAATCAACGAATAATTTAATTTTCAGTATTTTATTGGATAAATACAGGACATGAAGGATATAGCTTAGCACAAAGATATAGAGATACAGCTCAAAAATGAACAAATAACAAACATATTTATAACAAGCAAAAGTAAATTTAGTTGGTATGTCGTTCCGAGTGTTTTGTGGTTGGATTCCCTGCGACAGTGGATAATGGTGTCGATCGTGTTTTAAAACCAGACGAAATAAGAACAAGATTTTTTTTCACCCAATTATTTATAATTCCAAAATTTGACATCATTTCTTGGGAAGGTCTCAAGCACGGAGACCAACCTTACAAATCATGTCAAGTGTCGCGATTACCAACAAGCACGTGGAGTACGGTGGTAACGTTCGCTTGCATGGTTGCTGCTTAGTTTTGGCATCACCGTGCGGTCTCTCAAGATGAAGTGTTTCATTGCCTATATAGTGAACTAGGGTAAGTTCTGTTGATGTTGAATAATATACTATTCTTTGATGATTTTAGGGGTTATATGGGGGATATACTTCAGTGTAGGCATAGGCGTACGGGCCAAGGGGGGCTGGGCGGGCTGAACTCCCCTTGAGTCGGCCGAGGCATATATTTTGGGCATTCCATGAGAAAATGTTCCAGGGTCTCCACTACTCCACAATTTTACAAATTCCAACACCTGACATAATATCTTTGGAAACTTTCCACGAGAGCTTCCAAAGAAATAATGTCAAGTGTTGAAATTATCAACATTTGGAAAATATAAGAGAATTCAGTTTTTCAACGTCTGTCCTACATGTACAACTCCAGCTGGTATTGTAAAATTCTTATTATTTTAACTTAGTTTATTGTTTTTGTCTCCGCCCACTTCATTCTTCACTCAATGTGCAGCGTCCTAGACTTTATTTCAATGTTTGTTTCTCCGCCGCCATTTTGGTGGAAAGTATTTTAATTATTGATTTAACAAAAAAACCCTTTAAGGGATAATTAATTTTTTGTCTTGTCAACACCTCGGCATTAATGAGATATTTGAATAACTGATTTCTGCGTACACCAATTCCGGACTTTTTAGTGAGGGTGCTGGACGTTTCGTACACAGGCGTTTCGTACACGGCCAATTTAGGATGTTTCGTACACAAAACGCCTGGACGTTTCGTACACAGATTTTAATTTCGCATTTTCTCTTTATATCTCACTTTTTTTCCTTCTAATTTCAGATTTGGGGTTTAAAAGAAAGAAAGAAGAC
Organism: Pictodentalium vernedei; assembly: GCA_031216915.1. Classification (NCBI taxonomy): domain Eukaryota; kingdom Metazoa; phylum Mollusca; class Scaphopoda; order Dentaliida; family Dentaliidae; genus Pictodentalium; species Pictodentalium vernedei. The sequence continues at coordinate 229,885,723 of CM062297.1, read as the reverse complement.
TATTTTCTTGCGTGAAATAATTTTATTTTCCAATAAATACGTGGTGATTTTAGTTGAAATCTCATACATACTAAATTAAAATAAATTCATTAAACAAAAATAACATGTTTTGTTTTTATGTGTTTGCTGTATTCTGCATGTGATTTTATTGTATTACCCCAATATAAAATATATTGCTATCTTTGATAGTGATAAAATTTTATTTCGTTTTATGACAATTTATCTCCAGCGATACGGTACATTTTCGGCGAATCACCTCATTGCATTATGCTAAACTGATTTTATTTTATCGATATTTGCCCTTTATTGATAGCAACAGTATTTGGTGTCATTTAACACCACCAGTATGTTGTAGATTCTGAGCTCCTCCTCATCGTGTACGAATACGCCCAAACCGGCCTCCAGCCAAACCGGCCTCCGACATTTTGGCCCAAACCGGCCTCCACTTAACCCAAACAGGCCTCCACATTTTTACCCAAACCGGCCTTCAATATTTTCATCGTCGGCGACGGTCAGACTCTTTGCAATTTACCGCTGACTAGATTAGCCATCACATGTACAAACAAAATAACCTAAAAACATCCCGGCAATATTCAAACAAGTCACTCATCGGTAAAATCAAACAGTAAATCAAACAATAAATCAAAGTAATCAAGGAAAATTAACCTATTCAACATGCAATTAAACACCAACAGTATCTATAAAAACAGGAATAATTTTACATAAATATTCACAGGAGATATTCATAAATGTCAAAATATTAATTTAATGTAACAAAAATAATAAATAATTTTATAATACAAGGTCTAAAACAGATAATTAAACACGTGTACGAAACGCTCACTTCGTGTACGAAACATCCAATTTTTGTGTACGAAACGTCTTATTTGTGTACGAATCGTCGCGTGTACGAAACGTCAGTAAACCTTTTAGTGATAGCCAAGAGAAAGGGACACACTAAAAAGTGTAGTCCGTGTCCGTGTCGAGAAAAAGTGTAGTCGGGAATTAAATTATCATTTTCTCCTTTATTTGTCGGTTGTTTTCTATGAAATTTGGAAAGTATACTCAGGGGACGATACGAAATATATATGCCAAAAGAGAAGTTTGTACGATGTTATTTTACGATGTTAGAAGACATTTTCTCTTTCAAACACTCTAAAAAGTGTAGCTGACTCGGATCCGTGTTAGCTAATTAATTAGTTTACGCTGTGTTGGCTGTTGACACAGCAAGACGGACTGATTATCCTGGTTCTTTTTATGATTATGAGGAGATTAGTGGGGTGTGGATGAAAGAATCAACGAATAATTTAATTTTCAGTATTTTATTGGATAAATACAGGACATGAAGGATATAGCTTAGCACAAAGATATAGAGATACAGCTCAAAAATGAACAAATAACAAACATATTTATAACAAGCAAAAGTAAATTTAGTTGGTATGTCGTTCCGAGTGTTTTGTGGTTGGATTCCCTGCGACAGTGGATAATGGTGTCGATCGTGTTTTAAAACCAGACGAAATAAGAACAAGATTTTTTTTCACCCAATTATTTATAATTCCAAAATTTGACATCATTTCTTGGGAAGGTCTCAAGCACGGAGACCAACCTTACAAATCATGTCAAGTGTCGCGATTACCAACAAGCACGTGGAGTACGGTGGTAACGTTCGCTTGCATGGTTGCTGCTTAGTTTTGGCATCACCGTGCGGTCTCTCAAGATGAAGTGTTTCATTGCCTATATAGTGAACTAGGGTAAGTTCTGTTGATGTTGAATAATATACTATTCTTTGATGATTTTAGGGGTTATATGGGGGATATACTTCAGTGTAGGCATAGGCGTACGGGCCAAGGGGGGCTGGGCGGGCTGAACTCCCCTTGAGTCGGCCGAGGCATATATTTTGGGCATTCCATGAGAAAATGTTCCAGGGTCTCCACTACTCCACAATTTTACAAATTCCAACACCTTACATAATATCTTTGGAAACTTTCCACGAGAGCTTCCAAAGAAATAATGTCAAGTGTTGAAATTATCAACATTTGGAAAATATAAGAGAATTCAGTTTTTCAACGTCTGTCCTACATGTACAACTCCAGCTGGTATTGTAAAATTCTTATTATTTTAACTTAGTTTATTGTTTTTGTCTCCGCCCACTTCATTCTTCACTCAATGTGCAGCGTCCTAGACTTTATTTCAATGTTTGTTTCTCCGCCGCCATTTTGGTGGAAAGTATTTTAATTATTGATTTAACAAAAAAACCCTTTAAGGGATAATTAATTTTTTTTCGCCGGAGGTGGGGGGTGGGGGGTGGTATTTGAAATTCCAGAAGGATAACCAGATATTACATATATCCCCCCCCCCCCCCCCCCCCCCCGCATCCTATCTCCCTGAAGGCTTGATGGATGACTCCCGGATATTCAAAACTATACTGGCGGAGCTTTCTCCACTCTTTTTTTGTAACCGCTATGGTCAATATACCGGGGCCGCTACCAAACCGGCGTTGCTGTTTGGTTTTCTTTTCTTCTCTGTCAGTCACAGTTTCATTCATTCATTCATCGCAACCGATTTGTGAAACAGAGTGAGACTGAGAGGGCGCATGAGAGAGAGAGAGAGAGAAAGAGAGAGAGAGAGAGAGAGAGAGAGAGAGAGAGAGAGAGAGAGAGAGAGAGAGAGAGAGAGAGAGAGAGAGCGTGAACGTGTAACGACCCACCACGGACATTTAACATAATCTTATGTAAATGGAAAAAAAAGTAGTGAAAGAAAATCTATCAATCCAATCAACACCCCACTAATCTCCTCATAATCATGTGTGAACACAGCGTAAGCCAATTAATTAGTTAACACGGCGCCGAGTCAGCTACACTTTTTAGTGTGTTTGAAAGAAAAAATGTCTTCTAACATCGTAAAATAACATCGTACAAGCTTCTCTTTTGGCATATATGTTTGGTATCGTCTCCTGAGTATACTTTCCAAATTTCATAGAAAACAACCAACAAATACAGGAGAAAATGATAATTTAATTCCCAACTACACTTTTTCTCCGACACGGACACGGACACGGACTACACTTTTTAGTGTGTCCCAAGAGAAATGCTTCTCGGTAATTCTACAAAATGAAAACAAAGACAGCTCCTTGTCTTCACACTGGCTACATTTTCTGGAGACCTTTTGATTCTCATATATAATTGTCATAAAATTAAACTACGTCGTACATAGCTCGGTCCTAATGAGACAGGAAAAGATTCACACTGGTTCTTTTTAAAAGACTTGAGAGCAGATGAAAATGAAACCGGAAGTTTTCCTTGACGGCCAAGGCGCCTGTTAAAAAGTGCACACGATAAATGGAATCACGTGTAGGAACATTTTTACCAAATGCCTTTAATATGTTAGATGTTATGTTAACATTGTAAAACAGATAATTTATCAGGAGATGCTTGAAAATGTAATCATATAAGAATCGCATAATAAAATCAGGTGTTGAAGTTAGAATTCTAATCGGTCCACATTTGCTGTCGTATTTTATTTTTACCTACCGGATGTCATAAAATGGGAAACTCCATAACCAATAGCAACGAGAGACGCGATGAAAACTTTGAAGAGCTGAGTAAATAATTTAAATCATAGTGCACCTAGCATCACATAACGCACGCAAACATAAAATGTCTGGATTACAAAGAGAAGTGTTGAAATGGATACAGAGCCTTGATCTAACCTGGCAAATTAAAGTTCCCAAATGGTAAGAAATAAGTAAAACTATGGACATTTACTAATGATTTAGACTCCAGTCCACAGTCCTGCAGTACAGGAGTTGTTGAGTCAAGAGTTTCGAGACGAGAGTTGATTACCACTAACATTAAAAGCCAGTTGAGAGAAATTATTTAGTACTTATACGGCTACGTTTTAACTAAGATGCCACCAGACTGAACCATTGAAACTAAAACCGGGACACACTAAAAAGTGTAGCCTGAGCCCGAGCTGAGAATATGGTGTAGCTGAGAAATAAAGTTTCGTTTTCTTTCTTATTTATCGTTACATTTCAGTTATTTTTGGTATATAAATCACTGGTAGCCAAATGATCTAGACAAAGTGAAATGGGTATTTTTAAACGAATATTTCGTGAAATATACGAAAACATTACTCCGAGAGACACTAAAAAGTGTAGCCGAGAATCTGGTGTAGCCGAGTAATAAAGTGTCGTTTTCTCGTTTGTTTATCAATTAATTTCAATAATTTTTGGTATATGTATTAGTGATAGACAAGCGAATCCAGACAAAGTGAAATGGATATTTTAAACAGTATATTTTGAGAGAAATACGAAAAAATAATTCAGAGAGACACTGACAGACAAGTGTAGATGAATTTCCGAGCCAGTTAATTAACTGGCCCGGCTCCGATATACACTTGAAAGTGGATCTGCATTGCCGAGCTAGTTAATTAACAGAGGCAAGTATATTATATGGATTGTGTCAGAACAAGAATTTCAACGGGCGATTGAATTGACTTACTGGGTTATGAGTTAAGAAACAACAACGACCGGTTAAAGCCATCTTTTATTCTAGATAATCACTTAAAAATGAATAAAACGAGGTTACAGAAAAGTCTTCAAAGTGAAGTAGACAGACATGACATAAAACAAGCGATAAACAGCATAGCACTCGACAACAGTTAAAAATAAAATAGCACGAAAAAAGTGTATAACACATAACATAAACTAAAAACAAAAAATAGAATAGCCATGAAGAATAATCACCAAGACTATTGTTATGATGCTATTGTTAGGATTACTGTTAATTGCCTTTGTTGTGAAAATAATGGCAACATACTAGTTAATTAACCGGCTCGGCAATTCAGCTACACTTGTTAGTGTTTCTCGGAGCTATTTTTTCGTATTTCTCATAAAATATACTGTTTAAAATATCCGTTTCTTTTTATCTGGATTCGCCTGGCTGTCACTAATATATATACCAAAAATTATTGAAATTGAGCGATAAACAAACAAGAAAACGACACTTTATTACGGTATCCCTAATTAGCGACAAGAAGCGTCAAGAAGCGACAAGAAGCGTCAAGAAGCGACAAGAAGCGTCAAGAAGTGCCAAAATTCCTATATAGCATCAAGAAATTAAAAATAATATTGATTACATATTTATAATTTATATATTTATAAATGAAATATTATATTCGTTGTTGATAGAACTCTTAGCCACGCCTATCTCGGCGTGTTTCCAGATCCCACGACGAGGACGTAGTTCTACACCGGGATCCACATTTTTTTTTTTTTTTTGGCAACTTATATACAGTATATACAGAGTGTACAATGTGGTAGGAGTTGGCAGGTTTATTTGGTTTTTAGTCGTTTTGTTGACATCGTTTTTTCACTCCTAACCCTTTTTCTTTGCCCGGGTTTTCGTGCAAAAGCACTCGTTTTGGGAATAGTGAGTGCGCCATCCGTTGATGTAGTAGATTCTGGCTGCTTGGGATTTTTAGTATAAAGCACCATATATTAAACTTTCCTGTAATTTTATTTCTTTATATATTTTATTCAACAGCTCTGGTAGCTTTTCAGGTTTCCACTCCTGATTAATTTTCAAAATGTGATTCATCGACTCACAGTTGTTATTCTTCCAATGCAAAGGAATTCTCGGGTTGGCCCTGCGAGCCTTATACACATGTTCCCTTATTGTAGGAATGACCTTTTCAGTGAGATATGGACCTACAAGCTCCTCGTATTTTCGTTCGATATCAGACGATTTGGAAGTGAAATCTACAGTAGTATCTGCCTCTATTAAACCACTCTCACCAAACAAGTCTGATACTATTTGTTTGGAATTGCGGTCATTCATGCCAACCTTACACCGCAGGTATCTAGAAACATTTTCACTCAAGTGCCGTGTACACAATGTCAATTCAGAGCCCGTAAAGCTTGACTTTATTGCTTTAACTAAAGCTTTTTCTTCATCTGAGCCAATTACTAAATCATTCAAACTTAATAATGTGTCAGTTATCCTGGTGTCCAGCACTGCAGCGATATGAGTGAAAAATCTTTGGTAGGTGTGATATGCACCATCCCAATGCAGATATATTGGACCCATTATTATTGGAGCAGTACTTTTGCCTTTCCGTCTCAGTTTATGCTCTTGAAATACTGTTGTTGTCACAAAACAGGCTCCAAGATAAAATGTCCTATCTACACCAATTATCGATGATTTACATGCACTTGCAAAGTGTTTTATTTGAAAATCTGTATAACATATAACATTTGGAGGTTTGCCTGCAGTCTGAATAACTTCCTTCAAAAATGGGTGTTTGTCAGAATTCATACTGATCACATTTTGCATATGATCGGCAATATTTTGTTTGTTGCCTGGATTTTTTTCCTTATTTATTGCATACTTTGTATTCTCCACATACTTAGAGTCGCGCGGCTGGTGCTCTGAGTTAAAGTGGTCTTTAAAAACTTGCTTAACTGATTTACCAGAGTTTATATCTTCTTTTATCTGCAACTTTGTTTCTGGAGAAGTTCTTATATATTCATGGCTTGTTACCTTCGCATTGCCATGTTTGCACACAGTTTCAACAGGATATGTGCCTATATATTCAGCAATTGCTTTTGTCGTTGTTTCTGTGCAATAGCCTGGCATTTTTTCGAACCAACTGATTCTTTTCTTGTATGTTTTATCTCTTTTGAGAGATGCATAATAACGTTTTAAAATATGCAAATTGGAATCATCAGGCTGTGGTTCCAAAGGAATAAAAAAAAATTTCACTTCTTTGCAAAAAATACCATTTTTTTTTACACAGGATGCCAATATACCATTTTCATGTCGCACAAAATAAGTGGTTTTTGTGGAGGTTGATTTGGAATCCCATGTTCCACAATCATCCCAGAATTCCATTTTCTTTGAATTTTTCTTTCTATTAAGATTGGACTCAAGATTTAATACAAAATATACATTTTCTTTAATTTGTTCTGGAACTTTTGTACAGGTTGGTTTTGTATTAACCAAAATATCTATAAGCGTTTCTGTAGATAGAAATTTCCCATCTAAACGGTCTTGTTCAGTAAAACTAGATTTTTCAGTGTCTTGCGTCTCTTGACTGTGATCCTCATGTAGGGGATCGTTCATAGAGATATCACTTTCTATATCAATTTGATCTAAAGAATCATCACAAAGTATCTCATTTTTTGACATGTGTCGAGTCTACATTGATCTACATCAAGTAGATCATTAACAATACTTTTAAAAGACTCACGTCGCTCTGACATATTTGTTGTGTCAAATATAGTTGGGCAGGCTAAATTTGACTCATTTCTTGTACTAAAAATAATTAGTGAGACAGATCACTTGTACACTGCACAGGAGTGTTTAGTGGAGGACACAAGGACTCTTTTCTTAATAATATCTTTTCTACATCAACAGCCTCAGACAATAAGTTTTGTCCAGCATATGACTCCAGTCTTCTCAGAGAGAGACTATAGTCAAATTTGTTATCTTCAGTTCGACAACATTTCATACAGACATAATCACAGTTTTTTTAGCGAACTGTTGTTTTGTCAAATTTTGACATTTGTTGTGAAACCACATTTCACATTTTTCACAGAACACGCACATTCGTGTGCAATTCTTTTCACAATTTCCACAAGGATAAGCCATATTTTTATACTGTACCAATGACCCAGACTTAGCTGGTGCTAACTCTAACAAAACCAGGACCAAACACAAATTTTGCCCCCCAATCCCCAAAATTTGCATCCAAAACAAAAAGAAATCATGTCCTAAAGGACCTCCATACTAAGCCTCTACTGCGCATGCGCAGTGACGCAGTCGTCCCGAAATTGGCGCCAATTATCATTCTCTGTTTGGCCCTTCATCAGTCAACATCTCACTGATCTTTGTGCTTGTAAATCTCAGTTTAAAGGATGCCAGACACGTAATTTTTGGAGAAAATGTGATTCTAAGGAGGATAGAAGGAGGAGAGGAAAAAGAAGTGGCAAAAAATAATCAGGGCTGTACTTAAAATTTTTTGATGAAATTATGTTAAGTTGCCTATTTTCGAGGCATGGGCCTCTTGTTGTCATTCTTGCTAATTGTTGCACTGCTTATTCAGTGTTTCGTCTCCCCTAGCCTTCTAAAGTCCCCCCTGGCAATTCTCCCATGCTTTTGGCATATTTTTGAGAAATTTCATTTCTAAAATTTCCTAGGAGAGTTGCTTGGTTACAGAATGTTTTCTGTTATTTTCCCCATAGTTACGTTTTCACCCATGGGTGTATAACGTTTGTGTTCTGCATCTTCCATCTGATGTTCTACAGATTCTCCCCTGGGAGTCTCTGTTTTGCATCAGATAGAGTGTAATTGATGACTGATTCCGGGCCAGTTTTTTCAGTGCCTGGAGTCATGTTTTCTAGTGTGTTTACTCTGTTTGTTTTCATTGGCAACAGCCTTTTTTGAGGGGGGCTGTTTGCCTTTGTGGTAGTTTATCTCATTATAAGATACATTTATATTATCCGAAAGTGTCTCATTAATTATTTTATATAAATTTAAAATTTTTGACCACACTTTGCCATCGGATCCATCGGGGCTCAATGTTACTTTTCAGCAACTTGGGCTTCTCTGAAAAAATATTTTTTCAAAATTATTTTGTTTTGCAATTGTTTTTTCATTTATTAATGGATCATGTTATTATGTATCTTTGTGTCAGGGGTTTTTGCGAGTAACTAGGACTTATTGTTGTTCTTTCACAATGAAGGGACGTTGTTCAAATTGTAATAGGAAGAAATCTTCCTCTGACTTTCATGATCATTGTATTAATTGTAGTCAGTGTTCTCGCATTAATCCCTGTCCTATATGTGAACATTGGGATGAGAAACATTGGAAACGTGTGTCACGATATGTTGTTTCTGGAGAAAGAGCGATTCCGGCTCTTTCTCCGCAAGGTCACTCTACTCTCTCAGTTTCTATTTCAGAGGAACCAGAACAGGGTGATGTTTCCATGTTATCTTCTTCAAGTGTGCGTCCGTCGTCACAAATGAATTCAGAGCTAGCGGCAAAAGTGCTCATGGAGATTAGACAAATGTCGTCCGCTAGCTCGCCCGGTGTAGCGTCCATTCACCGAATGGTTCGGCAGCCGGGTTCGTCCGATGCGGTCCAAGAGGAAATTTTGGGTGATGCGAGCACTATAAACATAATAGATGCACACCCAGTGACGGCGGATAGTAAGCGAGAACGGAGGAAGCCTTTTAGTCCGGTTCCTAGCTCGTCCAGGTCCAGCCGGGCCGCGAGCGAGAGAGGTCCCTCTCTCGTACAACAACATCTGGGACCAGATGTTGTGGTACAAAATGTGTCTTTAGCGGAGCATACGTCCGTCGCTCGGGACGCTCCGTTGTATAAGCAGTCCGCAGAGACTGTTAAGGCTTCCTCTTCTCGTCAGCGCACACAACCGCACCTTGGCTGCGTGACCGCCGATATATTACCAGCTTCGCCGATGAAGGATTCTTCGGCGACCAGGTCACACCATCCGGCAGCCAGGGATTCAAGACCGATGGACTCCGGACATTCGCATAGGAAAAGTATGCGGGAGCCATCTGATGCGGAGCTGCCCTCGGCGAAGCAGCGAAAGACTGCGCCTCCGCAGGTCTCGACGGCGGACATTCTTGTGCAGATAGCACAGCTTATCGCAGCAGCCGACAGAAACGGTGTCGGATCGAGAATTATCCGACGGTGCTGGGTCGGTGCGCTCCGCCGAAGCATCGGGGGCGGACGACCGGGAACATCGTGAGGTCCGACCGGATGGTGAAAGGGATACGGATGACTTGGAGCTATCCCTTTCGGAACAACATAAAGCTGCCGTGGACTTCATCCGGCACTTTCTCCCTCAAGTTGTTCCGTCGGGCCAGACTGCTGCGCTTCCGGACAAGAGAATTATAGCGTCATTGGACTCTGAATTTTTTGAGCGGTTCAGGGACATCGCTCCCGAGTTTCCGCCGCAGTCCAATAATGTTGCTAGAACATTTGAATTATTGAACGACGCTATATTTAAACTTGCTTCCAGGACGGGGAAAGCAGGTTTCTTGTCCGCTAATACTCTCAACCTGCCTTTCATTAATGCAAGGAATAAATTCGATATGGCAGGACAGGGTATACCGAGAGTTCCTCTGCGTATGGACGACGAGGCGGAAGACTTAGAGCTATCATTACCGTCGTCAGCTTCTATTCCAACCGCGGTGTTGGAAACAGCTATTGCGTCTAACAGAGCCAATTTAGATGCCTTATCTTACGCAGATCACCTTACTAAGGCGTTATCACTGCGCCTTCAAGGGGAAGAGTTTCAGGATATACAATCCTCTTTAAGACTTCTTTCAAGGGCAGTAGCTTATTCCACGTGTAACTCCGCCCTTTCAGTGGCAAATCTGGAGTTGGTTAGACGTGACGCAGCCCTAACTACATCCACACTAGTGGATTCTAAGGTGAAGAACTCTCTTAGAGTCGCTTCGGTCTCAGGAGAACTTCTCTTTGACGGCAAGCTTTCCGCTATTTATGATAAAATTAAAAAAAAAGCTAATGATTCTCTTCCTAAGAAGTCGGATACAGCAGACACGAATAAGACAGGCACTTCTGGGTCTAATGCGCCCAAGAGAGGTTCCTATAGAGGTTCCGGTGCGTCCTCTTGGTCTTATTCGAGAGACCGTCAGGATAGCGACTCTCGTTCGGGACGTCCTTCTGGCCGGGACAATCGGTCGACGAGGCGAGGTGCGGGTCGTGGAAGACGTGGTTTCTCCTACCGCAGGCCTCGCAGGTCCAGGAGGTGATGGCTTAAACCTCTATCGCGTTCCGGTTGGCGGAAGGTTGTCGAGTTTTTCACAAGAGTGGGCGTCGATTACGGACGACCCTTGGGTGAGAGGAGTGACTTCAGAAGGTCTAAAGATATCCTTCAAACAAAAGCCTCCATTAACTCGAAGTCCAAAGTGGACTCATCTTCCGTCAAATCCACAGAAAAGAGACGCTCTGTTATCAGAGGTGCAGTCTCTTTTAATGAAGAACGCGGTAGAGGTCGTAGAAAACCAGGAATCTCTGGGATTCTACAGCCATCTGTTTCTGGTTCCGAAACCAGACGGCTCGTTCCGTCCAGTCATAGATTTGAGCTGGATAAACAAGCTGATCGTCGCTCCGAAGTTTTATATGGAGACGATTCGATCGGTCAGAGCGAGTATTCGGGTGAACGATTATGCAACGAGCATAGATCTCAAAGATGCGTACTTTCACGTCATGGTACATCCGACATTCCGAAAGTATCTATGCTTTGCAGTCCTGGGAGTGGTGTATCAATTCCGGGCGATGTGCTTCGGATTGAATCTAGCACCCTGGGCTTTCACTCGGGTAATGAACTCGGTAATGATCTACTTCCGAGCTCATTCGTCTGCGGTAACGTCGGCCTACCTGGACGACATTCTTCAGAGGTACGGCAACGAGTTAACGCTTCAGAACGATGTTCAGAATCTTCTTCTATTGCTCCGATGTCTCGGTTTTATAGTAAACGAGGAGAAGTCGGATCTGGTGCCGTCCAAGTCATTCACTCATCTGGGAATGAGCTTCGAGACGCACAACAATCTCGTTCGTCTGCCGTTAACCAGAGCGAAATTAGTCAGTTGTTACGCTCGCTATTGTCTGCACGCAGACAAAGTCACGACGAGAGAATTTATGAGACTGATAGGTCTGTGCGGAGCCGCCGCGGATCTCATTCCGATGGGGCGGCTACGCACACGTCCTTTTCAAATTTTCCTGACTCAGAATTGGAGTGTGAAAATTCATTCGCTCGATGTAGACGTTCTCTTGTCAGATCAAGTGAAACAAGAGATTCAGACTTGGGCAAACATTCAGTGGTTAACTCAAGGAGTTCCGCTGCAGTTGCCGGATCCGAGTTTTACCGTTATGACGGATGCCAGTCAAACAGGTTGGGGTGCATCATTAATCCCAACGGATTTGAGATGCCAGGGTCTTTGGGATCCGCAATTCCTGTGCAAGCACATAAACATCAAGGAAATGATGTCAATTTGGCTTGCGTTACGTCACTGGATAGACATTATTCACGATGCTCGTGTCCAAATCCTATTCGACAATACGACAGTAGTGGCATATATACGGAATCAGGGAGGCACTCATTCAGTTCCGTTGTTCAATCTAACGGAAAGAATCCTTCTGTTTGCGTTAGAACATCACATTCTTCTTTCGGTCCGTCACATACCGGGTCGTCTGAATGTGCTAGCAGACTCCCTTTCACGGAAGGGTCGCTTGTTGCCGTCGGAGTGGACTCTCAACAAACAAGTATTCAATCAGATTTGCTACCAATGGGAACGGCCAATGATAGACTTATTTGCGACACATCTCAACAATCAGTTGCAGACGTATGTGTCTCCATGTCCGGATCCAAGAGCATTTGCAGTAGACGCTCTGTCGATCCCTTGGGATGGAATGATAGGATATGCGTATCCTCCAGCGCCGTTAATTCAACAAGTATTGCTAAAGATAAAACAATCTCAATGCAAGATTCTGTTGGTAGCATCTCTGTCGCCACAGAGACCGTGGATAAATCTACTCAGGTGTCTGTTGTGGGACCTACCGCGGAAGCTTCCTCCACGAGAGGATCTTCTTTCGCAGGGGAAATCGCGCCAACTCCATCACAACCCGCAAGGTCTCAACCTTCACGTTTTTCCATTGTGCGGTCCTTCTTGCATGGCAAGCACTTTACAGGACGAGCAGTGGACGCGATTTCTAACTGTAGGAGGACCTCCTCTTCGCTAAACTATGCGGCTAAGTGGAAGGTTTTTCGTCGTTGGTGTAGGGATCATTCTGTAGATATATTTGATCCCTCTATACCAGACATTGCAAACTTTCTAGTATACTTGTTTGACGAAATCAAACTGCAGCCTGTTACTATAAAGGGTTATAGATCTATGTTATCTGATACCTATGCACATCATGATAGTTTACAAATTGGATCTAATGTCTCTTTATCGAAGTTGGTTAGAAACTTTTCGATAAATAGACCCAGAACTCTTAGATTAATTCCTAAGTGGAATTTAGCTTGGGTTCTCCTTAAATTGAAGGAAAAGCCATTTGAACCTCTTGGGACAGTAGATTTCAAATTCTTATCTTATAAGACAGCTTTTCTCTTAGCTTTCTCTTCTGCCAGAAGAGTCAGTGAGCTTCATGCACTATCGGTGGATGATTCTCATTATCGTAGTGTTGGGAACACTATCACCTTCACTACTAATGTGGGTTTTTTAGCTAAGAATCAGGCTCCTAATAAATATCCGGAACCTATTGTTATTAAGGCTCTTCCGTCTTCAGACGGGCATAGGCCTTTACTCTGTCCTGTTAGAGCACTACGTATCTATAAACAGAGATCTCAGTTTATCAGAAAGGGACAGAAACGTTTCTTTCTGTCTTTGATGCCTAATAGAAAGGACATTTCAGTCCATTCTATTGCTAGATGGATTCAGTTAACTATCCGTACTGCTTATGAAGATTTATCTTCTTCTCAGCAGTCTGTGCTTAAGATTTCTGCTCATGAAGTAAGAGCTCTTTCTACTTCCTGGGCTCATGCTAATAGTGTTGCTATTACAGATTTAATGAAGGCTGCTTATTGGTCTCAGCCATCCACATTTACGAATTTTTATCTCAGAAATATTGAGTCCATTTCTGGAGACCTGCATTGTTTAGGTCCGTTATCTGTTGCTCAGAATGTCGTCCACTAAACAGTTGCAACTATAGTTATGCAGGCTTTCTGTTCCGGCAGTGACTCCGTCCGGCTGCCCTCTTCGCTCTGGGCTATTTGACCCAGGGCAAGGGGAAGGGGGGGGGGGGGGGCGGGTGTTCCCTTAGGTCACCTGCTTTATAGTGAAAAGCAAGGGAATGCCTCCTCCAAGTCAGTATTTCTGAGTCGCTTCCGGGATGGTTTTAAAGTGTAATATTAATGTTTAAATTCATTCATGTCTTATTTTTAAAGTGTAGCTCGGTGTGAAGCATTTGTATATGTCAAGTGTCAAACGGGCTTTAATATACAATACTCGGACACTTTTAAATGATTATAAAGAGTCTCAATTCTCTGGACTGCTTTATTTATTGGCTTGCTTTAAAAATAATTAGTATAAGGGTTATACTGGATGTTAATAGAGAACATGAATGTTATTGTGCTCAATTATTAAGGGTAGTGTATCTTTCTAATTTAATATTAAATAAGAAAGATACATGTAAAGCCTAATACTCCTTTTCTCCTTAAGGGGTTACCTCTTTACTATATAGTTGAGCTTATTGGATTTTCCTCTATGTCCTAGGCCCTCCAGCCTGTTTACTATTCAGCTAAGTCTGGGTCATTGGTACAGTATAAAAATGTTAAAAAATTTATAGTAATTTATATATTTTTTATACTTACCAATGACCCAGACGGGGATGGCCCTCCCTGGAGTTGGGAACTCTTGCCTCCCCGCTGAGTACATAGCGCTGACCAGGCACTGCCAGTAAGAATGATAATTGGCGCCAATTTCGGGACGACTGCGTCACTGCGCATGCGCAGTAGAGGCGTAGTATGGAGGTCCTTTAGGACATGATTTCTTTTTGTTTTGGATGCAAATTTTGGGGATTGGGGGGCAAAATTTGTGTTTGGCCCTGGTTTTGTTGGAGTTAGCACCAGCTAAGTCTGGGTCATTGGTAAGTATAAAAAATATATAAATTACTATAAATTTTTTAACTTTCCAACTGGTACCAGAATTGGAGGGGGTAATTGCATGCACACACCGCTAGTACTACCGACACCTTGCCTTCAAATTGGCTATCACTAAAATTGTGTGGTAATTTTTGGGGATATAATAATCTTAATACACTATACTTATATATACCACCCAATACCAAATAGTTAAAAGCTCATCAAGTGGGTAATTTCCTCCAACGGACAGGTACTTTTAACTCACCAAATAAATGCAGCAACCAGATAACGACGACAACTGGGTTTCTTCTTCTGATTCAGTATATGTACCATTCTCCTGGTGATGTCACCGGTTCTCTTTACTCTTCTGACCAGTTTACCGTTCCAATGGCTGATTCCATATTTGAGGAGTAATCACAGGGGCAAATTATGCTACATTTGGATCAATTTACTCTGCACAAATGTAAGGAAATACGTGTTCTATTGAATGCAGCTGGTGATAGGGCGAAAGCTCGATATATATTCCTGTTTTTGAGTTTTGAGTTCCCAATAAAACATGTTGGGGAATTTTACCACAGATTTGAATGGGAGGAATCTGAACGTAGAAGAGTAGTCACTATGTTCAGATCGCTGAACTATAAAAAGTGTATACTGAGGCCGAGTTCAAGCCCGGAATTGGTGTATACAGAAATCAATTATTCAAATTTCCCCTTAATGCCAAGGTGTTGATGAGATATTTTTATCTATATGTTGTATAAACCCATCTTCTTTCGAATTAGTGAAAGATAATCCAATTTTTTCTCTCATTTTTCTGACTTATATCGTGAAAAATGTCTTTCAAAATATACTAAAAAGTGTATACAGAAAGACTATTTGGTCACGTGATTTGTCGCTTATTTTAATCTGCAATGTTATAAATCTTATATTTTTGGCAAGTTCTGGAAGGAAACTGCATGGTACGAGTTACACCTGTAAATTTCGGTAGTAATTTTTTTTCGTATATTTCTAACGTGTGTCAAAGTTTTAATGTTGTCCACAAATTATTTATCGAATTATCGATTGAAACACCTGAGTTGAAACTCATCTACAGCCGAGTCTGGGAAGATGTGTACAGAAATTTCCTAGCTCCTAAAGAGAAAACAGTTATGTCCAACAATTTTCAAAAATGTAGTCACTTGAAGCAAGAGGAGTGTACCACTAAGAGTGAGGTGGCTGATTTTATTTTAAGGCATTAATATTTATATTTATATTTATATTTTTCAAAAAAGTACAAGAACAACTGCAAATATTCAGCTTCTGGGCCAACAGGTTTAACCCTTCTTCAAACCTGAGGCTACTTTATCCCAAATAGGCTCTGTTCCAAAGAATGAGATAACAATGTTTAAAAATTTTCTGATGATCCACTGGCCGACTTGACCAACCGGCCCATTGAGAAATCTCAGGATCTCCCATTCGGCCAGTCCATCACTGTTGGTGTCAATCGCTTCGAGAATAGTACTCATTTTCTTTATCTTTACCTCGCCCATCCCCACACCAAAGCCTAAGTATATTTTTGTCAGACAAGTAATGAGTAATGATGTCTGCCCGACTTGCCTCTGCCTGCCGAGACCCATAATTGGGAGATTGGATGTGGATTACCTCCCTCCCCTCCTCTCCCCAGAAGTTATGCCTCTGATTTGAAATATGAAACTCATCTAGTAAATTACGTTTATAGTGAAATTTATGAAATTCATCCAGTAAATTACATTTATAATGAAATTTATTAAACTTATTGGATCCAATAAATTACATTGATAGTGAAAGTTACGAAACGCATCTCGTTAGTTAGGTGTGGACCATTAGGGTACTGTTTTTCATTTGATAATTATATTTATCAACACATGTTTTTTCAGGGACTTGACAAATGGTTACCTGATTGCAGAAATATTCTCATGGTATTTCCCTCAGGAAATACAGATGCATTCTTACAACAATGGAACATCGTTAGAATCAAAATTAAAGAACTGGTCTCTTCTTAAAAATGTATGTATTTTAGGTATCTAGCTATCTAAACATATGCACAAGAACAATTTTGAATTCTTACAGTGTTTTTGTAATAAAAGCCTGGTGGCCTATGTTGAGTCAGATATAGATGGTTATAATTATCACAAGCATACTGGGTAAGGCAAAAGTTTAATCCTTAAGTGGATGGAGCGCAGTAGCTCAGTAGGTAGAGATGCAGACTGCAAACCAAGAGGTCCTTGGTTCGAATCCCACCTGCGGCAACTGCGTTGTGTCCTTGGGCAAGACACTTCATCCCAACTGGGGCACGGTGGCATTGTGTACTAAGCTGTACTGCATGTCGATGCTGCACTTGTCTTCAACCAATGCTAACCCTGATTGTGTGGAGTTAGTATGTTGGGGAGTCTGACAGTTGCCTGCCATTGCCTGGTGGTTTTCTCTGGGTATTCTGGCATCCTCCACCCATAAAACTGTTCGACACAAGGTGACCCTGGCTGTCAAAAGTGTCATTAAAAACCCCAATAAATAAATAAATCCTTAACTGGTGGATTCCTAGATTAATTGTATATGTTAGAATCAGTTCTTACACCGTGACATTGTAATAATTGAATGGGGCATGCCTTCATGTAATCTCAAATCACGTGTGGCAAAACATCCATATGATCAAAAATTGTTTACTTGAGAGAACATGAAGCACACTTCCACAAAATATAAAACCTTTCAGTTGAGGCACCAGCACTTTGCCGAAAAGAAATTAACAGTTTTCCATGATTTTTGCCACACATGACAAGGTTAAATTATCCCTGTGGTTGAAAGTGATTAACCAAAGGAAAACAATGCTCGCGTGCATAATAAGTGTTTTATTAGGCAGACGCATTATTGTATGTTATGGACCTTAGAAACAATGAATTATTTCGGGGACCGGTCTGTGACGAGTCTGCTAATCATAGCTCGTTACATTTCTAAATCCAGGTTTCTATAAATTTCAGTACCCAATCGAATATAACTTGTCTATGCATTATTGTATATTCGCACGTGTCTGGGAGCATAGATATCGGATAGAACACGTCTGGGAGTGTTATTTATTGGAATTTATTGTACACCTGAATGGGGTCACCTGTGGGTTACCTCTGAAGTGTGTTTCCTCTCCAGAGATCGTCCATTGTGATTCTATTGGACATGTGTATACGTTACAAGCGGGCGCTATTAATTACCGGGATCACAGCGATAACTTTAGCTTCTGAAGTGGCATTAAGCACCAATTTATTAATAATAATAATTAATATCTGGGTGCTTGATGAATATATATTGTTTTGTGGTACCACTTTTACTGATTTCAGAGCACTCCTCTCTTTGTTTTTGAAGAAGATTCCTTCAAAGGGGGGGGGGGGGGGGGACGGATTTTTTAAATCTCCTCTGCTTAATAAATGTGTAACTATGCGTGAAGCTGTTTTGTCTGTAGATTATATCCTGGATACAGCTTGTGTATTATTGTATATGGCGTATGTTTGTGGGGGTTAATCTCTCACTCTCAAATATGCCATCCTAATGTTTAGGGCTTAGTCCAGACTAGCCTTAAAATTGGGAACTCGTTACATCCAATTAGCATAGTCATTCATGCTAGGAATACAGAATTATTTATGATATGTCTTCTCTATTACTGTATAGAGAGACATACATATAATTCCTTTTAAATTTAATTTCCTTTCACCTTGGATTGCAGGCTTGGGAACTATGTTGGTCTGCTAATTCTGAAGTCCTAGACCCTCCACCTTTTTACAATTCAGCTAGTCTGGGCCATTGGTTTATAGTATAAAAATATGATAAATTTAAAGTAATTTGTATATTTTTTATAGTTACCAATGGCCCAGCCGGGTATGGCCCACCCATTAGTGGGCACTCATATCTCCCCGTTGAGTTATTATGTAGTACTCTCTTCTACAAAGAATGATGTTGGTGCCAATTTCAGTCACTTCCTGCACGGAGCGTAAAAGTATGGAGGACCAGATAGGACTTTTAATTTTCGGTTTTGCAAGCAAATTTTGGGGATTGAGGGGTTCAAAATTTGTGTTTGGCCCTTGATAACTTTGAGTTTGCACCAGCTAGTCTGGGCCATTGGTAAGTGTAAAAAATATACAAATTACTTTAAATTTATCATTTTCATTTTTTGTCTCAAAAACACAGGTTATGACCCCTCTTTGGAACGAGCTCATTCCAATGAGGGGTCATAACCTATGTCTTTGAGACAAAAAATGAAAAAAATTAGTTATTCAAGAATTTGGTTTGTAAGTGTCGTCTGCTTTTCATGTTATGTAAAGGGTTAAACTCTAGTTAATATATAGAAATATGAGTTTTGTGTTTGGAATATATGTGCAGAGAACTGAAAATTGATTCTCACAGCAAGAGTGTGTGAGAATTAAACCTGATTCTCACCAAATTTTGAGGACTGAGTGGTTTCTGTTGAAGTCTTGGCCTCCTGTATAGGCAGCCAACACTCGACTCAAAACCACTGCCATGGTGCTCTGAATTTATCGAACATGGAAACACAAAAAGGATGTAGATAAGGACACCTGTTCTAAAGTAAAATAAAAAGGAAATCATTATGTGTACAGTCCCTGTAAAAGTTGTCTTCCAAATTACCCCAGTTGTTACATATGATTACATAAATCAGTCACTGTTAATCCGGTTCAATTAAGATCTCTGTGTCTATTTACAGAGGAACTTTTTATGAGTGGGTGGAGCTAATTAATGTTTTTTTCAGCACTGGTCTGATAAAGCATAACACTTTTGAGATGTTGTTTATAACCTTTCTGACAACTTTTATTTATCAAATGAAATTTATTCTGTATTTTATTATAATTTATTGGGAATGCATATATATCAATATATTCAATTAATTGTAATTTTTAACAAAAACAAAAGCGCTATACACGAAATTCGTCATTCCCATTTTTTTTAGGTTTTTATCATAATTTTTTGCTTCCAAAGCATATCTTATGACTTCTGATTGAAATGAGCACGTAGCGTCCGTTTCATTCAGGGGTCATAAGCTGTGTTTTGGAAGCAAAAAATATTTTGACAGCTATTGTCTTCTACTTTAACTAAGGTTAGATAAACGTTTTATCGTTCAACCCTTTACCCAACAGTTCAGCAGTACTGTCCAGATTCTTGCACAAAAGCCGACATCTTTGCTTCTGAAAATAGCTTATGCTCCCTCCTTTGCAACTAGTCTGGGGGACTGGGCTAGTTTCAGTTAGGGGTCATAAACTATATTTTGAAACAGAATCATGTAAAAAGTACTGTCCGGATCGATGCTTTTTGGCCGATTTTGCCCATGCTTTAAGTTTTGCGCTTTTCGGTCTCACCGGGTCTGGCACCCTTTGGCCTCAGGATGTTCGGATGGGTTAATGTAATAATATATAAAGAAAATAAATTCATTTTTATGATTTATTTCAAGTTATCAACTAAAACTATTCAACACATATTTACATCATCAACACAAACAAGACAGACAACAAATCGAGATACAATTGATCAACTTCTATTTCAGTTATGACCGCTTATGATCTGCCCTTATTAATACTGTCGAAAATAATTTTAATGATTTTATTTGCAATGTCCAGTATCCGTTTTTGAATGCACTCAAATTAAATTTCGTTCTGGCAACAACATAATTATGCCGAAAAATAACTTTCTGTGGAACTAGAGGTGGTAGCCCTATCTCTGTGATAGGTGACATGTGATCCCCGACATGTGTTGGTGGTGGGGGGGGGGCGTACATGTTATTTATGGGGGGGGGGGGGGGGACTTTAAACTATAAGGGTGTCGAAGCCTGCTCTTACTGGATGTCGACTTGGCACATGTACATACGGCGATCTTAGGTGGAAAAGACAGCTATCCAGTATAAAAAAACAACACTCGAACACATGGTCTCTCAGTGTGCTGCAAGACACAGGGCTGTATAAATTGTTTATTTTTTTCTCATTTTTTGCAACTATCTGTTCAAAACACCACTGGATGTTTTCCAATAAATTGTCGCGAAAAAAAAAATTCAAGCTTTGTTGTTGTGGTATAAAGTCTACAAAGAATTAAATGATGGTAAATCGCCCCCAAATGAAGTCGCCCATGGGAAAAGTCAGACAAAAATGAAGTCAGCAACTGAGGTATGCCCTAAGTCGGTCCACGGAATCGGCCCAGGGCTTTTTCGTAGTGCTAATATACATGTGCACTATTAACTTAAGTGACAGGCCGAATGTTAGAAATTGAATTTTTTCTCATTGTGTCTGATTGTGTTGCAACTATTTGTTGGAAAACACCACACGAGCGCTGTCTTTTATTATAAATGGATTCAAAATAATTTCAATATTTGTCAAAGTGCTAATAAAATTGTTAAATGGTAGGTCGAATGTTGGAATCAGAAGCTGTCTTCTCGCCTCTTCCAGAACCCCACTCACCTCTCCCCTCGGCACCAGAAAGCCTGACTGAGATCACCACCGAATCAACTCCACCAACAGAAAATGCCTTCCCCAACCTGATAGGACTATCCATAGAAGAGAGATATAAAAGAGTAGATGAGTTCATAAAGAATCAGAGAATAACAACGGCAGCTCAAAAACTATCCATCCAAACAGAAACAACTCTTCCAACAACTCCTCCAACAACTCCTACAACGAATGCCAGTAACTTCGACCCACAGTAATTTCGACCCAAAGTAACTTCGACCCAAATCGGTAACTTCGACCCAAAAAAGTAATTTCGACCCAGAGTAATTTCGACCCAATATCGGTAAATTCCACCCACTATTTTCCCCGGCTCAGAAACCCTCTCGTTGACCGCCTTGTCGATCATCAGTAATTTCGACCCAATATCGGTAAATTCGACCCACTATTTCCCCATCTCAGCGGTATTATCTATAAAGGGCGAAACAGGTGTCGGATTAGTTTTGCCCACCATCCCCTTGCTAGGATTAGTTTTCGAAAACTGCTGAGTTGTATCAACTGGTTTAGAAACACTAGCGATATCCGTAACTGTGTTCGTTTTATGGCCCAACGAGTTGGACTCCACACCCTTGCCCTTTTGTTTAGAGTTTCCATTGCTGGGGCACGAACCCAAACCTGAATTATTTCTTCCTTTTCCCTTTTTTCCAGATGCCGACTTATTTTCCTTTTTTGATTCCGTCGAAGCTTTTATTAATTCCATTTTTTCTTTCTCAAACTGTTCTTTTTGAGCCCTAATATCCAAGCGCAAACCCTCTATAGTGTCGTTCAATCTGGCTATCTCTTTTTGAAATCCAGATATCATCGATATTAAATCCATTCCCGAAGTGGGTTCAGTGGTGGAGTTAGTTGCCATGTCACTCTGTTCAGTTATCAGTTATTGTCTAAGTTATCAGCAAATTATTGGTAAAATATTTCGTTGAAGTATATTTAGTTTTAACAGAGAAAAGCAGACAGAAAATAGATAGAGTTAAAGATAAACACTTACAAAATTACACGAGAGTGCACAGAAGTGGTACAGAGAACAATAGGCTTTGTTAATATCCAGGCTGTGAGATGTGTTCAGTCAGGAGCTTTCACAGACACGTCCGATCAGTATGACTGTCAATCGCAATATGATCGCAGTGATAACCAGCATTTTTCCCCTGGCCATATATAGGCACCATCTGCTTACAAAAAACAATACTGGCTTCATGATCATAAAACAACTGTAAGAATTTTCCACACCACAAGTTTTGTAATAACACACGAGCGGTATTTTCAAAAGATTGCAACATCAAAAGACTAATAAACCCCCAAGCTGATCATTACTTGAATAAAGCTTACAAATCTTTTTATTTTTCAAAAATGTCTGGAAAAAAGTGGGTTGAATTTACCTAAGTGAGTTGAAATTACTGTGTGTCGAAATTATTGATCGGTAAGGCGGTCAACGAGAGGGTTTTCTGAGACGCGGAAAATAGTGGGTCGACCTTACCGATATTGGGTCGAAATTACTGATGATCGGCAAGGTGGTCAATGAGAGGGTTTCTGAGCCGGGGAAAATAGTGGGTCGAATTTACCGATATTGGGTCGAAATTACTTTGGGTCGAAATTACTTTTTTGGGTCGAAGTTACCGATTTGGGTCGAAGTTACTTTGGGTCGAAATTACTGTGGGTCGAAGTTACTGGATACCCCTACAACAACATCACCAACACAGCCTCCTCCTCATAAGAAAAGAAACAAGAAACACAAACGCCGCTAAACCTGCTCCTTCCCTTTCCTCCTTTGACACGTCGAGACATGGTGCAGAATCAAAAACGCTAATATACAGTCACCGAGGGTCAAAAGGGGCTTGTTCCCATACTGTCCCTGCGTGCCTTCGGCATGCGAAACCATTTCGTTTGAATGTTAGAAACAAAATTTTCTTTACAAGTCACAGTGCAAATATCAAAGTATATAGATATACATTATTGTATTATTGTAATTCAATTTAACCAGTTTCTGATGTTGGAAATCTCAAAAGAATAAACTTCATAGGAGTAATTTATGCTTTATCTATTGTCACCAGTCAGTGTTTTCATTGCGATCAGAGGCTGTTTCAGTAACAATCAGTAGCTATTGTCGGCTCTTGTTTTACATCTTTGGAAGGGTAATTAAAAGATTAGTTCGGATTAGGAAATGTTATTGCTACCAAATTTTATTGCTGCCGCTAGAACTCAATAATTGATCATGTTAAGTGTTGTGTTATATTCAGTTATATTACAATAGCCTGGGTCTATTTTTCTCAGTGGTCCAAAGTAACAAACCGCAAGCTATACACATCATTTTTTAACGAAATATAAAATATGTGTATATGTTTCTTCTTATTTTGCTGAGTTCAGACGGAAACTGAAAAATCTCCCAAATTCTGCCAATTTATAATTTTTTGACTGATCTCAGATACATTCAGACACATCGCGTCCCATCTCGCAACATTTTTGGGGGGAAGGGGGTGGGGGGCAGATTAACATTCTACCTGGTAGTAAATCCTCTAAACCCTGCATTTGGGGTATTCTTTTTATATTTTTGCCCCGCCAAGTTGAGTGGGAACATCGCCTTGTAAAACATGGATGCCCGGGATATGTCTACCACTGCAGAATAAGAAGGTGTGTTTTTGAATGACTCTTTTCGAAAGGTTCTTCAACCTGTTACAAATGAGATTTTTTTATTATTTCCATTTTTGGAGTAAGTTCGCTAATAATAGCCGGATTGTAAAAATTCAAGGATGAAATCACACTGATTTTTACTCAATATATTCAAAACGAAACACGTTTTTAAAATTTCTGTATGATATTAAAAAATGTATTTGCTCGACTGGTTGGAAAAATGTTCTAATTGTTATCCAAAAATTACGGGTTAATTTTGTACGATATCCCGAAATAAATTTTAACGATTTTATTTTTATTTGTGTAGTTTGGGAGCGATGTGCTTTTTTCCCTGATTATTAACAGCTGTTTTGCAGAGAAATGATGATTGGAGGTCCTATTTTGGGTTGGAAGCATAACCATGTCACAACACTGGGAAACACTTTGTGCTAATTATAACCGATAGTACGTCTTATTGAAGTCACGTGGTTGGGTTTGATACCCCACCTCATAGAGCAGTTAGTGGGGAGTCGATTGGCAGTGTTTTACAGGGAGCGTACACGTAATGACCAGAGTCAGATTTAGGCTCTTAGAAGGACTCAAAGAAGGAATAACATTTGTCAGGTACATTTGTACACAGCTGAATATTTATTAGATATAATTTTCTTTCCCTGAATTGTCCATTATCAAACTCTGCAGATATGACATCAAACTCAGCTGATATAAAGCTGATCTCGGCCAGTATGGGCTGAGCTAGATTTGCTCCCCTATATTCATTAGAGTAGAACCTGTCTTGAGAGACCACCTTTTTTGCCAGGCAAAAGTGGTCTCTGAAAACCAGAAGTCCCTCATGACAGGTCCATTATAGAGTAAAACAACCAAGCAGTACAAGGTCATAGTGGTCTCTCAAGACAGGTAGTCTCACATGACAGTGGTCTCTTAAAACAGGTTTTACTGTACAATAAAACCTGTCTTGATAGACCACTGTCATGAGAGACCACCTGTCTGGAGAGACCTCTGTGGCCATGCATTGATTGGTTTCACTCTATAATGGACCTGTTATGAGAGACCACCTGTCTTGATTAAAACAACCAAGCGGTACAAGGTCATAGAGGTCTCTCAAGACAGATGGTCTCATATGACAGTGGTCTCTTGAAACATGTTTTTCTGCACATCTACTAGATGCAATCAGTTTGTTTACTTTCACTGAATGCAATCAGGAAAACTGCTGTGACCAGGAATAGAGTGAGTTGATGAGTTTTTGTATAATGAGGAATTAAAGATGGCAATAAGTAAGGATTATTTGGGTGAAGAGAAGAGAGAAGAAAGAAGAGAGTTGTACAGAAGACGGGACATTTGGACAGCTGAAGTAGGAGGAAAGAAAACCTCTGACTTGGTGAAAAGAATGAGAAACAATAACACGGTCAGAAAACTGTCACTGATCTGAGAAGATTTTGTACTTATTTGTTTAGGTTTAACTCTGTGCATGCTGCTGGCAGATATTCCTGCCCTGGACAGAATTTCTCTTGCAACAGAAATATGTATAATTTAGGAATAATTAATCCAATTTCCAACCTGTAAATTGAATGGATTTTTTCACCAATTATTTATTGTAGAGATGGGCAGTTAACCGAAAATTTGGTTCGGTTTCGTTATCAGAACTGAAACCGAAACAATTACAGAAAACCTGTCTTCGCGGTTTCCAACTTCAATGTTGAAAAACTCTAATCAAGTCTTCACTTCTCAGAATAAAGAGAGAAACAGCCTAAAGTTAACCTTGTTTTCAAACTTGAAAGAGTCGCGATACCCCCTTTTCAGAACAGCAATCGAGCGTGGCATTTACCGCAAAAATAGATGACAAAATTACTTTTTACGCATCATGTTTTAAATGTTCATCTGTTTATCAAATGCGATTTCCTTCCTTATAATGACAAATATATTTATTTCTGCATATAATTTTGAAAGCTTGAACTCCAAAGCTAGTGTCAAAATCACAGTTGAAGTTGGAAGGAAAGTTAGGGTTACGGTGACCTATATGAGTGACTTTTATTGGATAAAAATTTTATGAATTTTTTAGGGTGTGTCAGGTTATCTTCCTATATGCAAATGCAGCAATGTGTTGTTATGTTTGTATAATGAAAACTGAAACCAAAAACCAGACTCTGGAATGAAACCGAAACCGGAACTGACATGAAATTTGAAAACTGCCCATCTCTAATTTATTGACTTAAATTTAGATGAATTTTTCATCAAATCTGGTCATGGCTGCTGTGAGGATAAATTTTTCATCAGATCTAGTCATGGCTGCTGATGAAAAATGTCTTAAAAATACTCAGTGGGTTAAGAGTTAATAAATAAATAGGTTATTAACTTGGTTAGTTTTAATCGGCTGAGATATCAGCAGTTTGTAATTTCACATTAGCCTTTGACCTTCGGTCTCAGACTGAAGATATCTCGGGCTGATATTTATTGTTGTTAATCAAATTTATAGCAAGGCTCCTGAGTGCGGTGGCTCGTTGTTTGGAGCATTGGACTTCAGATTGAAAGTTTGTGTGTTAATTCAGTCTTGATAGCGGGGGAGGAATTCGTCACATACAGGTGAATTGTGCACTTGGTGATACCTTCTTGAAATTTGGCACACTGTTAGTGTAGGCTATGAGGTTCTCAAAAACGATCGGCTACAAGTTGACACCGACCGGTGGCGACCAGTAGCGGCACAATCCAAAATGGCCGCCAGCGGCTGAAGGGAACCTCCTTTTCGACGGTCTACCGACTATACATCCGATTGTAAGGGCGCGAAAGTGAACTCTGATCCACGCACGTGTTGGAAACAGACGTGGGAGATGATGTAGAATAAAACGAGATTCTCTATACGGACGCATCAATTTCTTGGAACTTGAAAAGAGCGTTGTTTCTCCGGGATCAGCGTCATTCAGGCAAACCTGAATGACGCTGATCCCGGAGAAACAACGCTCTTTATGAAGCAGTCTCTTTGCCATACAATCTCTTGTTTGGCGTAATTCCGCAAGCAATTCTGATTTGTCTGTCGAAATTAATTCGAGAACGCGATTGTTCACAAAAATCATTCACAGAATGAGTGAGAATCCTCTTCGTGTACGGACTAGTACTGACTGGGAACGTTGTTGCTTTTGCCAGCAAGACAGTTCCAAGAAATTGATGCGTCCGTATAGAGAATCTCGTTTTCATGACGCCTATAAAGCTATTGAGGAAGACATAACGCGCTTCCTAGATAATGGCGTTGAGCTTCCATATAATTTGACCATTGATTGTTTGATGAGAGAGAGTGATGAGTGTATGTCGATGTCACTGTTGACGAATAAGGCAATATATCATAAGACATGCCGTGACAGTATTCGGACTCACATCGTACAGCGCGTGCTACACAAGCGAGAGCGAAATGAGGCAGTGGCATCCTGCTCCACGCTGAGTCCTAAAAGAACACGGACAAGTTTTGAATCTGGCTGTGACAGGAAACTGCCCCAGTGTGTTTATTGTCACAAACGCGAAGGTGACAGCAGTGAGCCTATTTGCAGATCAATGTCTGATAACAATAAACTCAAAATTATGGCAAAGGAAGCCGAGAACTGGGTTGTTTTTTCTCGGGTCAATGCAGCATTTGATTCCGCTGCTAGTGATCTTTACTATCACAAAACCTGTTATTGTAAGCTTGCCAATGAAGCACGAGCGGCTAAATCTAAAAAGTCGAAGAACGCCGAACATTCCGCGTCAGGCCTGCCCTATGACCCTCTCGTTATGGCAGAGCTCATAACATTTGTTGAACACAACGATTCTGCGATGAAGCTTGTCGATCTCAAGAATCTGTACAGTCGGAGGTTGAAGCAAGTCGGTTCTGATTGGCTTAGTGAAGAAATACATTCCACTCGATTCAAAGAACATTTGTTGCAGAAATTGGGCGATGGCTGGGACGCCTTCACACAGGGTAGAGATGTGTTTATTTCAAGTAGGTTTCGAGTTGGCTCCTTGTTGTCCGAATCTTTAACTCGTATAGTGTCTGAGGAAGAGGCAAAAAAGATAGTTGATGTGGGTCTTCTTCTGCGTAAACACATACTCATATCTCAAGCTCCTTTCACGGGATCATTTTCATCTTATTGCTTGAGCGAGCCTGTACCCAACTCACTCCTGACTCTTCTTAGAGTTCTACTTGAGGGCACATGTAGTATACAGAACTTAGGCGATGATGAGACTGTTAATGCCAAGACTCGAGTGGCTTGTACTATTTCACAGATGTTGATCAGCAATTCAGCGAAACGCTCCGAACATGCACAAAATGTTCACCAGAGACGTGACAGAGAAACTCCAATGCCTCTTTATGTGGGTTTGAAGTTGCATGCCCATGATCGTATGAAAAATCTTATCAGAGATTTTCATCAAATGGGACTCTCTGTCTCTTATGATCGCGTAATGGATGTTCGCAGGAGTTTCGCGAGAGCTGTTTCACTGCGGTTCAAGAACGAAGGTGTTGTAGTCCCAGCTAACTGCAAACGTAATGTTTTCTCGATAGGAACCACTGATAACATTGATGTATCTGGTAGATCTGATATGCATGGTACGTCCATCACACTCATTGGTCAACTGAGCAGGGACAATGTGGGTACTGATCCCCCACCACTGAGTTTAGATGTTCCAGAAGACACACAAATTGAACTCCCAGACGACTATGCATTTGTTCCTTTCGTTGAAGACTTTGGTGGGGACATCAGGCTTGAATCTCCAGATGAATGTAATGTACGGCCCAATGAATATGCAGATTTGAACGTGGGAGAGAATGACTGGTTGTCTCATGTGTCACAGATCAGCAATAAAGGGAAGGTTGATGGCAGCTGGCAGCTTGATGAAGTCCCTGTGACCTTTTCAGGCTTCTTTTCAAAACATGAAGATCAAGACAATGTCAAACCTCGTGCAGTTATTGGGGTATTCCCTGTTTTCAGTGAGCAGAAAGCGGACTCACTCAGTATGCAGAAGCATGCTATGTATGTGGTCAGGGAAGCTACTGCTTTCGTAAACCCCGGCCAGATACCTGTCATTGAAGGTGACTGTCCGTTGTATGCCAGGCAGAAAAAATGTCAATGGCTGTTCCCAGAGGAGATAGGTGAGGATCGAATGGTGTGTATGATTGGATTCCTGCATCTTGAAATGTGCACCCAAGAAGCTGGTGGTAAGCTTATGGGTGGTTCTGGTTGGGAGCGAATGTTTCACCTCGCAAAGATATTCACACCCGGTGTAGCATCATCCCTACTTGGTGGGAAACATGTCAAGAGGACGCGACAGGCATATCTTCTCACTCTAGCTTGGCTTGAGATCCTCAGAAAGAATGCTTATGAGATTTACTGTCAGCAGACTGGGCCCCATGAGTCATTTGAAATGTGGGAACAGAGGATTCTTTCACAATCTCCAACTGCGCGCTATTGGGGTGAAATCGTTCGGAACTTTCTCTTGACAAGCTGTCAATTCGTTCGGAACCAACGAATCGGTAACTGGCCTGGTACACTGTGTTCTATCGATGAGTTGTGCAGTTACTTTTTTGCCCTAGGACATACAAATTATTGTCGGTGGGTCCCCGTATTTCTGAGAGACATGTCTCAGCTACCCAGGCGGCATCCTTCAATCCACAACAAATTCATGGAAGGCCATTTTGTGGTCCAGCGTAGTGAGAGGAAGTTCAGTATGATGGGTTTAGATCGGAGCCAAGAACATAGTATCCAACTACTCAAAGAAGACAGTGGTCCAAAAGGTCTCTATGGCCAGGCTGAAGAGAAAGTCGTTATTGAGCTTTCAAGGTCAGAAGTTCTGCGTGTTATAGATGAGTATGAATATGCAAGTTTCCACACAACATCATCAGATAACACGGAACACCCGGAAAGTTCGGTATCAGAGCAGAAAAAATTTCTGAATCAATTGAAATCTCTCCTCGATCTGGTGAATCAGGGACTCATTATCAACCCTTATGATGAAACTAGTGGTCAGCTGGTGACATTAGATACTGGTGAATATATGGACCCCGAAGTTAGTAAGAGTTTACGGTCATTACCCGAAAGGGGCAAGCATTTATATTCCACTTTCTTGAAGGAAAGGCTTGTGGAATGCACCGTACCCCTGAATGATGTTATTCCCAAGGCAAATATATATACCTTCCTTAACCCACCCCCAGCCAACCTGGACAAAGGCCGAGACAAACTCATGTCAAGTAAAGCAACTGCCGCAATAGTTACCCAGATGTTCGTTTCACTGCAAGCCCGGCCTGATTCAAACATGGATGAGTTTTTCATGCACGAGAATGCACGTGATCCGCCAGCATTATCCGATAGAGGTAAGCTACGGAGTGGGACAAAATCTCAAATTCTCAATTGTTTACCAGCTATTCCTGCACAAGGGAAGAATTCAGCAGCTAGACAAGCTTCAGTTGTCATCTTGGATATGCCTGCTGTAGTCCATGTAATCAAACCACAGAAAGCGGATCTGTTTGGAGAATATGCTCGATTGCAATTATTGCCATACATCGAATCTCTGATTAACACGAACACCACAAGGGTTGATGCGATCTATGACTGTTACCCCGAAGGCAGTTTGAAGAATCAGACGCGAGCAAAACGCCTCGGTGAGACAGCAGTTAGGTTGATACGGGTGTCCGAGAACGTCCCTTTACCTAAAGGGAAGAATTGGCAGGCATTCTTGAAAGTTAGTGAGAATAAAGACGAATTTTTCAAGTTCCTGTCTGCTGAACTGCTGAAATTAACATCAACATCCGAGTACCAGTTGTTAACGACATCAGGAGAATATGTACTATGCAATAAGGATGTTAGCTTATGTGACATATCTCCATCGAACCACGAGGAAGCAGACACGCGCATGATGCTTCATCTCAACCATGCAGTCTCACAAGGTCACAAAATAGCTTTTCTTCGCACGGTTGATTCTGATGTCGTCATTCTGTCTTTGTACCATTTCGCAACATTCCGTGACCTTGGACTCAGTGAGCTGTGGATTGGGTTTGGAATTGGAAAGGCATATAAAGATATGCCAATTCATGAGATAGCTTCACAACTTGGACCTGATTACTGTAAGGCCCTGACTTTCTTCCACGCCTTCACAGGTTGTGATGTAACATCCAGCATGCTCGGCATTGGGAAGAAGACAGGATGGAATGCATGGATGAATTTTCCCGCATCAACTGAAATGATGATAGAATTGACTGAGAATCCGCAAGTCTTTTCAGAGGATTCCCCTCATATGCAGCATATCGAAAAACTCACCATACAGATGTACAGTAACAGTTGTGTCAGTACACGTGTCAATGATGCGAGACGGCATATGTTCACACATGGCCTTAAGTCTATGGAAAACATCCCGCCCACCAAAGCAGCTCTGTATCAACATGTAAAAAGGGTAATTCTTGTGTCATCTTTCATTTGGCATCGTGCTCTGCAGAAACACTTATGTGTGCCAGACCCATCACAGTACGGATGGGAGTGGAATCCACGTCTCAATATTCTGGTCCCATTTTGGACTCACCTAGGAGACGCAAGTGCTGCATGTGCACTGATGCTCCACTGTAGTTGTGCCAAGGCCTGCAAGGGCAATTGCAAATGCTTGAAAGCTGGATTAAGGTGCACACCTTTGTGTAAGTGTGAAGGTGGCTGTTGTAACAATATTGAGTAGTATACTGTCATGTTAGGACCAGTCATCTCCTATTCTGGTATTTTTTTTTCCATTTTCGGCCAGTTAACACATGTCATGTTTCTAGTTGAGTTGATTTTGCTAACAAATGTTCATCCCATGTGGCTTGCTACATTGTCCGGGGTATAGGAATACAGTTTTAGATTTCGGAAAATAGTCTGTTATTTACTGCACAAGACGGTGTTAATTCATGCATAGCATGATACAATATCCCCAACTATTTTGCCTCTGTACAACAGTTGATACCTTCGTTCACCCGTGTGTTCATCTATGGTATCCTTGTCTTTCTCTGGCCATAGGCCACATGTGACTAGTCAGTTCCTACTCCATAGCAAATCAACTTGGAAATCCTTCATCTTGTAGCGCACTCATGTCTCAATGAATCCATACCTGAGTTGATCTAATAAATCTAACGTAAGGTATCAAATTGCCATACCGGATCATATTTCGATAAGTTATTCGCTAAAACATTTCGACCACTCATCGACATCAAAGGTCATGTTTTGGCTCCCAGTGGTGGCTATATCTCTATATCCCTGGTAAAGTAGCATACCATGAGGGATGGGCATTAAGTGTCGGCAACATTAATCCTGACTTGGAACACACCACATCTTAACTGGCCGAAAATGAAGAATACTACTTGTAGTCAAAAAATATTCCTGTACCTCGAATGACTGCAAACATACACTCACCCCTTCTAGTCCCATTTTGCCAATGTTCTATACTGGCAAGATAACATTGTATAATTAACAACGGGAACTAATGCATCCCGAGTTCATTCCAGCACTGCCCTTGCTGGCAGACGTGTCGCTATGGTGTTGAGATTGAACCAGAACTCCTCTAGAAATTTGATAGTTTTATTTTCTTAGAAAATAAATCTATCGAAAATGCCGGAAGTTGAGAATAGACTGTCACTTTAATTGGATTATCAAATGTCCAAGTATCCCCACTGCTGCATACTATCGAGTACCCTTGTTCATGTGTTGACAGGAATCTCTCATACCATGTTCATTTGACCATTGCATTCCCGAGAAACATTCAACACTAATTTATCTACGGACGGACGATCATACTGACAGTCAGACACACAGACGCACACATCGACGGAAATTCTGATCCCATTATCCATTAATCTTCCCCCCAACTTGTTCCAAGGGCTTCACTCCATCATTCACATCAATTACAGCACATGTATGGTGTTAGGTTTGGAGCTTCAGTTGTGCGATCGGCGAAAATAGCTTTTTTTCGATCCGCTTGGCGGCCATTTTGGATTTCGCTGCTAGTGGTGGCTAGAGGATGGTGCCAACTTGTAGCCGATCGATTTTGAAATCTCTGATGCCTACCCTTACATCATGCCAAATTTCAGGAAGGTATCACCAAGTGCACAATTCTAGCGAATTCCTCCCCCGCTATGAGCTGTGTCATATACCTTGTGTCCTTGGGAAAGACAGTTTATCCCAGTTGCCAAAGTTGGAGCTTGGTGACTTAGTGTGCCAGGCATACTGCATGTTCGGGTTGGTAAGTAGTAGAGTCTGACAGTTACTCACCATAGCCTGGTGGTTTTCTCTTCCTCCACATGTAAAGCTGTCTGACAGGATATGTCCCTGGCTGTTGAAAGTATCATTAAACCCAAGTAAATAAATAACAGCAAGTCTTGAAAATTACAAACTGTGAAGAAAAGTATTTGTTTATTATTTTATTACAACACTCAAAATATTCATCTAGTATCCAGTGTTGAACAAAAACTCCCTATGGATACCTTGGGAAGTGGAGCAGTGCTTGTTTACTGTAGTAAGAAATGAGTGGTTGAACTTCATTATCTATTTTCAGTTCATCAAACGGCATCATTTAGACATTCCAGAGGAGTTAATGGAAGGTACCATTCATTGTAAAGAAGGTGCTGCATCATTATTAACAGAAAGAATTTATGAACTATTAACAAACAGAAGGTATAAATATATTGAGGAAATTTTAACTGGTGGAGTTATAAATTATTTTTTTGACAGAGTTTTTTAATCGGTAACACTTTCCAAGGAATTATAAGAAAGCAAATACATTAACTGGTAGAGTGCTAAATTATTTTTAAAAGGTGATTTGTAAGGCCTCACAAAATAGATGTTCTGTTTCTCGGGCCATTTTTTGTAAAAATGCATTTGGGCAGACAGTTTTTTTATTTTATTTTTTATTTCTGCAAATTATTTCTTTGTCTTCAAAAATTCTTGGTTTGTTTTATGTTTTGGGCCTCATAATCTACAGAATAACATGGGTGGAGATGCATTTCGTCTCTTGAGTGCAAGAAGGCTTTGCAGTGCAAAGGTATTGCAAAGCCTTCTTGCACCCATGGGACAAATTTATCAGTTTTATTAACTTGGGTAAACTATCAGACATAAACCATTTAATTTTTAGCTCCACTTTGATGTAGCCAAATTTGAGATTTTGTCATGGCCGTCGTCCGTCCGTCTGTCAACAATTCAATATGGGTCAGGCTAGAGGCCGTATTTATGAACCGATCTTTACGAAACTTCTTTGGTACCTTTGTTACTTGTATCACCGTGGGACGAGAACGAGTGTTTTTGGATGCACTCCAAAATTCAAGATGGCTGCCAGCAGCCATTTTGTACCTAAATTAGTGCAATCAGTTTTTTGTACAGAACTTCTGTATGAAAGTTCTACGGTCACTATTTATGTACAGACCTTTACAATACTTTACATGTACCTTTGTTATCAGGTCATAACCTAGATGTGTGTCATTGCTGTGTCACATACTATACATGTACATGTCTTACACAAGTTGAGCCACAGTGTCATTGACACTTTCATTATTTCTTCAAGTTTACAATGGTTATAAAAAGAGAGCATGCAGCAGCAAAAAGGACCATGTAGGAGGGCCTGAGAAACATATATTTTTATACTAATAACCAATAGCCCAGACTAGCTGGTGCAAACTTGATATTATCAAGGGCCAAACACAAATTGTGCCCCCCCCCCCCCCCCCCAAATCCCCTATATTTGCTAACAAAACTGAAAATTAAAAGTCCTCTCTGGCCCAACATACTTTTACCATCTGCGCATGCGCAGTGGTCAGGAAGGGACCTGAATTGGCGCAAACATCATTCTTTGTTTGGCCCTAAAGTTAGTAACAATGATCTGACATCTGTGCTTTAAAATCTCCTTTTTTGAGGATGCCAGACACAAATCAATGCAAGAATTGGTGGATCCAAGGCTGTTAATGGATGATGGAAGTGAACAATGGTGGTTTCATATGTTCAGGGCTAAAACTTTATAATAATTATTTCATGTTTCCCATTTTGGGGACATTCGCCTGATGTCATCCTTCTTGCTAATGATTAATCCACTGTTTATTAAGTATTCCTTCTCTATCCTTCCATGAACCCTTCCTGTTAAACTCCTAAGCTTTTTGGCTATTTTTTATTGAAATTTTTGATTAAATTTCTTGGGAGTTTAACGTGTATTACAGAATAATTAGTCATTTTAGTCGTGCATCTTCTATTTTTTCTTCGTATGAAGATCTAGCTTTGCATCTGGTAACATTTAAATTGATTACTGACTTTGGGCCTTTTTGTGTGCCAGATGTCTTGTTTCCAGTTTTTTCCTTGACATTGTTTACATTGGCAACGTCCTCAAATATATGAAGTATTTTATATTATATTACTGTAGAATTACTGTAGGATACATTGGTTATTATTCCGGTAGTGTAGCTCATAATATTTGGATTTTGTCCACACTTAGGCTCTATCAGGATGCCCTTGGGCTCATAATGTTCCCTTTATAAATTTTTGAATTTCATTTTGATTGCAATTATTCATGTATCTTTATCATATATTTTGTTGTGGAGTTTGTAGGAGTGCTATCGACTTTATCATTTGATTGTAATTATGAAAGCTTACTGCTCTAAATGCAAGGCAAGGAAGTCTTCCTGTAGTCGATGGACTCCTGTAGCTTGTGTACATTGGCACGACAGACGTTGGAGACGGGTGTCGCGATACGTTGTTGGCAGTGAGGTTCCTATGTCGGAACTCTCAACGTAATATAATTCAAGTTTTTCAGTTTCTATTTCAGAGGAACATGAACATAGTGATGGTATTGTGACACCCATCCAAGTATGCTACCGTCATCGCACTCTGTTGAGAAAATAGAGCTAGCTGCAAGGTGTTCATGAATATAAGCAAGGGTTAAGATCTCTAATCTATCTCCGGATCGTAGTCCCAGGAGTAGCAAGCTGCGAAAAAACAGAAGACCGCGACTCCTCAAGCCTCAGTAATGGACTTGCTGTCGCAGATTGCACAGCTGATCGCAGCATCCCAGCAAGTGCACGAACAGCCTCCCGCAGACCCCTGTGGTGAGCTGTCGGATGGTGCTGGGTCAGTCAGTCATCTGTACACACAGATGCGAATGACCGAATGTCACAGCTGAATCAGTCAGATGGTGAAAGGGACAAGGAAGAGGATTACCCTTCCCTTTCGGAACCGCATATGGTAGCGATGAATTTTATTTATCAGTACTATACTGACTTTGTTCCACCTGATCAGCAAGCAGTTTCTTATCAACATCTTCAATAAATACACTGTTCCTTGGACCACGGTCATTTAAAACGGTTGGAGAAGATGTCCAGAGAGCTCCTCTGCATTTAGATGACCAGGCCGGGGATGAAAATATGTCCCTACCTGCATCATTCAATATATGCTCGGAAGTGATGGAATGTGCTATTTCATCCAATAGAGCAAATCTGGATGCGATGTCTTACGCAGATCACCTCACCAGAGCTATGGCACAACATCTTAATGGGAAGGAATTTGAAGATGTTTGTTCCTCGCTTAGAGTTTATTCCAGGGCAGTCATGTATGCCACATACAACTCTGCCCTGACAGTGGCAAATTGGGAGTTGATCAGACGTGATGCTGCCCTTGCGTCGTCATCACTTATGGATGACAAGGTGAAAAGCTCTCTCCGAGTCGCTCCAGTCTCCGGATATACTCTATTTGACGACAAGTATTCATTAGTCTATGAACAGGCTACAAAAAAGCTTCCAGTACACTGCTACTGAAGTCTGCGTCTGAACAACATGCTTCAGCAGACCGGAGTAAGCGAGGCTGTTCCACTTAAATCAGCTAAGGGAACTCTTCGTGAGGGTACAATAAACCCTCTTATACTTAATCCGGAGGTTGTCAGTATAGCGACTCGGGAAAGGGGTGCAGACTATAGGTCAGACGCCCCTAAGCCGACAGGATGAGGTTCTTCACAGGGAGGACATAGTTTCTCCTTCCGTAAGCCTCTTTAGTTGTACAGGTGATGAATAAGACCTCTATTGCTTACCAGTTGACGGAAGGTTATCAACTTTGTGAGAAACTGGGTTTATGTCACGGAAGATCAGTGGGTAAAAGTGTTGTCTCGGAAGGCCTAGGGCTATGATTCCAAATGTAACCCCCACTTACAAGATGTCCATGTTGGACAAATCTTCCAGTGGATCCTTTCAAAAGGGAGTCGGTCCTAGTGGAGGTACAGGCTCTCTTATTGAAGGAAGCAATAGAGGTCGTCGAGAATAGACTTCTGTTGCTTTCCACTTAGCGGAAGGTTATCAACCTCACAAAAAAAGTGGATGAAAATTGCGGAAGATCAGTGGATGAGAATGTAGTCTCGGCAGGCCTGCGGCTATCAGTCCGAGCAAAGCTCCACTTACAACAAGTACGTGTTGGAGAAATCCTCCGGCGAATTCTTCCAAGAGAGTCTCTCCTTGCGGAGGTATAGGCTCTCCTATTGAAGAAAAGCAATAGAGGTCATCGAAATATTCTCCAGGTTTTTTCTAATCACCTGCTTTTCATCCTGAAGTTGGACGAATAGTGCATAGATAAGCTGAGACAGCTGTCTTGTTTGGAATAGAGCCGTTAGAGGGAATAGGTACGTCTTTTCCCTCTCGGTGTTGTATTCCTTGGCGTCAAGACATTTAATGTCATTGTGGATGCCATAGTAGCCTTATGTACTGTTACAGCAGTCTTTTCTTGCGGCTTGTGTTGTAAGTCTCCATTTAGTGAGCTTTCAAGGCCACAAGTGACACAGTTATGTCTTCAAGTAGACGAAGACTCATAACTGCGTAGCTGCCTTGAGATTACTGTCTCTCTGGGAATTACAGCTGTTAGAATAGCGGCTTGTCATTTCCTACCTTGCGTGACAATGGTTGTAAGTCTCCGTTTAGTGATCTTTCAAAGTCGCTAGTTACACCGAGATATCTGTCTTCACGGAGAGGAAGACTTCTAGCTACGTTTGCCAGGCTCTGACCGCTGTCTTTTGGGAATGAAACCGATAAAGGTAAAGTGCT
Organism: Pictodentalium vernedei; assembly: GCA_031216915.1. Taxonomy (NCBI): domain Eukaryota; kingdom Metazoa; phylum Mollusca; class Scaphopoda; order Dentaliida; family Dentaliidae; genus Pictodentalium; species Pictodentalium vernedei. The sequence goes on along the minus strand of CM062297.1, from coordinate 229,847,875 downwards.
TTTTGGTTTGTTTTCCAAGGTGTCATAGTAGCCTAGCTAGAATCATGAGCGAGATTGTTTCAGTATTATGCAGTGACATAACTGAATTTTTTATCTCTTTGGACTGCTGTCTCTTTGGGAATTTAGGGCTGTTAAATAGCGGTTCTTCATTCCCTACCTTGCACGACGATAGTTGTAAGTCTCCATTCAGTGAGCCTTCAAGGTCACAACTTACACCGATATATCTGTCTTCACGGAGATGAAAACTTATAAGCTACGGCTGGCATTGTAAGTCTCCTTAGTGAGCTTCTAAGGCTGCAGTTATCAGCCTTTTATTGTCTTCACAAATAGGAAGACCTTTAGCTGCTTCAGCTAGGCTGAGTTCATTGTCCTATCGGGCATGATACCATATGTTAGAGGTTATTCTCTTCCTACCGGTATGGTATTTCCTGATATCAGATCGATGTATTACCCTTATTGAGAATAGCAGCAGCAGTATAGCCTTAATTCTACTGCTCTGGCCTTACTTCTCTAGCGATTCAAGTAATGGGGGCGAGGGGGGTCCGATAGGAATTATTCTTCGAACCCACCCCTCACAGCCCGCCAATGTGTTAAGAGGCGATTACAGGACAGGACGTAGTTTTCTTCCCATAAGCCTCGTATGAATTCAAATATATGCATGCCTTTCATGGCTCCTCAATTGGCGGCTGGGTCATGTTCTAACGATGACCTCATGGGCACATCCATTATTCAGTTGGTTTGTTTCCTGTGGTTGTTCATTTATAAGTCATATACGAGCATATGATTCCTTATCAGTAAATTGCTAGTCTTCATGTACCTGTGTGGCTGACATGTCAGTTATCTGGGCTACATTCTCCAACGTGGCAATTAGTCCACTTTGAAAGGTTTGCTCAGAGCGGTCTGGCCTTTTTTTGTGACGTATGAGTTTATAACTCAGTTAACTGCATTAACGTCATATTATTCATTCAGTTTCCTGGTTACACTTGTATCACTTGGTCATACCGTGGATGCAGGCTGTATTCAGATGAGTACATGCAGGATTCTGTTGCTCGCGTGCATAATATGTATATTTCTTAGGCAGATGCACTATTGAACAGATTCTTTTAAATTCTTGCTCTGCTTTATAGAGCTCATGAGAATTTTGGGGCTATTTGGATCAGTTATGGAACTTCCAATAGGCTGTCTATGCATACATTCTCAATTTTTGGCATCATTATTCGGAGTAGTATATTCTTTTTCTGAACAGTCATTGGTTGTTACGGACCTAGGGAACAATTAATTATTTGGGGGACGGTCAGTGACGGGTCTGTTAATCATAGCTCGTTCCTTGTTCTAAATCCAGGTTTCTACCAGAGATGGTACACAGGAGAATTCACATTCTCGTATATGTGCACTGTTCAGTTGGAGTTTCATAATTGGAATTAATTGTACACCTGAACGTGGTCGCCTGTTGGTTGCCTCAAAAGCGTGTTTGCTCTAACAGATACTTTCCATTGGGATTCAATTGGATAAGTGTATGGTTGTACACATTATATCACCGGTTTTCGACCTATCTACGTATTCTGACTCTGGCATACGTTAGAAGCTTGCTCTGTTAATAACTGGGATTGCCACGATAACCTTAGCTACTGAAGTGGCATTAAACACCAACAATTAATAATAATTAATAACTGGGTGCTTGTTGGGCGAATATATATAGATAATACAGATTATTTGGTAATGCTTTCCACTGATTCCAGAGCGCTTCCCTCTTTGTTTTGAAGAATATTCCTTCAAATAAAAAAAGGGGTGGGGGGGGGGGGGATTTTTCTTCATCTCTTCTGGCTTAAGTGTGTAACTATGAGTGAAGCTGTTTTGTCTGTAGATTATTACTGATCTTAGATACAGCTTGTTTATTATATATATGGTGTGTGTTTGTGGGGGTTAGTCTCTCACTATCAAATACGCCATCCTAATTTAAGTGGCTTATTCCGAACTAGCCTTAAAATTGGGGGCTTGTTACACCCAATTAGCATAATCATTCATGCTAAGAATATGGAATTACTTGGATATGACTCCTTATTGATGATATGTCTTCTTTATTATTATACAGAGAGACATCCATGTAATTCCTTTAAAAATTTAATCTCCTTTTCACCTTGGAATGCAGGCTTAGGAGCTATATTCGGTCTGCTAATTATTAAGTCCTAGGCCCTCCGCCTTTTTACGATTCAGCTAAGTCTGGGCTATTGGTTGTAGTATAAAAATATGATAAACTTAAAGTAATTTGTATATTTTTTATACTTACCAATGGCCCAGATGGGGATGTCCCTCCCATGAGTGGGCACTCATACCTCTCCGCTAAGTTATTATTTTAGTCGGCTGGTCTACAAAGAATGATGTTGGCACCAATTCCGGTCTCTTCCTGAGTACTGCACATGCGCAGGTAATAAAAGTATGGAGGGCCAGATAGGACTTTTAATTTTCGGTATTGTATGCAAATTTTGGGGATGGGGGGGGGGGGTTCAAAATTTGTGTTTGGCCCTTGATAATATTGAGTTTGCACTAGCTAAGTCTGGGCCATTGGTAAGTATAAAAAATATACAAATTACTTAAATTTATCATTTTCAAAGATACCATATCCTACAAGCAAGGGAAACCTTGAATTCCAGTTGGTACTCTCCAATAAATTGTAACAAAACAGTTTTGTATCAATGCCTTTTTTCTACTACTGAGCAAACAACAAGCTTACACATATTGTTGTTGCAATTTCTGACACAAACATACCTTATGACCCCTCATTAAGGTGCACGATGGCTCAGTGGTTATGGCATTGGACTTCAAACCGAAAGGTCCACATTTTGATCCCTGCAGGGTAGTTACTGCATATGACCTTGGACAAGGCGCTTAATCCCAATTACTCACATGGGGGCACAGTGGCGCTGTTTGGTAATGCATACTGCACGTTGATGGTACGTTTGTCATCAACCAATGCTAACCCTGCATGTGCAATGGAATTATGTTGGGAGTCTGATAATTGCTTGCTGCTACTCAGTCGTTCTCTCTGGGTACTCTGACTTCCTTGCACTTCTGGTAACCCTGGCTGTTAGAAGTGTCATTAAATCCCAATAAATAAATAAATAAATAAATAAATAAATAAATAAATAAAATAACTAAATACGACCCCTCGTTGCTTCGTTGCTATGATTTTGTTGAGCTGACTCCAGATCCAGTGAAGGATCATAAGCTATGTTTTTGATAAAGCATATCATGGTTCAGTGATAGTTAATACTGAGATCAATTTGAGTAAATTCCCTCCCCACCACCCTCCTCCTTCATTTTATTTTCCAATTCAATCATGAAATCATAAATTTCAGTTTCAGATTTTCAAATGAAGTACATGTTAGGCTGATTTTTCCCAAATAAGTTACATGCATAATCAGTTAGAATTTTGTTGTGTTCTGGATGATAATACATTGAATATGTCTCTTTCAGGGTCAAGCAGGTGCCAGGAGATGTAGAAATAGATTTTACAGATAGACAATACCAACTCAAGCTACCTCTGCATGCAAGATCAAATGCAACCCAAGCTGTGAGAAACAACCTTCGTATCACTGAAATAATGGCAGACCAGAATCTGATAGCTAGTGCTCAAAAGGTAATTAGAGCAAATTGTGGGGATCATCTGACAAAACATGTTCTGGGTAAAACCAGTTCTGTCTTTTTGATAGGGCTCAATGAGCTCTGTCAAACAAGACTGAACTGGTTAAATTCCTAGTTGCATTAACCCTTTACCCAACGTAACGGCCAAAACCGGCCAGCGCTATTCTCAAATATCGCCAATTAATATTTTTATACTGTACCAATGACCCAGACATAGCTGGTGCTAACTCTTAAAATATAGGGCCAAACACAAATTTTGCCCCCCAATCACCAAAATTTGCATCTAAAATTAAAGAAAACATGTCCTGAGAGGCCCTCCACACTTCGCCCCTACTGCGCATGCGCAGTGTCAAGGACGTTCCGAAATTGGCGCCATTTATCATTCTAAGTTTGGCCCTTCATCAGTTAACATCTGACTGATCTTTGTGCTTTTAAATCTCAGTTTAAATGATGCCAGACACATAAATATTAGTGAAATGGTGATTCTAAGGAGGATAGAAAAGGAGGAGAGGAAAAGAATGTGTGACAGAATATTATCAGGGCTGTAACTTAAAATTTTTTAATGAAATTATGTTAAGTTACCTATTTTCAAGGCAGCAGCCATTTTGTTGTCATTCTGATTATTTAGTTACACTGTTTTTACAAGTGTTTTTCCTCTCTCCCTGTCCTTTAAGTTCCCCTTGCTATTCTCCCATGCTTTTGGCATAATTTCTGTAATTATTATTACTAAAATTTCTTGGGAGTTTAGCTGAATAACAGAATGAATTCTGTTCTTTCCCCATGTTTACGTCTTCACCTACGGGTGGTTAGGCGTTGTGTTCTGCATCTACCATCTGATGTTCTGCAGTCTCTTCCCTGGAAGTCTCTGTTTTGCATCAGATGGTATATTTTGGTAACTGATTTCGGGCCTGGGTGCCTGGAGTCTTATTTTAGTGTTTTTACACTCATTGTTTACATTTACAACAGCCCTCTGTGTGAGGGGGGGATTTCTAAATAATAATATCTTTATGTTATTTCAATCATAACTAGATACATTATTATTGTTCGTAAGTGTTGAATAAATTGTTTAAAATATTTTTAAAATTTTTGTCCACACTTAGGCTTGGGATCCATTGGGGCTCAACGTTACTTTTCAGAAACTTGGGCTGTTCTGAAAAAATATTTTTTCAAAATATTTTGATTTCAATTATTTTTTCTATATTAATGGATCATATTATTATTATGTATTTTGATTGCCAGGGGTTAGTGCGAGTACCAGGACTTGTTTTCTTTTCACATTGAAAGGATATTGATCAATTGTTTTAAGAGGAAGTCTTCCTCTGACCTTATTATCATTCTATATGTGGTCAGTGTACTCGCATTAACTCCGGTTCTGTATCGTATGATTTCGATGACAATATGGGAAGCGTATGTCACGGTATGTTGTTGGGGATTTGGACACTCCGGTCCTTTCCCCGCAGGGTCACTCTACTTTATCAATTTCTATTTCAGACGATCAAGATTAGGGTGATGTATCTGTGATGTCTTCCAACAGTGTGCCTCCGTCGTCACAATTAATGAAGGGCTAGCGGAAAAGTGCTCATGTAATACGCCAATTGCCTAAGAGGACCCTAGTAGGTTCGACGGCCTTTGACGTCCGCTAGCTCGCCCGGTGTAGCGTCCATTCACCGAATGGTTCGGCAGCCGGGTTCGTCCGTTGCGGTCTAGAAGGAATTTTGGGGTGATGCGAGCACTATAATTTAACTTAATGCACACCCAGTGACGGCGGATCGGAGGGAGAACGGAGGAAGCCTTTTAGTCCGGTTCATAGCTCGTTCCGGTCCATCCGGACGGCAAGCGAGAGAGGCCCCTCTCTCGTTCAACAACATCTGGCCCCAGATGTTGTGGTACAAATGTGTCGTTAGCGGAGCATACGTCCGTCGCTCGGGACGCTCCGTTGTATAGGCAGTCCGCTGAGACTGCTAAGGCTTCCTCTTCTCATCAGCGCACACGACCGCACCTTGGCTGCGTGACCGCCGATATATTACCAGCTTCGCCGATCAAGGATTCTTCGGCGACCAGGTCACACCATCCGGCAGCCAGGGATTCGAGACCGATGGACTCCGGACGTTCGCATAGGAAAAGTATGCGGGAGCCATCTGATGCGGAGCTGCCCTCGGCGAAGCAGCGATAGACTGCGCCTCCGCAGGTCTCGACGCCGGACATTCTTGTGCACATAGCACAGCTTATCGCAGCATCCCAGCAGCCGACAGAAACGGTGTCGGATCGAGAATTATCCGACAGCGCTGGGTCGGTAGCCGGGGACTCGAGGCCTGCAGACTCCGGACGTTCGCATAGGAAGTATGCGGGAGTCAACGTACACGGAGCTTCCAGCGGCAATGCATCGTAAGTCCGCTACTGCACAGGCCTCGGGAACGGACGTGCTTTCCTTAATAGCACAGTTTATCGCAGCATCCCAGCATCAACTGAATCTGTCGCATATATTTTATCCGACGATGCTGGGTCGGGACGCTCCGCGGAAGCGGGTACGGACGTCCGAAAGTTTCATCCGGTCCGACGGGATACCGAAAGGGATTCGGTGGATTTCAAGCTTTCCCTTTCGGAACAACATATGCTGCGATGCCGGATAAGAAACTGATAGCGTCGGTGGACTTAGAAATTTTTGATTCGGTTCAGGGACATCGTCCCTCAGTTCCGACATAGTCCAATAATGTCACACAAACTTTCGAATTATTGAACGACGCTATATATATTATTATTTTATGCTTGCTATCCAAGCATTTCTGGTTTCTTGTTCGAAGAGTTATGGAGATGTCTTTCAAAAGTGTGCCTCTGTCGTCATAGTTAATGAAGAGTTAGCGGCAATAAGTGCTCATGGAATATGTCTATCGCTTACGGAGTGACATTCGCTAGCTCACCCGGTGTAGCGTACATTCATCGAATGGTTCGGCTGCCGGGTTCGTCCGTTGCGGTCTAGGAAGGAGATATGGGTGATGCGAGCACTTTAATTACTTTAGTACTCACCCAGTGACGGCAGATTGAGGACAGATCGGAGGAAGCCAACAACATAGGGGACCGCATGTTGTGGTTCAGATATTTTACATTCGGAGCATATGTCCGTTGCTCGGGACGCTCCGTTATATTGACAGTCCGAGAGACTGTCTTTAATGCTTCCTCATCCTCACAGCAGGGCACACGACCGCACATTGGCTACGTGACCTCGAGTATCCGATCAGTTTCGGCATTCAGTGATTCCACAGCGAATAGGTCGCGCCATCCGGTAGCCAAGGGACACGAGGCCTATACACTCCGTTCGCTCGCATATTGGAAGTATGCACGGGGTAACGTTACCCCGATTGCCGTAATCGGGGTAACGATTACGGCAATGCATCGTAAGACCGCTGCTCCTCAGGCCTCAGTGACGGACGTGCTATCCGAGTTAGCACAGTTGTTTCGCAGCATCCCAGCAATTGACGGTTTCTCGGTCGAATCAGGAATTATCCGACGGCGCTGGGTCGGTGCGGTCCGCGGTTGCATCAAGCTACGGACGACCGAACGCTTTATAGGGTCCGACAGGATGGCGAAAGGGATTCGAAAGATTTCGAGTTTTCCCTTTAGTAGTATCGGAAGATGCCTTTCATATCTTCTGGCATTTCTTCCAGTGATTATTTTTCGGACTTCATTGCTGCGATCTTGGATAAGAGACTTATAGCGTCATTGGACTCGGATTTTTCGATCGGTACAGGGACTTTGTCCCTGACTTACCGACGCAGTCCAATATTGTCATTACAACATGTGTTTTATTTTTCGACGCTATATATTTATATATATATACAAGACGGCTACTAAGCATGATAGTTTAGTTTCTTGTCCGCGTGGCTCATTTCTGCCATTTTATCTTTTTTTACATATAGTTTATTTTGGCAGAGCAGGGCATACCGAGAGTTCATTTGCGTCTAGACGGTGTGATTAAAGACTGCATATATTCTTTTTCACCGTTTATGTCTTTTCCAATTTCAATGTTGGGAACGACATTATGTATATTAGACTTAACTTAGACGCTTTATTATACGTAATCCGCCTTACTGAGGCGTTATCTTTACGTCTTCAAGAAAAGATTTACGGGATATTATTCTCAATGTAATTTCTTTTGAGGGCAGTAGTTTGTTCACAACTCCGCCCTTCAGTGGCTGATTGGAGTTGGTTAGACGTGATGCAGCCCTAGCTACATCCACGCGTGGATAGTAGGTTAAGAACTCTCTCAGAGTCGCTTCGTTCTCGGAGGAGCTTCTCTTCGACGGCAACTTTCCGGCAATCCATGAATTGCTTGATTTATACATTCTCTTGTCTATCTAGTGTTACAAGAGATTCAGACTGGGGCAAACATTCGGTGGTTGACTCAGAGAGTGCCGCCGCAGTTGCCGGACCCGAGTGTGGCTGTTATGACGGTTGCCAGTCAAACAGATTGGGATATATACTGATCCCTACGGATTCGAAGTGCCAGGGTCTTTGGGTTCCGCAGTCTTTTAGCTATCAGTTAACTTCCGCGGAATAATGTTTTTTAGGCTTGCTTTATGTCATTGCATGAACATTATTCAGAAACGCATGCCCAAATTCCTGTCCTTTAATTCGACAGTAGTGGCGTATCTCCGGAACCAGGGAGGCACTCTTTCGTTTCCGTTATTCAATTTAATGGAAAGAATCCGTCTGTTGGTTATAGTACACCAAGTTCAGTTTTGGTCCGTCATATTCTGGGTCGTCTGATTGTTTTATCGCACTCCCGTTCTCTTACGGGTCGCTTGTTGCTGTCAGAATGGACTCTCAACAAACAAGTATTCAATCAGATTTGCTATCTATGGGAGCGCCCAATGATGTTTTATTTATGACACAGCTGGCTAATCAATTGCAGACGTATGTGTCGGCTTGTCCAGATCTCTGAGCTAATACTGTTAACGCTCTATTGATCTTTAGGACAGAATGATAGGATACGCGTATCCTCCGGCGCTGTTGTTTTTAGCAGGTATTGCTAAGATAAACAACCACAATACATTTCTGTTGATAGCATCTCTATCTTCACAGAGATCATGAGTAATTTACTCTCTTGTCTACTGTGGATCTTAACGTGAAATCTTCCTCTATGTGAGGATCTTTTTTCACTGGGTAAATCGTGTCATCTTTATCACAACCAGCAAGGTCGCAACCTTCATGTATTCCGTTGTGTGGTCCGTATTGCATTGTAAGCACTGTACTGGACGAGCTTTGGACGCGATTTCTTACTATAGGAGATCCTCTTCTTCGCTATTCTATGCGACTAAAGTGGAGGCTCTTCCGTCATGGTGTAGGGATCATTATGTTCATATGGTTGATCCCTCCATACTACTCATTGCTATTTTTTAGTATACTTGTTTCACAAGATCTACTGCAGCCTGTTGTTATTTAGGTTATAGGTTTATGTTACCTCATACCTATGCACTCTACGATAGTTTACAATTGAGTCTTTTGTCTCTTTATCTAAGTCAGTTAGTAACTTTTTGATAAATAGACTTAGAATCTTTAGATTAAATTCCTATACGGATTTTAACTTCAGGTTCTTATTTAGCTAAGTAATCATTTGAGCCTCTGGAAACAGTAGTTTTCAAATTCTGACCTTTTAGACAGTAATTCGGTTGGTTTCTCTTTTACTGTAGAGTCAGTGAGTTTCATGCACTATCGATGGATGATTTTCACTTTCATAGTTTCGGAATCAATACTTCCGTTACTATTTAGGTTGGATTGTTGCATAAGAGTTAGGCTCCTATTATCCGGAACCTATTATTTTAAGGTCCTTCCATCTTCGTATGGGCATAGGCCTTTACTCTTTCCGGGTACAGTTTATGTATTTATAAACAGATATCTGTTTATTACAAGGGCGTAAGCTTCTTCTGTCTTTGATGTCTAGTAGAAGGACGTTACGCTCCATTTTATTGTTAATGGATTCTATTAACTAGCGTACTGCTTATGGTATATCATTGGCTTAGCAGTTGTGCTTAAGATTTCGGCTCATGAAGTAAGAGTTCTTCTACTTCTTGGGCTTACATTAATAGTGTTCTATTATAGATTTTTGAAGGCTGCTCATTGCGCTCAGCCATCCATTCATGAATTTTATCTCAGAAATATCGAGTCCATTTCTGGAGGCCTCTATTGTTAGGTCTATTATCTACTGCTCAGAATGTCATTCACTTAACAGTTGCTACTATAGCTAGGTAGGCTGTCTGTTTCGGCAGTGTCTCCGTTCGGCTGCCCTCTTCGCTCTGGGCTATTTGACCCAGGGCAAGAAAAAGGGGGGGGGGGGGAGGGTGTTCCCTTGGGTCACCTGTTTTTACTATGAAAACAAGGGGATACCTCCTCCGGAGTTAGTAATTCTGAGCTGTTATTGGGATGGTTGTTTAGTGAGAAGTTTAAGTTTATAAAATTCATTCAAGTCTTAGTTTTTAAAGTATAGCTTTTGAATATTGCATATGTCAACGGACATGATTATGCAATTCTCACTCACTTTTAGGAGTATAAGAGTCTCTATTCTCTAGACTTACTTTATTATTGGCTTACTTTAAAAATTATTAGTATAAGGATTATTGGATATTAATAGAGTACATGGATGTATGAAGCTCAATTTTTGGAAGGTGTTGTATCTTTCTAATTTATCATAAATAAGAAAGATACATGTAAGGCCTATTACTTCTCTTCCCTACAGGGGATGACTCTATTTTATTTTATTGAGCGTATTCCATTTTGCTCTATGTCCTTGGCCCTCCAGCCTTTTTACTATTCAGCTATGTCTGGGTCATTGGTACAGTATAAAAATGTTAAAAAATTTATAGTAATTTATATATTTTTTATACTTACCAATGACCCAGACGGGGATGGCCCTCCCAGGAGTTGGGAACTCTTGCCTCCCCGCTGAGTACATAGCGCTTACCAGGCACTGGTTATTAGAATGATAAATGGCGCCAATTTCGGAACGTCCTTGACACTGCGCATGCGCAGTAGGGGCGAAGTGTGGAGGGCCTCTCAGGACATGTTTTCTTTAGTTTTAGATGCAAATTTTGGGGATTGGGGGGCAAAATTTGTGTTTGGCCCTATATTTTAAGAGTTAGCACCAGCTATGTCTGGGTCATTGGTAAGTATAAAAAATATATAAATTACTATAAATTTTTTAACTTTCATTATTTTTTTCATGTTTTGTCTCAAAAACATAGGTCATGACCCCTTGTTGGAACGAGCTTGTCGAGCTCGTTCCAATGAGGGGTCATAACCTATGTTTTTAAGACAAATGAAAGTGTCAATGACACTGTAGCTCAACTTGTCAAGACAAAGACATGTACATGTATAGTATGTGACACAGCAATGACAAACATCTAGGTAATGACCTGATAACAAAGGTACATATAAAGTATTGTAATGCTCTGTACATAAATACTGACCGTAGCCTGTAACAAATGTATAGGTAAAGTATTGTAAAGGTGGGTGACAGTCAGATGCTAAACTAGAAAAGAAATCTTTGAGTCCCAGAGTGGGTCTGACTGAACCCCAAAATATTTGTTCTCATAGCACAGTGACAACAAAGGCACCCAATAACACACTCATTCCTGTCCCAAGGTGAAAACAAAGGTACCCAAGAAGTTTCGTGAAGATCAGTTCACAAATATGAGCTGTGTAGAAGTTGTGACAAAAAACTGATTGGACCTAATTTCGGTACAAAATGGCCACTGACAGCCATCTTGAATTTTGGACTGCACCCAGAAACACTCGTTCTCATCCCAAGGTGATAACAAAGGTACCCAAGAAGATTTGTGAAGATCGGTTCATAAATACAGCCTCTAGCCCGAGCCGTATTGACATGTGCACTTACAGAGTATAAGTAGCACTGAATAAATCAAAGTTCATCTAATTTGCATAATTTCTGCACAAGTAAAAAACCTGTACTATATGTGATGTATTCCATGTTACTAAACATTCATACAAAAATTTATTAAAATCAGAACTTTCCTACAGAAGTTCTGTACAAAAGACTGATTGCACTAATTTTGGTACAAAATGGCTGCTGGTGGCCATCTTGAATTTTGGACCACACCCAAAAACACTCATTCTCACCCCACGGTAATAACAAAGGTACCCAAGAAGTTTCGTAATGATCGGTTCATAAATACGGCATATAGCCTGAGCCGTATAGAAGTTGTGTACAAAAAACTGATTAGACCTAATTTCGATACAAAATGGCCACTGGCAGCCATCTTAAATTTTGGACCGCACCCAGAAACACTCGTTCTCGTCCCAAGGTGATAACAAAGGTACCCAAGACGTTTCGTGAAGATTGGTTCATAAATACAGACTCTAGCCCGAGCCGTATTGACATGTGTACTTACTGTGTGTAAGCAGCACTGAAAAAATCAAAGTTCATCTAATTTGCATAATTTCTGCACGAGAAAAAAACCCGTATTATATGTGATGTATCCCATGGTACTAAACATTCACACAAAAAATTATTCAAATCAGCGCTTTCATAAGGAAGTTCTGTGCAAAAATCTGATTGCACCAAATTTCGTACAAAATGGCTGCCATCGGCCATCTTGAATTTCGGACCGGACCCCAAAACACTCGTTCTCGTCCCACGGTGATAACAAAGGTACCCAAGAAGTTTCGTAAAGATCGGTTCATAAATACGGCCTCTAGCCCGAGCCGTATTGGCATTTGCACTTACAGTGCTGAAAGTAACACCAAAAAACATCAAAGTTAGTCTAATTTGCATAATTTACGCACGAGAAAAAAACCCGTATTATATGTGATGTATCCCATGGTACTAAACATTCATACAAAAAATTATTCAAATCAGAGCTTTCATATGGAAGTTCTGTACAAAAAACAGATTTCTGCATCGTCGGTACAAAATGGCAGCTGGCAGCCATCTTGAATTTCGGACCGCACCCAAAAAACACTCGTTCTCGTCCCACAGTCATAACAAAGGTACCCAAGAAGTTTCGTAAAGATCGGTTCATAAATACGGCCTCTAGCCCGAGCCATAGCAGCTTGGCACTTACAGCTCTGAAAGTAACACTAAATAAATCAAAGTCAGTCTAATTTGCATAATTTACGCACGAGAAAAAAACCCGTATTATATGTGATGCATCCCATGGTACTAAACATTTATACAAAACTTTATTCAAATCAGAACTTTCATACAGAAGTTCTGTACAAAAAACTGATTTTTGCATCATCGGTACAAAATGGCCGCTGGCAGCCATCTTGAATTTCGGACCACACCTAAAAACACTCGTTCCCGTCCCAGGGTCATAACAAAGGTACACAAGAAGTTTCGTAAAGATCGGTTCATAAATACGACCTCTAGCCCGAGCCATAGCCAACTGTTGACGGACGGACGGATGGACGGACGGACAGACGGACGGACAGACAGACGACGGACCATGACAATAGCTCAAATTTGACTTCGTCAAAGTTGAGCTAAAAATGAAAAAAAATAGTTATTCAAGAATTTTTTTTTGTAAGTGTCGTCTGCTTTTCAAGTTAGGTAAAGGGTTATGGGAAAAATTTGTTGCAGGTTGAAATTTTGATATTTAGATATCAGTCTGCAGCCTCAGGATTAAGAAACATGTGGTGGTCCAAAATTTGGGAAACATTTTTTTTTACTTTAGATTGTGGGAAAACACATTGTGCTTGGCTTTTAACCCTTTACCTAACACAGTATTTTTAAAAAATAAAATAAAATTTCACATTTGTATGAACAGAAAGACCAAATAAATGAAAATCCACAAAAATCTGCTTAGTCCAGGATTTAATCCAAGCCTTTTGAATTGATGGGTCAAATTTATGCCCCACCCCCAATATGATACATGCAGCAGAATGCGCAGTTGAGCTGACCATGTTTTCTGTGACCTATAGACTGTTTCATAAGTACACAAGAAAAATTCATGAAAGTTTGACTCAAGAAATCACTGGTCAAAAGGTTGGTACAACTTGCAGGGGAAAGTTTTGTTAAATGTTCTCAAATTTTACTTATTTTTGTGGCAATTCGACCAGTATGCAGAAAAGTAAAACCTTCCATGAGAGACCACCTGTCTTGAGAGGTAAGTGAAATGATGTACCAAATAGCTGTTTTGAATTCCATGTTACACACTACATGAAAATATACACTTTCTAAGGCTGTAAAAATGCACCGGGTTAGTTGGTTACATATTACATAAGGTGCAGGATTCAAGGAACTAATGGAAATTCTTATACTGGATTGTGGAATATTATTAAAGGTGTATTCCAAAAATGAAAACACATTCTATTTTCAATTAACTGGTTGAGTGCTAGAAACCACTATCAGGGTTTTCGGAAGAATGAGGGTACCGGAACAAAAGCCTCACGTTTCATATTCAGTCAAACCCAAATAATATTTTGTCAAAATAAATTTGTTTTATTACAAATTATTGGAGAGTGCCTGTATAATAATTTGTAATAAAACAAATTGCGAATAATAATTCAGACCACCAAAAATAATCTAGCCTTCAACCAGTTTATAGCTTGTTTGCTGAATTAACTCTTTACCCACAGCTGGCAGATTTTCCTGGAAGTATGTTCCTGGCTTCAGGTGACAAAATACCCCCCCCCCCCCCCCACCCCACCCCCATAAATAGGAGTAGTTCACCTGTAAATGATTTCTTGATGCTAGACTCTTTGGATTTTTCCTTCACAGAAGACAGTGTCGTGATTTTATGAGAAATTCAGGAAAATACTTGGCTGGTTATGCTTGACTTAGAATCTATACTGGGGGTTAACCCTTTATTTAACAAATTGGCTGCACCAACTGCCTAACACACAAATTAAGCAGTTGAAAAAAATATAATATTTTTATACTGTACCAATGACCCAGACTTAGCTGGTGCTAACTCTAACAAAACCAGGGCCAAACACAAATTTTGCCCCCCAATCCCCAAAATTTGCATCCAAAACAAAAAGAAATCATGTCCTAAAGGACCTCCATACTACGCCTCTACTGCGCATGCGCAGTGACGCAGACGTCCCGAAATTGGCGCCAATTATCATTCTCTGTTTTGCCCTTCATCAGTCAACATCTCACTGATCTTTGTGCTTGTAAATCTCAGTTTAAAGGATGCCAGACACGTAATTTTTGGAGAAAATGTGATTCTAAGGAGGATAGAAGGAGGAGAGGAAAAAGAAGTGACAAAAAATAATCAGGGCTGTACTTAAAATTTTTTGATGAAATTATGTTAAGTTGCCTATATTTTTATACTGTACCAATGACCCAGACATAGCTGGTGCTAACTCTTAAAATATAGGGCCAAACACAAATTTTGCCCCCCAATCCCCAAAATTTGCATCTAAAACTAAAGAAAACATGTCCTGAAAGGCCCTCCACACTTCGCCCCCACTGCGCATGCGCAGTGTCAAGTACGTTCCGAAATTGGCGCCATTTATCATTCTAAGTTTGGCCCTTCATCAGTTAACATCTGACTGATCTTTGTGCTTTTAAATCTCAGTTTAAATGATGCCAGACACATAAATATTAGTGAAATGGTGATTCTAAGGAGGATAGAAAAGGAGGAGAGGAAAAGAATGTGTGACAGAATATTATCAGGGCTGTAACTTAAAATTTTTTAATGAAATTATGTTAAGTTACCTATTTTCAAGGCAGCAGCCATTTTGTTGTCATTCTGATTATTTAGTTACACTGTTTTTTCAAGTGTTTTCCTCTCTCCCTGTCCTTTAAGTTCCCCCTTGCTATTCTCCCATGCTTTTGGCATAGTTTCTGTAATTATTATTACTAAAATTTCTTGGGAGTTTTAGCTGAATAACAGAATGAATTCTGTTCTTTCCCCATGTTTACGTCTTCACCTACGGGTGGTTAGGCGTTGTGTTCTGCATCTACCATCTGATGTTCTGCAGTTTCTTCCCTGGAAGTCTCTGTTTTGCATCAGATAGTGTATTTTTGGTAACTGATTTCGGGCCTGGGTGCCTGGAGTCTTATTTTAGTGTTTTTACACTCATTGTTTACATTTACAACAGCCCTCTGTGTGAGGGGGGGATTTCTAAATAATAATATCTTTATGTTATTTTAATCATAACTAGATACATTATTATTGTTCGTAAGTGTTGAATAAATTGTTTAAAATATTTTTAAAATTTTTGTCCACACTTAGGCTTGGGATCCATTGGGGCTCAACGTTACTTTTCAGAAACTTGGGCTGTTCTGAAAAAATATATTTTTATACTGTACCAATGACCCAGACTTAGCTGGTGCTAACTCCACAAAAACCAGGGCCAAACACAAATTTTGCCCCCCAATCCCCAAAATTTGCATCCAAAACAAAAAGAAATAATGTCCTAAAGGACCTCCATAATACGACTCTACTGCGCATGCGCAGTGACGCAGTCGTCCCGAAATTGGCGCCAAATATCATTCTCTGTTTGGCCCTTCATCAGTCAACATCTCACTGATCTTTGTGCTTGTAAATCTCAGTTTAAAGGATGCCAGACACGTAATTCTTGGAGAAAATGTGATTCTAAGGAGGATAGAAGGAGGAGAGGAAAAAAGAAGTGGCAAAAAATAATCAGGGCTGTACTTAAAATTTTTTGTTAAAATTATGTTAAGTTGCCTATTTTCGAGGCAAACGCCTCTTGTTGTCATTCTTGCTAATTGTTGCACTGCTTATTCAGTGTTTCCTCTCCCCTAACCTTCTAAAGTCCCCCCTTGCAATTCTCCCATGCTTTTGGCATATTTTTGAGAAGTTTCTTTTCTAAAATTTCCCTGGGAGAGTTGCTTGGTTACAGAATGTTTTCTGTTATTTTCCCCATAGTTACGTTTTCACCCATGGGTGTATAACGTTTGTGTTCTGCATCTTCCATCTGATGTTCTGCAGATTCTCCCCTGGGAGTCTCTGTTTTGCATCAGATAGAGTGTAATTGAGGACTGATTCCGGGCCAGTTTTTTCAGTGCCTGGAGTCATGTTTTCTTCTGTGTTTACACTGTTTGTTTTCATTGGCAACAGCCTTTTTTGAGGGGGGCTGTTTGTCTTTGAGGTAGTTTATCTCATTATAAGATACATTTATATTATCCGAAAGTGTCTCATTAATTATTTTATATAATTTTAAAATTTTTGACCACACTTTGCCATCGGATCCATCGGGGCTCAACGTTACTTTTCAGCAACTTGGGCTTCTCTGAAAAAATATTTTTTCAAAATTATTTTGTTTTGCAATTGTTTTTTCATTTATTAATGGATCATGTTATTATGTATCTTTGTGTCAGGGGTTTTTGCGAGTAACTAGGACTTATTGTTGTTCCTTCACAATGAAAGGAACTTGTTCAAATTGTAATAGGAAGAAATCTTCCTCTGACTTTCATGATTATTGCATAAATTGTAGTCAGTGTTCTCGCATTAATCCCTGTCCTGTATGTGAACATTGGGATGAGAAACATTGGAAACGTGTGTCACGATATGTTGTTTCTGGAGAAAGAGCGATGCCGGCTCTTTCTCCACAAGGTCACTCTACTCTCTCAGTTTCTATTTCAGAGGAACCAGAACAGGGTGATGTTTCCATGTTATCCTCTTCAAGTGTGCGTCCGTCGTCACAATTAAATACAGAGCTAGCGGCAAAAGTGCTCATGGAGATTAGACAAATGTCGTCCGCTAGCTCGCCCGGTGTAGCGTCCATTCACCGAATGGTTCGGCAGCCGGGTTCGTCCGATGCGGTCCAAGAGGAAATTTT
Source organism: Pictodentalium vernedei (assembly GCA_031216915.1). Lineage (NCBI taxonomy): Eukaryota > Metazoa > Mollusca > Scaphopoda > Dentaliida > Dentaliidae > Pictodentalium > Pictodentalium vernedei. Next base: position 229,830,466 of record CM062297.1, on the reverse strand, counting down.
GGGTGATGCGAGCACTATAAAAATAATAGATGCACACCCAGTGACGGCGGATAGTGAACGAGAACGGAGGAAGCCTTTTAGTCCGGTTCCTAGCTCGTCCAGGTCCAGCCGGGCCGCGAGCGAGAGAGGCCCCTCTCTCGTACAACAACATCTGGGACCAGATGTTGTGGTACAAAATGTGTCTTTAGCGGAGCATACGTCCGTCGCTCGGGACGCTCCGTTGTATAAGCAGTCCGCAGAGACTGTTAAGGCTTCCTCTTCTCGCCGGCGCACACGACCGCACCTTGGCTGCGTGACCTCCGATATCTTGCCAGCTTCGCCGAGGAAGGATTATTCGGCGACCAGGTCACACCATCCGGCAGCCAGGGACTCGAGACCGATGGACTCCGGACGTTCGCATAGGAAAAGTATGCGGGAGCCATCCGATGCGGAGCTGCCCTCGGCAAAGCAGCGAAAGACCGCTCCTCCGCAGGTCTCGACGTCGGACATTCTAGTGCAGATAGCACAGCTTATCGCAGCATCCCAGCAGCCGACAGAAACGGTGTCGGATCGAGAATTATCCGACGGCGCTGGGTCGGTACGCTCCGCCGAAGCATCGGGGGCGGACGACCGGGAACATCGGGAGGTCCGACCGGATGGTGAAAGGGATACGGATGAATTGGAGCTATCCCTTTCGGAACAACACAAAGCTGCCGTAGACTTCATCCGGCACTTTCTTCCTCAAGTTGTTCCGTCGGGCCAGACTGCTGCGCTTCCGGACAGGAGAATTATAGCGTCATTGGACTCTGATTTTTTCGAGCGGTTCAGGGACATCGCTCCCGAGTTTCCGTCGCAGTCCAATAATGTTGCAAGAACATTTGAATTATTGAACGACGCTATTTTTAAACTTGCTTCCAGGACAGGGAAAGCAGGCTTCTTGTCCGCAAATACTCTCAACCTGCCTTTCATTAATGCAAGGAATAAATTCGACACGGCAGGTCAGGGTATACCGAGAGTTCCTCTGCGTATGGACGACGAGGCGGAAGACTTAGAGCTATCATTACCGTCGTCAGCTTCTATTCCAACCGCAGTGTTGGAAACAGCTATTGCGTCTAACAGAGCCAATTTAGATGCCTTATCTTACGCAGATCACCTTACGAAGGCGTTATCACTGCGTCTTCAAGGGGAAGAGTTTCAGGATATACAATCCTCCTTAAGACTTCTTTCAAGGGCAGTAGCTTATTCCACGTGTAACTCCGCCCTTTCAGTGGCTAATCTGGAGTTGGTTAGACGTGACGCAGCCCTGTCTACATCCACACTAGTGGATTCTAAGGTGAAGAACTCTCTTAGAGTCGCTTCGGTCTCAGGAGATCTTCTCTTTGACGGCAAGCTTTCCGCTATTTATGATAATATTAAAAAGAAAGCTAGTGATTCTCTGTTGTTTAGATCCGCTCCTAAAAGGTCGGATTCAGCAGACACGAATAAGGCGGGCACTTCTGGGTCTTATCCGCCCAAGAGAGGTTCCTATAGAGGTTCCGGTGCGTCCTCTAGCTCTTATTCGAGAGACCGTCAGGATAGCGACTCTCGTTCGGGACGTCCTTCAGGCCGGGACAATCGGTCGGACGCCCCGAGGTCGACGAGGCGAGGTGCGGGTCGTGGAAGACGTGGTTTCTCCTACCGCAGGCCTCGCAGATCCAGGAGGTGATGGCTCAAACCTCTATCGCGTTCCGGTTGGCGGAAGGTTGTCGAGTTTTTCTCAAGAGTGGGCGTCGATTACGGACGACCCTTGGGTGAGAGGAGTGACTTCGGAAGGTCTAAAGATATCCTTCAAACGAAAGCCTCCATTAACTCGAAGTCCAAAGTGGACTCATCTTCCGTCAAACCCTCAGAAAAGAGACGCTCTGCTATCAGAGGTGCAGTCTCTTTTAATGAAGAACGCGGTAGAGGTCGTAGAAAACCAGGAATCGCTGGGATTCTACAGCCATCTGTTTCTGGTTCCGAAACCAGACGGCTCGTTCCGTCCAGTCATAGATTTGAGCTGGATAAACAAGCTGATCATCGCTCCGAAGTTTTATATGGAGACGATTCGATCGGTCAGAGCGAGTATTCGGGTGAACGATTATGCAACGAGCATAGATCTCAAAGATGCGTACTTTCACGTCATGGTACATCCGACATTCCGAAAGTATCTACGCTTCGCAGTCCTAGGAGTGGTGTATCAGTTCCGGGCCATGTGCTTCGGATTGAATCTAGCACCCTGGGCTTTCACTCGAGTAATGAACTCGGTAATGATTTACTTCCGAGCTCATTCGTCTGCGGTAACGTCGGCCTACCTGGACGACATTCTTCAGAGGTACGGCAACGAGTTAACGCTTCAGAACGATGTTCAGAATCTTCTTCTATTGCTCCGACGTCTCGGTTTCATAGTAAACGAGGAGAAGTCGGATCTGGTGCCGTCCAAGTCATTCACTCATCTGGGAATGAGCTTCGAGACGCACAACAATCTCGTTCGTCTGCCGTTAACCAGAGCGAAATTAGTCAGTTGTTACGCTCGCTATTGTCTAAATACAGACAAAGTCACAGCGAGAGAATTTATGAGACTGATAGGTCTGTGCGGAGCCGCTGCGGATCTCATTCCGATGGGACGGCTACGCACACGGCCTCTTCAAATTTTCTTGACTCAGAATTGGAGTGTGAAAATTCATTCGCTCGATGTAGACGTTCTCTTGTCAGATCAAGTGAAACAAGAGATTCAGACTTGGGCAAACATTCAGTGGTTAACTCAAGGAGTTCCGCTGCAGTTGCCGGATCCGAGTTTTACCATTATGACGGATGCCAGTCAAACAGGTTGGGGTGCATCATTAATCCCAACGGATTCGAGATGCCAGGGTCTTTGGGATCCGCAATTCCTGTGCAAGCACATAAACATCAAGGAAATGATGTCAATTTGGCTTGCGTTACGTCACTGGATGGACATTATTCACGATGCTCATGTCCAAATCCTATCCGACAATACGACAGTAGTGGCGTATATACGGAATCAGGGAGGCACTCATTCAGTTCCGTTGTTCAATCTAACGGAAAGAATCCTTCTGTTTGCGTTGGAACATCACGTTCTTCTTTCGGTCCGTCACATACCGGGTCGTCTGAATGTGCTAGCAGACTCCCTTTCTCGAAAGGGTCGCTTGTTGCCGTCGGAGTGGACTCTCAACAAACAAGTATTCAATCAGATTTGCTACCAATGGGAACGGCCAATGATAGACTTATTTGCGACACATCTCAACAATCAGTTGCAAACGTATGTGTCCCCGTGTCCGGATCCAAGAGCATTTGCTGTAGACGCTCTATCGATCCCTTGGGACGGAATGATAGGATATGCGTATCCTCCAGCGCCGTTAATTCAACAAGTATTGCTAAAGATAAAACAATCTCAATGCAAGATTCTGTTGGTAGCATCTCTGTCGCCACAGAGACCGTGGATAAATCTACTCAGGTGTCTGTTGTGGGACCTACCGCGGAAGCTCCCTCCACGAGAGGATCTTCTTTGGCAGGGGAAATCGCGCCAACTGCATCACAACCCGCAAGGTCTCAACCTTCACGTTTTTCCGTTGTGCGGTCCTTCTTGCATGGCAAGCACTTTACAGGACGAGCAGTGGACGCGATTTCTAACTGTAGGAGGACCTCCTCTTCGCTAAACTATGCGGCTAAGTGGAAGGTTTTCCGTCGTTGGTGTAGGGATCATTCTGTTGATATATTTGATCCCTCTATACCAGACATTGCTAACTTTCTAGTATACTTGTTTGACGGAATCAAACTGCAACCGGTTACTATAAAGGGTTATAGATCTATGTTATCTGATACCTATGCACATCATGATAGTTTACAAATTGGATCTAATGTCTCTTTATCGAAATTGGTTAGAAACTTTTCGATAAATAGACCCAGAACTCTTAGATTAATTCCTAAGTGGAATTTAGCTTGGGTTCTCCTTAAATTGAAGGAAAAGCCATTTGAACCTCTTGGGACAGTAGATTTCAAATTCTTATCTTATAAGACAGCTTTTCTCTTAGCTTTCTCTTCTGCCAGAAGAGTCAGTGAGCTTCATGCACTATCGGTGGATGATTCTCATTATCGTAGTGTTGGGAACACTATCACCTTCACTACTAACGTCGGTTTTTTAGCTAAGAATCAGGCTCCTAATAAATATCCGGAACCTATTGTTATTAAGGCTCTTCCGTCTTCAGACGGGCGTAGGCCTTTACTCTGTCCTGTTAGAGCACTACGTATCTATAAACAGAGATCTCAGTTCATCAGAAAGGGACGGAAACGTTTCTTTCTGTCTTTGATGCCTAATAGAAAGGACATTTCAGTCCATTCTATTGCTAGATGGATTCAGTTAACTATCCGTACTGCGTATGAAGATTTATCTTCTTCTCAGCAGTCTGTGCTTAAGATTTCTGCTCATGAAGTAAGAGCTCTTTCTACTTCCTGGGCTTATGCTAATAGTGTTGCTATTACAGATTTAATGAAGGCTGCTTATTGGTCTCAGCCATCCACATTTACTAATTTTTATCTCAGAAATATTGAGTCCATTTCTGGAGACCTGCATTGTTTAGGTCCGTTATCTGTTGCTCAGAATGTCGTCCACTAAACAGTTGCAACTATAGTTATGCAGGCTTTCTGTTCCGGCAGTGACTCCGTCCGGCTGCCCTCTTCGCTCTGGGCTATTTGACCCAGGGCAAGGGGAAGGGGGGGGGGGGGGGGCGGGTGTTCCCTTAGGTCACCTGCTTTATAGTGAAAAGCAAGGGAATGCCTCCTCCAAGACAGTATTTCTGAGTCGCTTCCGGGATGGTTTTAAAGTGTAATATTAATGTTTAATTTCATTCATGTCTTATTTTTAAAGTGTAGCTCGGTGTGAAGCATTTGTATATGTCAAGTGTCAAACGGGCTTTAATATACAATACTCGGACACTTTTAAATGATTATAAAGAGTCTCAATTCTCTGGACTACTTTATTTATTGGCTTGTTTTAATAATAATTAGTATAAAGGTTATACTGGATATTAATAGAGAACATGAATGTTATTGTGCTCAATTATTAAGGGTAGTGTATCTTTCTAATTTAAATATTAAATAAGAAAGATACATGTAAAGCCTAATACTCCTTTTCTCCTTAAGGGGTTATCTCTTTATTTTATAATTGAGCTTATTGGATTTTCCTCTATGTCCTAGGCCCTCCAGCCTGTTTACTATTCAGCTAAGTCTGGGTCATTGGTACAGTATAAAAATGTTAAAAAATTTATAGTAATTTATATATTTTTTATACTTACCAATGACCCAGACGGGGATGGCCCTCCCTGAGTTGGGAACTCTTGCCTCCCCGCTGAGTACATAGCGCTGACCAGGCACTGCCAGTAAGAATGATATTTGGCGCCAATTTCGGGACGACTGCGTCACTGCGCATGCGCAGTAGAGTCGTATTATGGAGGTCCTTTAGGACATTATTTCTTTTTGTTTTGGATGCAAATTTTGGGGATTGGGGGGCAAAATTTGTGTTTGGCCCTGGTTTTTGTGGAGTTAGCACCAGCTAAGTCTGGGTCATTGGTAAGTATAAAAAATATATAAATTACTATAAATTTTTTAACTTTTTCAAAATATTTTGATTTCAATTATTTTTTCTATATTAATGGATCATATTATTATTATGTATTTTGATTGCCAGGGGTTAGTGCGAGTACCAGGACTTGTTTTCTTTTCACATTGAAAGGATATTGATCAATTGTTTTAAGAGGAAGTCTTCCTCTGACCTTATTATCATTCTATATGTGGTCAGTGTACTCGCATTAACTCCTGTTCTGTATCGTATGATTTCGATGACAATATGGGAAGCGTATGTCACGGTATGTTGTTGGGGATTTGGACACTCCGGTCCTTTCCCCGCAGGGTCACTCTACTTTATCAATTTCTATTTCAGACGATCAAGATTAGGGTGATGTATCTGTGATGTCTTCCAACAGTGTGCCTCCGTCGTCACAATTAATGAAGGGCTAGCGGAAAAGTGCTCATGTAATACGCCAATTGCCTAAGAGGACCCTAGTAGGTTCGACGGCCTTTGACGTCCGCTAGCTCGCCCGGTGTAGCGTCCATTCACCGAATGGTTCGGCAGCCGGGTTCGTCCGTTGCGGTCTAGAAGGAATTTTGGGGTGATGCGAGCACTATAAAATTAACTTAATGCACACCCAGTGACGGCGGATCGGAGGGAGAACGGAGGAAGCCTTTTAGTCCGGTTCATAGCTCGTTCCGGTCCATCCGGACGGCAAGCGAGAGAGGCCCCTCTCTCGTTCAACAACATCTGGCCCCAGATGTTGTGGTACAAATGTGTCGCTAGCGGAGCATACGTCCGTCGCTCGGGACGCTCCGTTGTATAGGCAGTCCGCTGAGACTGCTAAGGCTTCCTCTTCTCGTCAGCGCACACGACCGCACCTTGGCTGCGTGACCGCCGATATATTACCAGCTTCGCCGATCAAGGATTCTTCGGCGACCAGGTCACACCATCCGGCAGCCAGGGATTCGAGACCGATGGACTCCGGACGTTCGCATAGGAAAAGTATGCGGGAGCCATCTGATGCGGAGCTGCCCTCGGCGAAGCAGCGATAGACTGCGCCTCCGCAGGTCTCGACGCCAGACATTCTTGTGCACATAGCACAGCTTATTGCAGCATCCCAGCAGCCGACAGAAACGGTGTCGGATCGAGAATTATCCGACAGCGCTGGGTCGGTAGCCGGGGACTCGAGGCCTGCAGACTCTGGACGTTCGCATAGGAAGTGTGCGGGAGTCAACGTACACGGAGCTTCCAGCGGCAATGCATTGTAAGTCCGCTACTGCACAGGCCTCGGGAACGGACGTGCTTTCCTTAATAGCACAGCTTATCGCAGCATCCCAGCATCAACTGAATCTGTCGCATATATTTTATCCGACGATGCTGGGTCGGGACGCTCCGCGGAAGCGGGTACGGACGTCCGAAAGTTTCATCCAGTCCGACGGGATACCGAAAGGGATTCGGAGGATTTCAAGCTTTCCCTTTCGGAACAACATATGCTGCGATGCCGGATAAGAAACTGATAGCGTCGGTGGACTTAGAAATTTTTGGTTCAGTTCAGGGACATCGTCCCTCAGTTCCGACATAGTCCAATAATGTCACACAAACTTTCGAATTATTGAACGACGCTATATATATTATTATTTTATGCTTGCTATCCAAGCATTTCTGGTTTCTTGTTCGAAGAGTTATGGAGATGTCTTTCAAAAGTGTGCCTCTGTCGTCATAGTTAATGAAGAGTTAGCAGCAATAAGTGCTCATGGAATATGTCTATCGCTTACGGAGTGACATTCGCTAGCTCACCCGGTGTAGCGTACATTCATCGAATGGTTCGGCTGCCGGGTTCGTCCGTTGCGGTCTAGGAAGGAGATTTGGGTGATGCGAGCACTTTAATTACTTTAGTACTCACCCAGTGACGGCAGATTGAGGACAGATCGGAGGAAGCCAACAACATAGGGGACCGCATGTTGTGGTTCAGATATTTTACATTCGGAGCATATGTCCGTTGCTTGGGACGCTCCGTTATATTGACAGTCCGAGAGACTGTCTTTAATGCTTCCTCATCCTCACAGCAGGGCACACGACCGCACATTGGCTACGTGACCTCGAGTATCCGATCAGTTTCGGCATTCAGTGATTCCACGGCGAATAGGTCGCGCCATCCGGTAGCCAAGGGACACGAGGCCTATACACTCCGTTCGCTCGCATATTGGAAGTATGCACGGGGTAACGATCTCGGAGCTTCCTGCGGCAATGCATCGTAAGACCGCTTCTCCTCAGGCCTCAGTGACGGACGTGCTATCCGAGTTAGCACAGTTGTTTCGCAGCATCCCAGCAATTGACAGTTTCTCGGTCGAATCAGGAATTATCCGACGGCGCTGGGTCGGTGCGGTCCGCGGTTGCATCAGCTACGGACGACCGAACGCTTTATAGGGTCCGACAGGATGGCGAAAGGGATTCGAAAGATTTCGAGTTTTCCCTTTAGTAGTATCGGAAGATGCCTTTCATATCTTCTGGCATTTCTTCCAAAGATTATTTTTCGGACTTCATTGCTGCGATCTTGGATAAGAGACTTATAGCGTCATTGGACTCAGATTTTTCGATCGGTACAGGGACATTGTCCCTGACTTACCGACGCAGTCCAATATTGTCATTACAACATGTGTTTTATTTTTCGACGCTATATATTTATATATATATACAAGCCTGCTACTAATCATCATAGTTTAGTTTCTTGTCCGCGTGGCTCATTTCTGCCATTTTATCATTTTTACAAATAGTTTATTTTGGCAGAGCAGGGCATACCGAGAGTTCATATGCGTCTAGACGGTGTGATTAAAGACTGCATATATTCTTTTTCGCCGTTTATGTCTTTTCCAATTTCAATGTTGGGAACGACATTATGTATAGTAGACTTAACTTAGACGCTTTATTATATGTAATCCGCCTTACTGAGGCGTTATCATTACGTCTTCAAGAAAAGATTTACGGGATATTATTCTCAATGTAATTTCTTTTGAGGGCAGTAGTTTGTTCACGTATAACTCCGCCCTTCAGTGGCTGATTGGAGTTGGTTAGACGTGACGCAGCCCTAGCTACATCCACGCGTGGATAGTAAGGTTAAGAACTCTCTCAGAGTCGCTTCGTTCTCGGAGGAGCTTCTCTTCGACGGCAACTTTCCGGCAATCCATGAATTGCTCGATTTATACATTCTCTTGTCTATCTAGTGTTACAAGAGATTCAGACTGGGGCAAACTTTCGGTGGTTGACTCAGAGAGTGCCGCCGCAGTTGCCGGACCCGAGTGTGGCTGTTATGACGGTTGCCAGTCAAACAGATTGGGATATATACTGATCCCTACGGATTCGAAGTGCCAGGGTCTTTGGGTTCCGCAGTCTTTTAGCTATCAGTTAACTTCCGCGGAATAATGTTTTTTAGGCTTGCTTTATGTCATTGCATGAACATTATTCAGAAACGCATGCCCAAATTCCTGTCCTTTAATTCGACAGTAGTGGCGTATCTCCGGAACCAGGGAGGCACTCTTTCGTTTCCGTTATTCAATTTAATGGAAAGAATCCGTCTGTTGGTTATAGTACACCAAGTTCAGTTTTGGTCCGTCATATTCTGGGTCGTCTGATTGTTTTATCGGACTCCCGTTCTCTTACGGGTCGCTTGTTGCTGTCAGAATGGACTCTCAACAAACAAGTATTCAATCAGATTTGCTATCTATGGGAGCGCCCAATGATGTTTTATTTTTGACACAGCTTGCTAATCAATTGCAGACGTATGTGTTGGCTTGTCCAGATCTCTGAGCTAATACTGTTAACGCTCTATTGATCTATAGGACGGAATGATAGGATACGCGTATCCTCCGGCGCTGTTGTTTTAGCAGGTATTGCTAAGATAAACAACCACAATACATTTCTGTTGATAGCATCTCTATCTTCACAGAGATCATGAGTAATTTACTCTCTTGTCTACTGTGGATCTTAACGTGAAATCTTCCTCTATGTGAGGATCTTTTTTCACTGGGTAAATCGTGTCATCTTTATCACAACCAGCAAGGTCGCAACCTTCATGTATTCCGTTGTGTGGTCCGTATTGCATTGTAAGCACTGTACTGGACGAGCTTTGGACGCGATTTCTTACTATAGGAGATCCTCTTCTTCGCTATTCTATGCGACTAAAGTGGAGGCTCTTCCGTCGTGGTGTAGGGATCATTATGTTCATATTGTTGATCCCTCCATACTACTCATTGCTATTTTTTAGTATACTTGTTTCACAAGATCTACTGCAGCCTGTTATTATTTAGGTTATAGGTTTATGTTACCTCATACCTATGCACTCTACGATAGTTTACTATTGAGTCTTTTGTCTCTTTATCTAAGTCAGTTAGTAACTTTTTGATAAATAGACTTAGAATCTTTAGATTAAATTCCTATACGGATTTTAACTTCGGTTCTTATTTAGCTAAGTAATCATTTGAGCCTCTGGAAACAGTAGTTTTCAAATTCTGACCTTTTAGACAGTAATTCTGTTGGTTTCTCTTTTACTGTAGAGTCAGTGAGTTTCATGCACTATCGATGGATGATTTTCACTTTCATAGTTTTGGAATCAATACTTCCGTTACTATTTAGGTTGGATTGTTGCATAAGAGTTAGGCTCCTATTATCCGGAACCTATTATTTTAAGGTCCTTCCATCTTCGTATGGGCATAGGCCTTTACTCTTTCCGGGTACAGTTTATGTATTTATAAACAGATATCTGTTTATTACAAGGGCGTAAGCTTCTTCTGTCTTTGATGTCTAGTAGAAGGACGTTACGCTCCATTTTATTGTTAATGGATTCTATTAACTAGCGTACTGCTTATGGTATATCATTGACTTAGCAGTTGTGCTTAAGATTTCGGCTCATGAAGTAAGAGTTCTTCTACTTCTTGGGCTTACATTAATAGTGTTGCTATTATAGATTTTTGAAGGCTGCTCATTGCGCTCAGCCATCCACATTCATGAATTTTATCTCAGAAATATCGAGTCCATTTCTGGAGGCCTCTATTGTTAGGTCTATTATCTACTGCTCAGAATGTCATTCACTTAACAGTTGCTACTATAGCTAGGTAGGCTGTCTGTTTCGGCAGTGTCTCCGTTCGGCTGCCCTCTTCGCTCTGGGCTATTTGACCCAGGGCAAGAAAAAGGGGGGGGGGGGGGGAGGGTGTTCCCTTGGGTCACCTGTTTTTACTATGAAAACAAGGGGATACCTCCTCCGGAGTTAGTAATTCTGAGCTGTTATTGGGATGGTTGTTTAGTGAGAAGTTTAAGTTTATAAAATTCATTCAAGTCTTAGTTTTTAAAGTATAGCTTTTGAATATTGCATATGTCAGCGGACATGATTATGCAATTCTCAGACACTTTTAGGAGTATAAGAGTCTCTATTCTCTAGACTTACTTTATTATTGGCTTACTTTAAAAATTATTAGTATAAGGATTATTGGATATTAATAGAGTACATGGATGTATGAAGCTCAATTTTTGGAAGGTGTTGTATCTTTCTAATTTATCATAAATAAGAAAGATACATGTAAGGCCTATTACTTCTTTTCCCTACAGGGGATGACTCTATTTTATTTTATTGAGCGTATTCCATTTTGCTCTATGTCCTTGGCCCTCCAGCCTTTTTACTATTCAGCTATGTCTGGGTCATTGGTACAGTATAAAAATGTTAAAAAATTTATAGTAATTTATATATTTTTTATACTTACCAATGACCCAGATGGGGATGGCCCTCCCAGGAGTTGGGAACTCTTGCCTCCCCGCTGAGTACATAACGCTTACCAGGCACTGGTTATTAGAATGATAAATGGCGCCAATTTTGGAACGTCCTTGACACTGCGCATGCGCAGTGGGGGCGAAGTGTGGAGGGCCTTTCAGGACATGTTTTCTTTAGTTTTAGATGCAAATTTTGGGGATTGGGGGGCAAAATTTGTGTTTGGCCCTATATTTTAAGAGTTAGCACCAGCTATGTCTGGGTCATTGGTAAGTATAAAAAATATATAAATTACTATAAATTTTTTAACTTTCGAGGCATGGGCCTCTTGTTGTCATTCTTGCTAAATGTTGCACTGCTTATTCAGTGTTTCCTCTCCCCTAGCCTTCTAAAGTCCCCCCTTGCAATTCTCCCATGCTTTTGGCATATTTTTGAGAAATTTCATTTCTAAAATTTCCTGGGAGAGTTGCTTGGTTACAGAATGTTTTCTGTTATTTTCCCCATAGTTACGTTTTCACCCATGGGTGTATAACGTTTGTGTTCTGCATCTTCCATCTGATGTTCTGCAGATTCTCCCCTGGGAGTCTCTGTTTTGCATCAGATAGAGTGTTATTTGATGACTGATTCCGGACCAGTTTTTTCAGTGCCTGGAGTCATGTTTTCTGGTGTTTTTACACTGTTTGTTTACATTGGCAACAGCCTTTTTTGAGGGGGGCTGTTTGCCTTTGCTGTAGTTTACCTCACTATAAGATACATTTATATTATCCGTAAGTGTCTCATTAATTATTTAATATAAATTTAAAATTTTTGACCACACTTTGCCATCAGATCCATCGGGGCTCAACGTTACTTTTCAGCAACTTGGGCTTCGCTGAAAAAATATTTTTTCAAAATTATTTTGATTTGCAATTGTTTTTTCATTTATTAATGGATCATGTTATTATGTATCTTTGTGTCAGGGGTTTTTGCGAGTAACTAGGACTTATTGTTGTTCTTTCACAATGAAGGGACATTGTTCAAATTGTAATAGGAAGAAATCTTCCTCTGACTTTCATGATCATTGTATTAATTGTAGTCAGTGTTCTCGCATTAATCCCTGTCCTATATGTGAATATTGGGATGAGAAACATTGGAAACGTGTGTCACGATATGTTGTTTCTGGAGAAAGGGCTATGCCGGCTCTTTCTCCGCAAGGTCACTCTACTCTCTCAGTTTCTATTTCAGAGGAACCAGAACAGGGTGATGTTTCCATGTTATCTTCTACAAGTGTGCGTCCGTCGTCACAAATGAATTCAGAGCTAGCGGCAAAAGTGCTCATGGAGATTAGACAAATGTCGTCCGCTAGCTCGCCCGGTGTAGCGTCCATTCACCGAATGGTTCGGCAGCCGGGTACGTCCGATGTGGTCCAGGAGGAAATTTTGGGTGATGCGAGCACTATAAACATAATAGATGCACACCCAGTGACGGCGGATAGTGAGCGAGAACGGAGGAAGCCTTTGAGTCCGGTTCCTAGCTCGTCCAGGTCCAGTCCGGCCGCGAGCGAGAGAGGCCCCTCTCTCGTACAACATCTGGGACCAGATGTTGTGGTACAAAATGTGTCTTTAGCGGAGCATACGTCCGTCGCTCGGGACGCTCCGTTGTATAAGCAGTCCGCGGAGACTGTTAAGGCTTCCTCTTCTCGTCAGCGCACACGACCGCACCTTGGCTGCGTGACCGCCGATATATTACCAGCTTCGCCGATCAAGGATTCTTCGGCGACCAGGTCACACCATCCGGCAGCCAGGGATTCGAGACCGATGGACTCCGGACGTTCGCATAGGAAAAGTATGCGGGAGCCATCTGATGCGGAGCTGCCCTCGGCGAAGCAGCGAAAGACTGCGCCTCCGCAGGTCTCGACGCCGGACATTCTTGTGCAGATAGCACAGCTTATCGCAGCATCCCAACAGCCGACAGAAACGGTGTCGGATTGAGAATTATCCGACGGCACTGGGTCGGTACGCTCCGCCGAAGCATCGGGGGCGGACGACCGGGAACATCATGAGGTCCGACCGGATGGTGAAAGGGATACGGATGACTTGGAGCTATCCCTTTCGGAACAACATAAAGCTGCCGCGGACTTCATCCGGCACTTTCTCCCTCAAGTTGTTCCGTCGGGCCAGACTGCTGCGGTTCCGGACAAGAGAATTATAGCGTCATTGGACTCTGAATTTTTTGAGCGGTTCAGGGACATCGCTCCTGAGTTTCCGTCGCAGTCCAATAATGTTGCAAGAACATTTGAATTATTGAACGACGCTATATTTAAACTTGCTTCCAGGACGGGGAAAGCAGGTTTCTTGTCCGCTAATACTCTCAACCTGCCTTTCATTAATGCAAGGAATAAATTTGATACGGCAGGACAGGGTATACCGAGAGTTCCTCTGCGTATGGACGACGAGGCGGAAGACTTAGAGCTATCATTACCGTCGTCGGCTTCTATTCCAACCGTGGTGTTGGAAACAGCTATTGCGTCTAACAGAGCCAATTTAGATGCCTTATCTTACGCAGATCACCTTACTAAGGCGTTATCACTGCGCCTTCAGGGGAAAGAGTTTCAGGATATACAATCCTCTTTAAGACTTCTTTCAAGGGCAGTAGCTTATTCCACGTGTAACTCCGCCCTTTCAGTGGCAAATCTGGAGTTGGTTAGACGTGACGCAGCCCTAGCTACATCCACACTAGTGGATACTAAGGTGAAGAACTCTCTTAGAGTCGCTTCGGTCTCAGGAGAACTTTTCTTTGACGGCAAGCTTTCTGCTATTTATGATAAAATTACAAAGAAAGCTAAGGATTCTCTGTTGTTCAAATCTGCTCCTAAGAAGTCGGATACAGCAGACACGAATAAGACCGGCACTTCTGGGTCTAATGTGCCCAAGAGAGGTTCCTATAGAGGTTCCGGTGCGTCCTCTTGGTCTTATTCGAGAGACCGTCAGGGTAGCGACTCTCGTTCGGGACGTCCTTCAGGCCGGGACAATCGGTCGGATGCCCCGAGGTCGACGGGACGAGGTGCGGGCCGTGGAGGACGTGGTTTCTCCTACCGCAGGCCTCGCAGGTCCAGGAGGTGATGGCTTAAACCTCTATCGCGTACCGGTTGGCGGAAGGTTGTCGAGCTTTTCACAAGAATGGGCGTCGATTACGGACGACCCTTGGGTGAGAGGAGTGACTTCGGAAGGTCTAAAGATATCCTTCAAACGAAAGCCTCCATTAACTCGAAGTCCAAAGTGGACTCATCTTCCGTCAAATCCGCAGAAAAGAGATGCTCTGTTATCAGAGGTGCAGTCTCTTTTAATGAAGAACGCGGTAGAGGTCGTAGAAAACCAGGAATCTCCGGGATTCTACAGCCATCTGTTTCTGGTTCCGAAACCAGACGGCTCGTTCCGTCCAGTCATAGATTTGAGCTGGATAAACAAGCTGATCGTCGCTCCGAAGTTTTATATGGAGACGATTCGATCGGTCAGAGCGAGTATTCGGGTGAACGATTATGCAACGAGCATAGATCTCAAAGATGCGTACTTTCACGTCATGGTACATCCGACATTCCGAAAGTACCTACGCTTCGCAGTCCTAGAAGTGGTGTATCAATTCCGGGCGATGTGCTTCGGATTGAATCTAGCTCCCTGGGCTTTCACTTGGGTAATGAACTCAGTAATGATCTATTTCCGAGCTCATTCGTCTGCGGTAACGTCGGCCTACCTGGACGACATTCTTCAGAGGTACGGCAACGAGTTAACGCTTCAGAACGATGTTCAGAATCTTCTTCTATTGCTCCGACATCTCGGTTTTATAGTAAACGAGGAGAAGTCGGATCTGGTGCTGTCCAAGTCATTCACTCATCTGGGAATGAGCTTCGAGACACACAACAATCTCGTTCGTCTGCCGTTAACCAGAGTGAAATTAGTCAGTTGTTACGCTCGCTATTGTCTGCACGCAGACAAAGTCACGGCGAGAGAATTTATGAGACTGATAGGTCTGTGCGGAGCCGCCGCGGATCTCATTCCGATGGGGCGGTTACGCACACGTCCTCTTCAAATTTTCTTGACTCAGAATTGGAGTGTGAAAATTCATTCGCTCGATGTAGACGTTCTCTTGTCAGATCAAGTGAAACAAGAGATTCAGACTTGGGCAAACATTCAGTGGTTAACTCAGGGAGTTCCGCTGCAGTTGCCGGATCCGAGTTTTACCATTATGACGGATGCCAGTCAAACAGGTTGGGGTGCATCATTGATCCCAACGGATTCGAGATGCCAGGGTCTTTGGGATCCGCAATTCCTGTGCAAGCACATAAACATCAAGGAAATGATGTCAATTTGGCTTGCGTTACGTCACTGGATGGACATTATTCACAATGCTCATGTCCAAATCCTATCCGACAATACGACAGTAGTGGCGTATATACGGAATCAGGGAGGCACTCATTCAGTTCCATTGTTCAATCTAACGGAAAGAATCCTTCTGTTTGCGCTAGAACATCACGTTCTTCTTTCGGTCCGTCACATACCGGGTCGTCTGAATGTGCTAGCAGACTCCCTTTCACGAAAGGGTCGCTTGTTGCCGTCGGAGTGGACTCTCAACAAACAAGTATTCAATCAGATTTGCTACTAATGGGAACGGCCAATGATAGACTTATTTGCGACACATCTCAACAATCAGTTGCAGACGGATGTGTCTCCGTGTCCCATCACCAGGTCACATGGTACTGTATTCACCGTATGTCTCGCACTATACGTGCAGTGGTACACATGCAGCCACAAGACTAGCTCTTGAGACATCCTAACTCTCTCTGCAAGAAATCATGTAACGGACTCCCACAACTGCCTGTAAGCATGCCTTTGTTTCTGCCTCCCCCGTTTCAATCATCCAAGAGGATTTGCAGTAGACGCTCTGTCGATCCCTTGGGACGGAATGATAGGATATGCGTATCCTCCAGCGCCGTTAATTCAACAAGTATTGCTAAAGATAAAACAATCTCAATGCAAGATTCTGTTGGTAGCATCTCTGTCGCCACAGAGACCGTGGATAAATCTACTCAGGTGTCTGTTGTGGGACCTACCGCGAAAGCTTCCTCCACGGGAGGATCTTCTTTCGCAGGGGAAATCGCGCCAACTCCATCACAACCCGCAAGGTCTCAACCTTCACGTTTTTCCGTTGTGCGGTCCTTCTTGCATGGCAAACACTTTGCAGGACGAGCAGTGGACGCGATTTCTAACTGTAGGAGGACCTCCTCTTCGCTAAACTATGCGGCTAAGTGGAAGGTTTTTCGTCGTTGGTGTAGGGATCATTCTGTAGATATATTCGATCCCTCTATACCAGACATTGCAAACTTTCTAGTATACTTGTTTGACGAAATCAAACTGCAGCCTGTTACTATAAAGGGTTATAGATCTATGTTATCTGATACCTATGCACATCATGATAGTTTACAAATTGGATCTAATGTCTCTTTATCTAAGTTAGTTAGAAACTTTTCGATAAATAGACCCAGAACTCTTAGATTAATTCCTAAGTGGAATTTAGCTTGGGTTCTTCTTAAATTGAAGGAAAAGCCATTTGAACCTCTTGGGACAGTAGATTTCAAATTCTTATCTTATAAGACAGCTTTTCTCTTAGCTTTCTCTTCTGCTAGAAGAGTCAGTGAGCTTCATGCACTGTCGGTGGATGATTCTCACTATCGTAGTGTTGGGAACACTATCACCTTCACTACTAATGTGGGTTTTTTAGCTAAGAATCAGGCTCCTAATAAATATCCGGAACCTATTGTTATTAAGGCTCTTCCGTCTTCAGACGGGTGTAGGCCTTTACTCTGTCCTGTTAGAGCGTTACGTATCTATAAACAGAGATCTCAGTTTATCAGAAAGGGACGGAAACGTCTCATTCTGTCTTTGATGCCTAATAGAAAGGACATTTCGGTCCATTCTATTGCTAGATGGATTCAATTAACTATCCGTACTGCTTATGAAAATTTATCTTCTTCTCAGCAGTCTGTGCTTAAGATTTCCGCTCATGAAGTAAGAGCTCTTTCTACTTCCTGGGCTTATGCTAATAGTGTTGCTATTACAGATTTAATGAAGGCTGCTTATTGGTCTCAGCCATCCACATTTACGAATTTTTATCTCAGAAATATTGAGTCCATTTCTGGAGACCTGCATTGTTTAGGTCCGTTATCTGTTGCTCAGAATGTCGTCCACTAAACAGTTGCAACTATAGTTATGCAGGCTTTCTGTTCCGGCAGTGACTCCGTCCGGCTGCCCTCTTCGCTCTGGGCTATTTGACCCAGGGCAAGGGGAAGGGGGGGGGGGGGGGGGGGTGTTCCCTTAGGTCACCTGCTTTATAGTGAAAAGCAAGGGAATGCCTCCTCCAAGTCAGTATTTCTGAGTCGCTTCCGGGATGGTTTTAAAGTGTAATATTAATGTTAAAATTCATTCATGTCTTATTTTTAAAGTGTAGCTCGGTGTGAAGCATTTGTATATGTCAAGTGTCAAACGGGCTTTAATATACAATACTCGGACACTTTTAAATGACTATAAAGAGTCTCAATTCTCTGGACTACTTTATTTATTGGCTTGCTTTAAAAATAATTAGTATAAGGGATATACTGGATGTTAATAGAGAACATGAATGTTATTGTGCTCAATTATTAAGGGTAGTGTATCTTTCTAATTTAATATTAAATAAGAAAGATACATGTAAAGCCTAATACTCCTTTTCTCCTTAAGGGGTTACCTCTTTACTATATAGTTGAGCTTATTGGATTTTCCTCTATGTCCTAGGCCCTCCAGCCTGTTTACTATTCAGCTAAGTCTGGGTCATTGGTACAGTATAAAAATGTTAAAAAATTTATAGTAATTTATATATTTTTTATACTTACCAATGACCCAGACGGGGATGGCCCTCCCTGGAGTTGGGAACTCTTGCCTCCCCGCTGAGTACATAGCGCTGACCAGGCACTGCCAGTAAGAATGATAATTGGCGCCAATTTCGGGACGTCTGCGTCACTGCGCATGCGCAGTAGAGGCGTAGTATGGAGGTCCTTTAGGACATGATTTCTTTTTGTTTTGGATGCATATTTTGGGGATTGGGGGGCAAAATTTGTGTTTGGCCCTGGTTTTGTTAGAGTTAGCACCAGCTAAGTCTGGGTCATTGGTAAGTATAAAAAATATATAAATTACTATAAATTTTTTAACTTTCCAAAAAAATCAACAAAACATCATGGGACACCATCATTGGTCACATCATATGTTTTTTTTGTGGAAATGTTTTGAAAAATTTGAAAAAACAATAGTTAAAATAATAAATTGTGATATTGTGTGTGTTGGAGGTGAAGGGTTAAACCGTATAAGCCATGGTTGGAGATGACCAAATCACTTCCTTTGTTACATTCATGACAAATAAAGGCACCTGAAATTTCAGCTCCACATCTTCAACAATACTGAAATCCATAGCCAACAAACACAGGCAGAGACAAACTTTAACACTTACAGGTAAAATACATTAAGGGAATCTGAACTGCATAATCTCCAATTCTTTGAAATATATTTTTTATATGTATCGCTGAACAAAATAATTTTTGTGTACTTTCAGGCTCAGGCTATTATAAATGACCACATAGAGCACAGACGGGTGGAGAGGAAGGAGTTTCCAAAGCGATTCAATGTGAAGCCAACTGTTGGTGAAAAATGTATAAGGAAACCGCCCAAATCACAGAACTTCTCAACAGATGACAGTAAAGCAATGGAAGGAGAAGAGCAATCATTTGATGTACAGAGAGGTAAGCAAATTATCCTAACCTTTTCATTACAAGGCTAATATGGTTGCAATGAGAAAATGGTGTACAAAAAGAACATAGATCTGATTGTTTCCTCACTATTTGAACGCCTAATCAAACTTACTTCTTTCAAAATGTACAGTTCAAATTAAATAAGTGATTTTAAGGTTTTAATAATCTTTTACTATTTTGACACCTTTTGTTTTATTAATGGATTACAAAATATAATTTGGATGAATAAAACTCCCAAACAAGTAAAGTAACTGTCAAATTGTCAGCAACACAAGGAGAACAAGCAGTATTTTTATATTGTACCAATGACCCAGACTTAGCTGGTGCTAACTCTAAAAAATCTAGGGCCAAACACAAATTTTGCCCCCCAATCCCCCAAATTTGCATCTAAAACCAAAAGAAATCATGTCCTAAAGGACCTCCATACTTTGCCCCCACTGCGCATGCGCAGTGTCAAGGACGTTCCGAAATTGGTGCCAATCACCATTCGTTGTTTGGCCCTTCATCAGTTAACATCTCACTGATCTTTGTGCTTGTAAATCTTAGTTTAAATGATGCCAGACACATAAATATTGGAGAAATGGTGATTCTAAGGAGGATAGAGAAGGAGGAGAGGAAAAAGGAGTGACAGAAAATAATCAGGGCTGTAACTTAAAATTTTGTTATAAAATTATGTTAAGTTGCCTATTTTCGAGGCATGGGCCTGTTGTTGTCATTCTTACTTTGAAGTTGCACTGCTTATTCAGTGTTTCCTCTCTCCTTATCCTGTAAGTCCCCCCCTTGCTATTCTCCCATTCTTTTGACTTATTTTTGAGTAAGATTACTCCTAAAATTTCTTGGGAGAATTAGCTTGGTTACAGAATGAATTCTGTTATTTTCCCCATGTTTACGTTTTCACCCATGGGTGTTTAGACGTTGTGTTCTGCATCTACCATCTGATGTTCTGCAGATTCTTCTCTGGAAGCCTCTGTTTTGCATCAGATAGTGTGTAATTTTGATAACTGATTTCGGGCCAGTATTGTCAGTGCCTGGAGTCATGTTTTCTGGTGTTTATACACTTCTTGTTTACATTGGCAACAGTCTCTTTTGAGGGGGACTTTTTGCCTTTGGAGTAGTTTATCTCACTACAAAATATATTATTATTATCCGTAAGTGTTGCAATAATTATTTAAAATAATTTTAAAATTTTTTGACCACACTTACCCTTGGGATCCATTGGGGCTCAACGTTACTTTTCAGAAACTTGGGCTTCGCTGAAAAAATATTTTTCAAAAATTATTTTGAATTTCATTTGCTTTTTTCAATATTAATGGATCATGTTATTATGTATCTTTGTGTTTAGGGGTTTGTGCGAGTACTAGGACTTGTTGTTTTTTCACAATGAAAGGACATTGTTCAAATTGTAATAGGAAGAAATCTTCCTCTGACTTTCATGATCATTGTATTAATTGTAGTCAGTGTACTCGCACTAACTCCTGTTCAATATGTCAATATTGGGATGACAAACATTGGAAACGTGTGTCACGGTATGTTTTTAGTGGAGAAGGGGCTATACCGGTCCTTTCTCCGCAGGGTCACTCTAGTCTATCAGTTTCTATTTCAGAGGAACAAGAACAGGGTGATGTTTCCATGTTATCTTCCAAGAGTGCGCTTCCGTCATCACAATTGAATGAAGAGTTAGCGGCAAAAGTGCTCATGGAGATACGACAGTTGCCTAAGAGGTCCCTAGTAGGATCGACGGCGCTGTCGTCCGCTAGCTCGCCCGGTGTAGCGTCCATTCACCGAATGGTTCGGCAGCCGGGTTCGTCCGTTGTGGTCCAGGAGGAAATGTTGGGTGATGCGAGCACTATAAATATACTAGGTGCACACCCAGTGACGGCGGATGTTAGGAGAGATCGGAGGAAGCCTTCTAGTCCGGTTCCTAGCTCATCCAGGTCCAGCCGGGCCGCGAGCGAGAGAGGCCCCTCTCTCTTCCAACAACATCAGGGACCTGATGTTGTGGTACAAAATGTGTCGCAAGCAGAGCACACGTCCGTCGCTCGGGACGCTCCGTTGTTTAGGCAGTCCGCGGAGACTGTGCAGGCTTCCTCATCCTCTCACCAGCGCACACGACCGCACCTTGGCTACGTGACCGCAGAGATTCTACCAGCTTTGCCGATAAAGGATTCTTCGGCGACCAGGTCACGCCATCCGGTAGCCAGGGACACGAGGCCGGTAGACTCCGGACGTTCGCATAGGAAGAGTATGCAGGAGTCAGTTGATGCGGAGCTTCCCGCGGCGAAGCAGCGAAAGACCGCCACTCCGCAGGCCTTGATGACGGACGTGCTTGCTCAGATAGCACAAATTATCGCAGCATCCCAGCAGCCGACAGAATCGGTGTCGGATCGGGAATTATCCGACGGCGCTGGGTCGGTACGCTCCGCCGAAGCATCGGGTGCGGACGACCGGGAGCATCATGAGGTCCGACCAAATGGTGAAAGGGATACGGATGACTTGGAGCTATCCCTTTCGGAACAACATAAAGCTGCCGTGGATTTTATCCGGCACTTCCTTCCTCACGTTGTTCCGTCAGGCCAGACTGCTGCGGTACTGGACAAGAGAATAATAGCGTCATTGGACACTGAATTCTTTGAGCGGTTCAGAGACATTGTCCCTGAGTTTCCGTCTCAGTCCAATAATGTCACAAGAACATTTGAATTATTGAACGACGCTATATTCAAGCTTGCTTCCAAAACAGGCAAAGCTGGTTTCTTGTCCTCCAATGCTCTTAACCTGCCTTTCATTAATGCAAGGAATAAATTCGATACGGCAGGTCAGGGTATTCCGAGAGTTCCTCTGCGTCTTGACGACGAGGCAGAAGACTTAGAATTGTCGTTACCGCCGTCTATGTCCGTTCCAACTGCGGTGTTGGATACGACAATCACGTCTAACAGGGCCAGTATAGATGCTTTATCTTACGCAGACCACCTTACAAAGGCGTTATCACTGCGTCTTCAAGGGAAAGAATTCCAGGATATACAATCTTCATTAAGACTTCTTTCAAGGGCAGTGGCTTATTCCACGTATAACTCTGCCCTTTCAGTGGCAAACCTGGAGTTGGTTAGACGTGACACAGCCTTAGCTACATCCACACATGTGGATAGTAAGGTGAAGAACTCTCTCAGAGTTGCTTCGGTCTCTGGAGAACTTCTATTCGACGGCAAGCTTTCTGCAATCTACGATAAAATTACGAAGAAAGCTTCAGATTCTCTGTTGTTTAAATCCGCTTCCAAAAAGTCGGATACGACAGAGAAGAATAAGACAGGCACTTCTGGGTCTAATGCGCCCAAGAAAGGTTCCTGTATAGGTTCTGGTGCGTCCTCTTGGTCTTATTCAAGAGACCGTCAAGGCAGCGACTCTCGTGCAGGACGTCCTTCGGGCCGGGACAATCGGTCGGACGCCCCGAGGTCGACGGGACGAGGTGCGGGTCGTGGAGGACGTGGTTTCTCCTCCCGCAGGCTTCGCAGGTTCAGGAAGTGATGGCTTCAACCTCTATCGCGTTCCGGTTGGCGGAAGGTTGTCGAGTTTTTCAGAAGAGTGGGCGTCGATTACGGACGACCCTTGGGTGAGAGGGTTGATTTCGGAAGGTCTAAGAATATCCTTCAAACGAAAGCCTCCGTTAACTCGAAGTCCAAAATGGACTCAACTTCCGTCAAATCCGCAGAAAAGAGAAGCTCTCTTATCGGAGGTGCAGTCTCTTTTAATGAAGAATGCGGTAGAGGTCGTAGAAGACCAGGAAACACCGGGATTCTACAGCCATCTGTTTCTGGTTCCCAAACCAGACGGCTCGTTCCGTCCAGTCATAGATTTGAGCTGGATAAACAAGCTGATCGTCGCTCCGAAATTTTATATGAAGACGATTCGGTCAGTCAGAGCGAGTATTCGGGTGAACGATTATGCTACAAGCATAGATCTCAAGGATGCGTACTTTCATGTCATGGTACATCCGACATTCAGAAAGTATCTACGCTTCGCAGGCCTAAGAGTTGTGTATCAATTCCGGGCGATGTGCTTCGGATTGAACCTAGCACCCTGGGCTTTCACTCGGGTAATGAACTCGGTAATGATGTATTTCCGAGCTCATTCGTCTGCGGTAACGTCGGCCTACCTGGACGACATTCTTCAGAGGTACGGCAACGAGTTAACGCTTCAGAACGATGCGCAGAATCTGCTTCTATTGCTCCGACATCTCGGTTTTGTTATAAACGAGGAGAAGTCGGATCTGGTACCGTCCAAGTCATTCACTCATCTGGGAATGAGCTTCGAGACGCACAACAATCTCGTTCGTCTGCCGTTGACCAGAGAGAAATTAGTCAGTTGTTACGCTCGCTATTGTCTTCATGCAGACAAAGTCACAGCGAGGGAGTTTATGAGACTGATAGGTTTGTGCGGAGCCGCCGCGGATCTCATTCCGATGGGGCGGTTGCGCACTCGTCCTCTCCAAATTTTCTTAACTCAGAATTGGAGTGTGAAGATTCATTCGCTCGACATAGATGTTCTCTTGTCAGATCAAGTGAAACAAGAGATTCAGACTTGGGCAAACATTCAGTGGTTAACTCAGGGAGTTCCGCTGCAGTTGCCGGATCCGAGTTTTACCATTATGACGGATACCAGTCAAACAGGTTGGGGTGCAACATTGATCCCAACGGATTCAAGATGCCAGGGTCCTTGGGATCCACAGTTCCTAACCAAGCACATAAACATCAAGGAAATGATGTCAATTTGGCTTGCGTTACGTCATTGGATGGACATTATTCACAAAGCTCATGTCCAAATTCTGTCCGACAATACGACAGTAGTGGCGTATATACGGAACCAGGGAGGCACTCATTCCGTTCCGTTATTCAATCTAACGGAGAGAATCCTTCTGTTTGCTCTAGAACATCAGGTTCTACTTTCGGTCCGTCATATACCGGGTCGTCTGAATGTACTAGCAGACTCCCTTTCACAGAAGGGTCGCTTGTTGCCGTCGGAGTGGACTCTCAGCAAACAAGTATTCAATCAGATTTGCTACCAGTGGGAATGGCCAATGATAGACTTATTTGCGACACATCTCAACAATCAGTTGCAGACGTATGTGTCACCATGCCCGGATCCAAGAGCATTTGCAGTAGACGCTCTATCGATCTCATGGGACGGAATGATAGGATATGCATATCCTCCAGCGCCGTTGATTCAACAAATATTGCTAAAGATAAAACAATCTCAGTGCAAGATTCTGTTGGTAGCATCTCTGTCTCCACAGAGACCGTGGATAAATCTACTCAGGTGTCTGTTGTGGGACCTACCGCGAAAGCTTCCTCCACGGGAGGATCTTCTTTCGCAGGAGAAACCACGTCGACTTCATCACAACCCTCAAGGTCTCAACCTTCACATTTTTCCATTGTGCGGTCCTTCTTGCATGGCAAGCACTTTACAGGACGAGCAGTGGACGCGATTTCTAACTGTAGGAGGACCTCCTCTTCGCTAAATTATGTGGCTAAGTGGAAGGTTTTTCGCCGCTGGTGTAGGGATCATTCTGTTGATATTTTTGATCCCTCCATACCAGACATTGCAAACTTTCTAGTATACTTGTTTGACGAAATCAAACTGCAGCCTGTTACTATTAAGGGTTATAGGTCTATGTTATCTGATACCTATGCACATCACGATAGTTTACAAATTGGATCTAATGTCTCTATCTAAGTTAGTTAGAAACTTCTCGATAAATAGACCCAGAACTCTTAGGTTAATTCCTAAGTGGAATTTAGCTTGGGTTCTTCTTAAACTTAAGGAAAAGCCATTTGAACCTCTTGGGACAGTAGATTTCAAATTCTTGTCGTATAAGACAGCTTTTCTCTTAGCTTTCTCTTCTGCTAGAAGAGTCAGTGAGCTTCATGCACTATCGGTGGACGATTCTCACTATCGTAGTGTCGGGAACACTATCATCTTCACTACTAATGTTGGATTTTTAGCTAAGAATCAGGCTCCTAATAAATATCCGGAACCTATTGTTATTAAGGCTCTTCCATCTTCAGATGGGCGTAGGCCTTTACTCTGTCCTGTTAGAGCTTTACACATTTATAAACAGAGATCTCAGTTTATCAGAAAGGGACAAAAACGTTTCTTTCTGTCTCTGATGCCTAATAGAAAGGACATTTCGGTCCATTCTATTGCTAGATGGATTCAATTAACTATCCGTACTGCTTATGAAAGTTTATCTTCTTCCCAGCAGATGTGCTTAAGATTTCGGCTCATGATGTAAGAGCTCTTTCTACATCTTGGGCTTATGCTAATAGTGTGGCTATTACAGATTTAATGAAGGCTGCTTATTGGTCTCAGCCATCCACATTCACAAATTTTTATCTCAAGAAATATTGAGTCCATTTCTGGAGACCTGCATTGTTTAGGTCCGTTATCTGTTGCTCAGAATGTCGTCCACTAAACAGTTGCAACTATAGTTATGCAGGCTTTCTGTTCCAGCAGTGACTCCGTCCTGCTGCCCTCTTCGCTCTGGGCTATTTGACCCAGGGCAAGGGGAAGGGGGGGGGGAGGGTGTTCCCTTAGGTCACCTGCTTTATAGTGAAAAGCAAGGGAATTCCTCCTCCGGAGTCAGTAATTCTGAGTCGTTTCCGGGATGGTTTTAAAGTGTAATATTAATGTTAAAAATTCATTCATGTCATATTTTTAAAGTGTAGCTCGGTGTGAAGCATTTGTATATGTCAAGTGTCAAACGGGCGTTAATATACAATCCTCGGACACTTTTAATGAATATAAAGAGTCTCAATTCTCTGGACTAACTTTATTTATTGGCTTACTTTAAAAATAATTAGTATAATGGGTTATACTGAATGTTAATAGAGAACATGAAAGTTATTGTGCTCAATTATGAAGGGTATTGT
Source organism: Pictodentalium vernedei (assembly GCA_031216915.1). Classification (NCBI taxonomy): domain Eukaryota; kingdom Metazoa; phylum Mollusca; class Scaphopoda; order Dentaliida; family Dentaliidae; genus Pictodentalium; species Pictodentalium vernedei. The sequence continues at coordinate 229,804,397 of CM062297.1, read as the reverse complement.
ATCTTTCTAATTTATAATAAAATAAGAAAGATACATGTAAAGCCTAATACTCCTTTTCTCCTTGAGGGGTTCACTCTATATTATATAGTTGAGCTTATTGGATTTTCCTCTATGTCCTAGGCCCTCCAGCCTTTTTACTATTCAGCTAAGTCTGGGTCATTGGTACAGTATAAAAATGTTAAAAAATTTATAGTAATTAATATATTTTTTATACTTACCAATGACCCAGACGGAGATGGCCCTCCCAGGAGTTGTGAACTCTTACCTCCCCACTGAGTACATAGCGCTGACCAGGCACTGCCAGTAAGAATGGTGATTGGTGCCAATTTCGGAACGTCCTTGACACTGCGCATGCGCAGTGGGGGCAAAGTATGGAGGTCCTTTAGGACATGATTTCTTTTGGTTTTAGATGCAAATTTTGGGGATTGGGGGGCAAAATTTGTGTTTGGCCCTAGATTTTTTAGAGTTAGCACCAGCTAAGTCTGGGTCATTGGTAAGTATAAAAAATATATAAATTACTATAAATTTTTTAACTTTTCAGAAAATGGACATCTGAATTCAACCCTCAGGTCCATTGACTAAATTTGTCTTTGTGCTTCTAATATGCCTTTTCACAGAACACAAATTATTTCTGACTAAATGTGCAAATTTTGTATCCCTTTACTGATGTAAAAGCCATATATAGCAATGCTAAAGTTTTTTTTTTGGAAGTGTTATCTTCTTGTCATGTTTGGACAAAGGGCTAATGGTAATACAATCTTCACATACTGTAAGTACAGGGGAACAATGTTAATTGAATAACCACTTTGCCAGAGAAAAATATTCTGTTAACTCTTTGCACTCTGATGTCAAAATACCCAAGCTTTCAACATTGCATTTTCTCCATAATGCAACTGATAATTTAAAAAATTATATCTTGTTTGACAGAGCTCATTGAGCTCTGTCAAACAAGAAATAATTTGTTAAATTTTTCATGCTACATTGGCAATATGGAGTCAATGATGAAAATTCTGAAATACTACCAGAGTGCTAGGAGTTAATATGTGTGTACAATTAACAGGGATTGGGTCATTTTTCTATCTTCTAGTTATAAACTGAGTATTTATTCAATTATATTATTATTATTATTTTTATTATTAATACTTTATTAAGCAAAAAACATACTAACATGTTTGTAGCTAGTTTAATAATGATGCAGACATGGTTTCCCTCCAGAGGAAGCTATGAAAGAAAAAAAAATAAACAAAAATAACACTATGGAATATTATTGAGTGCGGTCGGACTACTCAGCATGAATCTGAGATAGGGAAACGACTACCTATCTTGTTTGACACAGCTCATTGAGCTCAGTCAAGCAAGATATAATAGATTAAATGCTTGCATTGGATGTATTGAGGTAAAAAATGTCTACAAATAGGGGGAATTCAGTGGATGTGTGAATAATGCATCAAAAGATTGCATGATTTTTTATCCACTTAACAGGAGTTTACTCTATAACCCACATGTAATTAACAGGTGAAATTTGCACTGAAGGTATGGGAAATGGTTTGGTGTTTGTACATCATATACAGTTAATAAGGTTATTCAATTAAAAAGTATATAATTTATTGGGCTTCACTGTACTTGGATTTTTCCTGAATATAGATAAGGTTGGGGAGCTTATATTATTAAATTCATTGGTGTTTAAGGTTACATATTCTGCACATTGGCTAATCATGACTGCACTGTGGAGATTGATAACTTCAAGTTTAGTCAATCGTTTATACCCATGTTGCCCATTTTAGAGGACTTCCAAACCAAGCATTGGTGATTGGATCCTATGTTACCAATAACAGGGTAACACAGTAAACAACTTCCTGAGGTTCCCATGGGGATGTATTATTAAATTAGTTACCTTAACTGAAGTTGCCTAACAGTAATTGATTGCATTGATCTAAACTTCATGAACAAATTCTTCATGAACTGCCTTGAGTTTACAAGTTTAATTATTTATTCACGGTTAAGGTCACATATTTCTGCACAATGGCTAATCGTGACCACAGCATGGAGATAAAGTCAAGTTTAGTCTATCGTTTACATCCATTTTAGAGAACTTACACCCCAAGGATTGGTGGCTGGGCCCTATTTTAGCAGTAAAATGGATCTTGTTTACCATTGTAAACAAACACTGCTTCACTTCTTAGGTGTTCCCACAGGGGCTTGACTTTACAAATGATAGGCCAAGATTGATATGTACTGAATGTTTTCCTCTCAGTCCAGTTAATACATAAATCAGTCTGCCAGCCTGTTTATCTGTATGCAAGTGGATAGACAGTTCATATTTCTGAAGGGAAAGTTATTGATTGGTTAGTTACATTAGGCCTGTCAATCTAGAAAATCCAAGGAGTGCAAAACAGTTGCCCTTCTCAGATTGCTTGGGAGTGCAGTTGCACCTGAAATTTTCAGTGCAAAAACTTGTATGCTATTTTGGTTATATTCACTTCAATGTATTAATATTGTGAGTGAAAAATTGTACTGCATTCAGCTACACAGTGGAAAACTTGGCACACATATCTTCTCATTATTCAAAATGTTGCATTCAATTTTTATGTGACTGTCTTCTACACTCAAAATGTATCGAAATGTGACACAGAATGCGTCATGAATTATTGCGAATCAATGCAACATTGACAAATCGTCCCCTGAGTTCCAATGTGTTCTCTGTGCCTATAGGCACAGAGAACACATTGGAACTCAGGGGACAAAAAGAGATTTTAAAGGCAATTCCAAACAGGTCTGGCATTCCAGAAAATCAAGGGGTGCAAAAAATTGCCCTCCTCAATTTTTTCTAGGTGTGCAGTAGGCATGCAGCACTCCTAAAGAATGCTAGGCCTGTTACATTTTGCAGTAGCCAAACTACTTTCGAGTTAATTATACCCCCGCTTCGAAGAAGTGGGGGCTATATAGGAATCGCCCTGTACATCCGTCCGTACATCCGTCCGTACGTCTTTCCGGACATGAAATTCTTGTGTGCGCAACTCCTCCTACATTTATCAGTCAATTTGGACAAAACTTTTCAGACATCATCACTACTAAGTGAACATGTGCATATTCCAAGATTTTTGATCTGCGACAATTTTAACCAGGTTATCTCCCTTTGACTTAGATTTATTATGTCTTTCCGTTCGAACAAATTCTTGTGTGCGCAACTCCTCCTACATTAATGAACCGATTTTGATGAAACCTTTCAAACATCATCTCTACTAAGTGAACATGTGCATATTCCAAACTTTTTGATCTGCGACAATTTTAACCAGGTTATCTCTCTTGAACTTTGATTTAATATGGGTTTCTGCATGAAATTCTTGTGTGCGCAACTCCTCCTACATTTATCAATCAATTTGAACGAAAGTTTACAGACGTCATCACTACTAAGTGAACATGCGCATATTCCAAAATTTTTGAGCTGTGGCAATTTTAACTAGGTTATCTCCCTTTAACTTAGATTTATTATGGGTTTCTACATGAAATTCTTGTGCGTGCAACTCCTCCTACATTTATCAATCAATTTAGACAAAACTTTTCAGACATCATCACTACTAAGTGAACATGCGCATATTCGAAGATTTTTGATCTGCGACAATTTTAACCAGGTTATCTCCCTTTGACTTAGATTTATTATGTCTTTCCGTTCGAACAAATTCTTGTGTGCGCAACTCCTCCTACATTAATGAACCGATTTTGATGAAACCTTTCAAACATCATCTCTACTAAGTGAACATGTGCATATTCCAAACTTTTTGATCTGCGACAATTTTAACCAGTTTATCTCTCTTGAACTTTGATTTAATATGGGTTTCTGCATGAAATTCTTGTGTGCGCAACTCCTCCTACATTTATCAATCAATTTGGACGAAAGTTTACAGACATCATCACTACTAAGTGAACATGCGAATATTCCAAAATTTTTGAGCTGTGGCTATTTTAACTAGGTTATCTCCCTTTAACTTAGATTTATTATGGGTTTCTACATGAAATTCTTGTGCGTGCAACTCCTCCTACATTTATCAATCAATTTTGACGAAACCTTTCAAACATTATCACAACTAACTGAACATACGCATATTCCCAAATTTTTGATCTGCGACAATTTTAACCAGGTTATCTCCCTTTAACTTGGATTTATTATGGGTTTTCAAATGGGATTCTTGTGTGTGCAACTCCTCCTACATTAATGAACCGATTTTGAATACATGTTGCACATTGTAAATGTGTTTTTCCAAATGTAAACCATATATGTGTGGGCTCTTTAAGTATTCAGTGCTGTTCTGTGGAAGGCCACATGCAAATACAAATTTCAACAACAAAAAATGATCTTTATGTATACATTTCCTTATGGCCTTCGCCTACATGATCAGAAGTGCATTCCTCTAAAAACCCAAAGCGGGGATATTAATCACCTTCAGTGATAGTTCTAGTTTTGTATGAGTTCATGTTGAAAAACTATTATCAGTACCATTTAGGAAGACTTACCTTTATAGATTTTGACCAAATTTTGTACATAAATGGTATATGTAGAATCATCATTAAAAAGTACACTTGGCTACTATTTAATGGTGTATGACTTGATACAGTACAGTCACCGTGGATTGGTCTTAATCCACTTGTGGGCACTGATGTCCATGCATGCATTTACCAGGTAATAAAAATCATCATTTGCAAAATTTTAATTAATGAAGCACCAGGTTGTACCCAGTGCTTCATTAATTAATGAAATTTTTGATGATTATTCCTGTAATTAGTGTTTGGAATCTAATATTTCGTCTTTGAACATATTACCCACCCATGGAAAGAGACCAGTCCATGGTGGCTGTACTGAATAAGCTTAACTGTAGCACAATCACATTACCATTGAGCAGCAAGTTTTTATTATCATCATCAATGTCTAGTGGACTTGTCATCATGGTAAGGTTGCATAAAAGACACAAAATGTCCATCTTCATAACCCATACCTAAATGGATGAAGCCTTCTCAAGTATATTTAAGACTTGTTTCATTTTTTAATATTTCAGAAAACACTCATCCAACTTTTGATGAACTTTCAAAGGAATCAAGTGTGCAATTCAAAGAAATTCAAGTGAAACAGTTGGACAAATCTCAGTTATTCAATATGCCAGTTCAAGGATACTAAACAGTGACATTTCATACTTACAGTTTTGTGATCAGAAAAGTGGCATTTTTGTCGCTTGGATTGTGAAGCACTTACACACCATGGGTCAAGATTTCGTAATTAGAAGTTTTGCGTAATGAAGACCAAATAAAAGAAACAAATGAAAATAGCATCTCAGAATCAATGATCTGGGATTTCTTTTCCAACAATTGAGATTATACAGTCCTGAGAGGAGAATAGCGGAGAGATAATTTTGATAGAATAATGTCCCAGTTGTGATCCCAGAGTTCCCGCATGGCCTTGGATTCAAATAATAGCATTGAATTTGATGAAGGGTCATTCAAAGCCTTGGAAAATGGACCAGGAGGCATTGAAAAGCCTTGAATATTCACAACATAAAAATGCCGATGATGCATGTTATGCTAATTTATTATTAGTTTCATATGCCATAGTTTGTGCAGGCAGTCCTAACCAGGATCCTCTGGCCATTTACCCCCCTCCTACTTCCTTTCAAGTTAAGTAGGACGGGGTAAGGATGAGAGATCCCTAGTTGTTACTAGTGAAGGCCTTGAAAATCTTTGCTATTGTACAGTATGGCCGCAGAGGTCTGGTCACTTTACATGTGTGGGCAATATTTCCACGAATGCAATATTTGATCTCAAACACAAATTGTAGGAATAATCATCAAAAATTTATTTAATGAAGCACCTGGTACAGCCCGGTGCTTCATTAATTAAAATTTTGCTGATGATTTTTATTACTTGGAAAATGCATACATGGGCGGTAGCATGGATTACGACCAGTCCGCAATGACTGAACTGTAGGGCCTTGAAAAAATGCTGCAAAAATGTTGAGAAACAGCTTTTAATATCATCAGTTTCTGTCTGCAGGAACACTGAATCCTGCTGCAGTTGTCTGCCTACTTTTTTGATCACAGTACATCACTGACATTAATGAAGAGCCATTTTAACTCATTTTTCTTGATAGCCTTTTTTAAACAATCAGCATTATCATGTATCTTTTGTTGTGAGAACCCAGGTATGTGGCACCATACTGCACGGCTCTCCTGGTATAATAGGATCTGGTAATAACAAACTCCTTGAGGGTCCTCTAAATAAATATATAAATAAATAATTAATTAATTAAAAATTAATTAATCATGCATCTTAACCATTTTCTTCACAAAATGCCGAAATCCCCTATCACGAAACACAGAAATAAACATTAAATTTTTTTTTTTTTTTCAATTTCTGCTTCCATAACATAAATTCTGTCCCCTGATTGGAATAAACTGAAATTTTTTCCTGAGAGGGCTCATAAGCATTGTTTTTGAACCAAAAAATAAAATGGTTAATTTAGGAAAAAATATTATTAAATTGAGTATCTTCCTCTAGTCATATAAGATTAAAAGGTTTACCCTCAAATCCTCAAATTAATTTTACGCTAATGTTTCCACATGTACAAAGCTGCAAGTGACTTAATGGTGTTTCTACATCACTGCTGCCCTTGCGTCGTCATCACTTATGGATGACATGGTGAAAAGCTCTCTCCGAGTCGCCCCAGTCTCCGGATATACTCTATTTGATGACAAGCTTTCATGAGTCTATGAACAGGCTACAAGAAAGCTTCCAGTACACTGCTACTGAAGTCTGCGTCTGAACAACATGCTTCAGCAGACGGGGGTAAGCGAGGCTGTTCCACTTAAATCAGCTAAGGGAACTCTTCGTGAGGGTACAATAAACCCTCTTATACTTACTCTGGAGGTTGTCAGTATAGCGACTCGGGAAAGGGGCGCCGGTCTGATCCAGACTATAGGTCAGACGCCCCTAAGCCGACGGGACGAGGTTCTTCGCGGGGAGGACATAGTTTCTCCTTCCGTAAGCCTTGTTAGTCGTACAGGTGATGAATAAGACCTCTATTGCTTACCAGTTGATGGAAGGTTATCAACTTTGAGTGAAACTGGGTTTATGTCACAGAAGATCAGTGGGTAAAAGTGTTGTCTCGGAAGGCCTACGGCTATGATTCCGAATAAACACCCCCACTTACAAGATATCCGCGATGAACAAATCTTCCGGTGGATCCTTTCAAAAGGGAGTCGCTCCTAGTGGAGTTACAGGCTCTCTTATTGAAGGAAGCAATAGAGGTCATCGAGAATAGACTTCTGTTGCTTTCCACTTAGCGGAAGGTTATCAACCTCGCCAAAAAAGTGGATGAAAATTGCGGAAGATCAGTGGATGAGAATGTAGTCTTGGCAGGCCTGCGGCTATCAGTCCGAGCAAAGCTCCACTTACAACAAGTACGTGTTGGAGAAATCTTCCGGCGAATTCTTCCAAGAGAGTCTCTCCTTGCGGAGGTATAGGCTCTCCTATTGAAGAAAAGCAATAGAGGTCATCGAAATATTCTCCAGGTTTTTTCTAATCACCTGTTTTTCATCCTGAAGTCGGACGAATAGTGCATAGATAGGCTGAGACAGCTGTCTTGTTTGGGGTACTTTTTCAAAGCAATGCAAAGGTGGCTTTCTGGGCTTGTATGGGACTTAAAGGTTAAAAAGTCCAGTACTAAGGGTGACCTGAGCAGCCCAGGACATAGTGGCTTATTCCCAATGTATTTATACACTGGATGTGATGCAAGTGTAATGTGTGATGCTCTGAAGTACTAATTAACAATTTTTCTTCTCTGTTTTGGTTTCTAATGTTGTGGTATACCAGAGATTTTAGCCTTGCTGTAATTAAAAAAAAAAAATATTGAATTCATAAAGACCAATGAGCAATTTGAAAATTTAATCACCAATTCTAATATTGACACAATAAGTTGCATTTAAATTGTAGTCTGTGATTGAATGGGTTACTTTTGGCATTTGACTAATTTTAATTTCTGGTGTCTTTGTTCAACAGCAAGGCTCAAATTAGTGCTAACACACTGTATCAATATTACAAACTGAGAAAACATTGGTTAACTGGTTGATTTAATTTTGGTGGTTAAAATTTGTTCACATGTCTTTGCCTCGTTACAGTTTTTGCGTAATCCACTTTCCCATAAACTGTAACAAAGTAAATCCACACAGACAAAATAATTTCTCTTCAAAGATAATGTGGAGCACATCCTTGGAATATGAGGCCTTTAATTTGTGGTACCTTCCCTTCAGAATACAGACAAAATATTTGGCATCCGGCACTCAACCAGTTAATAATTACTTTTATTACACATCCATTAAACTTGAAACCCTTGTATTTAATGGAATAGCCACTATGACATAAATGTTTTTGTATTCAACAGGTGATGTACAAACTGGAACTTTTTTCCCAGCACTGTTTATATCGGTTCCTTTCCCATCGAGTCATTAGTTATGCTTCGAAAAGTTTCCAAATTTTGTTATACAATTATCGATCATCTGTCGCATAGTGTGAAAATGAAAACGTCCAAAGCAAAATAAAGTCTGTTCACAAAAAATTAGTTAACCAAAAATGAGATAATATTTAAAAAACCCAATCATTTCCAACCACAACATATATATCTAAATTGGTCAACTTTATTTCGGTAAATATTCAGAAATCTTGACATGCTTCGAACTTTTAAAAAAGTTTCTCCAAGCTGTTTTGCAAATCTGCCCAAATTTGTACTTAATAAAAATATAACAGTAATAGCCACCAAATGGTTTGGCATGAGTGGACACCAGCAGAAGAGAAACAGCGATATGAATTTCAACAAATGCTGGTTCCCAAAAGGTTGTTTTGATTTTTGATCAATCCATTTGATCAGCACAGCTTCAAACAAAACAAACAGACTCTTCACTTTGGGTTTTAAGCATTGGAATTAAAATTTGTTTATTTAAATGAATTGTAATGTATGGGATGTGTAATAAACACAGAACGCGATGTGTGTTTGAATCAGTGGGTGCTTTACATAACTCGTTGGAGTGGCGAAGTCATATTTTGCTCGAGCCTGCGGCTCTTGCAAAATATGACTACGCCATTCCAACTCATCATGTAAAATACCCACCGATTCAAACACACATCGCATTCTGTCTCTTCCTGCATTACATGCAATGCTTGCAATGAGTCTTGTATGTAAAGGCCTTCCATTAGAGATTATTTCCATCAGCTGAAGAAATGCTGTTTTGTAACTTGCTGTTGCAAAGGGTTCTATAGGCCCTCATGAACATTGAAATATTGTGTTTTTGTAAAATATGTACAGTGTACAGTTTATGAATAGGCATCAATTTATATTGTTACAGCCATTTATTGTAAATCATATGGTGATAAATTATTGAGTTTCATATTTGGTGTTCCAAGTTTTTCTTTAATATTAATATCATTTTCAAGTTGATTATAGTACATGTGGAGAGTACTATTATTTCCATCAACTGATGAAAAATATCCAGTGGCAAACTGGCTCCAAAATCTGATGCAGAAAATCATATATTGAGCAATCACTTTAGTAAGCCTCAACAAATGTTTCAAATAAAAGCTTCTAATTCAACCAAAAGAGTTATTAATTGAAAATAGAATGTGTTAGTATTTTCATTAGCTCCTTGAATCCCGCACCTTTTGTCACGTGTAACCAACTAACCCTGTGCCTTTTTACAGCCTTAGTCAGTGTATATGTCCATGTAGTGTGTGATATGGCAGTTACCAATTTGTTTTATAACCAGAAAGTGTGACTAACCCTGTGCAATGCACAGGGTTAGTCACACTTTCTGGTTATAAAAAAATGTCATTATTAACCGAGTAAACCTGTGCACTTTACAGCCTAAGCGAAAATCTCATCTAAATCAACTCTTTACCCAACATAATGGACAAAACCGGCCAGTACTATTCAAACTCGGCCTCAGACCACTCACTGGTTTTTTATATAAATTCCAAAAATTAAAACATACTCTATTTTCAATTAATAGCTTGTTCAAATCAGTTGTATGCACCTGACTTTTGTCATTCACCTATGCTTCACATTATCTTTCAGTCTGGATGTCCCAGTCCACCTTTGCAAACCACCACAGAGTGGACTTTCTGCCCAGATAATAATTCCCAAATTGTGTGAAACATATAAGAACGACATGCAATGTTCCGTTAATGAATCTCAGGGCTTCAGCAGGAGGTCCTTTGGCTGGAATTTTTATTGTGCTTTTGTGCATTTGAACACGTGTTATAGCCAAAGTGTGTCAATGGATCTGTACTCTCCTCATTTTGTAGATTCGGACAGTGAGGTTCCTTTAATTCAGTGAGAAGTGAAATCTTTTACCCAATGTGCACAATATCAAATTAAGGGTGGCATATGCCTCCATCTACAATACCATGCTTGCAATACCATGGATAGTATTAGAGAAATGAAACATTTATTACTGGGTGATGGATGAAGGATGACAGACGGCGTACCTTTGACAGATTACAGACCATTGGGGCATTATCAGAAAAACTAACTGTCATCATAGGGTGACACAAAAAGGTACCCCCACCTATTTACCAAATGTAAGCGTGACTTGATTTGATAATTTAGTGAAAAAATATTTTCCCACAAACTTTATATCTGTTGCACATCTCCAAGGCATGGAAAACCATATCCTAAAGTTTCAACTCTTTACGTTAGAAATTATATGAGGAGTTGATTACACCATGAAGGTAATCTCAATTAAAAAACACAGGAAATTTTCGAAGTTGATAAAGGGCATAACTGTGACAAGAAAATACAGAGTCATCTCACCTTCACAAGGGTTCCAACACAGGACATTTTTTAAGTCAATAAAGGGCAATAATTTCGTGAAAAAATATTTTTGGGGAAAACTCTATCGATGTTGCACATCTTCATCGTGTATGTAACCATATCCTGAGAATTCAAATATCTACATTACAAAATGTGGAAGGAGTTAATTGGAAAATAACTTTACAGATGTTGCAGATTTTCATTGTGTGTAACCATATCACAAACTTTAAAATCTCTACATTACAAACAGTGGAAGGAGTGGATTACACCATGAAGGTACCCTCAATCAAAAAAAAACACAGTAAATTTTCCAAGTCGATAATGGGCAATAATTTTGTGAAAAAATATTTTTTCGGAAAACTTTAATGATGTTGCACATCTTCATTGTGTGTGTAACCATATCCTAAGGTTTCAAATCTCTACACTACAAACTGTGGAAGGTGTTAATTACACCATGAAGGTACCCTCAATAATGTACCCTCAATTAAATACAAAAACACTAGAAATTTTCGAAGTTGATAAGGGACAATAATTTTGTTAAAAATATTTTTTCTGCAAACTTAATAGATGTTGCATTTCTTCAAGGTATGAGTAACCATATCCCAAGTTTCAACTCCCTAAATGAGCAACTGGAGCTGATTACATCATGAAGGTCCCCTCAATTAACCCTTTACCCAACGTAACATAACGTCCAAAACCGGCAATTAATTTTCATTATACCCTTTACCCAACGTAACATAACGGCCAAAACCGGCAATTAATTTTCATTATTTTTTCATTTTTTGTCTCAAAAACATAGGTTATGACCCCTCGTTGGAACGAGCTCGTCAAGTTTGTTCCAATGAGGGGTCATAACCAATGTTTTTGAGACAAAAAATGAAAATAATTTGTTATTCAAGAATATGTTTTGCAAGTGTCGTCTGCTTTTCATGTTAGGTAAAGGGTCAAAAAGCAGATGAAATTTTCGAAGTTGATGAAGGGCATAACTGTGACAAGAACAAACAGTCGTCTGACCTTCTGATATGGTAATGTGCTGAATGTAGTTTTGCCTTGTGCAAAATTCCAGATGGCTGTCTTGGAAGGTGTGAGTGTAGTGTATGATACAACTTCAGGACAGACGGACTAATGGACAGACACAAGGAATACTATATACCCCGCCAGGTAGGTGGTGGTATAAAATGAAAGTGTCAATGACACTGTAGCTTAACTTGACTATGCATTGTGTTTGATGAAAAGGATAATGTTACAATGTTTATGAAAGGATTATGAAATAAGACAAGAATTGGGAATATGTTAATTTCTGTTCTCTGTATGCTATGTTTTCAATAAAAATAATTTGAGGTATAAACTGTACTAAAGAATTGCGCGGTGGATTAATGTGGCCCTCACAGTTAATGTATGTCAACTAAAGTTACCAAGTTACAGTGAAATTATTCCAAAACGAATCATCCTATCAAGTTACAATGAAATCCCTTCATAAATACGGCTTGTATACTGTGCTAAAGGTTTTCGGGCCTGTGGAGCCATCATGGTTGACCGATCGCAACCAAAAGGGGACGTTCTCATCTAGACATTATACTAAGTCATCCTATCAAGTTACAATGAAATCCCTTCTTAAATACAACCTGTAGTCTGTGCTAAAGTTTTTCGGCAGCCATCATGGTTGAATGATGGCGAGCAAATTGGGACGTTCTCATCTGGACATTATTTGGAGTCATTCGACCATGTTACAATGAAATCCCTTCATAAATACGATCTGTAGACTGTGCTAAAGGTTTTCAGGCTTTGGGCCCCTGTAGCCGTCACAGTTGACCAATCGCAACCAAAAGGGCATGATCTTGTCTAGACATTAATAGATTCATCTTATCAAGTTACAATGAAATCCCTCTATAAATACGACCTGTAGATTGTGCTAACGGTTTTCAGGTTTTGGGCTTGGGTAGCCATCACGGCTGAATGATCACAACCAAAAGGGGATGTTCTCATTTAGACATTATCTGGAGTCATCCTACCAACTTACAATGAAATCCCTTCATAAATATGACCTGTAGACTGTGCAAAAGGTTTTCGGGCTTCAGGGCCCCTGTAGCCATCACAGTTGACCAATCCCGACCAAAAGGGGATGTTCTCATCTAGACATATATGGAGTCAACCTACCACGTTACAATGAAATCCCTCCATAAATATAACCTGTAGATTGTGATAAAGGTTTTCTGAGTTTTGGGCTTGAGCAGTCATCACGGTTGACAGACTGCAACCAAATGGGGAAGTTGTCATCTAGACATCATACGAAGTCATCCTACCAAGTTACAGTGAAATCCGGCCATATTAAATATGACTTGTAGACTGTGCTAAAAGTTTTTGGGTTTCGGGCTTGGGCAGCCATCACAGTTGACAGAACATGAACAAAGTGGGACATTCTCATCTAGATATTATAGGCATCCTACCAAGTTACCATAAAATTCCTTCATAAATACGACCTGTAGACTGTGCTAAAGGTTTTGGGCTCGGGCAGTCATCATAGTTGACCAATCACGACCAAAGGGGGATGTTCTCATCAAGACATGACCTCAGACCTGCATATGAAATGTTGTGATGATCAGACAAGAACTAAGGGGTGTAGCCTGTGCTAAAGGAAATTGTGAACAGACTCACAGACTAACAGACGTCCGCACGTGTGATGGCAATAGCTTATCTTCACTTTGTCAAGTTAAGCTAAAAATTATTTTAAATTTAAAAAAAAAAAATTTCAACAAAATAATATCATATGATGATATACTCGTTCCATTGACAGGTCGGTCACATAATATTGTTTTGCTGAAATATTTTGAAAAATAATTACTTTCCAGTTGCTCATTTTGTCATTTTACATAGCCGATGCACCCTATTCATTAGATAAAGGCTTAACTTCAATGGGTTACCAGGACTCAATTGGTCTTTTTCACCAAGCTGGAGATGATAAATTTAATCAATGATTTTCATGAACAGGTCTGACACAAAAAACCAATGAAGCTTTCCTTCAGGAACTGCACATTGTTACATGAACTTGTAAGCTGATGGATTTGAACTCAATATTTCCTATTTTTAAAAATGTTGTTTCATATCCACAATCCCATACATGAATCTCATTCTATTTAGCAGAGAACATCCATTCCAGCAATATTCATCCCACTGTAAAGTAAGCCTAATATTTCTGAAGTGAATTTTTTTTCTGAATGCCTGGAATCTCATCTCTCGATGGTTTTCAAGGAAGATTCTAGTATTCAAAGCCTTTCCAAGTCCTTGGCAAGGGATTTCTATATTCAAGGAGCTAAAGGAGCCACACAAACCCTGGACAGATCAAGCCTCTCCAGGTGTTTACCCATTACCAAACAATAAAGGAAGACAACACTTGCAAACAAAATTCTTTAAATTGTTTTCATTTTTATACACCCGTTTGAAAAATGGGATGTATTACAGTATAGCCTTGTCTGTCCATTCATCTGTCCATCTGACCATCTGTCCCTCTGTCAGCCCATCCTTCCATTCACTTTTGGTTTCCAGATGATAACTTTGGCTATAAATGTGATATCCACTTCATTTTTAGTGTATGGTCTTATCAACAGAAAATACAGATCAAGTTTGATTTTGACATCTTTTCAACATTCCATTGTGGAGTTATTGCCCTTTATTGACAAAGAATTTCATATATTTTTGTCTATTCACTTTTGGCTTCCAGATGGTAACTTTGGCTGCACATGTGATATCCAATTCATTTTTAGCTCAACTTTGGCGAAGCCAAATTTGAGCTTATGCCATGGCCAGTCGTCCGTCTGTCCGTCAACAATTCAATACGGCTCGGGCTAGAGGCCATATTTATGAACCGATCTTTACGAAACTTCTTGGGTACCTTTGTTTTGACCGTGGGACGAGAACGAGTGTTTTGGGGTTCAATCCGAAATTCAAGTTGGTCACTGGCAGCCATTTTGTACAAAATTAGGTGCAATCAGATTTTTGCACAGAACTTCCATATGAAAGCACCGATTTGAATAATTTTTTGTGTGAATGTTTAGTACCATGGGATACATTACATATAATACAGGTTTTTTTCTTGTGTGTACATTATGCAAATTAGACTAACTTTGATGTATTTAGTGCAACTTTCAGCACAGTTAAGTGCAAATGCCAATACAGCTTGGGCTAGAGGCCATATTTATGAACCGATCTTTACGAAACTTCTTGGGTACCTTTGGTATCACCGTGGAACGAGAACGAGTGTTTTTGGGTTCGGTCCAAAATTCAAGATGGCCGATAGCATCCATTTTGTACAAAATTAGGTGCAATCAGATTTTTGCACAGAACTTCCATATGAAAGTGCCAATTTGAATAATTTTTTGTGTGAATGTTTAGTACCATGGGATACATCACATATAATACGGGTTTTTTTCTCATGCAGAAATTATGCAAATTAGATGAACCTTGATTTTTTCAGTGCTACTTACACACAGTAAGTACACATGTCAATACGGCTCGGGCTAGAGTCTGTATTTGTGAACCGATCTTCACGAAATGTCTTGGGTACCTTTGTTATCACCATGGGATGAGAACGAGTGTTTTGGGGTGTGGTCCAAAATTCAAGATGGCCACCAGCAACCATTGTGTACCAAAATTAGTGAATCAGTCTTTTGTACAGAACTTCTGTATGAAAGTTCTGATTTGAATAAATTTTTGTATGAATGTTTAGTAAAATGGAATACATCACATATAGTACGGGTTTTTTCTCGTGCAGAAATTATGCAAATTAGATGAATTTTGATTTATTTAGTGCTACTTATACACTGTAAGTGCACATGTCAATACTGCTCAGGCTGGACGCTGTATTTATCAACCGATCTTCGCGAAACTTCTTGTGTACCTTTGTTATCACCTTGGGACGAGAACGAGTGTTTCTGTGTGCGGTCCAAAATTCAAGATGGCTGCCAGTGGCCATTTTGTACCAAAATTAGGTCTAATCAGTTTTTTGTACACAATTTCTATACAGCTCAGGCTAGAGGCCGTATTTATGAACCGATCTTTACGAAACTTCTTTGGTACCTTTGTTGTCACTGTGGGATGAGAACGAGTGTTTTTGGGTGTGGTCCGAAATTCAAGATGGCCACCAGCAGCCATTTTGTACCAAAATTAGTGCAATCAGTCTTTTGTACAGAACTTCTGTATGAAAGTTTCTGATTTGAATAAATTTTTGTATGAATGTTTTGTAACATGGAATACATCACATATAGTACGGGTTTCTTTCTCGTGCAGAAATTATGCAAATTAGATGAACTTTGATTTATTCAGTGCTACTTATACCCTGTAAGTGCTCATGTCAATACGGCTTGAGCTAGAGGCTGTATTTATCAACCGATCTTCACGAAACTTCTTGGGTACCTTTGTTATCACCTTGGGACAAGAACGAGTGTCTCTGGGTGCAGTCCAAAATTCAAGATGGCTGCCAGTGCCCATTTTGTACCGAAATTAGGTCCAATCAGTTTTTTGTCACAACTTCTATACAGCTCATATTTATGAACTGATCTTCACGAAACTTCTTGGGTACCTTTGTTTTCACCTTGGGACAGAAACGAGTGTGTTTTGGGGTGCCTTTGTTATCACTGTGCTATGAGAACAAATATTTGGGGGTTCAGTCAGACCCATTCTGGGACTCAAAGATTTCTTTTCTAGTTTAGCATCAGACTGTCACCCACCTTTACAATACTTTACCTATACATTTGTTACAGGCTACAGTCAGTATTTATGTACAGACCTTTACAATACTTTATATGTCCCTTTGTTATCAGGTTATTACCTAGATGTTTGTCATTGCTGTGTTACAAACTATACATGTACATGTCTTAACAAGCTGAGCTACAGTGTCATTGACACTTTCATTGGTTTTTGTTCTTATCAACAGAAGCTACAGAGCAAGTTTAATTATGACAATTGTTTGATATTCTTATGTGGAGATATTCTTTACGGATGATAACTTCCATAATCACTCCTTTTTGCCTTATGAACAGAATATACAGGTCGAAGTTCACTTTTGACGTTTAATTGATATTCCGTTGCAGAGTTATTGTCCTTTATTGACTTAGAATTTCTTATATTTCAAGTTTCCAGATGATCCATTCCATAATGTTCTCTTCAGCTAATAGGAGTTGAGTATTTAGCCTTATGAACAGAATATACAGGGCAAGTTCAATTTTGACCTTTATTTCACATTCTGTTGCAGAGTTATTACCCTTTATTGACATAGAATTTCTCATATTTCAATTTTTGGATGATGAATTCTTCAAATTCAACACACCTTATCTGAATTTTCTACATGGCCTTATGAAAAGAAAATACAGGTTTTGATTTGGATGTTTATTCAATATTCCACTGTGGAGTTATTTTCCTTTTTTGAATTCGAAGATCACATATTTCAAGTTTCCGAATGATAACTTTCTTTACATTCAGCACATCTAATCTGAATTTGGTACAAAAATATAAATAAATTGTACGATTTGAACAGCTCACCACAGGTGTATTGTGTAATGCTCAGAGGTGCTCTTCTTTTGATTTTGGGTTGAAGAGATAATTTATATTACATTTACACCATATATTGTCAGGTAACTTTCAATACCTATTTGGTCGAATATGAGTGAGCCTGAGGCTGTGCCCGGTTCATTGAATTTACTTAATGATTCTTGAATCGCATGTGTGGATTCTTACGTAAGACTTTAATTTTTCATATTCCTTCTGGTGTTGGTTCTGTAGATATCGTTTAAGATTTAAGAAATTTGCGAGCACTATTTTGGGGGGGATTTGTTGTCAATCCTCTCGAAGTAAGCATAAAAGGCACAGCGTTTACCTTTGCCCAACATTTTAGCCTTTGGCGTGCAGAACGCATGTGATGGAGAGGTCATACATTACCAATTCTGAATAAGTATACTATATATATCCAACATGTGTTGATAACATGAGTTTGAAGTTTCATAACAGAAATCATGAAAAAAGCATATAGTACATCTAACACCTATAGCGGGAGCATGGTGGCTCAGTGGTAGACTGTTGGACTTCTATGCAAAAGGTCCCGAGTTTGATCCCTGTCTGGGACAACCCGCATTGTGAACCTTGGGCAAGGCACTTTATCCCGGTTGCTTACATGGGGTCACCGTGTATTAAGGCATACTGCACGTCAATGGTGCACGTCTTCAGCTGCTGTAAACCTGCTTGAGCGGAGCTTGAACAGAGAATGTTGAGGAGCTGACAGTTGCTCGTCGATGCTCGGTGGTTCTCTGCGGGTACTCAGGCTTCCTCCACCCATAAAACTGAACACGATTAGCCATTGTGCATAAGTATGTGACCTTAAGCACCAATAAATAAATAAATAACAGGTCAGGTCGTGTTTATGAAGGGATTTCATTGTAACTTGGTAGGATGACTCCAGATAATGTCCCGATGTGAACGTCCCATTTTGGTCACAATCATTCAGCCAAGTCGGCTGCTCAAACCAAAAACCTTTAGCACAGAGTACAGGTCCGTGACCGTGACAGTTTTATGGGTGGAGGAAGCCGGAGTACCCGGAGAGAACCACCGAGCATCGACCAGCAACTGTCAGCTCTGCAACATTCTAACTCTGTTCAAGCTCTGCTCAAGCAGGGTTACAGTGGCTGAAGACATGTGCACCATCACCTTAATACACAGCATCATCGTGCCACCTTGTAGGCAACTGGAATAAAGTGCCTTGCCCAAGGTTCACAATGCAGGTTGTCCCAGACGAGGATCGAACTCAGGACCTCTAGCATAGAAGTCCAACAGTCTACCACTGAGCCACCATGCTCCCTCTATAGGTGTTAGATGTGCTACCGGTATATGCTTTTTTCATGATTTCTGTTATGAAACTTCAAACTCCGCTCAAGCAGGGTTACATCGGCTGAAGACGTGCACCATCGACATGCAGTACACCTCAGTACACGGCGTCATCGTGCCTCCATGTAGGCAACCAGGATAATGTGCCCTGTAGCCATCACTGTTGACTAATCCCAACCAAAAGGGGATTTTCTCATCTAGACATTATATGGAGTCATCCTACCAAGTTGCAATGAAATCCCTCCATAAATACAACCTGTAGACTGTGCTAAAGGTTGTCAGGTTTCGGGCTCAGGCAGCCAGCATGGTTGACAGATCGTGACCAAATGGGGAAGTTCTCATTTTGACATCATACGGAGCCATCCTACCAAGTTACAATGAAATCCCTCCATATTAAATATGACCTGTAGACTGTGCTAGAAGTTTTTGGGTTTTGGGATTGGGCAGTCGGCTTGGGCAGCCATCACAGTTGACCGGTTGTAACCAAAAGGGGAAGTTCTCATCTTGACATGACTTAAAACCTGCATATGAAATTTTGTGACGATCACTCACGTACTGCAGGGTGTACCCTGTGCTAAAGGAAAATGTGAACAGACTCACAGACTAACAGACTTGATGGCAATAGCTTATCTTGACTTTGTCAAGTTAAGCTAAAAATTTGTTCATTAATGAAGGTGTTCCACACACAAAATGTACAAATCTACATTAAATCTTCTAAGTTGAAGAGGAGATAACCTTGTAACTAGAGTGATGTCACGCATACGGCCCGACTGTCCCAGCAATGACAATGCCTAGACGCAAAATAGTCAGAGACATTTTTTGTTAACAGTTTACCTAACGAATCTGCCATATCTGCACTCGTGATATACAAAATTTGCTATTCAAATTTTATTTTTTCATTCTCTACTTCAAAACATACCTCATGACCTATTAATGGAACAAACTTGATTAGCTTGTTCCAATAAGGAGTAATAAGCCATGGTTAGAAGTAAATAAGCAATGAAAAAATCTGATGTTTCAGAAAAATAATTTGTACTGTTGGCTTCAACTTGTGTTAGGTAAAGGATTAAAGATGCAGTACATAAAGCAATGTTGGGCCATATGAGTCAATTTTCTTTTTTGCATGTTATAACTCCCAATCCTTCAAAATGCATAATTGCCTAAGTGACACGTGTGTGAGTGTGTGTGTGTGTGTGTGTGGGAGGGGGTTGGGGGTGGGAGGGAGTTGTGGAACCTATATTGAAACCTGGCCTGTATTACTAGCTGGAAAATACACATATCAACTTTGGTTGAAATCAAATAATCCAAACTGCAAACTGGAGTTATCAGTCGGAAACCAATTATTTACAGACAGATGGACGGACCGACAGTCAGGCTAAAAATGCATTTTGTACCAAAGAAAAAATATTTCATGAATGGCTCTGGGTGAGGAGGAGGTGGGATGAGGGGTGGGGGAGAGTGAGGGTGTGTAAGGGGAGTACATTTTTTTCCACCTGTGGTCAGTCTAAATCCTTCAGAATGCATTTTGAGCAAAGAAAAAAAAATACCTAACTGGCACCATGGGGGTGGGGGTGTTGGTGTTTGTCTGGGTTTTTAACCAAAACTGTAAAAAAAAGCATTTTTGACAAAAGAAAAAAAAGTGGCTAATTGGCCCCCCAGGGATGGGGGGTGGGAGGGAGGTGGGATGGGAGGTTACGTGAGTTTAAAAAAAGGCTCCACATGTAGTGACTGTAAGTAGTTCAATTTCTGTCTGGATTTTTAACCACAAACTTTAACCAAAACTGTAAAGAAGCAGTTTTGACAAAAGGAAAAAAAGGGTTCTGCATGTAGTGACTGTAAATAGTTCAAAATGCATATTGGAGGAAATAAAAAAAAAAAAATGCCTAATTGGGGGGAGGGTGGCATTGGTGTTTGTTTGGGTTTTTAACCAAAACTGTAAACAAGAATTTTTGACGAAAGAAAAAAAGTGCCTATTTGGCACGCAGGTGGGGGAGGGGGGGGGGGGGGGGGGGGGGGGGGGGGTTTGAGGTGCGAAAGGCTAAAAAAAGATTCTGCATGTAGTAACTGTAAATAGTTCAAAATGCATATTAGAGAAAAGAAGAAAAAAAAAAGCCTAATTGTTGGGGGGGGGGGGGAGGCGGGAGGGGGGGGGGGGTTGGTAGGGGGTGGTGGCATTTGTCTGGGTTTTTAACCACAAACTTGGAGTCATCCTACCAAGCTACAATGAAATCCCTTCATAATTATAGCCTGTGAAATATTCTAAAGGGTTTCGGGCTTCGGGCCTCTGTTGCCGTAATAGTTGCCCAAAAGGGGAACGTTCTACTAGACATTATATGAAGTCAACCTATCAAATTACAATAAAATCCCTCCATAAATATGACCTGTAGACTGTGCTAAAGGTTTTCGGGCTTCGGGCCCCTGTTGCTGTCATAGTTGCCCAAAAGGGGACATTCTCATCTAGACATTATATGAAGTCAACCTATCAAGTTACAATGAAATCTGTCCATAAATATGACCTGTAGACTGTACTAAAGGTTTTCGGGCTTTGGGCCCCTGTTGCTGTCACAGTTGCCCAAAAGGAGACGTTCTCATCTAGACATTATATGAAGTCAACCTATCAAATTACAATGAAATCCGTCCATAAGTATGACCTGTAGACTGTGCTAAAGGTTTTCGGGCTTCGGGCCCCTGTTGCCGTCATAGTTGCCCAAAAGGGGACATTCTCATCTAGACATTATGTGAAGTCAACCTATCAAGTTACAATGAAATCTGTCCATAAATATGACCTGTAGACTGTACTAAAGGTTTTCGGGCTTTGGGCCCCTGTTGCTGTCATAGTTGCCCAAAAGGGGACATTCTCATCTAGACATTATATGAAGTCAACCTATCAAGTTACAATGAAATCTGTCCATAAATATGACCTGTAGACTGTACTAAAGGTTTTCGGGCTTTGGGCCCCTGTTGCTATCACAGTTACCCAAAAGGAGACGTTCTCATCTAGACATTATATGAAGTCAACCTATCAAGTTACAATGAAATCCGTCCATAAGTATGACCTGTAGACTGTGCTAAAGGTTTTCGGGCTTTGGGCCCCTGTTGCCGTCATAGTTGCCCAAAAGGGGACATTCTCATCTAGACATTATATGAAGTCAACCTATCAAGTTACAATGAAATCCGTCCATAAATATGACCTGTAGACTGTGCTAAAGGTTTTCGGGCTTCGGGCCCCTGTTGCCGTCACAGTTGCCCAAAAGGGGATGTTCTCATCTAGACATTATATGAAGTCAACCTATCAAGTTACAATGAAATCCCTCCATAAATATGACGTGTAGACTGTGCTAAAGATTTTCGGGCTTCGGCAGCCATTTTGGTTGAATGATCGCAATGAATGGGGACATTCTCATCTGGGCATCATGTGGATTGATCCTACGAAGTTATAATGAAATCCCTCCATAAATATGACGTGTAGACTGTGCTAAAGGTTTTCGGGCTTTGGGCTCGGGCAGCCATCATGGTTGAATGATCGCAAGCAAAAGGGGACATTCTCATCTGGGCATCATGTGGATTGATCCTACGAAGTTACAATGAAATCCCTTCATAAATATTACCTGTAGACTGCGTTGAAGGTTTTCGGGCTTCAGGCATCTGTAGCTGTCACAGTTGCCCAATCACGTCCAAAAGGGGACTTTCTCATGTAGACATTATATGAAGTCAACCTATCAAGTTACAATGAAATCCCTCCATAAATATGACCTGTAGACTGTGCTAAAGGTTTTCGGGTTTTGGGCTCGGGCAGTCGTGACGGTTGATAGATCTCGCCCAAATGGGGAAATTCTCATGTAGACATCATACGGAGTCATTGTATCAAGTTACAATGAAATCCCTCCATATTAAACATGACCTGCAGACTGTGCTAAAAGTTTTTGAGTTTCGGGCTTGGGCAACCATCACGGTTGACAGATCATGCCCAAACGGGGACATTCTCATCTAGGCTTTATACAGAGGCATTCTTTGAAGTTGCAATGAAATCCCTTCATAAATATGACCTGTGGACTGTGTTAATGGTTTTCAGGTTTTGGGCTTGGGCAGCCATACTGGGGGACCAATCACTACCAAAAGGGGACATTCTCATGTAGACATGACCTAAACCCTGCATATGAAATTTCGTGATGATCAGACAAGAACTACCGGGTATAGCCTGTACTTGAAGGTTGAATAAAAAACTTTAACCACCAACTTTAACCAAAACTCCACATGTCAACTAAACAGGAGAGAAAAAAACCCCCAAAAACCCCAAAAAACACTTGAACCTTCAGTAAAAAACTTTAACCACAAACTTTAACCAAAACTCTAAATGTTAACAGACGGACAGACGGACAGACAAAAGTCATTAATTAGCCCTCACTGTAAACAGTGGGGCTAAAAATCACCACAGATGGAAAATTTGGAAATATGCACATGTTAACTCATTAGTGGCCGTGTTTAAGAAGTTTCATCGAAATCAGTTCAATAATGTAGGAGTTGCACACACAATGCAAGAATCTCATTTGAAAATCCATAATAAATCTATGTGCAGGGGAGATATTTATTTACTTATTTGTGTTTAAGGTCACATACTTCTGCACAATGGCTAATCGTGACCACAACATGGAGATTAAGTCAAGATTAGTCAATTGTTTGTACCCCATGTTGCCTATTTTAGAGGACTTGCACCCCAGGCATTAGTGACTGGGTCCTATTTTACCCGTAAAATGGAGCTTGTTTACCACAGTCAACAAGCACTGACTCACTTCCCGGGGTTCCTGGGGGGGGGGGGGGGGGTGCAAGGGAAAAAAACCTGGTTAAGATTGTCGCAGATAAATAATTTTGGAATATGCGCATGTTCACTGCGAGTCATAATGTTGGAGAAGTTTCATAAAAGTCGGTTCAATAATGAAGGTGGAGTTGTGCCTACAAGAATCTCATTTGAAAATCCATAATAAATCTAAATTCAGGGAAGATAACTTGGTTAAAATTGTTGCAGATGAAAATTATTTACAAAAGGTGCATGCTCACTTGCTAGTCATAATGTTTGAAAAATTTCATCAAAATCGGTTCAGTAATGTAGAAGTTGCGCACACAAGAATCTCATTTGAAAATCCATAATAAATCTAAATTTTGGGGAGATAACCTGGTTAAACTTGTCGCCGATGAAAATTTTTACAACATGCACATGTTCACTTGCTAGTTATAATGTTTGAGAAGTTTCATCAAAGTCTGTTCAATAATGTAGGAGGAGTTGCGCACACAAGAATCTCATTTGAAAATCCATAATAAATCTAAGTTCAGGAGAGGTAACCTGGTTAAAATTGTTGCAGATGAAAAATTTTGGAATATATGCATGTTCACTTATTAGTCATAATGTTTGAGAAGTTTCATCAAAATTGGTTCAATATTGTAGGAGTCATTGTGCACATGAGTTCGGATCAATGGACAGACTGATGGACATATGGATGTACAAGCCATTGACAAAAAAGCACCCAGAGAAGTGGGGATATAATAAATCCTTGTGAACAAATTCTGAACACCAAATGTAATCTAGTATTTCAGTGGTCAAAGTAGTGCTTCATTCTACAACACAGAGTTGACTGGAAATTATTTAAAATTAGCACCAAGAGCTGCGTGGAACCTTTCCACACCAAAGTTTTCGCTTTTTCAAGGAAAAACTTGTGTGAAATTTACCTTACTACTTTTTATTTTCAAACTTATGAAGTTTTCAAACCAGAACTTGCACTACTTTCCAAGTACAGTGATATCCTGTTGATTGAGTAGCCACTTTGCCTGTGAAAAAAATATTCAATTAACAAGTGTATTCAATTAACAGGAATTGAGTAAGTTTCCTGTAATCCTTTATATTGCTAAACTGAGCATTTATTCTATCTTGCTCATAGGGTGCTGTCAAACAAGACATGATACATTAAATACTTATATTTGATGTACTGAGGCCAAATAGGCCTACAAATGTGGGAATTCAGTGGTTGTCAGAGTAGTTTAGAGTAATTTGTTGACATGATATTTGATTCAGTTAACAAGAGTTTATTCTGTAACCTTTAAGGAATTAACAAATCAAATGTGTACTGCAGGTGTGGTAAATCATCCTGTTTTTGTAGGTTATATGCAAATAACATGCAAATAACTGGGTAATTCAGTAAGTGAACTTCACTGTTCAGTACGGTTGCCGTGGACTGTTCGTAATCCATGCTTGTCATGACCACGCATGCATTTATCAAATAATAAAAATCATCATCAGCAAAATTTTAATTAATGAAGCACCAGGTTGTACCCACTGCTTCATTAACCCTTTACCTAATGTAACGGCCAAAACCAGCCAGTGCTATTCTAAAAAATTGCCAATTAATTTTCATAATTTTTTTCATTTTTTGTCTCAAAAACATAGGTTATGACCCCTCGTTGGAATGAGCTCATCGAGCTCATTCCAACGAGGGGTCATAACCTATGTTTTTGAGACAAAAAATGAACACAATTAGTTATTCAAGAATTATTTTTGCAAGTGTCATCTGTTTTTCAGCTTAGGTAAAGGGTTAATTAAGTTTTTGATGATTATTCCTATAATTAGTGTTTGGAATCTAATATAATTGCAACCATGGAAATATTGCCCACCCATGGAAAGTGACCAATCCACAGCATTCGTACTGTATGTCTTTATGGTGTTCCTTATCCTCCCCACCATTTTTATTTCGCAAAGCTTCGAGATTCGATTCGATTCAATTTCAAATCTTAAGATATCTGATTTGATTCAAAATCAGTCGCCTGATTTGTTTCCTTACGAATCTTTACATGGGAATATAGCTTGGTATTAGTCATTGTCGTCTACAAAACATATAGTTCAGATGGAATTTGTATGTAAATATTTCAGAAAATGAAGACAGGGTACAATTTCATCTATATTAACATAAAGAGCATGTGATTTTTGTTTTAAATGAGTTTTGAAGGATTTTAAGTGATTTCGTGCCAAAGAAATATTTTCACCAAATTTTCCCCAGTTGGGAGGGTCATGTTATTTAAAAAAAATCATACTTTTTGCTTCAAAATTACTTTGAAAGGAATTTTCTTTTTTGGGTGGGTGGGTGGAGGGGAGGCACAATAAAAATCATTCAAAATCCTTCAAAACTCATTTTAATGGAAACTAGAGTTCAGCACAGTGCAGGGACGCAGGAGGTTTGTTACAAATCACTGCAGTGATTTATTTGTACATGTAAATATTCTGTGACTGTAAAACACATATGATGCCCAAGCGTGTTCTACCTACCATACACATTCTGTGTGAAAACTAGTCCCGAGTAAGCCAGACGAATCACATATCAGACAGGTGAAATTCTACAAAAAAATTGACAAAGTTCCACAACCTGTAATGTTGTGAAATATTGAAGCAAATCAAAATCCTGACAATATGCACACCTCTGGTATAAGAAATCCTAAAGAGCCTGTAATTGCTCACCTGGCAGAACTACATATCCCTTAATTATTCTAATCAGAATCAAAGAATACGGCCGGCTGCTGTGCTCCTTCATCTGAGCAAAACAGAATGCTGATTGTTTTCAGAGAACTTTCCATACATTATGTGTGCCAAGTTTGGTTCACATTGGCCAAGTAGTTTCAGATAAGAAGATGAAAATGTGATCCATGGCAACTATGAGTCACAATTGCAGCCATGTTTGCAACCCGATCAACATTAAATGAGGAATGATGGTGGAGAGTGTCCCAGTCATCAATCATATGAAGTTTCAAAACATTTGGCCTTTTGGTTTCAGAGGAGAAGATTTATGAAAATCGACCAATCAGAATCAAAGAATGCCTCTGGTGGCCATGTTTTTTCAGCCAACAGAAAAAAAATACGGATCGTTTGTAGAGGACCTCCCAAAGACCATTCTCACCAAGTTTGGTTCACAGTGACTCAGTAGTTCCACAGAAGAAGATGAAAATGTGATTCCCATAGGGTTTCCTACTATGAGCCGCAATTGCGGCTATGTTTGCAATCCAATCAACATTAAATGAGGATATTTGGTAGAGGGTGTCCCAATCATCAATCATGTGACGTTTCAAAACATTTGGCCTTGTCGTTTCAGAGAAAAATATTTTTGAAAATTGCCCAATCAGAATCAAAGAATGCCTCTGGCAGCCATGTTTTTCATCCAACGGGAACAAAATGAGGATCATTTGTAGAGAACCTCCAAAAGACCATTCTTGCCAAGTTAGGTTCACATTGGCTCTGTGGTACCAGAGGATCCGGAGAAGATGAAAATGTGATTTCCCATAGGGTTTCCATTGTAACTATGAGCAGTAATTGCGGCCATGTTTGCAAATCGATCATCATTAAATGAAGATCGTTGGTAGAGGGTGTCCCAGTCATCAAGCATGTGAAGTTTCAAAACATTTAGCCTTGTAGTTTTAGAGGAGAAGACTTTTAAAAATCGACCAATTAGAATCAATGAATGCCTCTGGTGGCCAGTTTTTCATGCAACCAGAACAAAATGAGGACAGTTTGTAGAAAACCTCCCAAAAACCATTCCTGCCAAGTCTGGTTCACATCGGCACAGTAGTTCCAGAGAAGAAGATAATAAACAGCTGCGTCATGAGCGCATGATACGCCCGTTATTAATTACAAGAGGGAACCACACAATATGAGTATACATGTGTACTTGTCAGGTTACATATACTTGCCACCAAAAAATCATGAAAACTGCTCAAAGTCCAACATGTGGAAAATTGTCTATATGTTGATGAATAAAGTCCCATAACTCTGGAATGACAAATCGGACAGCGACACAAATCGAAATGGAGATTCCTTCTATCAACATATACTTGCAACCAAAAAATCATGAAAATTACTCTAAGCATTTTCAAGTTATTGTTCGACATGTGAAGAATAAAGTCCCATAACTCTGGAATGACTAATCGAACGGCGACACCAACCGAAAGAGAGCTTCCTTCTATCAACATAAACCACCTACCAAAAAATCGTGAAAATCTCTTGAAGCGTTCTCGAGTTATCATACGACGTGTAAAAAATCAACAATTTTCTAAGTAATAAAGTCCCATAACTCTAGAATGACTAATCGAATGGCGACACTAAATGAAAGGGAGCTTCCCTCCATCGATATACACCACCTACCCAAAAATCACGGAAATCTCTCAAAGCGTTCTTGAGTTATCAAATAGCATGTGACCGGATGGACAGACAGCGGTATACCATAATACGACCCATTTTTTCAAAACGGGCGTATAAAAATGTGAAAAGTTTATGGATGACGGATGCCTTGTGATGGCAATAGTTCAGGTGGCCCTTTGAGCCAGATGAGCTTCAAAACTGTAAAAAAAATTAGCTGGACATAGCATGTTCCATAACAAGAAATTCTACCCAAAATTGACTAAGTTCCACAACCTGTAATTTTGTGAAATATTGAAGAAAATCAAAATCCTGACAATATGCACACCACTGGTATATGTACAAACATCCTGTGAAATAACAAGGTCCCAGCTTGAAAAGTGTGAGAGGAGTTAGCCAGACAAACAATGCTCCATAGATGGACAAATGGATGAACAGACAGGGGTAAAACAATATGACCCTGACTATTCGTCACGGGGGCATAATAAAAAATCACGAAATTCACACACCCACCCCCTAAACAGATCCAAGTGGTGAAGGTGGCATCATTTCTAAGGTGCCTGCTTCTCCTCACACAAGCTGTAAACACCCAAAGTTCTGAGTGGGGATGTCTGGAACCACACTTTTTCAGGCCTTTGGCTGCCAATTGCTGCAGACAGAATGCCAACCATACACTAAAAAGAGGTCAACCTGGGTTTTTATCATATCTGGCTTCCCATATACATTCTCAAACCTCTGCTGCAACTTCTTGCCACATCCTAACCATTTTAACTTTGTGAAAGGCAAAATACCTGTTTTATATTAAAGACATCACTAAAAGGAAGCAGGGAAGAAAAAAGGAAGCCATATGAGATGTGAAAAAAACAATGAAATAGTTTATTCTAGTTGTAGTTCTATCACAGTTTAGCTTCTAATAATTCAGTCAAAACACAAAAGAAACATATACCACACAAAAGCTGCACTTATTACAATAAAAAGTTCATACACTGAGGGCAATAAGAAAATTTGTCATGAAGTAGCGAATTTATATTTATTTATTTATGGGTGTTTAAGGTCACATATTTCTGCACAATGGCTAATCTTGACACCAACATGGATATAAAGTCAAGTCCAGTCAATCGTTTATACCCACGCTCCCCATTTTGGAGGTCTTCCACCCCAAGCATTAGTGACTGGATCCTATTTTACCAGTAAAACAGAGCTTGTTTACCACAGTAAACAGGCACTGTATCATTTCCCAGGATTCCCGCAGGGGTATAAAATCCAACACTTGAACGAAACTTCAATACAATTACTAAACGGGTTGTGCTAGATTATATCTTGTTTTATCTTATACCTGTTGAAGATATAGCCCATGTGTTATAGATTATCTATAACACATACCTCATATAGAATGGAGAACGGACTATAGTCTTTTTCTATATTATAATATAATGATGACATTCGCAAAATTGTTTATAAATCGTGTCAAATCTGGTGAAATGGATTTTGAAACATATTTTTGTCATAAATCATAAGAATTGAGGCGTAAGTATATTTTCTGTAATTGTTTTCCCAGTTACAGGGCCACTTTCTAAGGGGAACTATACTCTATCATTCACTTGAATTTGTAGCCTTGTTATGCACCAACAGCTTTTCCGGGCACATCACATGTATTCATGCCCAACAAGAGAAAGCAGTCGACTCCACTCCAGATGAGTCGACATTTTGACACGAAATCATCCCCAAAACCCTTTTAAAAATGCAGAAAAGAACAAAAATGGTCGGTATAAGATAAATACAACAATACCATAGTGTGTTTTGATATGTTTGATATCTCAACTCATTGAAAGTGAGTTTTTTTCGCTCGGCAAGCCTCGCGAAAAAAACTCACTTTCAACTCGTTGAGATATCAAACATATCAAAACACACTATGGTATTATCGTACATGTATTAAACAAACAGTGCCTTTTCGAATGTTTTACTTATTTTGAGAGTGTCAGCGCTCTACAATAATGCTTGAGCTGGGTTTCTGCTGGGATAAAAATGTTGGAGCCGGTAATTTGTGGAAAATCATAGAACAAGGGGTTGCGCTGCAAAGATGCTATTTTTTTTCCATTAATGAAGTTTGTAGGTATCAGAGTATTATATAATTAGATTGCCACTAAATTAGTTTGAATTAATAATTTGAAAGAGATTACAATGAAACCATATGCACTTCAAAATTCAAAGTATTTAGCAGAATATTCATCGTAAAAATTTACCTACCATTATATGTCGCAACAGTTTTCTCAGAAGCGATCATGCAGATATCAAAAAGCATGCAGTTGTGACATCAGTCAATGATTGACTTGAAGTTTGCTGGTGCTCTCATACACTGTCACAGGACCCACACATGCTCTTTGCGAACTTGGAGAGTGTTATTGATCTCTGACCGACATTCATGTATAATTTTACAATGCGTTTCCTGCTCCTGTTTGGTGTGACCTGTGATTACTACCGTTGAATGTGTTTGCATTGGTAGCTTGAGAGTTTTCATGTTTTCCCTGATGTCAAACTTCTTGTAGCAATTTATATCAACTATGGAATGCGCAGTTGGGGGAATTTAGGGCAAGGGGAATGGGGCCGATCAGAGGATCTCAGGTCACCCTAGCGGAAACCCTGGTTTAAGAAAATAATTTTATGAACAAAACACAGTTTGAAATCAAGATAACCATAACTATGGCTAATTTATACAGTAACCCTCTCTCTGCAAAATTCAACGTGGAGTTTAACCAATTAAATCTTGTCTGACAAGTGCTCAATGAGCTCAGTCAGACAAGATTGAAATGGTTAACCCTTTACCCAACGCAGACGATATCAAAATTTATTATTTTAAATAGCATTTTTTCAAATTTTTCAAAAAATTTCAACAAAACCATATCATGTGACCCCTCGTTGGAACGAGCTCGACGAGCTCGTTCCAATGAGGGGTCACATGATATGGTTTTGTTGAAATTTTTTGAAAAATAATATTTTTTCAACTGCTGAATTTGCATATTACGCGGGCGGATGCGGGCAATTCGTTAGGTAAAGGGTTAAATTAATAGTTGTACTGTGTGAAAAATTTGAAGCTTGAAATTTTCACATTTTGTCAGCAAGCAAAAGGTTAACTGGTAGAGTGTTAAATTATTTTTCAGAGCTGATTTGTAACATAACTATTTTTTAACAAAGATATCATGCTACCAGCAAGGGGACCCTTACTTATTGTTCATAAATAATTGTTTTACTAAAGGCGCTCTCCAATAAGTTGTACAGTGGAACCCTGTTAATTGAATGGCCACTTTGCCAATGGAAATTATTCAAGTAAGAGGAGTATTCAATTAACAGGGATTGTGTCACTTTCCTGAATTCTAGAGATAAACTTACCATTTATTCTATTATATCTTGTTTGACAGAGCTCTATGAGCTCTGTCAAACAAGAGATAATAGATTAAATGCATGTATGGGATGTACTGAGGCCAAGTAGGTCTATAAACAGGAAAACTGGGGAGGGTCAGGGTAATTTCTTGACAGGTTACAAGATTTATTTTATTCAATTAACAAGAGTTTACTCTTTAACCCATATACTTGGAGGTATGGTAAATGGTTTTATGTTGGGAAATTCAGTTAAGAGATATCCAGTTAGTAGGCTCCACTGTAATAAAACAATTTCATATACAGATTTTTTCCGACTGCTGAGATGAGAGCAAGCCATGGTGCATACAGGGCAAAGCCATTAAAGTGGCTTTCAGTGCTTTTCAATAGGGCCATGATAATGGCTTCTAGCACTCAACCAGTTGAAGATGATTTCAAATGATCATTTAAAATTAGTTCACCCCTGTACATGATAACCAGTACAGAATACAAAATTTAAGGTGAACTGCTGGTCTAAAATTATTTTCAGCCGAATTGTTGATTGGTTACCCAGGATTCAGCTTATCGATGACCGACATTCACCAAATATCACAGTACTTGGTGCAAGCAGAATGTTTGAAAGTTTACAATGAAGATAAGATGTGAACATTTATTTTTGCTGCAAGATTAAAATGTAGTAACCATATCTGGAAATAAGCTATCTGTCATTTACAGAATGAGGTCCCCAGAGGGTGAATTTTCCGATGCTATCCCATGCAGTGGGCTAGAATCTACCCCCCCACCCCCCCCCCCCCCCACCCCCCAATTTATCCTCTGGGTACCTCTTTCTGTTTACGCCTGTGAGCTTGATTCAGATTGAGGTTCACAGAGGGTAAATTTGGTAATGCTAGCATAACCAAATTCACCCTCTGGGTACCTCGTTATGCAGATGATAGTCTGATTATTTCCAGGCTTGGTAGTAACACTAACAAGTTAAGATTCCAATCAATCATTGCATAGGATCAAATCCCCACTGTTTTATGATTTGCCACTGAGAATTTCACATTGGCTTTGGTACCATGGGGAGAAAAGAACGCTGTAATTGATTTTTATTTTCAGAAAGGTAAAATGGTGTTACTTCAATACTAAATTCACAACCCAACCTATTTATACATACTTATTCCATGAGCTTGATTGCTTACTTTTATGAATATTTATATTTTATCATATAATGAACTACATTTTAATATTCATATCACCATATATGGAACATAGATAAAAACATTGGGAGTGACAGAATAGCTTGACCTGACTTTCGAAAAATAAAATAAACAAGTGGCTCCAGGGAGCCTGAGGACACCCACCTGATATAGATAGTATAGTCATATTATCAATTAAAAAGAATTCTGCTTGGTGGTTATTAAGATTTTTTAACATAAATTTTTTAAAACACATTTTGTACTATTTGAACTCGCTCCCCATTGTTGATCTAGTCATATACAATTTTTCAGAAATGATCTTCACTACTCAAAAACAATATAGAAATAATTTTTTGATTTGGCAAAAGCCATTAGAGTTGCTGGAAACTAACGATGTTAAAATCTCTATGGGATTCTGTATTAAACTTCCAGCTCACTTGGAGCTCCAGAAATCAACTTGGTGGGACAGCCTGAACAAACTAGAGATGGTCTGTCGCCCGCTATACCCCCACTGTGGCATACCACCTAGTGTGGGTGACTGAAAAGGGCATTCAATTTTTTGAAGTAAAAAAAAAATTCAATATGGCTGCCAGTCGGCCATCTTGAAACCAAGCGGGAAAAAAATTATGTCACGCACATCCCCTCATCATGTTGATCATTTTTGTGAAGTTTCATGAAAATGCGGCTAAAAGTGTGGAAGTAATTCGCTCCACAAGTTTACATAAAAAAAATCCAATATGGCCACCAGTTGGCCATCTTGAAACCGAGAGGGAAAAAAACTATGTTACGCACTTCCCCTCATCATGTTAATCATTTTTGTGAAGTTTCATGAAAATGCATCTAAACCTGTGGAAGTAGTTCGCTCCACAAGTTTACATAAAAAAAAATCCAATGTGGCCACCAGTTGGCCATCCTGAATCCGATCGGAAAAAAGTTATGTCATGCACTGCTCCTCATCATGTTGATCATTTTTGTAAAGTTTCATGAAAATGCGGCTAAAACTGTGGAAGTAGGTTGCTCCAAAGGTTTACATGTGCAACGGACCGACGTCGACAGACGGACAAGTTGACTCCAATATACCCCCCATAAAACTTCATTTTGTTGGGATGTAACTAACACCTTGGGTTCATATTGAGTCTAAATACCATATATTCTGAAGTATACTGAAAAAATAAATCACTGAATATAATTTTAAAACAACGAAACAGGTCAAAATGGAATTCAGTGTTTATATATTTCATACTTACCAAAAGGCTAAGTTCTAGGTACTATTGTCTTTGTTCTATAACAAATAAAAAAAAATACAGCCACAACATTGTGTCAAAATTGCAAAATGAAATAAAAATCATTTACTTTATTGCAATTCTTGTAATGCTCCCATTGCATCTAGTTTGTAAAGGCCTTTAGTTGCTACTCGATGCAACTCCTGATCAGTACACACTAAAAGTGTAATGCAACATTCAGCAATTACATATGATCATAACAATCAGACAATCAGGCCCCTATAGAAAGTGGGTCATTTGGCCTGGGCCTGAGTCTCAAAGAGGGGCTCAAACTTGGCTAGTAGTACTTCAAAAAGTTGCCAATATCAGAATCCAATCTGGCCAACTGTAAAAGTTGAACAACTGGTACAGTGGAACCCTGTTAACTGATAGCCATTTTGCTAGTGAGAATTATCCAATTAACAGGAGTATTTAATTAACAGGGATTTAGGCATTTGCTTATAGTCCACAAATAAAATGACCATTTATTCAATTATATCTTGTTTGACGGAGCACGGAAGAATTTTGTGATGATCAGAGTAATTTCTTGTCATATTACCAAATTTTTTAACAGGAATTTACTCTTTCGCCTACATGCAATTAATGGGTCAAATTTGTACTGAAGGTAAGTAGGTGATAATTGCCGATTTAAGGACAGATTTTACAAAAACTGTAAACGTACATGTACGTGTACCGCCATAGGGATTCAGTGTTAAATCGTGTATAAAGTGTAAAAAATGTTGTTTTTTCATGGTGTCCCAGAATCGGCATTGTTTTTGAGGCTCT
The DNA here is from genome assembly GCA_031216915.1 of Pictodentalium vernedei. Lineage (NCBI taxonomy): Eukaryota > Metazoa > Mollusca > Scaphopoda > Dentaliida > Dentaliidae > Pictodentalium > Pictodentalium vernedei. The sequence goes on along the minus strand of CM062297.1, from coordinate 229,769,915 downwards.
CGGATCGCACTTTTGACGTTCAAACATCTGTTGGCGAACGAGTGAAATTCGAAACATCGCTCGGAAGGGAAAAAATGTATGAAATTTGAAGAAAACGTAAATTTAAAAATTGTTCTTGACGTTCCCATTGTGGATCAGACCTTCGATTTATTGTTGATGAACGCAAGCAAAAAACGCTTTGCTGGTTCTAGGACAGCATCAAAAATGTGGTTTGCCGGTTCTGGGACACCGACGTTCGTCAACGGCTGTTTGAACGGTCCAGGGTGTGATCCAATCGGTGAAACCTATTTGCTGATTCTAGGACAGGGAAAATCGATCTCAAAACGTTTTTTCGACGTTCGCCAACGGTGAAAAGTGAGTGTAAAGCGTAGTCACTCATCGAGGATTTTTTAATTTTTTTTTAAAACCGATTTCGGCCTCCGGTACATCTAAAAAATGCGGTTTGCCGGTTCTGGGACACCACCACGTTCGCGATCGCGTTTCGAACAGTCAAGGGTGCGATCCGATCAGCGAAAACGATTTGCCGATTCACCTCGCGAGTTTTGTGAGGTGAATCGTAATAGAATCGGTTTTGAGGAGTTTTCAATTTTTGTACTTAGTGTAATAAAATAGCTTTTTTTTCATTCAATAGAGTCGACTATAAAATTGCGTTCCACTTAGATAGGTTTTAAGCGAGAAAATATGTGTTTAACTAACATTATGAAATCTTTGCAAAAATCCTTTCCTTTTTTGTTCTTGTATAAATGAAAAGGTTTTCGTTCAATGGAAAAACTCGAGTTTGGAAAATTAGAACTGATGGAAATCGTCCGTTCACGTTTTGTCATAGCGAGATTTAAGGTAAATCGTAATAAAACAGTTTTGTAGGGTTTTTTCAAATATTGAAATCGACATAAATAAAATTGTTTTTTCATTCAAATAAAAATTCAACTATAAAGCGTTTCACTTAGATGGGTTTTAAGAGATAAAAATTGTGTTTTAATTGACACTATGAAATCTTTGCAAAATCCTTTTCATGTTTTGTTCTGGTGTGAATGAAAGGTATTTCGTTTTAATAATGGACAATAAAATCGCGTTTCCACTCAGTCAGGTTTTAAGAGGTAAACTGAATTTTAATTGACTTGTGATAATGTTTCGGAGATATGAATGAACCCTTTTAACGGATATAATTATTCTCAAACGCGTTAAATCAGAAACCGGTTTCTTATGCGCTAAACTTTCAAACTTTTTCAAAGTCCTTCTGTTCGTCACGGAGTGAATAATCAGTGATGTGATCTTTAACACGTTTGAGGGCAAAACGTATTTATCGAGGTTTCATTTTGTAAAATGTTTTTCCTCAACTGGTTTTAGTTATTATATATTAAAGACAGAAGATTTTTGTTTACTTAAAAAATAAAAATAATTATACATTTAATTTTGAGAATAATAGAATAACTCACGTTAGCATACTCTAAAGGAAATATTAATAATTTTAGAAAACGAAAAAAATGTTTTTACACATCACAGATTCCAAGCAGAGAGATCAGCTTCTCAACGAATATCAACGACTCAAGAAAAGCATCCAATCCTCTGACAGAAGCAGGCGACTTGGGAGAAATGGAATTAAGATGTGAAACCACAAAATTATTTAAACACGTGACGGAGGTTCAGGAACGAAGTAAGAAAGAGATCGCTGACGAATTGAAGCCCATAAAAGAAAGTTCTTTGAGAACGGGTTCATTGCCAGGTAGTTTTACGAGGGGTTTTTCATTTCAAAGATCATCGCCGGATTACGTTCCCATGAGAATCAAAACCGACATGAGCAAAAGTGACGATGCCGCTTCGACTATCACCACTGACAGCGTCGCGTCGTCCAAGGATGGTGGTAAGAGAGTTCTGTTGTATGGAATTTATAATGATTCTGATGGTAGAACTTTTATAGGCAACACCGAAGTGCAAGAGGATGATGATAATTTAATCGTCGGTTCGAATAGGTATGAATTGACTCCTGGACTGTGCAAATTGCTCCTTTTCGACAAGCCTGGAGATTACAGGATCGGGATTTCGACAATGACAGCGACATTCTGGTTCAGACCCATGCCATGAAGAGAAATAACAATGTTAGAGAAACGAGACCCAAAGCCAATAGAGGTTACAAGTGGACAAAGGTGGTGAAACCCATATGGGATATGAATAAGAAATTCGTCGAATCGGTGACTGGCAAAGAGGTGAGAACCACTTTTCTTCTGAGCGATTCTAACGCTCTGTCTCAGAGATTGAGATTGTTGATGGCAAGTAGACGTGCTGGTAATACTGGATTAGATAATGAGATTGTGAGCATATGCTACGAATTGTTGAGGCAGAAGGTTTCGAATAAACACGATTATAAAAGGCTGATGAATGAATTGAAGGATTGATATATATATAATGGATTATACCATGTAATGCAGATGAAATCAGTGAGAATCAATCTCTTTTCCAAATTTTCTGCTTACGGTACAGAATACAGAAGTCGGCACTTCTGTTATGCATTTTTTAGGATGAAAGACTCTGACGCCGATGGGGATCGAACCACTGCCTTGATGAGAGTACACTTCTGCGGCACCAATCGCCTAGCGAAACTGGACCAGCGCCATAGACCACTATATATATATAATAAGTAGAGAGAACAAACAAAAAATAGATAAAATAAAAACAGTAAATTTTACACTAGAAAATAATAAAAAGTATTTAAACAACAAACGATTTACCAGTGAAAAAAAATAAAATATATCGGTAATAAAGAACAGGGGATACGTTAGAACTTATGTTCAAGGCGGTTCTGGCATCGTCAATTCTATAATGCGCGCATTCACGAGCGATGCAGGTAGAAAACTCGCATCGACCGTGTTTGAGGTCGGTAAGAAGATGGCTTTGGATGCTGGTAAGAAAGCCGCTTCCGAAGCTAGTGGTAGGATAGCTTCTGTGGCTGGCAAGAGGGCAGCTGTCGCATTGATCGACAAGTTGATCAGTCCGCCGGCGAAGCGAGCTACGTTAGAGCGATCGCTGAAAAGTTGGAAAGATTTTAAGGATGCTGTGGTACCCATACAAGATTTAGCCAAAATGACGAGTGGATCTGGATTGAAGAGAACTCGCGACGGTGTAATATAAATAAATAATAATATTTATAAAAATTGAGTTTGAAAAAACAATAAAATTGTGTTTGAAAAAATCTAAAAATAACAAAAAAATAAACGAAGATGAACATTAAAGATATGTCTTGGAACGCCGCCGCGACCAAGAGGTCGAATAACGAGTTCTTTCCCGAAAGCCTAAGAGGCTTGATAGTGGGAAAATCGAATTGTGGAAAGACCAATCTGTTGATGAATCTGTTGTCGCAACCCGACTGGTTGGATTACGACAGATTATTCGTGTTTGGCAAGAGCTTGTTTCAACCCGAATACAGACTGCTTCGAGAGTGCATGGATCGTAGATTGCCCAAGGACATCATAGCCAGAATCTTTGACAGTAGGGAGGAATTCGACAAAAGTGAAGCTTCTCTTTCGACCATTTTGGACAGTGCGGTGATGGAATTGATGAAGAGAAATGCGTCTTCGAACGTCGAGTGTCGATTTTATGAGAATGCTAGCGACGTTCCGGATCCTAGAGAATTGAAATCAGAAGATAAGAATCTTATGATTTTCGACGATCTGCTTTTGGAGAGACAGAACCAATGCAAATCGTATTACGTTAGGGGTCGTCACAGCAACCTGGACTGTTTCTACCTGTCGCAGAATTATTTTTGATTGCCCAGACAGACGATAAGGGAGAATGCTAATTTACTGTGTCTCTTTCGCCAGGATCTCAAGAATCTCAATCACATCTACGGTGATCACGTCGCAAACGACATGAGCGTGGCGCAATTCAGGAGATTCTGCAAGAGGGTTTGGGATGGAGGACTTTACAATTTCGTCGTGATCGATTTGACTAGCGAATTTAATCGCGGAAAATATCGGAGCGGATTCGACAAGTTTTATGTTTCTGATGATAATAAGATAGAGAGCGAAAACAAAAAAAATTAGAAAATAATAAATCATCAAATAATTTAGCTTTGAAAAAATAAAAATAAAAATTAAAAATATAATGTTCGAACAAGGAGAATTGTTAGAACGGATAGCCGAGAATACGGCTGCAAAACAATCCATTCAAATCGTGGTGAGTGGTGATTCGACTCGATTCGCGACGAAATTCGAACCTTCCATTGAATTGAATAGAGAGAAAAGATACGAGATGGCATTGGTGAATCTGGAGACTTATTATTCCTTCCCCAACGTCACCGAAAAGAATAACTCGTTCAAGTATTCCGACAGAGTGGATTGGTTGGAGATTCGAAACCCCAAATGAAGTTACGACATAGACGATTTGAACAATTACATTCAGAAGTGAATGAAGACGGATGGAAAGGGAAGCAACAAGATCAGACTCGCTCCCAACCCTAATACCCTACAGACGATGTTGGATTTGGAAGATAATTTTCGAGTGGATTTCAACACGAACGATTCTATAGGCAAGATGCTGGGATTCGATCGAAAGATGTATCGAGGGCACGCAGCATCTGAAAATACAGTCGACATTCTCGCAGTCAATAGCATTCTGGTGAACGTGGACGTGATTGCTGGAAGCTACGTGAATGGTAGCGCTCAACCGACAATCTATTCCTTTTTTCCAAACGTGTCGCCGGGTTATAAGATCGTGGAACGACCTCGAAATTTAGTTTATCTACCAGTGATTTTAGACACGTTGTATAGTCTCAAAACCACGTTGATGGATCAAAATGGTGAACTGTTAGATCTTCGTGGAGAGAGGGTGACGATACGATTTCACATAAGAGAAATATATAAAAAAAAAAAAAAAAATTGCGTATATATATAAATAAGAAAATAAAATAAACGCAATATTAATTTACAAAAAATATTTAATATATATAATTATCATTAAAATAAAAAAACAATTGAACAAAATATATTTAAAAAGAAAAAAGAATTATGACACAATACGTGGTTAAAAACATGAACATATCCGCAGGACAGAGGAAGAAACTTAAGAGAGCGTTAACAACTCGAGGCGAGGCGGTGAGATTCAAATTCACTCACGAAGATCTGGAGTGTGGCGGTCAGGATTCGATTGCCTGGACCATAAGTCAAATCAAAAGGATGGAGAAAGCGATTCGCGATGGAAGAGGGTTGACGGTGAGATTGAGTCCCGCTCAATTGAAATACAATTTGAGAATGAAAGGCGGTTTCGTATTGCTATTGGCAGGAATCGCCACAAAAGCATTACCCTTTGCCACAAAAGCATTACCCTTTCTCGGAAAGACTCTCGGCGTGGGAGCTCTCTCGGGACTCGCGAGTTCGGCAGTTGAGAAATTAATGGGTGGCAGCGGACTGTTTTTTCGAAGGGAGGAGCCGTGTGTCGCATCCACGTAGACGACAACGGTGAAGGATTGTATCTAGAACCCGTTAGAGGTGGCAACTCTTTGAGTGGAAATGTCTCTATCTGAAGAGTGGACAGAACGTTGAGCGACTTGGTGAGGGTTTGTTGTTTGGTGAGAATTCGCCGTTTAAGAATATACCGATTTTGAGTATGTTATTATAATGTAAAAAATTATATAATTATATAAAACATAAAAATATAAATCATAGAAAGTATAAAAAATAATATAAAATGGATAAAAAGGTGGAAAAACAATTAGACGATAATGATGAATATCGCGAGATAGAGTGCGAAAAAGATGTGGAAAAACGATTAGGCGCTAATGATAAATATTGCGGATAGTGTGGAGAAAAAGATGTGGAAAAACAATTAGACACTAATGATGGATATTTTAGGAAAGAACTGAAAAAGAGTTAAAAAAAGATCGGGATAGATGGTTGAAATTTAAAAGAATGAGACGTTTTCCACCGCCACCACTACCTTCTGAAGAGAATGGTAATGATGTGAATGTTACCAAGAGATGCACCACATTTGTTCATAATTATGATACGGATAAACAAATGTGTTCTTATAAAAACGTAATATATCACAAAAAAAAAGAAAAAAAGAATCAACGTCGAAATTTGAGAAAAAAGGAAACGTTATTATAATATATATGGGCGATAGTGAAGAAGATGAAGAATGAAACAAAAAAAAAGTAATGAGATCTAGAGATGATCAACCTCTCTAGATCTCATTACTTTTTTTTTTCCTTCTTCTTCGCTAAAAATCAGTCTCTCTATTGTTTATATTTCCAAGTCCGTTATTAGCATGTTGACGGTCGTGTCTTCTCCTTTTTCGAAAATGTGAATGTTTATCTTTACTTTTTTGAGTTTTTTTACATCGATGAACGCGCTCTCACCACCTGATTTGTTCACGACTTCGAGAGATTTTTGGATATATGTAACTTCCGTAGGGCAACGACAAATCGTCCTTGTCGAATTCTCTATCTTTGGCGATGACGATTTTCTGTAGATCGCTTTGGTACTCGTAAAACAAATTGAGCATGGCTTCGTCCAATTTCAAAGGCATGCTATATTTGTCGTGTTTGTGCTCTAAGCCCTTCGTCTCAACCTCGTTCAATTCGATGGCGTCGTGTCGTAATCTATAGATTTTATAACTGAATTTCTTACATGTTTCGACTCGTTTCAATTTCAATTCGCATCTTTTAGGTGTTGTTGTCATGATCGATTATTTGTTTTTTTGTTTTAGGAATTATTGCAAATCATATAAATTTTTGAATTTTGTGTTTAAATAATAATTTGTTAAAAAAGGTTTTTTTTTTAGTCTCTATATATATATAAAGTTTTTAATTTTAATTTTCTTTAATGTGAAATTTTTTTTTTTTTGTAAAAGTGTTTTTTTTTCTCTTTATATATATAAATAAAAAGTTTAAATTTAACGTCCTTTTTTTTCTCGTATTAATTAACTTTTTTTACTTTAAGGAACATAAAAAAAATTGATTCATTTCATCCCAAAAAAATTTTTTTGAAGGAATTAAAACATATATATATATACTCGCCCAAAAAAGAAAGTGTGCATTGCAGAAATTGATCAAACTCCAAAAAAATAATTTCGTAGGTGTTCATGAATAAGTTATATTGAACACAAAAAAAGCTTTCCCCGTTAAAATTGCATTAACGTTAAATGACGTGCTGCACGTTTGTGAAAAGGCATGTTTTGCACGTGGAGAGTTTGAAAATTCATGCAGCAGTGTGAATCCTTGGGTATTTAAACACTAAAGTAAGGCCTTCCTATCGTTCACATTCAAACTTGCGTTGCTGTTAAAACGACTCCACATTGGCATGCCAAGATTGACAATGAATCAACGTCTCCTTGCCCTGGATATGATTAGGGCTGGCAGAACACACAGAGAGGTTGCCCAGCATTTGAACTGCCACCGTAACACTGTAGACAGGCTAGTCCATTGACATGCACAACATGATGACGTTGGAGACTGACCCCGCTCCGGGAGACCCCCCCCCCCCCCTGCACAAGATCGGTATATCCGTGTCGTCCATCTCCGGAACCGGCAACAAACGGCGACGGCAGCCAGGAACATCCTTAACCTGAGACGGAGATACATCCTCAAACAGTAATCAACCGGCTGAGAGAATACGGCTTACGTCCTCGAAGACCTGCAATTCGTCCGATTTTGACGTTACGTCATCATCGTGCTCGACTGCAGTGGTGTAGACAACATCTCAGGCATCCCTTACACTGGTGGCGACGTGTTTTATTCACAGATGAATGTCGTTTCCATCTTTCATCATCAGATGGCCGCCAGAGAGTGTACAGACGTCGAAACGAACGCTACGCAGATCCATGTGTCGTGGAGCGAAACCGTTATGGGGGAGGGTCTCTCATGGTGTGGGGTGGCATCACTGCCCGTAACAGGACTGAGCTGGTCATTATTGATGGCAATCTCAATGCGGCCAGATATCGTGATGAAGTGCTTACACCTGTTGTCCCATTTCTGCAACGTCACAGCCCCGGCGTCATTCTACAGCAGGACAATGCCCGACCCCACGCAGCTCGTGTTGTTCAACAGTATCTGCAGCAACAACAAGTGGATGTTCTTCCCTGGCCCGCAAATTCGCCCGATATCTCACCCATTGAGCACGTATTGGATGAAATGAAACGTCAGCTATGCTGGCTTCCCCATGCACCGTCAACGCTTGTGGAACTCCAAAGACAGCTTATCAGAATATGGAACAACATCCCACAACACTTCCATGCTAACTTGTTCGCTTCCATGAGGCGTAGATGCACAGCAGTAGTCGATGCAGACGGAGGTCATACCAGATATTGAGTGTGTGACTTTTGTGTTTGACCCTTAGTGTCTTTGACTCTCCATGGCACCAAGAGTATTCGTCGTAGCGTAATGAAATTTCTCGTGTTGATCACAAATTGATTCATCTGTGATTGAATAAAATTTCCATGAATGAAAATGATATATATCTTTTTTTAGTGTTATTTTTTAGCATGCACACTTTCTTTTTTGGGAGAGTATAAAAACTATTTTAAAACTTTTTAACAAATTATTATTTAAATACAAAATTCAAAAAAAAAAAATTCTTACACATGAAGCAAACAAATAAAAAAATGGAAAATTTAAATGAGAAAACCATACCTCAGTTAAACGAGATGTGAAGAGAATTAAACGTTCCACATTTCAGAAATCATAGAACCAAATCAAAAAAAATTGAAGTCATACAGGAATATCGTTTGCGAAACGATGGAAAGAAAAAAATCGAAAGATCGAAAGTGGACAAACTTAAACAGACTCGAATTGCGAAAAAAATCAGCCGATGACAGTAACGCCTGACGATAGAAAACGAAACTTGGGGCGTGATAAAATTAGAAAGATCATGCGCGAGGAGATATGTAGTTTGCTCGATGAAAAGGCAAACGAAATGTCGATAGCAACGACGTCAAAAAACGCTTCGGTTGTGAAAAATGAGAAGAAAAAAAAGATAGTAAAAGGAATCGAAATGCCGACATCGAAAAAAAAATGAAAGTGTCAATGACACTGTAGCTCAACTTGTCAAGACAAAGACATGTACATGTATAGTATGTGACACAGCAATGACAAACATCTAGGTAATGACCTGATAACAAAGGTACATATAAAGTATTGTAACGGTCTATACATAAATACTGACCGTTGCCTGTAACAAATGTATAGGTAAAGTATTGTAAAGGTGGGTGACAGTCAGATGCTGAACTAGAAAAAATCTTTGAGTCCCAGAGTGGGTCTGACTGAACCCCAAAATATTTGTTCTCATAGCACAGTGATAACAAAGGCACCCCAAAACACACTCGTTCCTGTCCCAAGGTGAAAACAAAAGTACTCAAGAAGTTTCGTGAAGATCAGTTCATAAATACGAGCTGTATAGAACTTGTGATGAAAAACTGATTGGACCTAATTTCGGTACAAAATGGCCACTGGCAGCCATCTTGAATTTTGGACCATACCCAGAAACACTCATTCTCATCCCAAGGAGATAACAAAGGTACCCAAGAAGTTTTGTGAAGATCGGTTCATAAATACAGCCTCTACCCTGAGCCGTATTGACATGTGTGCTTACATTGTGTAAGTAGCACTGAATAAATCAAAGTTCATCTAATTTGCATAATTTCTGCACGAAAAAAAACCCCTTACAATATGTGATGTATTCCATGTTACTAAACATTCATACAAAAATTTATTCAAATCAGAACTTTCATACAGAAGTTCTATACAAAAGACTGATTGCACTAATTTTGGTACAAAATGGCTGCTGGTGGCCATCTTGAATTTCGGACCACACCCAAAAACACTCGCTCTCATCTCAAGGTGATAACAAAGGTACCCAAGAAGTTTCGTAAAGATTGGTTCATAAATATGGCCTCTAGTCTGAGCTGTATAGAAGATGTGTACAAAAAACTGATTAGACCTAATTTCGGTACAAAATGGCCACTGGCAGCCATCTTGAATTTTAGACCGCACCCAGAAACACTCGTTCTCGTCCCAAGGTGATAACAAAGGTACCCAAGACATTTCGTGAAGATCAGTTCATAAATACAGACTCTAGTCTGAGCCGTATTGACATGTGTACTTACTGTGTGTAAGTCGCACTGAAAAAATCAAAGTTCATCTAATTTGCATAATTTCTGCACGAGAAAAAACCCGTATTATATGTGATGCATCCCATGGTAATAAACATTCACACAAAAAAATTATTCAAATCAGGGCTTTCATATGGAAGTTCTGTGCAAAAATCTGATTGCACCTAATTTTGTACAAAATGGCTGCCATCGGCCATCTTGAATTTCGGACCGGACCCCAAAACACCCGTTCTCGTCCCACGGTGATACCAAAGGTACCCAAGAAGTTTCGTAAAGATCGGTTCATAAATACGGCCTCTAGCCCGAGCCGTATTGGCATTTGCACTTACAGTGCTGAAAGTAACCCCAAAAAACATCAAAATTAGTCTAATTTGCACAATTTATGTACGAGAAAAAAACCCGTATTATATGTGATGTATCCCATGGTACTAAACATTCATACAAAAAATTATTCAAATCAGAGCTTTCATATGGAAGTTCTGTACAAAAAACAGATTTCTGCATCGTCGGTACAAAATGGCGGCTGGCAGCCATCTTGAATTTCGGACCGCACCCAAAAACACTCGTTCTCATCCCACAGTCATAACAAAGGTACCCAAGAAGTTTCGTAAAGATCGGTTGATAAATACGGCCTCTAGCCCGAGCCATAGCAGCTTGGCACTTACAGCTCTGAAAGTAACACTAAATAAATCAAAGTCAGTCTAATTTGCATAATTTACGCACGAGAAAAAAACCCGTATTATATGTGATGTATCCCATGGTACTAAACATTTATACAAAACTTTATTCAAATCAGAACTTTCATACAGAAGTTCTGTACAAAAAACTGATTTTTGCATCATCGGTACAAAATGGCCACTGGCAGCCATCTTGAATTTCGGACCACACCTAAAAACACTCGTTCCCGTCCCAGGGTCATAACAAAGGTACACAAGAAGTTTCATAAAGATCGCTTCATAAATACGACCTCTAGCCCGAGCCATAGCCAATTGTTGACGTACGGACAGACGGACAGACGGCCAGACGGACAGACGGCCAGACGGACAGACGGACGACGGGCCATGACAATAGCTCAAATTTGACTTCGTCAAAGTTGAGCTAAAAAAACGTTTTGGTTGTGAAAAATAAGAAGACGACTTGATGAAAAGCCATTGAAGAACTTCAAGTTTCAAAAGAAAAAAAAAAAAAACTAAAACGAAAACGAGTGATGCAGTTCAGAATCAAGACAAACGAAATATATCGAACGAAATTCGACGAGCAATCGACGAAGGGAAAGGAGAAGAACATGTAGCACGAGTCATCATGGAAGCATTCCAATCGAATCCCATGGAATGGGAGAGTGCGATCAAAGGCATTTTTAAAACTTTCGACGTGGTTCCCTCGTTCAAGAAAGTCGATCCAAAATTGTTCATGGAATGGGTGAAGAAAAAAGTATTGGATTTGTTTCGCGAACACATGAACGTGGGACAAAAAATTAAGATGATACTCCATTGCGTGATGAATAAAATCGACGTGAATTCCAGCGAGATCTAATGTCGAACCCGTATTTCGAGGTTCAGATTTATCAGACGTTTTCGAAATGATGAAAGACAAGATGTTGACGTCTCTCGTGAATTATCAACATGAAGGTAGTAACTGGACATTCTATGAGGTGTTGAAACTCGAAATTCATATAACTAAAAACGATTTGTTGAAAGTGTCTTCCTACATGGAATTACCGTATTTCTTAGTTAAAAAACACTCTGTGGTCAATGTGAGAAATAAAGATGATCAGTGTTTTAAATGGGCAGTCACCTCCGCTTTATACCCCGTCAAAATCCATCCCGAGAGAGTTTCTCATTACGAGGAGACTTCTAAAAATCTTGATTGGACCGGAGTGACTTTTCCAACGCAGTTAAAACACATCGAACGTTTCGAGGCTCAAAATCCCACCGTAGCGGTGAACGTCTCTGGATACGACGATGAAAAATGAACGATCTATCCTCTCAGACAGACTTCGTATCTCGAAAGAGAAAAGACAATTATTTTATTATTGATTTCGAATGGTGACAATCAGCATTATTGTTGGGTTAAACATCCGAGCCGATTACTATCGAGACAAAATACTAAACATGAACATAAGACATGTTTATGTTGCAACTGCATGAACGGGTTCTCAGCGAAAAATCGTTAGCGAAACATCAGGAATATTGCAACGAAAATCAAGGTGTCGCCGTCGAAATGCCTAAACCCAACACCATCGTGAACTTTGAAAATCACAATAGAAGGTTAAAAGTACCATTCGTCATGTACGCCGATTTCGAATGCTTCACCGTGAAAATGAGTTCCTGCCAACCCAACACTCTTCGAAGTTACGTCGAAAGATATAAAAAAAAACACACGCCTTTGGGCTATTGCATTTATGTGAAATGCGCTTTCGACTCGCAACACGACATGGGTCCCTTCACTTACACGAAACGGTGCGAAGACGATGACGTGGCTCAAAGATTCGTGGAAGAATGAAAATCGAAAATTCAAATTTTATACGGCAAATTCAAAACTCCAGCGAAAATGATGATCACGCGAGAGCAGCAGGATGAAAATAACAGAGCCACCGTATGTCACATATGCAGACAATCGTTCGACAAGAATTCAAAGGAAAATAAGAAGGTTAGATACCACGATCATTACACGGGTCTGTATTGTGGTCCGGCTCACAGCAAGTGTAATTTAAAATATCGAGACACCGTTTTCTCTCCGGTGATATTTCACAATCTCTCGGGTTATGACAGTCATCTGTTCGTGAAAAATCTTGGCACCTCCCATGAAGAATTAAATTGCATCGCGAACAGCGAAGAAAGATACTTTTCCATCACGAAATGGAAGCTCATGGAGAAGAAAAGAGTAATAATCGATGGAGAGACGTTGGAAGAAAAAACGAAATCCATTCGTAGAGGCATACGTTTCATCGACAGTTTTAAATTCATGTCAACCACTCTGGAAAAATTAGTCAATAACATGAGCAAGGATAAATTTAAAATCACGAGCGAACATTTCGGAGAACGAGTAGACGTCATGTTGAGGAAAGGAGTCTATCCTTACGATTACATGAACGATCTAAAGAGAGTCGACGACACCGCACTACCTTCGAAAGAAGATTTTTATTCAAAATTATACGAATCCGACATTTCCGATGAGAATTACGACCACACCAAAAACGTGTGGAAATCATTCGATATGAAAACCATGAAAGATTATCACGATCTCTATCTAAAGACCGACGTTCTACTCTTGGCAGACGTGTTCGAAAATTTTCGAGACGTCTGTCGTCGAAATTACGATCTGGATCCGGCTTGGTATTTCACCGCACCCGGTCTGGCATGGGACGCTCTGTTGAAGACCACCGAAGTCCAATTGGAGTTATTATCCGACGTGGACATGTTGGTCATGTTCAAAAAGGCTGCGAGAGGTGGCGTCTCGATGATCTCCCACAGATATTCTGAAGCTAACAATCCCTACATGAAAGAAGGTTTCGATTCGAAACGATCAAATAAATACATACAGTATTGGGACGCTAATAATCTGTACGGTTGGGCCATGAGTCGTCCTTTACCGATTGGAAATTTCAAATGGGTGACGGAACCAGAAGAGATGCAAAAATGGAGAGACTATCCTTGCATTTTAGAAGTCGATTTGAACTATCCGGAAGAATTACACGATCCACACAACGATTATCCGCTGGCTCCCGAAGGAAGGGAACCGATCGAAGGAGACGAGGAAAAACTCATTCCCACTTTATTTAACAAACGTAAGTACGTCGTCTACAGCGAGAATTTGAAACAATATGTCGATTAAGGGATGAAATTAGTCGACATACATCGCGTCATTCGATTCGACGAAGAGCCTTGGATAAAAAAATACATCGATCTCAACACGAATCTCAGAATTCAAGCCGAGAACGATTTCGAAAAAGATTTCTTCAAACTCATGAACAACTGCATGTATGGTAAATTGATGGAAAACATAGGAAGAGAACCGACGTTCGACTCGTCACATCTGAGAAAAGAGCTAAAAAATTAGTGGCGAAACCCAATTACAGACACCGAACCAAATTCAACGAAAATCTAGTGGCCATTCACATGCAAAAGACGCATATGAAGTTCGACAAACCCTATTATCTCGGACCGATCATCTTAGATATCAGCAAGCGACTGATGTACGAGTTTCACTATGATTACGTCAAATGGAAATTTGGTGAGAAAGCCAAACTACTGCTCACCGACACGGACAGTTTAGTTTACGAGATAGAGACGAAAGACGTCTACCGAGATATATCTCCGGATGTGGCCGCGTGGTTTGACACGAGCAATTATCCCATCGATCACCCATCCAACATGCAATTGAACAACAACAAGAAGGTGTTGGGTAAATTTAAGGATGAGAGCGGTGGTAAACAAATCATCGAATTCGTAGGTTTGAGACCTAAACTGTATGCCTATCGTCTAGAAGGTGAAGAGATCAAATAGTACAAAGGGGTTAAAACGTGTGTGGTGAAGAAAAACATCTCTTTTCGAGAGTATAAAGATTGTCTGTTCGGAAGTGGTCCAGTGTATAAGACAATGAATTTGATTCGAAGCGAAAATCACGACTTGTATACCGAAATAGTCAACAAGATTTCGCTGACGGCCGACGACGATAAGAGATTCGTGTTAGACGATAAAATAAGCACTTTGGCACTCGGACATTGGACTTTGGATATGATTAAGGATGATAGGATTCCAGAAAATCAAGAGAAATTAGACGGATTAAAGATTATGGAAGTCGATAGAGACATCGAGAGAGTTAGTTTAAAAGAGAAAAATAAAAAAAAAAAAAAAAATAGAGATATCCGTAGAAGGCGTCGTCTTAGCTAACGAACCCCTATCCAACATCGATCTGTCGAATGCGGCGAAGGATTTGAAAATCAAAGATTTTCTAGGCGTGTTTTCCAGAGATGCCTTGCCGAAGAGAAGACCTCGACAATCGGAATGCGGAATTTTAAATCTAGATGATTTATCGGGTAAAGGCACTCACTGGGTGGCGTGATTCAAGAACGGGAAGAAGAAGAATTATTATTTCGACAGCTACGGAATCTCGCCGGCAAAAGAAATAAAGAACTATTTCGACGAATTGATGGTTCGTTACAACACGGAACGAGTGCAATCGCCAGATCAAATGTTTTGCGGTCACCTGTGTCTCTACGTTCTCAAGAGATGGTCTGAAGGAGATCGGTTTCAAGACATTCTCAATGATTTACATTAGAGAGAGATTTTTTTTATAGAATATATAAAGGTAAAAAAATTATTTAAAAAAATTTAATCGAATAAAAACGAAAAATAAAAAATAAGTGAAATAATTCATTTTTAATGAACTTCGTTTGAAAAATATTTTTTAAAACAAAAAACCTCAAAACAACATGCCAGTCGATAAATTTGGTAGAAGTGACGACGAAAGTCGACCCAAAAAGAAGAGGAAGACGCTCGAAGTTGCCGATGGTTACGACGTTGCCAACTTGGACGAATGTTACGTTCGGAGATACGAACCTCGAGAGGAACCTTTGAACATGAATGATAAGAAGCTCTACAATCTTCCCGAGCTGATAGATCTCGCAGATGCGGCGATTAAAAAATACGTCGACAGGGGGAATGCCGATTTCGAACGAATAATGCTAGATAATTATGTGGATAAAACCATGACTGACGATCTCGATCTGAAATCTAAATGTTTGGTGAAAGTCGCGAATCCCACAGATTCCACTGATGCCGCAACCAAGAAATATGCGGACAACTCTCACCGCGATTCTGCAAACATCTGAGAAGTAGATACGTTCAGAAAACGATGCAATCGGAATTGAACACCAATTCTAACAAGATAACGAACGTGGCCACTCCCACGAATCCCAAGGACGTGGTGACCAAACACTACGTAGATCTGGAACAGAGAAAGTCTGACAGACGAGAAATGAAATCAGATCTGAATGCGGGATTCAACAAGATATTGAATCTGTCGAAGGTCGATGACGCGGATGCGGACTCCACCACGGTCAACAAGGGCTACGTGGATTCTGCCGTGATACGATCTCAAGAATACCTAGAATCGCAAGTGGACGATCTCTACCTGAACAAACAATCTAGCGGAACCACGGAGGGTGGCATCAACATGAACGGTCACAATTTATTCGGTCTCGATCATGATCCTGAATTCGATTCCAGCGTGGTCAGCAGGAAGTACATGGACGACAACTCAGTCTGGAGAAAGGGCGATATCATGGAAGGTAAACTAGACATGGGCGGACACGCGCTCAAGAATCTACCGGACCCCGTGAACATGACGGACACCTGCACCCTGATTTCGGTGGTGGAGAAAATCAAATATGCTAGGCAATTGATCACCGTGTGGGCTGAGGAGAGCAGCGTGTTAGAGGAAGGAAAAGCCGAGTGGGCTTGCGGAAACGGAGGTAGCGGATCGCAACATGGTCAGGTGGGATATCCCATGCCATTGGGAGGCGAAATCATTCGAATGAGTCTGACTTCCACGGATTTCAATAACAGAGCGGTCGTCAATCTCACGGTGAACGGAGTAGAGAGCGATAAGAGATACAGCATCGAAAAGATGGGAATCAACACTCGAATGTTAGCACGTTCGGCACGCCTCTCAAAGAGAATGCCGGAGACAGGATTAATTTCGTAACGAAAACCAATAATCTTCCGTGGTGAGCATACTGATCGAACTAGATCCTCTGAACAAACAGTGAATGCGTGGAAATAGTTAATTAAAAAATAATGAGTGATTATTAAAAACAAAAAACAAAAAAAAAAAAAAGTAATGAGATTTAGAAAGATGTTCAATCTCTCTAGATCTCATTACTTTTTATTTTTTTTGTTTTTTTTTAATAATTACTCATTATTTTTTTGATTTTTAAAAATAAAATTTTTTCACACACGTCTCTCATCGAATGATCGACATCTTATTTCCATCTGATTCAAATTGTAATTCTCTGTCCGACAGGACCAGGGCGAAGGCTTCGATTTTTCTCGGCATGTTCCTTTCAAATTGCATCTTGATCTGAATGTCTAAGACGCTACTCTTGAGTCGTTCGCTCTGTTTACTGACGTCGAATACGAACATGGGATACATCGACTTGTATTCGCCTGGAAATATATTAGGGTTACTCATCAATTCGTCTAGACCGTGATACTTCTTTCTAAAATCAGTGGCGTCGCCGTACAGTCTGCAGAAATCGTTCTTGTCGGACGACGCGTTGTAATCAATTGCTGGATATCTCATGGCATTCAGAAACACTTGCATGTTTCTCAAATTGCAGTGATCAAACAGCGATGCATTCTTTTCCTGAGATCCATGACTATCGGTCTGAAACGCGACCACGATGAAACGCGGTCTCTCGGAAGCGGATTTCACGGTCAATCTCCAATCGAAGTGATTCGTGGAGAGTGGAATGCTAGCCGTGTTGCACTGTCTCATTCTAAATCCCGCAGGTAATTTACTCTTTGATTCCATGATCTTGTAGAGAGGCGTTTTTTCCACGATCGAAGGCTGCACGTGCGTAACGAACCACGATATATTGTGTAGAGTTATCTTACCCGCATCGGTCGTGGAGAGTCTCACTATCGCATCGTCGTTTCCCTTTCGAATCAACGTCAGATTGTGTTTGAATCCGTACATGATCTTGTTGTAATCATCCACAACTGATTAAGTCCTCTGGATTTCAAAAAATCATCCGGATAGGTCAAGAGTCCAAACATCGTGGTGGCCTGACCAGGATGAAACACAGATTCTATCTCTTGTCCGAATAGCAAGTATTTTATATTACTGAATAGATGCATGATACCATTATTGGCTAGAGAAACTGTGTCATAGTCGGCGTAGTCAGTCCCATCTTCCTTGGTGAGACGTCCATGCACCACTATGTAACTCTCGCTAGGATGAACGAATAGATCTTGGGTTTCAACATTGATTTTTATCTCTCCGGCATTGTTCAAACTCGTTCCGGTTATCGGTTCGTATTCGTGAACCTCGTATTCTTGAATACTTTCATCTTTCACTATGCTTTGTGCGATATCTAGTATATTTGCCATTTTTGAAGGTTTTTTGCTTTTTGTTTATTAATTAGCTTGCTTTTTTATCTAAAAATAGTTTTAATTATCTTTTATCATTATTATTTTTCTCTCCTTTATAAATATGTAAACAAGAAAATGTTAAAGAGAGTAAATAAAAAAAACTTTGTTTTCTTTATTAAAACTTTGTCTTCTGCAATTGTTGTTCGTAAAACTTTCCGATGATCTCTTCACCATCTAAAGCTTCGATTTCGTAAGTCACCAGATCGGTGTGAAATATTCTGATTGTCACGAAGATTTTCGAAGTCCATCGAGGAGTGTAACCCTTTTCAAAGTGCTTCTTATAAGCGTAGATTCTCACTCGATCGCCGACTGCAAATTTCAGCGTTCTAGACTTCTTCCTGATCTTAGATCTCTCAGGATATAGATTCGCGTAGACCCATTTTTCATTTCGAGGATCGCTAGCTTCCGCGTGAGTCATCTTGATCGATCTATGTCGCATGTTGTTGTAATCTTTGACCAGACCGTTCGTATATGTATTTCTAATTCGAATTTGCCGTGAAGTATCTGTACATCTTTTCCTTCATCGTTCGATTCCAACGTTCCACGTCGCTAGCTTTCTCTTCGTTTTCGATCGAGTAGAGGTCGACTAATCAATGAACATGCTTGTTGTAGAATTCCTTCCCCTTATCCACCCACAATTTATTCGGTTTTCGAGAAGACGAGTCGAACACGCTCTTCAGAGCCTCGGCGACGCAAGGTCCCGATTTATTCTTCAAAGCTCTGATCCAACCGTATTTGGAAAACACGTCGATGACCATCAATAGATATTTGACACCCTTGTTCCACCTCGAAAACGATCTCATGTCAACCAAGTCGGCAGACCAAATGTCATCCAAACCCTTCACGAACACCCTTTTTTTTCGAAATTTACGCACGATGGGTTTGTGTAACTCCTCAGCCAATTCACTCGTCAATAATCGTTTCTTCTTTTCCGAAGCGCTTTTTTTTTAACCGCCCCATCTGAATCGACGTTTTGAACCGATCAGATTGCCGACCAGCGAACTTTCTTCTCTCTCCTGGTCGGATTCGATATGCCTCTCAATTTTGCCAACATGTTTTTATCGCAGACATCGTTGCGAGTCTTGGTGTCGGGATGTCTGGCGTAGCACAGATCGTGATCATACGCGGCCACGTCCACCCTATTAATGGGTTTGCTCCAGGATTTAGGAGTCAGATCGGCATTGAGTCTCTTGTTCAATTTCGTTCCGGGTCCCGTAAAACTGTGACCCGGTAGATGCATTTCGAAAGGTAGACTATTGATCATTTTATTCACGATGCCTTTGCCTCTGCTCGTTTTTTTTTTTTTACACCGAATTGAGTCTTGATCGAACTACACACATTGCAAATTCCACGAAGCATCTGTCTGTCGTTTTTAGTTCGTACTTCTCGAGAATTACCCGTCTCAGTAACTCTCTTACACTTTACGCAATACATTTTTTGAAGGTTATTTAAATTAATTTCGTATTTATTTTTTATTTTATATATAAATTTATTATTTTTTTTTTTTAAATTCTGTTCTTATTATACATATATTTTTTTTTAATCGCAGCTCTTGAGTTCTATCAACTTACCGAATTCCTCCCTGGCCTCTTTCCTCCCCTTTTCCACGAGAGAATCCTTCATCTCTTCCTTGATGATCTGACGAGTCTTGATTCTCACGGCTTCTTTCATAGCATCGTATTTCGTTTTCTCACCCAATATCGTGAAGTATTCTCCGTCCGATATCCTACCGTCTTTCAACGCCATTGAGATCATTACGGATATCGTGTCGATCTTGGAGTCAGCTAAGATGTGAATCTTTTCATGTTTCCTTGCCTTCAGATATAATTTCCTACTCAAAAAGTTTCCGAGCATGCTAAACAATCCGGCGGCGAGAGCCACTCCTTCTATGGTCAACACGAATATCGGCCACGGTCGACAACAATCCGATGGCGGCCACGTGTAAACCCATGGAAATCGTGATGAGTGTCGTGTCGACCGCGTTGACGAGTTTCAGGAGAGGCGAATACTTCTTCTTGAGAGAACGATGAGAATCTCTCTCTCTAGAGTCAGATACAATTGGATTCTACTGATTTGATCGATGCGATACCTCTCTCCTCTTTCTTTTTATTCTGGCGATGGTGCCATTGGCAAAATGCCGTTCGGCTTCTCATCCTCGTCGTCATCTAACGTCGGATACAATTTATTTCTAATTCTCATTTTTACGTTTTTTTTTCTTTCTAATATTAGATAAAAAATTTATGTGTGTATTTATTTTTATTTTCTATTCTCCCTTATTTATATCAATGAGAAAACTTAGACGTATGCTTCCTTCAGCAATAATTTCAAGATGCATCCCCTGTCTTCTAAAATCAGACTTCTACGTGCCAATTTCAGTTCTTCCGAACATGTGGGCTTGTCTCGCCCCTTACAGAAGACTAATCTCCTCCAAAGCATGATCACGGCGTCGATTCGAACGCTGGTTCGAAATACTTGATGACTATATCTTCCCTTTCCATCGTCAGACACGAATGATCCTCGTGATCGAAGTCTAGATGATCCCAACATCCGACGCATCCTTCTAACAAGAGACGACCTAGATGTTCATTTACGCAGAATGCGTAGGCTCTCATCAGCATGTTTAAAAGAAACTTTGCTCTAATAATCTGGGAAGCATTCATGATTTACGTATTTTATTATCTATTCGACTCGATATTTATTTTTTTAAATAACTATTTATTTAACTTCGTCAAATTGCCGTCATGCTCGGAAGTTTACTTCCTTCTAAGCGGCTTTCATTTTTGACTAATACTTATTCCGTTACGTTAAGTGCCGTACCAATGTGTATCGCGTCATGGGAACGTAAAATTTAGCGTCACGCTGATCCTAATTGTTGAATGGGAATTATAAAATTGATCGTGATACGCGTACGTCTTACAGATCGATTTATTATTTGGCAAGTGGCTGCCTAGCTCCTAATCACGAACCCGTCTATAAAATCGCCGATGCATGTCTTCCTTGGGTGGCAACAAGTAAAGATATGTTCCGCATTACACGTTGTTCACTGTTTTTAATTGTAAATTATGGACAAACAAGACCGTATCATATCTTCCTAAGGTGGTAACGAGTGGAGATATATTCCGCGTTATCGCGCGCATTTTTTGTTCTCAGCCTTAGAATTAGAAGCATTCAATCATTTATCTCAACCTCGCCCTGGTAACAGAGGCAGAAGCGAGTTCGCATGCAGTATTCACACATTCAGCCATTCCTTGACCCGAATTGTTCACACGCGTTGTTCTCCATATTCAAGTGTATTGCTTGTAAAACCACCGTATCATATCTCCGTTGGGTGGTAAAGATATGTTCCCCGTTTCATGTTGTTCCCCGTATCCGAGTCTATTACGCGCAAAATAATCGTATCATATCTTCCTTGGGTGGCAACAAGTAAAGATATTTTCCGCGTTATTACGTAAAAAGCAAATATGAATTAGACACTATTTCTGAAACCTCGCCCTGGTAACAGAGGCAGAGGCAAGTAAGTTCGTATACCGTATTCACACATCCAACCACTCCGCACGCCTCCATATCTCCGCCCCAGTACCCAAACCGCGTCAATCAGACATCAATACCGCTGATGGAAAATATAATTTTTTATACCCTCCTTAACGTAACGGAATAAGTATTAGTCAAAAATGAAAGCCGCTTAGAAGGAAGTAAACTTCCGAGCATGACGGCAATTTGACGAAGTTATATAAAATATTTGATGAAGTGTAACTATTTATGTATATATTATTTTTTTTCTCTCCTATATATATCAATCACTTTTTTTATTTCCTCTCGACAAAACCGATTCTATTACGATTCACCTCACAAAACTCGCGAGGTGAATCGGCAAATCGTTTTTGCCGATCGGATCACACCCTCGACTGTTCAAAATGTGATCGCGAACGTGGTGGTGTCCCAGAACTGGCAAACCGCATTTTTTTGATGTACCAGAGGCCAAAATCGGTTTTAAAAAATTTTTTTTAAAATTCTCGATGAGTGACTGTGCTTTACACTCACTTTTCACCGTTGGCGAACGTCGAAAAAACGTTTTGAGATCGATTTTCCCTGTCCTAGAATCGGCAAATAGGTTTCACCGATCAGATTGCACCCTCGACCGTTCAAACAGCCCAGAACCGGCAAACTGCATTTTTGATGCTGTCCTAGAATCGGCAAACCATTTTTTGCTTGCGTTCACCAACGATAGATCGAAGGTCTGATCCGCGATGGGAATGTCGAGAAAATTTTTTAAATTTACGTTTTCTTCAAATTTCATACATTTTTTCCCTTCCTAGCGATGTTTCGAATTTCACTCGTTCGCCAACAGATGTTTGAACGTCAAAAGTGCGATCCGAGAGCCTCAAAAAACAATGCCGATTCTGGGACACCATTAAAAAACGACATTTTTTACACTCCGTACACGATTTAACACTGAATCCCTATGGCGGTACACGTACATGTACGTGTACAGTTTTTGTAAAATCTGTCCTTAAATCGGCAATTATCACCTACTAAGGTATATATTAACATAGTACATGGCTTTGTGTTTGTAAGTTATATACAATTAACAGGGTTGTTCAATTAACTGGTAGAGTGCTGGAAGCTCATATTTGAGCTTTATTCTGAAGTGCATGTACCACAACTTGAAGGCTCATATTCAGTGGATGTGCTTTGTATTATTTTTTGAAGTAACGGTTTGCCTTGTTACAATTTATGGGAGACTGCCCACAGGCACTATCCCATAAATTGTAACAAGGCAAAGACATGTGTACAAGTCTACAAGATATGGTGGCCAAAAATAATTTACCATTCTACCAGTTAAGAGATATCCAATTAAGTAGGCTGCACTGTAATCAGTCCATGATACTTCACTATATTGACTAATCACTACTTGATCAAAAAAACAAACCACGCAAAAAATTCCTTAACTACTCATATTATCCTTAGTTAGTTTCTTCAATTCAAATCATTTTTATACCACAGGATTTAACTACCCAGTCCAACATTTACTAAATAGCAGTGCTTGTATATCACAGTAGAAACAATGATCAACTTGCTTTAACCCTTTACCTGACATGAAAAGCAGAAGACAACGGCAAACAAAATTCTTGAATAACTAAATATTTCATTTCTTGTCTCAAAAACTTAGCTTATGACCCCTCATTGGAACAAGCTCATTCCAATGAGGGGTCATAAGCTATGTTTTTGAGACAAAAAAAATAATGAAAATGATAAATTTAAAAGTAATTTGTATATTTTTTATACTTACCAATCGCTCAGACTAAGCTGGTGCAAACTCGATATTATCAAGGGCCAAACACAAATTTTGAACCCCCCAATTCCCCAAATTTGCATACAGTACCAAAAATTAAAAGTCCTATTTGGCCCTCCATACTTTTACCATCTGTGCATGCGCAGCAGTCAGGAAGAGACCGGAGTTGGTGCAAACATCATTCTTTGCAGATGAGCATACTGTATAATAACTCAGCAGGGAGGTATGAGTGCCCATGTCTGGGCCATTGGTAAGTATAAAAAATATACAAATTACTTTTAAATTTATCATATCTTTATACTAATAACCAATGGCCCAGACTAAGCTGGATCGTAAAAAGGCAGAGGGCCTAGGACTTAAGAATTAGCAGACCAAATATAGCTCCTAAGCCTGCATTCCAAGGTGACAAAGAGATTAAAATTAAAAGAATTACATGTATGTCTCCCTATACAATAATAGAGAAGACGTATCATCAATAAGGAGTCATATCTTGAGTAATTCCTTAATCTTAGCATGAATGATTATGATTAATGATTAATTATTAATCATTATGCTAATTGGGTGTAACGAGCCCCCAATTTAAGGCTATACCAGGCTAAGCCACTTAAATCAAGATGGCATATTTGAGAGGGAGAGACTAACCCCAACAAACACACGCCATATATATATATAATAAATAAGCTTTTATCTAAGATCAGTAATAATCTACAGACAAAAACAGCTTCACTCATAGTTACACACTTATTTTCAAGCTGGACGAGATGAAGAAAAATCCCCCCCCACCCTTTTTTTTAAAGGAATATTCTTCAAAACAAAGAGGGAAGCGATCTGGAATCAGTGAAAAGCGGCACCAAATAATCAATATATATTCGCCCAACATGCACCCAGTTATTAATTATTATTAATTATTGGTGCTTAACGCCACTTCAGAAGCTTAGGCTATCGTGGTGATCCCAGTTATTAACAGCACACACTTCTAATGCATACCAGAGTCGGAATACGTAGATAGGTCGAAAACAGGTGATATAACGTGTACAACCATATACTTGTCAATTGAATCCCAATGAAAAGTATCTGTTAGAGCAAACATGCTTCTAAGTCAACCAACAGGCGACCCGGTTCAGGTGTACAATTAATTCAAATAATAAAACTTCAATTGAACCGTGTGAAAAAACGTGAATGTGAATTCTCCAGTGTACCGTCTCTGGTAGAAACCTGGACTTAGAACATGGAATGAGCTATGATTAACAGACTCGTCACAGATCATCCCCAAAATAATTAATTGTTGCTAGGTCCATAACAACCAATGACTGTTCGGAGAAAGAATATACTACTCCGAATAATGATGCCAAAAATTGAGAACATATGCATAGACGGCCTACTGGAAGTTCCATAACTGATCCAAATAGCCCCAAAATTCTCATGAGCTCTATAAAGCAGAGCAAGAATTTTTATAATCTGTTCAATAATGCGTCTGCCTAATAAATACACATATTATGCATGTGAGCAATGAAATCCTGCATGTACTCATCTGAATACAGCCTGTATCCAAGGTATGAGCGAGTGATACAAGTGTAACCAGGAAACTGAATGAATAATACAATGTTATTATGCTGTTAACTGAGTTATAAACTTGTACGCCGTAAGAAAAGGCCAGACCGCTCTGAGCGAAACTTTTCAGAGTGGACTAATTGCCACATTGGAGAATGCTGCCCATATAACCAACATGTCAGCCACACAGGTACACGAAGGCTAGCAATTTTACTGATAAGGAATCATATGCTCATATATGACTTATAAATGAACAACCACAGGAAACAAACCAACTAAATAGTGGATGTGCCCATGAGGTCGCCGTTAGAACATGACCCAGCCACCAATCGAGGAGCCATGAAAGGTATGCATGTACTTGAATGCATATGAGGCTTACAGGAAGAAAACTAAGTCCAGGGCCTCTAAACACATTGGCAGGGAGGGTTGGGGGGGGGGGTTAACGAATAATTCCTCTCGCACCCCCTCACCCACATTACTTGAATTACTCTTGTGTTAGTTATCAAATAGTATTGGAACCGCAGGGCTCCCTCACGTCTGACCGACTCCATAATGCCACTTAGGATGAAGAGGGACGTGATGAACAAATAATACACCATAGAGACATAATATCCAGTCTCTAAGGTGGAAATATAATCCACAGCAATAGATTGGATAGAAATGAAAAGGGAGACGAAAACAATGTTCCAACACCCGATCATAAAAACCAAGATGATTTTCTTACTTTCGATCTGATATCAGGAAATATATGCCTGAGGAGTTAGTACAGGCTTTTGAAGAAATGCTCATCAATCACACTAGGTTAATATGGTGTCATCAATAAGGCTTATTGCCTTAGATAACTAACACCAAACCACACCAGTAGGAAGAGAATAACCTCCTCTAACACAATTGTATCATGTCCGATAGAACAATGAACTCAGCCCAGCTTCCTATCTGTGAAGACAATTAAAAGGCTGATAACTGCAACCTTAGAAGCTCACTTAGGAGCCAGCCATAGCTTATAAGTCTTCATCTCCGTGAAGACAGATATATCGGTTTAAGTTGCGACCTTGAAAGCTCACTGAATGGAGACTTACAACTATCGTCGCGCAAGATAGGGAATGAAGAGCCGCTATATTAACAGCCCTAAATTCACAGAGACAGTAGTCTCAAGAGATAATTATTTCAGTTATGTCATTGCCTAATTACTGAAAAAACATCGCTCATGATTCTAGCTAGGCTAATATGGTATAAACAATAAGACTCAAGGTCTATGACACCTAGGAAAACAAACCAAAAAGCACTCTTCCTTTAGCAGTTTTATTCCCAAAAGACCGATATCTCAGAGTAACTTGCGACCTTGAAAGCTCACTAAATGGAGACTTACAACCATCGCCACGCAAGGTAGGGAATGACGAGCCGCTATACTAACAGCCGTAATTTCCAAAGAGACAGTAGTCTCAAGGTAACTACGCAGTTATGAGTTTACGTCTGCATGAAGACATATCAGTGTCACTTGCGGCCTTTGAAAGCTCACTAAATGGAGACTTACAACACTAGCCGCTAATGTATAAGAAAAGACTGCTGTAACAATACATATGGCTACTATGGCGTCCACAATGGTATTAAATGTCCTGACGCCAAGGAATACAACACCGAGAAGGAAAAGACATCCTTATTCCCTCTAACGGCTTTATTTCAAACAAGACAGCTGTCTCAGCCTAACTATGCACTATGGAACCTTCGTAAAGAATAGGGCATAGCATTTCGTATGCTATTGCTAAGGCAAGGAAGGCGCCGTTAATCGGGACAAAAGCCCTCAAAACCTGAGACAAAAGATCTGGGGATGAAAGATCTTCGTCTTTCCATCGCCCAATATGATAAGCTGTTTTTTGCCTAGCAAATGCAGACTTATATTCAGATGGAATAATATTCTAAGAGCTTAAGACTAAAATTTCTTAGTCTTAAAGTGCCCTTCTGTGAGGGATGGAGACTCACACTCTATAGCCTTCTCACCATCCAAAAATATGGTCAACTCCATCCGACTGAATGGATGACTGGACCAACGCTGCACCATCCGAGAGCTCACCATCGGAGTCTGTTAAACGGTAGTACCAGTGATTACTGGAATGCTGCGATATGCAGAGCAATCTGCGGCAGCCGGTCTATGACCAAAGGCTAACAGAACATTGATAATCCACTTGTTACCATAAGCTGCTCACGGGACGGAGATCTGGCCCCAGATCCTCGACACATGTCCCGTATAAAACCTCGAACGACTAGCTATCGACCCGAACATGCAAAGTCAGATAGTGGTCAACATGCTTCATTAATGAAGCAGGGGAAGATGCCATAGCTGCAACCGGATCTGGCTGCAGCGTGGAAGGAGTGTTCTGAACCGCAAGCGTGAACAGGCGTCCCAACTCACTAAAGTTTCTCGAACCAAAAATAGTCGACCCCGACTGCTGACGGAAAGGAGATGGTTCTCTAGCTCGTGGTCTGCTCCAGACCATGCCGAGAGTTCTGTTAGAAACTTGTAGGCATCTAACCCTTATTGTGCATATCCATGGAAGAAGAGGAAGCCGTAACCTCAGCCGACTCCGGCTGAAGGGCAGAAGAAGCATCTCGACTCGTCACATAGGACGGATGCTCCTACTCACTGAAGTTTATTACAACACAAAACAGTCGTCCCCGACTGTTAATGGGAAGAAAAATGCTCTGTACTCGTGATCTGTCCCAGGATCTCACCGAGTATCCTGCTTAGAAACTTCTAGGCTAATCCTCTTTCGTGCGCTTCCATGTAAGTAGAAGCCATAACTGCTGACGGCCCTGGCTGCAGTGTGGAAGGAACATTTCAATGCGTGTTCCGACTCAATATGGTTTCTGACAACGGACACAGTCGACTGTAAACAAGACGGACAGGGTTCTCCAAACGGTGATCTGACCCCAGATCTAGCCGAGCGTCCCATTGAGAAACTTCTGGCTTCTTCTGCAAGCACAATTGACTGGACCGACCCAGCACCATCCGACAGCTCGCCACCAGAGTCTGCAGAAGGCTGTGCTTGCACATGCTGGGATGCGGTAGTCCATTACCAAGGCTTGAGGAGCGTGGTCTTCCGTATTTACGCCGCTTACTGCTCCTGGGACGAAGATCCGGACGTAGATCTCTACTCCGAACGTCCCAATGATTGAAGCCTTGGATCACTAGCTACCAGATGGGCCGACTTAACAGGCGAAGACTGGATACTTCTTCTGGTGGCTGCCTGGATATCCGAAGTTGGGTAGCTAGTATGCTTTGTGTGTGCTATACCTGCCTGAGGAAGAAGCCGTAACTGTAGCCGGCCCCGGCTGCAGTTTAGAAGGAGTGTCCCGAGCGGCGAGTGTGGACGTTAGCTCCTACATAGGCAAGTTTATCAAACACCATTTGGCCTCAAATGTTGTGGGTTAGAGAGGGACCTCTCCCGCTCGCAGTCTTTTCAGACCTCGCCGAGCCTCCCTAAGATAAACTTGCAGAATACTACACAGGCAAGTTTCTCAACAACATTTGGCCGTAAATGTTGCTGGGTTAGAGAGGGGCCTCTCCTGCTTGCAGTCCTATCAGACCTCACCATGCCTCCCTAAGAGAAACTTGCAGGCTTCCTCCCTATTTCCGTCATCGCTGGGTGAGCTTTAGTTTTTGAGGTGCTCGCTCTACCCAAATCTACACTTTTCTCGACCGCAATGGACTTACCCTGTGTCATGGCTCCCACGAACGGAGTAACCACTTCACCGGTTGAGCTAGCTGCTTGCAAAGGATAAGAACACTAATGAGAGGCCTTATCCCTTGCTTATAATTGTGAGCACCTTGCAGCTAGCTCTATTTGCTCATCAGAGCGCGATGATGGTAGCACACTTTGGACGGGCATCACAAAACCATCACCATGTTCTTGTTCCTCTGAAATAGAAACTGAGAAACTCAAATTATATTGCGGTGAGAGCTCTGGCATAGGAACATCACCGCCAACAATGTACCCCTAGGGTGAGGACGTAACCATGGGGATAAGCAGAATAAATATTCTGTATTACATGTTAAACTCCCAAGAAATTTAATAAATGAAAGTGTCAATGACACTGTAGCTCAACTTGTCAAGACAAAGACATGTACATGTATAATATGTGACACAGCAATGACAAACATCTAGGTAATGACCTGATAACAAAGGTACATATAAAGTATTGTAACGGTCTGTACATAAATACTGACCGTTGCCTGTAACAAATGTATAGGTAAAGTATTGTAAAGGTGGGTGACAGTCAGATGCTAAACTAGAAAAGAAATCTTTGAGTCCCAGAGTGGGTCTGACTGAACCCCAAAATATTTGTTCTCATAGCACAGTGATAACAAAGGCACCCCAAAACACACTCATTCCTGTCCCAAGGTGAAAACAAAGGTACCCAAGAAGTTTCGTGAAGATCAGTTCACAAATATGAGCTGTGTAGAAGTTGTGACAAAAAACTGATTGGACCTAATTTCGGTACAAAATGGCCACTGGCAGCCATCTTGAATTCTGGACTGCACCCAGAAACACTTGTTCTCGTCCCAAGGAGATAACAAAGGTACCCAAGAAGTTTTGTGAAGATCGGTTCATAAATACAGCCTCTAGCCCGAGCCGTATTGACATGTGCACTTACAGTGTATAAGTAGCACTGAATAAATCAAAGTTTATCTAATTTGCATAATTTCTGCACGAGAAAAAAACCTGTACTATATGTGATGTATTCCATGTTACTAAACATTCATACAAAAATATATTCAAATCAGAACTTTCATACAGAAGTTCTGCACAAAAGACTGATTGCACTAATTTTGGTACAAAATGGCTGCTGGTGGCCATTTTGAATTTTGGACCACACCCAAAAACACTCGTTCTCATCCCACGGTGATAACAAAGGTACCCAAGAAGTTTCGTAAAGATCAGTTCATAAATACGGCCTCTAGCCTGAGCCGTATATAGAAGTTGTGTACAAACAAGAGGCCCCACGTGGCCTTAATCGCTCACCTGACAAAGTGACTCTAAGAAGTATTTTAGGTCACCTTCACCATGTCATGCCTCATCAACATTAACTGGTTGAGTGATAGATTTTGTTTGAAGTTCAACATTTGTTACCTAAAATTAGTTTTATTTAAAATCATTGGTGTGTGGCCAATCTCCAATGATTTTTAATAAAGCAAATTTATCTCTGCAGACAAACTGGTTTAGCATGAAGCACAAACAAGGAATGTGAAGAGATAGCCTTGGACATCTCTCCCCAACTGTGGATATCTTCCATGTGCTACATGTATATATTTGCATGCAAGAAAACAAAAATTTTCACAAATTTTATTTTTTTTTATCATCATTGGAACAAGCTCAAACAGCTTATTCCAATAGGGTTATGGGAAGATCAGGTATATTTTTGAAACAGAAATGTGAATATATAAATAATGGTGTTTTTTTGTGAATGATGCTGGAGAATTTTGCGTAAAGATATGGTAAATGGTTTGTTCTAGATACAGAATGATGCAAAAGTATTTAAATTTGATTAGGCAAGTTGTTCCTATAATGCATTTAAAAATTGAAGTAACTGTTTTTTTGCTGACGAACTTTTAGATGTGTGTGTCTGTGTTTGTGTGTGTGTGTGTGTGTGTTTGTGTGTGTGTGTGTGGGGGGGGGGTAAGAGTGTTCTTGCAAACAAAATTCCTGAATAAATGGAAAATTTTATTTTTTGTGTGAAAGACATAGTGCGTGAATGTTGATTGGAACAAGCTTAGAG
Organism: Pictodentalium vernedei; assembly: GCA_031216915.1. NCBI lineage: Eukaryota > Metazoa > Mollusca > Scaphopoda > Dentaliida > Dentaliidae > Pictodentalium > Pictodentalium vernedei. The sequence continues at coordinate 229,739,042 of CM062297.1, read as the reverse complement.
AGCTCATTTTAATGTGAAGTCATAAAGCTGTGTTTTACGTACGAAATTCTGGAATAACTAAAAAAATTGCTTTTTTGACTCAAAAAGCATGGTGTGCGACCTCTCATTGGAATGAGCTCAAAAAGCTCATTCCAATGGGGTATTTACAAGCGATAAGTACATGTATGTTTAAGAGACAAAAATTAAAATTTGAATAGCCATTTTTGCGAAGAATGCTGACAAGTTTTGGCAGTTATGCTGGTAAAAAGGTAAGATATGCAAAGTGGTTGTTTTTTAGAGGCGACATTTAATTAAGGGGAATTAACCCTTGATTACTGAGGTAACTTCTAAAAGTACTGAAATTTCATGAAGCAATGTGAATAACAGACAACAGTTGCCTAAAAATTTCATGAATAACTAAAATTTTTATTCCTTTGTCTCGAAAACATGGCATATGACCTTTGTTGGAATGAGCTGAATGCGTGTGTTCCAATGAGGGGTCATAAAATTTGAACGAAGAATTGTGTGAATAATGCATTAGTACTGCTAGATTTGGGTAAACGGTTCACCCTGGATACCACCCCTTCTATAGTAGATCTTTTCTGCAAATTTTGTCTAAGATTCTATCAACTTTACAAATAAATACGTTCATGAATCACAATCAGATCCACCCTACAATGTTGCATACCAAATATCAAAAGATTCTGCCTGCTGGATCTGGAGAAGAAGATTTTTTAAGAAATATGCCTGAAACGCACTAAGTTAAAATTTGGGCTCCTATACGGAGCCCAAATATAAACCCAGGCGGCCGATTTGAACAAACTTGAATCAGATCCACCCCACAATGTTGCTTACCAAATATGAAAAGATTCTGAAGCTGGATCTGGAGAAGAAGATTTTTTAAGAAATTTGCCTGAAATGCACTAAGTTCGAATTCGAGCTTCTATAGTGAGCCCAAATATGAAACTAGGAAGCCGATTTGAACAAACTTGAATCAGATCCACTCCACAATGTTGCATACCAAATATCAAAAAATTCTGCCTGCTGGATCTGGAGAAGAAGATTTTTTAATAAATTTGCCCGAAATGCACTAAGTGCGAATTCGGGCTTCTATATTAAGCCCAAATATGAATCCAGGGGGCCGATTTGAACAAACTTGAGTCAGATCCACCCCGCAATGTTGCATACCAAATATCAAAAGATTCTGCCTGCTGGATCTGGAGAAGAAGATTTTTGAAGAAATTTGCCTGAAATGCACTAAGTGCGAATTCGGGCTTCTATATTAAGCCCAAATATGAATCCAGGGGGCCGATTTGAACAAACTTGAATCAGATCCACCCCGCAATGTTGCATACCAAATATCAAAAGATTCTGCCTGCTGGATCTGGAGAAGAAGATTTTTGAAGAAATTTGCCCGAAATGCACTAAGTTTGAATTCGAGCTTCTATAGTGAGCCCAAATATGAATCCAGGGGGCCGATTTGAACAAACTTGAATCAGATCCACCCCGCAATGTTGCATACCAAATATCAAAAGATTCTGCCTGCTGGATCTGGAGAAGATGATTTTTTAAGAAATTTGCCTGAAATGCACTAAGTTCGAATTCGAGCTTCTATAGTGAGCCCAAATATGAATCTAGGAAGCCGATTTGAACAAACGTGAATCAGATCCACCCCACAATGTTGCATACCAAATATCAAAAGATTCTGCCTGCTGGATCTGGAGAAGAAGATTTTTTAATAAATTTGCTTGAAATGCACTAAGTTCAAATTTGGGCTCCTATACTGAGCCCAAATATAAACCCAGGGGGCCGATTTGAACAAACTTGAATTAGATCCACCCCACAATGTTGCTTACCAAATATGAAAAGATTCTGCCTGCTGGATCTGGAGAAGAAGATTTTTTAAGAAATTTGCATGAAATGCACTAAGTTCAAATTCGAGCTTCTATAGTGAGCCCAAATATGAATCTAGGAAGCCGATTTGAACAAACTTGAATCAGATCCACCCCACAATGTTGCATACCAAATATCAAAAGATTCTGCCTGCTGGATCTGGAGAAGAAGATTTTTTAAGAAATTTGCCTAAATGCACTAAGTTCGAAATCGGGCTCCTATACTGAGCCCAAATATGAACCCAGGGGGCCGATTTCAACAAACTTGAATCAGATCCACCCTACAATGTTGCATACCAAATATCAAAAGATTCTGCCTGCTGGATCTGGAGAAGAAGATTTTTTAATGTTTTTCCCATTGCCTACAGTGTTAAAAAGTGCTGACTCAGCACTTTTTCAAAGTCCCGAAACTGTACCCTATGATAAAACCGATGGCAATTTTTTTTTACCAATCCTTTCTGTTGGTCCTAAGGAAGCTTCACACCAAATAAAAATTCTCAGTGCCGTGCAGTTTTGGAGATATGGGCGTTTTAAATGTTTTCTATTTTTAGCTCCTGCGGTTCCCACGAGGCTGCGGGAAAATTTTTTTTTGCAAAATCAAGTACTCATGACCCAATAAGCCCTCACATAAAATTTGGTTCAAATCAGCCTCTCGGTTTGGAAAATAGAAATTTTGGGCGGGGCCAAAAATTTTGCCCCTCTCATAACAACGTCAAGTATAGCCCCACAAACTTCTCTTGAACAAATCTGAGTCTACACCTCAAAAGGAAGCTGCACACCAAATATCAAGTCTCTGCTACTGCTGGTTCATGAGAAGAAGATTTACAAAGATTTTGGTGCCCCTTGGGGGTGTGGCACCACCCAGGAGGAGGGGCAACTTCATTTGAACAAATCTGAATTGGCATTAGGTAATAAACATTTAGCCAACATTTGAATATTATTGGGCTAGTGGTTTAGGAGGAGAAGTCGATAATGTAAAGTTAACGCCGGACGGACGACGCCGGACGCCGGACAGAAAGTGATTAGTAAAGCTCCCCTTGAGCTTCGCTCAGGTGAGCTAAAAACTGATTAGACCTAATTTCGGTACAAAATGGCCACTGGCAGCCATCTTGAATTTTGGACCGCACCCAGAAACACTCGTTCTCGTCCCAAGGTGATAACAAAGGTACCCAAGACGTTTCGTGAAGATCGGTTCATAAATACAGACTCTAGCCCGAGCCGTATTGACATGTGTACTTACTGTGTGTAAGTAGCACTGAAAAAATCAAAGTTCATCTAATTTGCATAATTTCTGCACGAGAAAAAACCCTGTATTATATGTGATGTATCCCATGGTACTAAACATTCACACAAAAAATTATTCAAATCAGTGCTTTCATATGGAAGTTCTGTGCAAAAATCTGATTGCACCTAATTTTGTACAAAATGGCTGCCATCGGCCATTTTGAATTTCGGACCGGACCCCAAAACACTCGTTCTCGTCCCACGGTGATAACAAAGGTACCCAAGGAATTTTGTAAAGATCGGTTCATAAATACGGCCTCTAGCCCGAGCCGTATTGGCATTTGCACTTACAGTGCTGAAAGTAACACCAAAAAACATTAAAGTTATTCTAATTTGCATAATTTAGGCACGAGAAAAAAACCCGTATTATATGTGATGTATCCCATGGTACTAAACATTCATACAACAAATTATTCAAATCAGAGCTTTCATATGGAAGTTCTGTACAAAAAACAGATTTCTGCATCGTCGGTACAAAATGGTGGCTGGCAGCCATCTTGAATTTCGGACCAAACCCCAAAAGACTCGTTCTCGTCCCACGGTCTTAACAAAGGTACCCAAGAAGTTTCGTAAAGATCGGTTCATAAATACGGCCTCTAGCCCGAGCCGTATCCAATTGTTGATGGACAGATGGACGACGGGCCACGGCATAAGCTCAAATTTGGCTTCGCCAAAGTTGAGCTAAAAATTTCAATAAAAAATAGCCAAAAAACTTAAGAGTTTAACAGGAAGGGTTCATGGAAGGATAGGGAAGGAACACTTAACAAACAGTGGAATAATCATTAACAAGAATGATTACGTCAGGAGTATGTCCCGAAAATGGGAAACATGAAATAATTTTATAATTATTATAAAGTTACAGCCCTGAACGTTTGAAACCACCATTGTTCTCTTCCATCTTCCATTAACAGCCTTGGATCCACCAATTCTTGCATTGATTTGTGTCTGGCATCCTCAAAAAAGGAGATTTTAAAGCACAGATGTCACATCATTGTTACTGACTTTAGGGCCAAATAAAGAATGATGTTTGTGCCAATTCCGGTCTCTTCCTGACTGCCGTGCATGCGCAGATGGTAAAAGTATGGAGAGCCAGATAGGACTTTTAATTTTCGGTATTGTATGCAAATTTTGAAGATTGTGGGGTTCAAAATTTGTGTTTGGCCCTTGATAATATCGAGTTTGCACCAGCTAAGTCTGGGTTATTAGTATAAAAATATTGAATGGTGATTTTTGTAAATAGCGCTGGCCAGTTTTGGCTGTTACGTTGGATAAAGGGTTAATGAAGAGCAGACAAGTTAACTCTCTCAGAATGCCTTGGAAAAGCACATAAATGCAGTGTAGCTTGAGGCCTTCCAGAAGAAATCAGTTTGGGACAAAAATCTTGAAATATAAAAGTCAAATATTTTTCCATTTCGAGATGCTCAGTGTCAAATCACAGTCCTTCAAAGCTCTAATCATAACAAATGAAACAAATATGCATACAATTGAATTATATTTAATAAAAGTCTCTTTTATTATAAATATTTCACTTGTATCCACATGTGTTTTCTCTGTTTTATTCATTTCAGTTTAGCTGTGCAGTCAATTTACGAGTGCCGAAGTGAAAACAGGTGACTTTAACTACATCACCTCTTGACTGTATTTACTGGTGTTTAAGAACACATACTTCTGTACAATGGCAAATCGTGACCACAATATGAAGATAAAGTCAAGTTAAGTCTATCAATTATACCCATGTTGCCCATTTTAGAGGACTTCCACCCCAAGCATTGGTGACTGGGTTCTATTTTACCAGTAAAACATAGCTTGTTTACCACAGTAAACATGCACTGCTTCACTTCCCACAGAGGCCTCCTCTTGACATCCATCTTCACTTAAATAATGGTTCCTGATGAATAAAATATACGAAAAAGTATTAAACAATATATATTTATACAGTTCGAACAACTACTCATTTTTTATTCAATTAACCTCTCGATCTATATCCACTACAGCTAAGAAGAACAATAGTTTAAAAATGATTCACAATTTGCTCTTAGAAATTAACCTAGATTCTGTGATATGCCAAAAAGTTTGAACATTGATTTTTTGCTCTGTTGTATGAGTCATAGTTGAGGCGTCTACAGAAAGTACCGAATGGTACTGTCACAGGTCAAAGCAAGATTATGAATTTCTGATGATGAGAAAAAACTCAACCCCCCACTCCCACCCTAAAAATCTCAAACGTCTCCTCTCTTAAATCGGAGCATATGAAGAAACATCACATCTAAAAAAAATGTAAACTTGGATTATGTTGTGTGCATCATGAAAAAATGGAATTACACTTTACTGCCCATTCTACAAGGGAATTATACGCATGGTGCACTTTGGTCAAATGGCAATCCCAGGTGGTTGGTGGGCACAGCAGAGGAGGGCAGAGGCTTATTTTTAACATGGCATGAAGGGCATCAGCAAATTTTAGCCTATGAACCACTGGGTGCAACTTGGTGCCAATGGTGGTTTAAGAGCTGAAAATTTCTAGTTCTTTTTGTGTATTGTTCACGCGCATACTTTTCCCTGAAATTCATCCAATTTCCTGAAAAATCACCCTTAAGTTCCCCGAAAAAAAATTTCAGAGGTTAACATGTCTGTGAAGAGGTAAGAGCACATAAATGAACAAAAACATGAATATTCAACAATGGAAAAATAAATTTAAAAAATTATATAACTTTGTAATATATAGAATTTTAAATTACATAACAAAAAATAAAATTCAGAAATAAGTATGGAAAATAGATTTATACATGGTTGATGATGTGCTAAATCAGGGTATTTGATGACTGGATTCGCATCGCAAAATGCTAGTCAAAAATGTCCAAATGCTAATCATTTTTCTTTCATATTATTACACTATTTATCATCACTTTTTGAAACCAAGATGGAAACTGCTAATCAAATTTTTAAAAACAAAAAATACCCTGTAAATGAGAATGAAATGCTAATAACAAATACTATTTCGATATATTGCTTTTATCAGACAAATTACCTTACTATTTCAAAAAACAAAAGTTTGCTAAATGAGACAAAAACTTGAGGGAATTAACTCTTTCCCTGCTGCAGGCAGGTTGTTTCTCAGTGCAAACGTACTGTTACCCAGTAGGGGTATGTCACTATCTCTTGCTAACAAGATAAACCCTTGTAAGCAGGAGTGGTCCTCTCACAAATGATTTCTGAATAACAAACTATTTAAGATTTTTCATCAATTCAAGTTCTGGCTGCATTACAGCAGTCTTAACTTGATGTTATGAAAAATTCAAGAAAATATACAGCAGGTTAAGGATTATAAAATCTCAAAATTTACAGTGTTTGTTGTAGGGTTTAATCCTGGGAACAAGAATTTTCTGGTTCTCATTTTTTAAAGTCAGTCATGATACCAGGAATTTTCCAGTTGTCATTTCTGAATATCAGTCCCGCAATACCTGGGAAATTCATAGGACAGAACCGGTGTCACACATCATCTTCCCTCCCTGGATATCTTCCCCCGCAGGGGAAGATATCCTAGGATATCTTCCCCTCTGGGGGGGAAGATATCCTAGTATATCTTTCCCCCCCCCCCACCCTGAATATCTTCCCCCCCCCCCCCCCCCCCCCCACCATGAAAATTTCTTTTGGATTAATTTAACATTATTTGATGATGAAGTGGCGAGAAAAATGGGTTTTTTTTGCAGAATGTTGTTTTTTTTTTCAGGTTCAACCTGGATATCTTGCTCTCATCCAGTTGAAAACCTGTGACAAAAAATCATTTCAATATTTTCTCAACTATTCTGGTTCATGTTGTCATGTGACATGAAGTGTAACTGTTTTGGATAGAGAAATTGGTTTCGGATATAAACACTGAGTTAGGGTTGGTTGGAATGGGAGATGGGGGGTGGGGGTGGGGAAGATATCCAGGCCTGGATATCTTCCCTCCACCATCACAAAAAATGTTTTGTCAAACATTTGACATTAACTGGTAGAGTGCTAAATTATTTTTAGTCATCAAAATTTGTTCACATATCTTTGCCTTGTTACAATTTATGGGCGAGTGCCTACAGGCACTCTCCCATAAATTGTAACAAGACATGTCCTTACAGACTAAATAATACTATTTCAAGATAATACAAAGCACATCCACTAAGTATGAAGCCTTCTAGTTGCAGTACCTTCACCTCGGAGTAAAGCCCAAATATGGGCTTCCAGCACTCTACCAGTTAATTGATAATGAAAGATATCCAGGCCTGGATATAAACAAGGAGAAAATTAACTACCCACAAAAGATTTGATATTTTTATTCACTCCAGACTATATCAACAACAACAACATGTAACAAAGCAATGTAATTTGTTATAGCACTTAAACAATAAAAGTTGTTATAGCACATGAAACATTGTATACAAAAACAGGAATGATGCAGCTTGAAGCTACTTCCCATAATTTTCCATCTTTGACACTGCCATGGTCAATTTTCAAGGTACATGGGTAACCCTTTGGTTGGAATGGGAGGTGGGGTGGGGGGGGGGGGGAGATATCTAGGCCTGGATATCTTCCCCCCCACCATGACAAAAAATTTTTTGTCGAACATTTGACACTAATTGATAATGAAATGGTGAGAGAAATAGATTTGGGACTTCGGATAAACACTGAGTTAGGGTTGGTTGGAATGGGAGGTGAGGGGGGAAGATATCCAGGGTGGGGTGGGGGGAGATATACTAGGATACCCCCCCCCCCCCCTCTGGGGGGGGGGGGGGGGAGATATCCTGTTACACCAGTAAGCAAAGGTTGCATTCCGCAACCTTTGATTCCCAATTCTTATCTATGAATTTCCCAGGCATTAGCACTCATTTTCAGAACCGGTAACTGGCAAATTTCCGTTTGCGAGCTTAAACAATAGTTTTAATGGTGATGGAAGTCTCAGAAGAAACTGATATTCGCCGTAATCTCATAAACTATAATACACAGTCATTGATAACATGGTCTATGAATTTCCTGGGTACCATTATTGACTTTCAGAACCTGGAGTCACAGAGCTGTGAAATTCCCATTTCTGGTACTAAACCTTAGTTTGTTGAGAAGTCATAAACCTAACATTTCCAGTTTTTACCATTTTTCTCTAGTATTAAATTATGTAAACTAAAAACATACACATTTTTTATTTATACAAACTCATTGTAACTGAATCATGGCAAATTAATTTACAATGATTAGTAAAACCTGCATATCAAAGGTTAACACATATTTTTAAATCTAATTTGTTCATAAAAATGATTTTCTCATAATTCATTGGAGATGCCAATTGGTATTGCCTAACTTTTCCCCCCACTTTTTGTGGAGTTGGCACAAGGTGAATAATTTGTGACCAATGAAATGTAATTTCTATGTAATAATTATTACATATCAAAAATACATCAACATTGATCAGAAAGTGTCACATTAACCTGACTAAGAGGGAAATAGTCAATGATTTAGTGAAACTATGCACAAGGATTCATACACTTTTGTAAAGATGAAATTCCATAACTTTTCCAGGATTTCAAATGAATTTTCCAAAACTTTATTAGGGGACAAATCTTGAAAGTGGAATTTTTCAAGCATCTGGACCAGGGAAAAATCCTGGATTACAGAAAACTTTTCCATGACCTACATGCTTAAAAAATTCAACTTTTGTTCTCAACAGCACATTATACAGAATTGTAAGGCTCAATATTATAATATTCAACATTTAATAAATGAATCATAAAAACTCATGCAATTCTCATTTTTCACTTTGAATTAAGATACATGTGATATTTTATGGCTGCGTTTTCAACAAATTTGATATTGGTGTTACATTTCAAGGGAAATTTACAAGACTTTCCCAGACAAGAAGCAAAAATATCCACACATTTCCAGGACTTCCTGGCCTAGAAAAATATTGTTCAATTCCCATGATTTTCCAAGATCAGTACTAACCTTGCTTGGTCTAATAACACGATGATGATAATACAGTTGCAATCATGCTGTTTTGGAAAGTTAATAACATCACATGTTCTTGAAAGTGTTTCTTGAAGCAAAAGACAAATATTTTTGTTTATATCATAGTCATTAATACATGAATTTCAAAACTTTTCAATAGAAATGTTCCTGGTTGTAAACTGTTCACTTTTTCTTGAATCTTTCATCACAATAGGTGCTGGCTAATTCCACAACCCTTTTTAACCCTTTTCCCTAACAGCCATATCCAGTCAGTGCTACTCATAAAATGCCTTTTAAATTGTATTATTCTGATCAATTTTTGCCTCAAAACAAAGTTTATGACTTCTTACTGGACCAAGCTCAGTGAGCTCCTTCAAATCAAAGGCCATAAGCTTTGTTTTTGAGGCAAACAAGAAGAATGTTACTAAGGTAACACATCCCCCCCCCCCTTGTGACCTTCACCTTGCAGATGTGGCGGAAACTATTATACGCGACACACCTTCTGACTGTCCTTAACATTTGTAAAAAGTTTAATAATTGTACTATGATTTGTTTCCGAATTATGGCTGAGAAACAAATATTGACCGATTTTTAGTGTGACCTTGACTTGAAAGGTATGAACCCAGCTATGGTGAGTGACACATCCTCCCATGGTCCTTTATAATTGTGTGAAGTTTGGTGACTGTGGCCCTAACAGTTTTTGAGTTATTGGCTAGGACACACACACGGACACATGCACACTTCAATCACTATATGCCAACTGACCCAAGTTGGGGGGCATAAAAATGAATTTTTTAGTTGTTAAAATAATTTTTTTGCAATGTCGTCTGCTATTAATGTTACATAAACGGTTAAGGTACACAATTATATATAATTACTTTGATTTGAAGAATGTTATATCAAACAGGTTCTGTACACAATGTGAGCACCTAACAACGCGGTTGCTGCAGGTGGGATTCGAACCGAGGACCTCTCTGATTGCAGTCTGCGCCTATCACATAACGAATAAAAAAAAACGTAAAAAACAAGTATTATGCAGTGCCAATACAGGGTCAAGTTTTTTCGCACATGTAAGGCTTGTTATTATAAGAAAATCAAATCCCATTACGTGTACACTCCATACGAAAAAATTATCAAAAAATCTACTGAGTGTGTTATGTGTAATTACATAATGTCAAACGTCCACTCACTAATCAGTGTTGATTGGACTGTATTGGGAAAAGATTCGCCAATTAACATATTAATTTCTGTTCACTAAATCTTTTTTTTGTACCTGATACATTTTGTTTGGGAATTTTGTATATCAAATAAAATCTTTAAAGGTGAAAATCGGTTCGGTAAATCCCATTATTTTGTGTGATAAATTTGACCCCAAAAATGAGAATTTCGCCGATCACGTGCAACAATGTGGCTCTTCCGTCAACTGGATCTACATTGCATGAAATATTCTGAAGTCATTGGAGACTGGCGAACAAACTCAGTATTCAGTCTGTTTTTCAAAAGACATGGAAAGTTATAGATTGCTTATACATTTTTATTTTTGAACATCAAGGGAATTCACCTGCTTTTGTCAGGGGAATAACATCATAATCCACCCAAATGTCAAATTATAACACGATTTTGTGACATATCTGGCAGCTATTTACAGCCTCGGAAATTCAGTGAAGTGGATTGTTGTCAAAACAGATCAGATTCACCTGTGCGTGCCTTTTTCCGGAGCTATTTAAAACACGGCATCCAAATTCAACTTGGGACCCTTCCGATCGATAAAGCGTGTCCCCACGAAAACGAAATGACGCCATACCAGGAATACATTACTTGAATTTATGGTTGCGAAAACAACACTGCAACATCTTATGGTAACTGGGGAGACGGTCATAGCAGCCTTGAAATCGCTGAGAACACCAGTTTTGCCATTTTTTGTGGGTGTTGGAGGGGGGGGGGGGGGTGTGGGGAAGGGAAGGGAAAAAATCGACCAAACTCGTTACTCTCAACCCAACTCGGATGATGACATGCATCATACTGATACTATGAGGATAATTAATGCCCCCCTTCTTCGTGAAATTCTTGAACCGCCACTGCAGGAAGGCACCGTCTTCTCGGTTGTTTCTTAACCCTTAACCCAATGCGGATAGCAGACGATGCTTGCAAAATAAATTCTTGGAAAACATTTAAAAATTTAAAACTTTTGTCTCAAAACATAGCTTATGACCCCTCATTGAAATGACTCGAGATAATCAAGCTCGTTCCAATGAGAGGTCATAAGCTATGTTTTTTGGACAAAAATTTCAAACATAAAAAAATTTGAAGGGAGATTTTTGTGTATAGTGCTGGCCGAATTTGGCCGTTGACGTTGGGTAAAGGGCTAACAGAAGAAATTTTGCGAGCAATTTAGTCAGTTATTGAAAGTTGTTTTGACGAGTGGGAAATCCACCTGCAGATGTCACTTGCAGTAATTCATTACCTCCGTACTTTGGAGGATGTGCAGCTATAACGTGCCTAAACTGTGACGTCAGAGAATTTGGGAAAACCTGAAAGATGCCCGAATGGAATGGTTTAACGCGCCGAAGGCACGCAGGGACGATATAGGGAACAAGCCCCTTTCGACCCTCGTTGACTGTAAGTGACTAATTTCCACATGTCTACTCGTGTTGAAGGAGGAACAGGTTCAGGTACTCGGCAGGTGTCACCGGTTGCGGCGTCGTGATGGTCTCTTTTGACTGATGTCGGTTGAATCCTCGGGTGAGGACCAATGTGAGGGGTTGGGTCCTCTCACAAAGGTACTACCTCTCCCTGAGGGTGCAGTCGGTCTGGGTTTTCAGGCAAGTATAGTCTGCCACTTCATAGATGATATTGAGTGATGGCCATCACTGGCAAGTATAATCTGCCTCAGGCTGTCTCAGTTAGATAGGATGTCTTTTGAAGGAAACAACAACGACCCCTTTCGGGGACCACCGAGAAGAAGACCCGAACTTCCCTGGTTTGGGGGCAGGCCTGCATTGTAATCCTATTGGGTTGGGACAAAAAGATGCGCAATGCGCTTATAAAAAGGGGCAGAGGCGGGACGCAGGACAAACGCTCGCCTCCCTTAAAGTGGTTGACCACTTTTAGGGATGGAGCGGAGGATGTTCAGGAACCGTGGGGGTGACTGTTTCCATAGCGGTTAGACTGTCTGTAGCGGTTATTGGGGTGCTGTTAAAAAAAAAAAAAAAAAAAAAAAAAAAATCTTCTGTGTACCTGCTTAAAAGAAGAAGGTAGAATTAGTTTCCGTTAGAATATGTAAATTATAAAGATAAAACTAGCACCTCTTTAGTTGCGTGTCCTTGTGGTGTCTGCTGTGTGTGTGTGGAGAGTATGGAATGCACGAATCTTTACATTCGTAAGGGCAGTAACATACTCTCGTGTGGTGTTGTACTGTGTGTGTGCTTGTCGCTGTGGGGGAGAGTATGAAATGCACGAATCTTTACATTCGTAAGGGCAGTAACCTACTCTCGTGCTTGGGACCCCAATCGTTCCCTATTTATTATTTAGTTTTAATGTGTAGGGGATCGCGAGCGTTTTAAGTGAGCTGAACTTCCTAGTTTGCAGCGGGACGGTAACAGGTCTAGCACACTAGACCACACCCGAGGGTGTTTCTTTCCTGTTGTGTCCTTCACTGGAGGTGGCCTTATTTAGGTTAGTTTAAGTTTATTTGAAGTTGAGGGTGTCGGGGATCGCGATCGTTTAATGCGGGTTGAGTTCCGAGGCTGTTAGCAGGAGGGCAACAGGTCTAGCACACTAGACCACACCCGAGGGTGTTTCTTTCCTGTTGTACCCTTCGCTGGTTGCGGACTTATTTATTTTAGTTTAGTTTAGGGGTATTTGCGGGCGTCGGGGATCGCAGTTCACCTTGTCATTCCCTAGTTTTTATTCGAGCGGTCTTAGTTTTGATTGCAATTTTTGGGCTTTTGTCGGCTTTCGCAAATTACTCCTAGATCGGAGATTAGTTCGCTGTCTGCTAACCGGTCATGATTTTTCGCGGCCAGGGTGGCTAGGCGGTCTTTAATGGTGGGGATATCGGCCCTGTCGTGGAGTGTTTTTATGGGTGTGAAAACCTGAATATATTACTGCTGGTTTAAGTAACAAGAATAAGAAGTGGAACTGGTATTCATTTGATTTACATGGAGATGAAAAGGTGTGAATATTTTGAGTGTTTAAATGTCAAATTAGCGGAGGCTTTGGGGATTAGCAACAAACAAAGGATTTAAAGTTAACAGGCTACTGAACAGAAGTAAATAACTGAGCTTTATTGTATATGCCATATCATCAACACCTTTTCCAAAGCTAGTACTCATTAACATCTGTCAAAGGGGCAATGCAGTTGACACCTCTATTGAATTCAAAGTTGAATAAAAATCCATACTTGCCACAGAGAGTTATGATTACCAAAACACCTTGTACAGTAGACAAAACAGTGGCATGCAAAAGTGTTATTAGTCTGTAATTTCCACCCACAAACAAGCCAAGACCAATACCGGGTCTGGACCTGCATCGCAGCATGCAACTGATTACAGAGATGAACAGACTTCAAAGTATCGGCAAACAGGAAGTGGCTGCACGGCAGATTTGAAAATTAGATACACGATACAACTCATCATTATGAAGCAGCAGACCAAATATAAAATCATTCCCTTTCATAGAAGCCAAGAAAACTTTGACGGAAGAAGTGTTTTGGATGGACTGACAGACGGATGGACTGACAGACGAACGGAGTCGAGCGGTTAAATCCACTATTTTTAAGAAAGAGCATACCAACCGCTACGGAGTTCCCAACTCTTGTGGATTTATGAGCAAATAAAGCTATAAAGCAAATAAAGTTATTAAGGTCACAAGGAATTTCAATCCCACATCGTCCGTGTGCGTCTTCGGCACACAGAACTTTTCATTCATCCATCTGCTATTGAGCTTTCTGGCATTAGTGTCCAGCCAATGGGGAAAGCAAAACAGCACTTGCCACAAGATAAATTCTTGAATGACTAGATTTTCATATTTTGGGTCAAACACATAGCTTATGACCCCTCATTGGAATGAGCCCAAGGAGCTTGTTACAATGCGGGTCATAAGCTGTGTTTTTGAAAAAAATTGAAAATATATAAAGTTTGAATGGGGGATGTATCGCCAAGACTGTCACATTGTTGTTTCAAAAACACCATACACCCAGAACACATTTTATTCATTGAAATACTTGTTCTATTCCATAATTCCATTTAAAAAATACAGATGAACCATTACGAGAATGAATGAAGACAAGAACATTTCGACGGAGACAATCCGACCTTCAATTATACGGGGGAGGAGGGGGTGGGGGAATCCAAATCATATATCAGAGGAAATTTTATTTTAATATGAAAACAAATCGAAAATCTTACGAATTAATGAACAGATTTTTTCAATTCCTATATTAAACTGCAGTACAGAGTTCTGGAAATTAAAGATATGGCATTTGTATCTGAATATTTTATTGAATGTAGGTTTTAAAAATTTTCTGACTGAACAATATAATTGCTAATCAGGGACACAGTCTCTGAAAGATTTTTCTCATGAAACATTAATTGGTTATGTAATCCTTCTCACGGACTGCACTAAAACAGCTTTTCATACCCGGTTGTTTCTACACAAACGACGGGGCATTAACAAGTGCGGTTTTGTATGCAATGTACACGTAATGCATTGATAAATATTTGTTCAAGTTATTGCACTAACTTGCTGAAAACAGGCAAAAATTAACTAATTAAGGGACATAACTCCACTCAGCATGGCCGAAATTGCACTGATTTTCGAACTCATTCAAGACATTGTTAACTGTTAGAGTGCTACATATTTCTTGACCACAGATTTCCTTTCACCATATATTGCTCTGTTACATTTGATTGGATAGTGCCAGAAGGCACTATCCAATCAAATGTAACTGAGTAAGGTGTCAACTACAAAATGTTATTTTTTCCAGGGTCAATATGAATTCCAGGGTCAATACAAATTATCAAAAATGAAACTCCCCAAGAAATTGATCAGATTACTATCCTCTTTCCTTAATGATCGCGAAATTAAAGTCAGAGTGAACAATGAAATGTCTGTCAGTGTCCCCCTTGAAGCAGGCACCCCCAAGGATCCGTCCTAAGCCCCCTCCTTTACATCTTCTATGTAAATGACCTTAACTTCTCCGAGGATCGTGTTCAAGTCTCCCAATTCGCGGATGATAAGGGCCTCTGGGACTCTAACAATACGGCCAATCTGCTCCAAAAACCCCTGCAACGCACTCTCGATGACCTAGAACAATGGTGTGCCAAATGGAGAATTAAGCTAAACGCCAGTAAAACCCAACGAATCACCTTTACCTGCAAGAAAAATAAACATGATTTTGACCTAAAACTTATGGATAACACCCTCCCAGAATGCAAAGAAGCGAAATTCCTGGGCATCACCATTGATCAAAAATTGTCCTTTAACAAACACACATCGACGACATGGCGAAAAAAGCCACCAAACGCATTAACTTACTAAAAATGCTTAAGGGAACTTCATGGGGGGCCAACCAGTCCACCCTACTCAAACTATACAAAGCCTTTGTGCGCCCAGTACTCCAATACGGTGCAATCATACTAACTGACCTCAACCAAACTAACATGGGAAAACTCCAGAAGGTCCAAAATCACGCGCTTAGAGTTGCCCTCCGCGCCCCATGGGACACACCCATCAAAACACTCCACGACAGGGCCGATATCCCCACCATTAAAGACCGCCTAGCCACCCTGGCCACGAAAAATCATGACTGGTTAGCCGAAAGCGAACTTATCTCTGAGCTTGGAGCCATTTGCGAAAGCCGACAAAAGCCCAAAAATTGCAATCAAAACTAAGACCGCTCGAATAAAACTAGGGAACGACAAGATGAACTAACAGGCAGAAAAACAGCTTAACTGTGGCCTTCTACCAGAAAGGGCTGCCTTCACCGACTCAAGTAAAATTACATCAGGATTAAACATTGTTAAAAGCTGAATAAATTGGGAATGAGAAGGTGAAGAAACAGGCAGAAAAACAGCTTAACTGTGGCCTTCTACCAGAAAGGGCTGCCTTCACCAACTCAACTAAAAATTACATCAGGATTAAATACTGTTATAAAAACTAAATAATAAATAGGGAATGAGCAGGTGAATAAACAGGCCGAAAAACAGCTTAACTGTGGCCTTCTACCAGAAAGGGCTGCCTTCACCGACTCAACTAAAAATTCCATCAGGATTAAATACTGTTATAAAAACTAAATAATAAATAGGGAACGAGAAGGTGAATAAACAGGCAGAAAAACAGCTTAACTGTGGCCTTCTACCAGAAAGGGCTGCCTTCACCGACTCAGCTTAAGATTAAACCTTAAGATTGAACAAGATGTGCTACTTTTATCTTTACAGTTTACATACTTTAATGAAAACTAATTTTACCTTCTTCTTTTAAGCAGGTACACAGAAGATGCTTTTTGACCAGCACCCCAATAACCGCTACAGACAGTCTAACCGTTATGGAAACAGTCACCCCCATGGTTCCTGAACATCCTCCGCTCCATCCCTAAAAGTGGTCGACCACTTTAGGGGAGGCGAGCGTTGGTCCTGCGTCCCGCCTCTGCCCCTTTTTGTAAGCGCATTGCGCATCTTCTTGTCCCAACCCAATAGGATTACAATGCAGGCCTGCCCCCGAACCAGGGAAGTTCGGGTCTTCTTCTTCTTGGTGGTCCCCGAAAGGGGTCGTTGTTGTTTTCCTGCAAAGAGTCCAACCAAACAGAGACAGCCTGAGGCAGATTATACTTGCCAGTGATGGCCATCACTCATAATCATCCTCGAAGCGGCAGACTATACTTGCCCGAAAATCCAGATTGACTGCACCCTCGGGGAGAGGTAGTACCTTTGTGAGAGGACCCAACCTCTCACACTGGTCCTCACCCGAGGGTTCAACCGACATCAGCCAAGAGACCATCACGACGCAACTGGGGACACCGGCCGAGTACCTGAAGCAGTTCCTCCTTCAACACGCCTAGACATGTGAGAGTGAATCACCTACAGTCAATGAGGGTCGAAAGGGGCTTGTCCCCCATACCGTCCCTGCACGCCTTTGGCATCGCGAAACCATTCCTTTCGGTCAATATGAAAGCACCATCAATAGAGTTTTTATTATATAGTCACAGTCTGTATTATTTATTAAAGCCCAAATATGGGCTTCCAGCAATCCAGTTAAGAATGTTTCACATACTATATATTTACCAAATCCACTGATATTTATTCAAGTTATCGCACAAACAAGCTGAAAGCAGGCAAAAATTAACTAATAAAGGGCAATAAAAAATAAAGGGCAATAATTCTGCTCAGTATGGCCAAACTGCACCTGTTTTCAAACTAATTCAAGACATTGTGAAGAAAGTCGTATATACCAAATATTGACCAAATCCATTGATATTGGTTCAAGTTATCACGTAACAAGAAAGGTTGTGCTTGCCCACCCACCTGCACAGAAAAATCTGCCAGCCCACCCATCCACTGGCCCATCTGAAGTACACTGACTTCATCAAACTATAGGTGGAGTTTTTAAAAAAACTCAACCAAAAAGAATAGAAAACACTGCAATCAGTTAAAAATTGTTTCTGAATTTCAAGGCCCTTTGAGATTTTAAGAATCTCTTTCAACACAAAAAGGTACATCTAGTGCGATAACTAGATGCTCAACAATGAACATATAAAACTGTTTTCTTTTGTCAGTCAATACTTCTGAAACAAAAGAAAAAATCATCAAAATAAAGAAAATGTAAGGGTAGAAATAATAACACTGATATATTGCACTCTGTTATTGCGCATACAGTACGTGGAGAGTGTATTATCACTAAATCACCCGCAGAGTGGAGATTCCACCCAAGCAATAATTGCAAATTTATTGCAAAGCATAAGAAGCAAAAGCAAAGTTTCAGCCAAGGGACCTCCGGGTTAAACCCGGAGGTCCATTGGCTGAAACATTGCTTATGTTTTTAGTCTGTATATACAAAATACGAAAGTTATAGTTTGGGTGACAACTCCACTCCATGAGTGATTTAGTTACAATCCACTCTCCACATACTGTACCTACTTATGTGTCTAAATATTGGTCTGTCTCCTCAGCGTCTATGTCAATCATGTTGACCAATCAGCCTTCCTTTATTGACACAATCACAGTGCTTTTGGTGTACATCGTGAAAACCTGGGATTGTCACTACCTTAATAGGCAGTTAAAGATTTTATTTTATGGCAAGTAATAAAATAATTTGTTTTATCATCAACAGTTCTCATCAGACTGTGGTGACATATAAATAAATAAATATCCACATCCTCTGGATTCTTCCAATAAATAAACATTCTGCCCATACTCTGGCTTCTTCCACCTGTAAAATTGCCCAACTCAATCTTGGCCATCGAGACAACAGATAAATAAATAAATAAATAAATAAATAAATAAATAAATAAATAAATAAATAAATAAATAAATAAATAAATAAATAAATAAGCATTCTCCACACCCTCTGGAATCTTCCACCTGTAGTGCTTCACAACTCTATAGGATTCTACCTGACGAGAGAATTGGTAATAAATAAATAAATAAATCCTTCTATCCATACTCTGGCTTCTTCCACCAATAAATAAATAATAAATACACAAATAAATAAATAAATAAATAAATTTCTTTCAGGAATAACCATGAACAACTAAAAAAAAACATATTTTTGCCTCAAAAACGTAGCTTTTGACATCTCACTGTAACAAACTCCATGAACTTGTTCGAAGAGGGGTCATAAGCTATGTGTTTGTGGCCATAATTGAAAATAAAATAAAATTTGAATGACGATTATTTGAATATCACTGGCTTGTTCTGCCATTCCGTTAGGCAAAGGGTTACATAGAACATGATACTGAAACAAATATGTACAATAAAAGATATGTCTCCAAAGATGCAGCTGATCCCAATTTCATACAGTTTTGATTTCTACTTATTAGTCTTTTTTGAGGAGTCAGTAATCCATTCAATCAGAATTTAATACATCCATGCTTTCATTTACTGATAAACTAAGGATATTCCAATAATAAGTCTTGGTCATCATATAAGATAGCTGTCTTAAAATGGATTGATTCTCACTCCTGAATTGAGAGGTGAAAAGGCATTCACTTTTGCCCACATCAATGCTTCATTCACTGAAACAGCTGACTTCCCATCTTCCAGAAAAAATGGCTGACCCTACAAAAAATAAAATTATCATAATAATTTGTGTAGTTTCATATCATGATATACTTGATCACTTGAAAATTCGGGAAAGAAAAATAATTCTGAACAAACCCCTGTACAGGAAAATAACCCACGGGTAAGAGGAAGTAACACAAATGAGGGAGGAAACAAAAACATGATAAATTTGAAGTAATTTGTATATTTTTTATACTTACAAATGGCCCAGACTTAGCTGGTGCAAACTCGATATTATCAAGGGCCAAACACAAATTTTGAACCCCCCAATCCCCAAAATTTGCATACAAAACCGAAAATTAAAAGTCCTATCTGGGCCGTGGAGGTATGAGTGCCCACTCATGGGAGGACCATCCCCATCTGGGCCATTGGTAAGTATAAAAAATATACAAATTACTTTAAATGTATCATATTTTTATACTAATAACCAATGGCCCAGACTTAGCTGAATCGTAAAAAGGCAGAGGGCCTAGGACTTAAAAATTAGCAGCCCTACTATAGCTCCTTAGCCTGTATTCCAAGGTGAAAGAAAAATAAATTTAAAAGGAATTACATGTATGTCTCTCTACACAATAATAGAGAAGACATAACATGAATAAGGAGCAATATCCAAGTAATTCCATATTCTTAGCATGAATGATTATGCTAATTGGGTGTAACAAGCCCCCAATTTTTAAGACTAGTCCGGACAAAGCTCCATAAATTAGGATGGCGTATTTGACAGACTAACCCCCGCAAACATATGCCATATATAAATAATAAACAAGCTGGATCTAGGATCAGATATAATCTACAGACAAAAACAGCTTCACTCATAGTTACACACTTATCAAGCTGGAGGAGATTTTACAAGAAAATTCACCCCTCCCACTCTTTTTTTGAAGGTATATTCTTCAAAACAAAGAGGGGAGCGCTCTGGAATCAGTGCAAAGCGATACTAAATAATCCAAATATATTCGCCCAATAAGCACCTTCTTATTAATTATTATTAATTATTGGTGCTTAACACCACTTCAGAAGATAAGACTATTGTGGCGATCCCGGTAATTAACAGAGCACACATCTAATGTATACCAGAGTCGGAATACTTAGATAGGATGAAAACCGGTGATATAAAGTGCACGACCATACACCTGTCCAATTTAATACCAATTAAAAAGTATCTGAAGAGCAACACGCTTTTAAGGCAACCTACAGGGGACCCCATGCATGTGTACAATTGATTCCAATAACACTCCAAAGAACCGTTCGACTATACGAGAATGTGTACTGTATCTTCAAGAAACTTGGATATAGAACATGGAACGAGCTATGATTAACAGACTCGTCACGGACCATCCCCCAAATAATTCATTGTTTCCTAGGTCCGTAACAATCAATGAGTGTTCGGAGAAGAATATATTACTCCGAAAAAATGATGCCAAAAAATGAGAAGATATGCATAGACGGCCCATTGGCAGTTCCATAACTGAACCAAATAGCCCCAAAATTCTCATAAGCTCTATAAGCAGAGCAAGAATTTATATAGTTTGTCAATAATGCATCTGCCTAATAATACACATATTATGCACGCGAGCAATGAAATCCCGCATGTACTCATCTGAATACAGCCTGTAACCACGGTATGACCGGGTGATACAAGTGTAACCAGGAAACTGAATGAATAATACACCGTTAATTATGAGTTAACTGAGTAAAAAACTGTGCTGAGCGAAACTTTTCGGAGTGGACTAATTGCCACATTGGAGAATGTCACCCAGACACGCCAGACATGATGAACAAATACACTGTATTGACATAATCACACTAGGTAAATATGGCGTCATTAATAGAGCTTATCGCCTCATATAACTAACACCAAACCATACCGGTAGGAAGAGAATAACCTCCTCTAACATACGGTATCATGCCTGATAGGACAACGAACTCAGCTTAGCTGAAGCAGCTAAAGGTCTTCCTGTACGTGAAGACAATAAAAGGCTGATAACTGTGGCCTTAGAAGCTCACTTAGGAGACTTACAACACTAGCCATAGCTTATAAGTCTTCATCGCTGTGAAGACAAATATATCAGTGTAAGTTGCCATCTTGAAGGCTCACTGAATGGAGACTTACAACTATCGTCGCGCAAGGAAGGGAATGAAGAGCCGCTATTTAACAGCCCAAAATTCCCAAAGAGACAGCAGTCCCAAGAGAAAATAAATTCAGTTATGTCACTGCATAATTACTGAAACTATCTCGCTTATGATTCTAGCTAGGCTACTATGGTGTAAACAATAAAACTCAAGTTTATGACATCTATGAAAACAAACCGAAAAGCACTGTACCTTATCGGTTTCATTCCTAAAAGACAGCAGTCAGAGCCTCGCCAACATACCTAGAAGTCTTCCTCTCCATTAAAGACAGATATCTTGGTGTAACTAGCGACTTGAATGCTCACTAAATGGAGACTTACAATCATCGTTGGGCAAGGTAGGGAATGACAAGCCGCTATTTTAACAGCTGTAATTTCCAAAGAGACAGTAATCTCAAGGTAGCTATGCAGTTATGTATCTTCGTCTACCTGAAGACACATCTGTGTCACTTGCGGCCTTGAAAGCTCACTATATGGAGACTTACAACACTAGCCGCAAGAAAAGACTGCTGTAACAGTACATAAGGTGACTATGGTGTCCACAATTAAATGTCCTGAAGCCAAGGAATAGAACACCAAGAGGGAAAAGACGTATCTCTTTTCCTCTAGCGGCTCTATTCCAAACAAGACAGCTGTCTCAGCCTATCTATGTACTATTTGTCCGACTTCAGGATGAAAAACAGGTGATTTGAAAAAACCTGGAGAATATTTTGACGACCTCTATTGCTTTTCTTCAAAAGGAGAGCCTATACCTCCGCAAGGAGAGACTCTCATAGAAGAATTCGCCGGAAGATTTGACCAACACGTACTTGTAGTAAGTGGAGCTTTGCTTGGACTGATAGCTGCAGGCCTGCCAAGACTACATTCTCATCCACTGATCTTGTGCAATTTTCATCCACTTTTTTGCGAGGATGATAACCTTCCGCTAAGTGGAAAGCAACAGAAGTCTATACTCGACGACCTCTATTGCTTCCTTCAATAAGAGAGCCTGTACCTCCACTAGGAGCGACTCCCTTTTGAAAGGATCCGCTTGAAGATTTGTCCAATGCGGACATCTTGTAAGTGGGGGTTATGTTCGGAATCATAGCCGTAGGCCTTCCGAGACAACACTTTACCCACTGATCTTCCATGACATAAATCCAGTTTCTCACAAAGATGATAACCTTCCGTGAACTGGTAAGCAATAGTGGTCTTATTCATCACCTGTATGACTAATGAGGCTTACGGAAGGAGAAACTATGTCCTCCCCACGAAGAACCTCAGCCTGTCGGCTTAGGGGCATATGACCTATAGTCTGGATCAGACCTGCACCCCTTTCCAGAGTCGCTATACTGACGACCTCCGGAGTAAGTATAAGCGGGTTTATTGTACCCTCGCAAGGAGTTCCCTTAGCTGATTAAGTGGAATGGCCTCGCTTACCCGGTCTGCTGAAGTATGTTGAGGCGAAGACTTCAGTAGAAGTGTACTGGACACGTTCTTGAAGCCTGTTCACAGACTAACGAAAGCTTGTCCTTGAATAGAGTATATCTGAGACCAGAGCGACCCGGAGAGAACTTTTCACCTTGTCATCTATAAGTGATGACGACACAAGGACAGCATTACGTCTGATCAACTCCCAATTTCCCACTGTCAGGGCGGAGTTGTATGTGGCATACATGACTGCCCTGGAAAGAACTTTAAGCAAGGAACAAACGTCCTCAAATTCCTTCCCATTAAGACGTTGCGTCATAGCTCTTGTGAGGTGATCTGCGTAGGACATCACGTCCAGATTTCGCTCTATTGGATGAAATAGCACATTCCATCACTTCCGAGAGTATACTGAATGATGCAGGTAGGGACATATTTTCATCCCCAGCCTGCTCATCTAAATGCAAAGGAGCTCTCTGGACATCTTCTTCAACCATTTTAAATGAACGTAGTCCCAGGAACGGTATATTTATTGAAGATGTCGATAAGAAACCGCCTTCCTCTTAGTACTAAAGAGGTGAATATGGCGTCAATAACATGGCCGAAGGCCTCCGACACCTATCAAGACTGTTTCGGGAAGGAAAGAGCATCCTCGTTCCTCCACACAAAATCTCCATACAGAGACGACAGCGGTTTCTCTCTATTAATCGCAGCTTGCTGATCAGGTGGAACAAAGTCAGTATAGTATTGATGAATAAAAATTCATCGCTACCATATGCTGTTCCGAATGGCAAGGGTAATCCTCTTCATTGTCCCTTTCACCATCTGACTGAATCAGCTTTGATGTTCGGTCTATCGCATCTGCATGTGCAGATGACTGGACCGACTCGGCACCATCTGACAGCTCACCACTGGAGTCTGCAGGAGGCTGCTCACGCACTTGCTGGGATGCTGCAATCAGATGTGCGATCTGCGACAGCAAGTCCATCACCGAGGCTTGAGGAGCAGCAGATTTGTTTTTTAGCCACCTGCTGCACCTGGGACGGCGTTCCGGAGATGGATCTCTTCTCTGAACGTCACGATGATCGAAGCCTTGGTTCCCTACCTACCGGATGGTCTGACTTCACGGGCGAAGACTGGCTCCGTCTTCACACAGCTGGCTGGATATCCGAAGTCAGGTAGCTAGGATGCGGTCATGTGTGCTTATGGATCGTAGTGGAGGAAGCCGTAACTGTAGCCGAGGCTAGCTGCAGTCTAGACAGAGTGTCCCGAGTGGCAGGTGAGGACATATGCTCCGGCCCGTGCAAGTTTCTCATAACAACCTCTGGCCCCAGATGTTGTTGGGCTAGAGAGGGACCTCTCCCACTCGCGGCCTTGTCAGACCTTGCCGAGCCTTCTGACAAGAAACTTGCTGACTTCCTCCCTATTTCCGTCATCGCTGGGTGAGCTTTTGATTTTGAGGTGCTCGCTCTACCCAAATCTACACTTCCTTTGACTGCAACGAACATACCCGGTGTCACGGCTCCCATGGACGGAGTAACTGCTTCACTGGTCGAGCTGGCATGCTTGCAAGGGATTAACCAGAGGCCTTATCCCTTGCTTATATTCATGAGCACCTTGCAGCTAGCTCTATTTTGCTCCTCAGAGCGCGATGACGGTAGCACACTTGGATGGATGTCACAATACCATGACCATGTTCTTGTTCCTCTGTAAATAGAAACTGAAAAACTCGAATTATCCTGCGGTGAGAGTTCTGGCATGGGAACTTCACCACCAACAAAGTACCATGACACCCGTCTCCAACGTCTGTCATCTCAATGTACATAAGTAGGACAAGAATCTGTAGGAGTGCATCGACTACAGGCAAGGCCACAAGCATGTAAATCTGAGGAAGACCTCTTCGCCTTGCATTAAGCTTTTATGATTCAATCAAAAACAAAGTCGATAGCACTCCTACAAACTCCACAATAAAATATATGATAAAGATACATGAATTATTGCAATCAAAACCAAATTCGAAAAATTAAATCCAAAAATGTTTTGAAAAAATTTGGAAAAAGCCTAAGTTCTCAAAGGGAACATGATGAGCCCAAGGGCATCCCGATAGAGCCTAAGTGTGGACAAAATCCAAATTTTTTGAGCTACACTACCGGAAACATAATTAATGTATCTTACAATAATCCTACAGTAATATAATACCAAATACTACATATATATACTACATATATTGAAGACGTTGCCAATGTAAACAACGTCATAGGAAAAAAACCGGAAACAAGACATCAGGCACACAAAAAGGCCCAAAGTCAGTAACAGATTTCAATGCTACCAGATGTAAAGCTAGATCTTCATACAAAGAAAAAACGATACATCGGATAGAAGATACAAGACCAAAAGGATCTAACACCCCCTAGGGTGAGGACGTACCCATGGGGATAATCAGAATATAATATGTATTACACTGTAGCTCAACTTGTCAAGACATGTACATGTATAGTATGTGACAGCAATGACAAAGATCTAGGTAATGACCTGATAACAAAGGTACATATAAAGTATTATAACGGTCTGTACATAAATACTGACCGTAGCCTGTAACAAATGTATAGGTAAAGTATTGTAAAGGTGGGTGATAGTCAGATGCTAAACTAGAAAAGAAATCTTTGAGTCCCAGAGTGGGTCTGACTGAACCCCAAAATATTTGTTCTCAAAGCACAGTGATAACAAAGGCACCCCAAAACACACTCATTCCTGTCCCAAGGTGAAAACAAAGGTACCCAAGAAGTTTTGTGAAGATCAGTTCATAAATACGAGCTGTATAGAAGTTGTGACAAAAAACTGATTGGACCTAATTTCGGTACAAAATGGCCACTGGCAGCCATCTTGAATTTTGGACCACACAGAGAAACACTTGTTCTCGTCCCAAGGTGATAACAATGGTACCCAAGAAGTTTTGTGAAGATCGGTTGATAAATATAGCCTCTAGCTCGAGCCGTATTGACATGTGCACTTACAGTGTATAAGTAGCACTAAATAAATCAAAATTCATCTAATTTGCGTAATTTCTGGATGAGAAAAAAACCCCGTATTGTATGTGATGTATTCCATTTTACTAAACATTCATACAAAAATTTATTCAAATCAGAACTTTCATACAGAAGTTCTGTACAAAAGACTGATTGCACTAATTTTGGTACAAAATGGCTGTAGTGGCCATCTTGAATTTCGGACCACACCCAAAAACATTCGTTCTCATCCCACTTTGATAACAAAGGTACCCAAAAAGTTTTGTAAAGATCGGTTCATAAATACGGCATCTAGCCTGAGCCGTATAGAAGTTGTGTACAAAAAACTGATTAGACCTAATTTCGGTACAAAATGGCCACTGGCAGCCATCTTGAATTTTGGACCGCACTCAGAAACACTCGTTCTTGTCCCAAGGTGATAACAGAGGTACCCAAGAAGTTTCGTGAAGAACGGTTGATAAATACAGCCTCTAGCCCAAGCCGTATTGACATGTGTACTTACTGTGTGTAAGTGGCACTGAAAAAATCAAAGTTCATTTAATTTGCATAATTTCTGCACGAGAAAACAACCCGTATTACACGTGATGTATCCCATGGTACTAAACATTCATACAAAAGATTATTCAAATCAGAGCTTTCATGTGGAAGTTCTGCGCAAAAATCTGATTGCCCCTAATTTTGAACAAAATGGCTGCCAGTAGCCATCTTGAATTTCAGACTGGACCCCAAAACACTCGTTCTCGTCCCACGGTGATAACAAAGGTACCCAAGAAGTTTCGTAAAGATCGGTTCATAAATGCAGCCTCTAGCCCGAGCCATATTGGCATTTGCACTGACAGCGCTGAAAGTAACACTAACCCTTAAGCTCTCAGGACGGCCAAAACCCGTCCGTTTCCGGTTTTCCCCACACCGGCCTGATCCGCCCCAGGTATTCCGGTTTCGTTTTTTGTATATTTCAACTGGTGATTCCGCTTCCTGTTTAATGCCACATGTCCGCTATCGTTCCGTTTTGCATTTTTTAACAGTAGGATGATGTGAGGTCAAGGTGTTTTCGAATTTTTTCGAATAAATTAGCGTTGGAACAGCTGTTCCCAAATAAAAAACTTATAATGTCGTCAAACAATTCAAGCTTCTCTGATTTAATAAATGACTTGTGCGACAGTGAATATTTAGACACAGATGTGTCAGACATATCTGTGTCCAGTGTAAATACTTCGGACATATCAATTTCGTCCAAATCCACCTGCGATTCCGAACCCGATGGCAGTGATAATGATATTGTTGACAAAACGCACCTGGGGTCAAATTTCAGGAATAAAAACGAATAAATTTTGAACAGTCAGTTGGAATTTTTCACAATTTGGATGGAATGGACAGCCCTTTAGACTATTTTTTTTTACTTTTCAACGAAAGTTAAAAAATTTATAGTAATTTATATATTTTTTATACTTACCAATGACCCAGACATAGCTGGTGCTAACTCTTAAATATAGGGCCAAACACAAATTTTGCCCCCCAGTCCCCAAAATTTGCATCTAAAACCAAAGAAAACATGTCCTGAATGGCCCTCCACACTTCACCTCTACTGCGCATGCGCAGTGTCAAGGACGTTCCAAAATTGGCGCCATTAATCATTCTCATAACCAGTGCCTGGTAAGCGCTATGTACTCAGCGGGGAGGTAAGAGTTCCCAACTCCTGGGAGGGCCATCCCCGTCTGGGTCATTGGTAAGTATAAAAAATATAGAAATTACTATAAATTTTTTAACATTTTTATACTGTACCAATGACCCAGACATAGCTGAATAGTAAAAAGGCTGGAGGGCCAAGGACATAGAGCAAGATGGAATACTCTCAATTATATAAAATAGAGTCATCCCCTCTAGGGAAAAAGAAGTATTAGGCCTTACATGTATCTTTCTTATTTATGATAAATTAGAAAGATACAACACCTTCCAAAATTGAGCATCATACATCCATGTACTCTATTAATATCTAGTATAATCCTTATACTAATAATTTTTAAAGTAAGCCAATAAATAAAGCGAGTCTAGAGAATAGAGACTCTTTATACTCCTTAAAAGTGTCTGAGGAATGTATAATAATGTCCGTTGACATGTGCTATATTCAAAAGCTATACTTTAAAAACTAAGACCTGAATGAATTTTTAAAACATAAACTTCTCACTAAACAACCATCCCAATAACAGCTCAGAATTACTATTACTAACTCCGGAGGAGGTATCCCCTTGTTTTCATAGTAAAACAGGTGACCCAAGGGAACACCCTCCCCCCCCCCCCCTTTTTTCTTGCCCTGGGTCAAATAGCCCAGAGCGAAGAGGGCAGCAGAACGGAGTCACTGCCGAAACAGACAGCCTACCTAGCTATAGTAGCAACTGTTAAATGAATGACATTCTGAGCAGTAGATAAGAGACCTAACAATAGAGGCCTCCAGAAATGGACTCGATATTTCTGAGATAAAAATTCATGAATGTGGATGGCTGAGCGCAATGAGCAGCCTTCAAAAATCTATAATAGCAACACTATTAATGTAAGCCCAAGATGTAGAAGAACTCTTACTTCATGAGCCGAAATCTCAAACACAACTGCTGAGTCAATGATATACCATAAGCAGTATCGATAGCAATAGAATGGAGCGTAACGTCCTTCTATTAGGCATCAAAGACAGAAGAAGCTTACGCCCGTAGTAATAAACAGATATCTGTTTATAAATACATAAACTCTAACCGGACAGAGTAAAGGCCTATGCCCGTACGAAGACGGAAGGACCTTAATAACAATAGGTTCCGGATATTAATTAGAAGCCTGACTCTTATGCCAAAATCCAACATTAATAGTAAAGGAAATAGTGTTTCCGATACTACGAAAGTGAGAATTGTCCATCGATAGCGCAAGAAACTCACTGACTCTTCAGTAAAAGAGAAGCCAACAGAATTACTGTCAAAAAGGTCAGAATTTGAAAACTACTGTTTCCAGAGGCTCAAATGATTACTTAGCTAAATAAGAACCGAAGTTAAATTCCGTATAGAAATTTAATCTAATGATTCTAAGTCTATTTATCGAAAAGTTACTAACTGACTTAGATAAAGAGACATAAGACTCAATTGTAAACTATCATAGAGTGCATAGGTATGAGGTAACATAAACCTATAACCTTAATAATAACAGGCTGCAGTAGATCTTGTCAAACAAGTATACTAAAAAGATGCAATGACTAGTATGGAGGGATCAACAATATCAACATAATGATCCCTACACCAACGACGGAAGAGCCTCCACTTTAGCCGCATAGTATAGTGAAGAAGAGGTTCTCCTATAGTAAGAAATCGCGTCCAAAGCTCGTCCAGTACAATGCTTACAATGCAATAAGGACCCCACAACGGAATACGTGAAGGTTGAGACCTTGCAGGTTGTGATAAAGATGACACGATTTTACCCAGCGAAAAAAGATCCTCTCATGGAGGAAGATTTCGCGTTAAATCCCACAGTAGACATCAGAGTAAATTTACCCACGGTCTCTGTGAAGACAGAGATGCTATCAACAGAAATGAATTGTGGTTGTTTATCTTAGCAATACTTGCTGAAACAACAGCGCAGGAGGATACGCTTATCCTATCATTCCGTCCTATTAGATCAATAGAGTGTTAACAACATAAGCTCAGAGATCCGGACTTGTAAACACATACGTCTGCAATTGATTAGCAAGTTGTGTCGTAAATAAATTATCATTGGGCGCTCCCATTGATAGCAAATCTGATTGAATACTTGTTTGTTGAGAGTCCATTCTGACAGCAACAAGCAACCCATAAGTGAAAGGGAGTCCGGTAATACAATCAGACGACCCGGAATATGACGGACCGAAGTAGAACTTGGTGTACTATAACAAACAGAAGGATTCTTTCCATTAAATTGAATAACGGAAACGAATGAGTGCCTCCCTGGTTTCGGAGATACGCCACTACTGTCGAATTAACGGACAGGATTTGGACATGCGTTTCTGAATAATGTTCATCCAATGACATAAAGCAAGCCTAAAAAACATAATTCCGTGGAAGATAAGTGCTTGCTCAGAGACTGCGGAACCCAAAGACCCTGGCACTTCGAATCCGTTGGGATCAATATTGTATCCCAACCTGTTTGACTGGCAACCGTCATAATTATAAAACTCAGATCCGGCAACTGCAGTGGCACTCTCTGAGTCAACCACCGAATGTTTGCCCCAGTCTGAATCTCTTGCTACACTAGATAGACAAGAGAACGTGTAAATCGAGCAATTCATGGATTGCTGAAAAGTTGCCGTCGAAGAGAAGCTTCTCCGAGAACGAAGCGACTCTGAGAGAGTTCTTCACCTTACTATCCACGCGCGTGGATGTAGCTAGGGCTGCGTCACGTCTAACCAACTCCAAGCAGCCACTGAAGGGCGGAGTTATACGTGAACAAACTACTGCCCTCAAAAGAAATCACATTGAGGATCATATCCCGGAATTCTTTCTCTTGAAGACGTAATGATAACGCCTCAGTAAGGGGATTACGTATGATAAAGCGTCTAAGTTAAGTCTATTAGACATCATTGTCGTTTCCAACATTGTGGTTGGAAAAGACATAGACAACGAAAAAGATTATTTCCAGTCTTTAACCACGCCGTCTAGATGCATATGAACTCTCGGTATGCCATGTTCTGCCAAAATAAATTATTCGTATAAATGATAAAAGGCAGAAATGAGCATTGCGGACAAGAAACTAAACTATAATGCTTGGTAGCAGGCTTATATATATATAGCGTCGATAAATAATACACATGTTCTAATAACATTATTGGACTGTGTCGTAAGTCAGGGACAATGTCCCTGAACCGATCCAAAATTCCATGTCCAATGACGCTATAAGTCTCTTATCCAACATCGCAGCAATGTAGTCCGAAATAACAATCACTGGAAGATAATGCCGGAAGATATGTATGGCAGCTTCCGATGCTACGAAAGGGAAAACTCGAAATCTTTCGAATCCCTTTCGCCATCCTGTCAGACCCTATAAAGCGTTCGGTCGTCCGTACCTGATGCAACCGCGGACCGCACCGACCCAGCGCCGTCGGATAATTGCTGATTCGACCGAGAAACTGTCGATTGCTGGGATGCTGCGAAAAAACTGTGCTAACTCGGATAGCACGTCCGTCACTGAGGCCTGTGGAGAAGCGGTCCTACGATGCATTGCCGCTGGAAGCTCCGTGATCGTTACCCCGCGCATACTACTATTATGCGAGCGAATGGAGTGTAGGCCTCGTGTCCCTTGGCTACCGGATGGCGTGAACTGTTCGCCGTGGAATCACTGAATGACGAAACTGATCGGATACTCGAGGTCACGTAGCCAATGAGCGGTTGTGTGCACTGCTGTGAGGATGAGGAAGCATTATCGACAGTCTCTCAGACTGTCAATATAACGGAGCGTCCCGAGCGACGGACATATGCTCTGAATGTAAAATATCTGAACCACAACATGCGGTCCCCTATGTTGTTGGACGAGAGAGGGACCTCGAGAGAGGGACCTCTCTCGCTCACAGCCCGGACGGACCTGGACAAGCCAGGAACCGGACTAACAGGCTTCCTCCGATCTGTCCTCAATCCGCCGTCACTGGGTGAGTACCAAAGTAATTATAGTGCTCGCATCACCCAAATCTCCTTCCTAGGCTGCAACGGACGAACCCGGCAGCCGAACCATTCGATGAATGTATGCTACACCGGGTGAGCTAGCGAATGTCACTCCGTCGATCCTACAAGGGACCTCTTAGGCGATAGACAAATTCCATGAGCACTTATTGCCGCTAGCTCTTCATTAACTATGACGACAGAGGCACACTTTTAAAAGACATCTCCGTAACTTTGCGAACAAGAAACCAGAAATGCTTGGTAATAGCAAGCATATAATAATAAATATATAGCGTGGTTCAATAATTCGAAAGTTTGTGTGACATTATTGGACTATATCGGAACTGAGGGACGATGTCCCTGAACTGAACCAAAACTTTCTAAGTCCACCGACGCTATCAGTTTCTTATCCGGCATCGCAGCATTCTGGTCTGACGAAAGAACATGTAGAAGATCAAGTCGGATGACATACACAACAGCATATGTTGTTCCGAAAGGGAAAGCTCGAAATCCTCCGAATCCCTTTCAGTATCCCGTCGGACCAGATGAAATTTTCGGACGTCCGTACCCGCTTCCGCGGAGCGTCCCGACCCAGCATCGTCGGATAAAACATTATGCGACCGATTCAGTTGTTGCTGGGATGCTGCGATAAGCTGTGCTATTTAGGATAGCACGTCCGTCCCCGAGGCCTGTGCAGTAGCGGTCTTACGATGCATTGCCGCCGGAGGCTCCGTATACGTTGACTCCCGCACACTTTCCTATGCGAACGTCCGGAGTCTGCAGGCCTCGTGTCCCTGGCTACTGGATGGTGTGACCTGGTCGCCGATGATTCTCTGACTGGCGAAGCTGACTGGATATCCGAGGTCACGTAGCCAAGAGCGGTCGTGTGCGCTACCATGAGAATGAGGAAGCCTTATTGACAGTCTCTCCGGACTGACTATATGTCGGAGCGTCCCGAGAGGCGGACGTATGCTCCGAATGCGAAACATTTTGTACCACAACATCTGGGGCCAGATGTTGTTGTACGAGAGAGGGGCCTCTCTCGCTCGCCGTCCGGATGGACCAGAACGAGCTATGAACAGGACTAAAAGGCTTCCTCCGTTCTCCCTCTAATCCGCCGTCACTGGGTGTGCATTTGGTTGATTTATAGTGCTGGCATCACCCCAAAACTCCTTCTAGACCACAACGGACGAACCCGGCTGCCGAACCATTCGATGAATGGACGCTACACCGGGCGAGCTAGCGGACGTCAAAGGCCGTCAAACCTACTAGGGTCCTCTTAGGCAATTGGCGTATTTACATGAGCACTTTTCCGCTAGCCCTTCATTAATTGTGACGACGGAGGCACACTGTTGGAAGACATCACAGATACATCACCCTAATCTTGATCGTCTGAAATAGAAATTGATAAAGTAGAGTGACCCTGCGGGGAAAGGACCAGAATGTCCAATTCCCCACTAACATACCGTGACATACGCTTCCCATGTTGTCATCAAAATCATCAGATACAGAACAGGAGTTAATGCGAGTACACTGACTACATATAGAATGATTATAAAAGTCAGAGGAAGACTTCCTCTTATTACAATTGATCAAAATCCTTTCAATGTGAAAAGAAAACAAAGTCCTGATACTCGCACCAACCCCTGACAATCAAAATACATAATAATAATATGATCCATTAACATAGAAAAAATAATTAAAATCAAAATATTTTGAAAAAATATTTTTTCAGAACAGCCCAAGTTTCTGAAAAGTAACGTTGAGCCCCAATGGATCCCAAGCCTAAGTGTAGACAAAAAATTTAAAAATATTTTAAACAATTTATGCAACACTTACGAACAATAATAATGTATCTAGTTATGATTAAATTAACATCAAGATATTATTTTCAAGAAATCCCCCCCTCACACAGAGGGCTGTTGTAAATGTAAACAATGAGTGTAAAAACACTAAAATAAGACTCCAGGCACCCAGGCCCGAAATCAGTTACCAAAAGTTAAAAAATTTATAGTAATTTATATATTTTTTATACTTACCAATGACCCAGACTTAGCTGGTGCTAACTCTAACAAAACCAGGGCCAAACACAAATTTTGCCCCCCAATCCCCAAAATTTGCATCCAAAACAAAAAGAAATCATGTCCTAAAGGACCTCCATACTATGCCTCTACTGCGCATGTGCAGTGACGCAGACGTCCCGAAATTGGCGCCAATTATCATTCTTACTGGCAGTGCCTGGTCAGCGCTATGTACTCAGCGGGGAGGCAAGAGTTCCCAACTCCAGGGAGGGCCATCCCCGTCTGGGTCATTGGTAAGTATAAAAAATATATAAATTACTATAAATTTTTTAACATTTTTATACTGTACCAATGACCCAGACTTAGCTGAATAGTAAACAGGCTGGAGGGCCTAGGACATAGAGGAAAATCCAATAAGCTCAACTATATAGAAAAGAGGTAACCCCTTAAGGAGAAAAGGAGTATTAGGCTTTACATGTATCTTTCTTATTTAATATTAAATTAGAAAGATACACTACCCTTAATAATTGAGCACAATAACATTCATGTTCTCTATTAACATCCAGTATAACCCTTATACTAATTATTTTTAAAGCAAGCCAATAAATAAAGTAGTCCAGAGAATTGAGACTCTTTATAGTCATTTAAAAGTGTCCGAGTATTGTATATTAAAGCCCGTTTGACACTTGACATATACAAATGCTTCACACCGAGCTACACTTTAAAAATAAGACATGAATGAATTTTAACATTAATATTACACTTTAAAACCATCCCGGAAGCGACTCAGAAATACTGACCTGGAGGAGGCATTCCCTTGCTTTTCACTATAAAGCAGGTGACCTAAGGGAACACCCCCCCCCCCCCCCCTTCCCCTTGCCCTGGGTCAAATAGCCCAGAGCGAAGAGGGCAGCCGGACGGAGTCACTGCCGGAACAGAAAGCCTGCATAACTATAGTTGCAACTGTTTAGTGGACGACATTCTGAGCAACAGATAACGGACCTAAACAATGCAGGTCTCCAGAAATGGACTCAATATTTCTGAGATAAAAATTCGTAAATGTGGATGGCTGAGACCAATAAGCAGCCTTCATTAAATCTGTAATAGCAACACTATTAGCATAAGCCCAGGAAGTAGAAAGAGCTCTTACTTCATGAGCAGAAATTTTAAGCACAGACTGCTGAGAAGAAGATAAATCTTCATAAGCAGTACGGATAGTTAATTGAATCCATCTAGCAATAGAATGGACCGAAATGTCCTTTCTATTAGGCATCAAAGACAGAAAGAAACGTTTCCGTCCCTTTCTGATAAACTGAGATCTCTGTTTATAGATACGTAACGCTCTAACAGGACAGAGTAAAGGCCTACGCCCGTCTGAAGACGGAAGAGCCTTAATAACAATAGGTTCCGGATATTTATTAGGAGCCTGATTCTTAGCTAAAAAACCCACATTAGTAGTGAAGGTGATAGTATTCCCAACACTACGATAATGAGAATCATCCACCGATAGTGCATGAAGCTCACTGACTCTTCTAGCAGAAGAGAAAGCTAAGAGAAACGCTGTCTTATAAGATAAGAATTTGAAATCTACTGTCCCAAGAGGTTCAAAAGGCTTTTCCTTCAATTTAAGAAGAACCCAAGCTAAATTCCACTTAGGAATTAATCTAAGAGTTCTGGGTCTATTTATCGAAAAGTTTCTAACCACCTTAGATAAAGAGACATTAGATCCAATTTGTAAACTATCATGATGTGCATAGGTATCAGATAACATAGATCTATAACCCTTTATAGTAACAGGCTGCAGTTTGATTTCGTCAAACAAGTATACTAGAAAGTTTGCAATGTCTGGTATAGAGGGATCGAATATATCTACAGAATGATCCCTACACCAACGACGAAAAACCTTCCACTTAGCCGCATAGTTTAGCGAAGAGGAGGTCCTCCTACAGTTAGAAATCGCGTCCACTGCTCGTCCTGTAAAGTGCTTGCCATGCAAGAAGGACCGCACAACGGAAAAACGTGAAGGTTGAGACCTTGCGGGTTGTGATGGAGTTGGCGCGATTTCCCCTGCGAAAGAAGATCCTCCCGTGGAGGAAGCTTTCGCGGTAGGTCCCACAACAGACACCTGAGTAGATTTATCCACGGTCTCTGTGGCAACAGAGATGCTACCAACAGAATCTTGCATTGAGATTGTTTTATCTTTAGCAATACTTGTTGAATTAACGGCACTGGAGGATACGCATATCCTATCATTCCGTCCCAAGGGATCGACAGAGCGTCTACTGCAAATGCTCTTGGATCCGGACACGGAGACACATACGTCTGCAACTGATTGTTGAGATGTGTCGCAAATAAGTCTATCATTGGCCGTTCCCATTGGTAGCAAATCTGATTGAATACTTGTTTGTTGAGAGTCCACTCCGACGGCAACAAGCGACCCTTTCGTGAAAGGGAGTCTGCTAGCACATTCAGACGACCCAGTATGTGACGGACCGAAAGAAGAACCTGATGTTCTAGCACAAACAGAAGGATTCTTTCCGTTAGATTGAACAACGGAACTGAATGAGTGCCTCCCTGATTCCGTATATACGCCACTACTGTCGTATTGTCGGATAGGATTTGGACATGAGCATCGTGAATAATGTCCATCCAGTGACGTAACGCAAGCCAAATTGACATCATTTCCTTGATGTTTATGTGCTTGCACAGGAATTGCGGATCCCAAAGACCCTGGCATCTCGAATCCATTGGGATTAATGATGCACCCCAACCTGTTTGACTGGCATCCGTCATAATGGTAAAACTCGGATCCGGCAACTGCAGTGGAACTCCCTGAGTTAACCACTGAATGTTTGCCCAAGTCTGAATCTCTTGTTTCACTTGATCTGACAAGAGAACGTCTACATCGAGCGAATGAATTTTCACACTCCAATTCTGAGTCAAGAAAATTTGAAGAGGACGTGTGCGTAACCACCCCATCGGAATGAGATCCGCGGCAGCTCCGCACAGACCTATCAGTCTCATAAATTCTCTCGCCGTGACTTTGTCTGCGTGCAGACAATAGCGAGCGTAACAACTGACTAATTTCGCTCTGGTTAACGGCAGACGAACGAGATTGTTGTGCGTCTCGAAGCTCATTCCCAGATGAGTGAATGACTTGGACGGCACCAGATCCGACTTCTCCTCGTTTACTATAAAACCGAGACGTCGGAGCAATAGAAGAAGATTCTGAACATCGTTCTTAAGCGTTAACTCGTTGCCGTACCTCTGAAGAATGTCGTCCAGGTAGGCCGACGTTACCGCAGACGAATGAGCTCGGAAGTAGATCATTACCGAGTTCATTACCCGAGTGAAAGCCCAGGGTGCTAGATTCAATCCGAAGCACATCGCCCGGAATTGATACACCACTCCTAGGACTGCGAAGCGTAGATACTTTCGGAATGTCGGATGTACCATGACGTGAAAGTACGCATCTTTGAGATCTATGCTCGTTGCATAATCGTTCACCCGAATACTCGCTCTGACCGATCGAATCGTCTCCATATAAAACTTCGGAGCGACGATCAGCTTGTTTATCCAGCTCAAATCTATGACTGGACGGAACGAGCTGTCTGGTTTCGGAACCAGAAACAGATGGCTGTAGAATCCCGGAGATTCCTGGTTTTCTACAACCTCTACCACGTTCTTCATTAAAAGAGACTGCACTTCTGATAACAGAGCGTCTCTTTTCTGCGGATTTGACGGAAGATGAGTCCACTTTGGACTTCGAGTTAATGGAGGCTTTCGTTTGAAGGATATCTTTAGACCTTCCGAAATCACTCCTCTCACCCAAGGGTCATCCGTAATCGACGCCCATTCTTGTGAAAAGCTCGACAACCTTCCGCCAACCGGAACGCGATAGAGGTTTAAGCCATCACCTCCTGGACCTGCGAGGCCTGCGGTAGGAGAAACCACGTCTTCCACGGCCCGCACCTCGCCCCGTCGACCTCGGGGCGTCCGACCGATTGTCCCGGCCTGAAGGACGTCCCGAACGAGAGTCGCTATCCTGACGGTCTCTCGAATAAGACCAAGAGGACGCACTGGAACCTCTATAGGAACCTCTCTTGGGCGCATTAGACCCAGAAGTGCCTGTCTTATTCGTGTCTGCTGTATCCGACTTCTTAGGAGCAGATTTGAACAACAGAGAATCCTTAGCTTTCTTTGTAATTTTATCATAAATAGCGGAAAGCTTGCCGTCAAAGAGAAGTTCTCCTGAGACGGAAGCGACTCTAAGAGAGTTCTTCACCTTAGAATCCACTAGTGTGGATGTAGCTAGGGCTGCGTCACGTCTAACCAACTCCAGATTTGCCACTGAAAGGGCGGAGTTACACGTGGAATAAGCTACTGCCCTTGAAAGAAGTCTTAAAGAGGATTGTATATCCTGAAACTCTTTCCCCTGAAGGCGCAGTGATAACGCCTTAGTAAGGTGATCCGCGTAAGATAAGGCATCTAAATTGGCTCTGTTAGACGCAATAGCTGTTTCCAACACCGCGGTTGGAATAGAAGCTGACGACGGTAATGATAGCTCTAAGTCTTCCGCCTCGTCGTCCATACGCAGAGGAACTCTCGGTATACCCTGTCCTGCCGTATCGAATTTATTCCTTGCATTAATGAAAGGCAGGTTGAGAGTATTAGCGGACAAGAAACCTGCTTTCCCCGTCCTGGAAGCAAGTTTAAATATAGCATCGTTCAATAATTCAAATGTTCTTGCAACATTATTGGACTGCGACGGAAACTCGGGAGCGATGTCCCTGAACCACTCAAAAAATTCAGAGTCCAATGACGCTATAATTCTCTTGTCCGGAACCGCAGCAGTCTGGCCAAAGGAACAACTTGAGGGAGAAAGTGCCGGATGAAGTCCACGGCAGCTTTATGCTGTTCCGAAAGGGATAGCTCCAAGTCATCCGTATCCCTTTCACCATCCGGTCGGACCTCATGATGTTCCCGGTCGTCCGCCCCCGATGCTTCGGCGGAGCGTACCGACCCAGCGGCGTCGGATAATTCTCGATCCGACACCATTTCTGTCGGCTGCTGTGATGGTGCGATAAGCTGTGCTATCTGCACAAGAATGTCCGGCGTCGAGACCTGCGGAGGCGCAGTCTTTCGCTGCTTCGCCGAGGGCAGCTCCGCATCAGATGGCTCCCGCATACTTTTCCTATGCGAACGTCCGGAGTCCATTGGTCTCGAATCCCTGGCTGCCGGATGGTGTGACCTGGTCGCCGAAGAATCCTTGATCGGTGAAGCTGGTAATATATCGGCGGTCACGCAGCCAAGGTGCGGTCGTGTGCGCTGACGAGAAGAGGAAGCCTTAACAGTCTCTGCGGACTGCTTATACAACGGAGCGTCCCGAGCGACGGACGTATGCTCCGCTAAAGACACATTTTGTACCACAACATCTGGTCCCAGATGTTGTTGTACGAGAGAGGGGCCTCTCTCGCTCGCGGCCCGGCTGGACCTGGACGAGCTAGGAACTGGACTCAAAGGCTTCCTCCGTTCTCGCTTACTATCCGCCGTCACTGGGTGTGCATCTATTATGTTTATAGTGCTCGCATCACCCAAAATTTCCTCCTGGACCGCATCGGACGAACCCGGCTGCCGAACCATTCGGTGAATGGACGCTACACTGGGCGAGCTAGCGGACGACATTTGTCTAATCTCCATGAGCACTTTTGCCGCTAGCTCTGAATTCATTTGTGACGACGGACGCACACTTGTAGAAGATAACATGGAAACATCACCCTGTTCTGGTTCCTCTGAAATAGAAACTGAGAGAGTAGAGTGACCTTGCGGAGAAAGAGCCGGCATAGCCCTTTCTCCAGAAACAACATATTGTGACACACGTTTCCAATGTTTCTCATCCCAATATTCACATATAGGACAGGGATTAATGCGAGAACACTGACTACAATTAATACAATGATCATGAAAGTCAGAGGAAGATTTCTTCCTATTACAATTTGAACAATGTCCCTTCATTGTGAAAGAACAACAATAAGTCCTAGTTACTCACAAAAACCCCTGACACAAAGATACATAATAACATGATCCATTAATAAATGAAAAAACAATTGCAAATCAAAATAATTTTGAAAAAATATTTTTTCAGCGAAGCCCAAGTTGCTGAAAAGTAACGTTGAGCCCCCGATGGATCCGATGGCAAAGTGTGGTCAAAAATTTTAAATTTATATTAAATAATTAATGAGACACTTACGGATAATATAAATGTATCTTATAGTGAGATAAACTACAGCAAAGGCAAACAGCCCCCCTCAAAAAAGGCTGTTGCCAATGTAAACAAACAGTGTAAAAACACCAGAAAACATGACTCCAGGCACTGAAAAAAACTGGCCCGGAATCAGTCATCAAATTACACTCTATCTGATGCAAAACAGAGACTCCCAGGGGAGAATCTGCAGAACATCAGATGGAAGATGCAGAACACAAACGTTATACACCCATGGGTGAAAACGTAACTATGGGGAAAATAACAGAAAACATTCTGTAACCAAGCAACTCTCCCAGGAAATTTTAGAAATGAAATTTCTCAAAAATATGCCAAAAGCATGGGAGAATTGCAAGGGGGGACTTTAGAAGGCTAGGGGAGAGGAAACACTGAATAAGCAGTGCAACAATTAGCAAGAATGACAACAAGAGGCCCATGCCTCGAAAATAGGTAACTTAACATAATTTCATCAAAAAATTTTAAGTACAGCCCTGATTATTTTTTGTCACTTCTTTTTCCTCTCCTCCTTCTATCCTCCTTAGAATCACATTTTCTCCAAAAATTACGTGTCTGGCATCCTTTAAACTGAGATTTACAAGCACAAAGATCAGTGAGATGTTGACTGATGAAGGGCCAAACAGAGAATGATAATTGGTGCCAATTTCGGGACGTCTGCGTCACTGCGCATGCGCAGTAGAGGCGTAGTATGGAGGTCCTTTAGGACATGATTTCTTTTTGTTTTGGATGCAAATTTTGGGGATTGGGGGGCAAAATTTGTGTTTGGCCCTGGTTTTGTTAGAGTTAGCACCAGCTAAGTCTGGGTCATTGGTACAGTATAAAAATATACACTATCTGATGCAAAACAGAGACTTCCAGGGAAGAAACTGCAGAACATCAGATGGTAGATGCAGAACACAACGCCTAACCACCCATAGGTGAAGACGTAAACATGGGGAAAAGAACAGAATTCATTCTGTTATTCAGCTAAAACTCCCAATAAATTTTAGTAATAATAATTACAGAAACTATCCCAAAAGCATGGGAGAATAGCAAGAGGGGACTTAAAGGAAAGGGAGAGAGGGAAACACTGAAAAATCAGTGTAACTAAATAACAAGAATGACAACAAAATGGCTGCTGCCTCGAAAATAGGTAACTTAACATAATTTCATTAAAAAAT
The DNA here is from genome assembly GCA_031216915.1 of Pictodentalium vernedei. Lineage (NCBI taxonomy): Eukaryota > Metazoa > Mollusca > Scaphopoda > Dentaliida > Dentaliidae > Pictodentalium > Pictodentalium vernedei. Next base: position 229,697,954 of record CM062297.1, on the reverse strand, counting down.
TTTAAGTTACAGCCCTGATAATATTCTGTCACACATTATTCCTCTCCTCCTTCTATATCCTCCTTAGAATCACCATTTCACTAATATTTATGTGTCTGGCATCATTTAAACTGAGATTTACAAGCACAAAGATCAGTCAGATGTTAACTGATGAAGGGCCAAACTGAGAATGATTAATGGCGCCAATTTCGGAACGTCCTTGACACTGCGCATGCGCAGTAGAGGTGAAGTGTGGAGGGCCATTCAGGACATGTTTCCTTTGGTTTTAGATGCAAATTTTGGGGATTGGGGGGCAAAATTTGTGTTTGGCCCTATATTTTAAGAGTTAGCACCAGCTATGTCTGGGTCATTGGTACAGTATAAAAATATTTCTTTGATACAATTGTGATAGAAACAAACCGCTGCAGAAAAACAAACACTTCGAGATAAAGTCGACCCACGATGGACAGATACCAATGTTGATGAAATGAAAGCCTATTTTGGCATGCTGTTCATTATGGGTCTTCATCCCTTGCCTGGGTACAAATACTACTGGTCTGAGCTTCCCGAATTCAAAGTGAATGCAATAGCAAATATAATGCTGAGAAGCCGGTTTGAAAAGTTGGTTGAATACTTACACATTGCAAATACAAGCAGCAACACAGGTGACCCTCTGGGGAAAGTGAGACCCATAATTGACATGCCGAAGGACACATTTCCAAAACATTACAAACCACACAGAGAACTTTCAGTGGATGAAGCCATGGTGGGGTTCAAAGGGCGTCTTCATTTCAAACAATACATGCCAAAAAAACAACTAAATGGGGCATAAAAGTCTGGGAGATATGTGACAGCCACAATGGGTACTGTTTAGGTTTTGATGTCTACACGGGATGAAATAACTCTTTTGACAAATCCAAAGGATTGGGGTACTCTGTTGTCACACAACTTTCTGAACAGTTTCGTGACAGATATTTTCACCTATATTTTGACAATTTTTTTACTTCACCTGCCTTACTTGAAGGAAGGAATAGGAAAGGTGTACCCAAACAAATAAAACATGCAAAAGTAAATAAACAAGGACAGTCAATAAAAATGCAGAAAGGAAGAAACATGATTGCGACAGTGTGGTATGATAAAAGTAAAGTGTCAATTTTATCAACCTGTCAACCTGGGGAGGACCAAATTATTTCACGACGTGTAAAAGGTAGTGACGAAACAATTAACATTTCCAAACCTACTTCAATATTGAACTATACCAAATTTATGGGAGGGGTAGACCGTTCCAATCAAATGAGACAATACTACTCTATTTCCCAAAATGCAAACAAGTGGTGGAATTATATAATGTGGTTCGTTGTTGATTTGTGTTTGGTCAATAGTTGGATAATTTACAGGGAAACGCTTTGCCCTTCAAATGAACAAAAATAAATTAGTCATGTCAAATTTCAGTTGGAGGTGGCAAAAGGCCTTATTGCAGGTTATAGTTCAAGGCAAAAAGCAGGAAGAAAAAGCAAAAGTTCAACTAACATGATTACTGTGTCAGAATCAAACATGGTACTTCACAAACCCGAAAAAATCAACAAAACAATATGCAAATGGGGCAAAAAGTGTTGTGTTCACTGTTCAACTAAAAAAACAAAAACAGATGCTGGCAAAACACCTGAAACAACCTACATGTGTTACTTATGTGATGTTGCTCTGTGCAAAGACAGGGGTTATTTCATTGAATTCCATAGTGTGCACTCAAAATAAATGATTTTGAAAATCTTGATTTTTTCCAGGTGTGCACTTATAGGTAATTACCTGTGCAGGTAATTAATTACCTATGCACACCTGGAATTTCCATCTCTTTAAAATGAAAGAGAATTGTTTGAGTTGTGTTCTTGTTCAAATGAATTTCTTATTGTTGATTGTTTATTGTTGTAATGGAATTGATTTTTTTCAAAATTACGTTGTTTTGTTAATAAAATTGTTAATTACACCTGCACAGTTGTTTACCTGTTCAGATTGTCATCCAGCATGAGGGTGGAGAAAATGACAAACATCATTATGTATGTAAGGTTTGTTTTTATTAAAAACACATAAAAATACACACAGAACAAATAATGAAATAAGTACATATACACATTTTTCAACAAATTTACCTGTTTGGTTAATTATCTCACCTGTATTTTTACCTGAATAACTTTGTATATAAGTATTTTTTACAGCATTTCAAACATTGGTCATGTTAGTTCAAAAGTGTGGAATATCAAGTTCAGGGATGAACAAATAAATTTTTTGTACTCCAAGGAACATTACTGGTCATTTATTAGCTATTTTACTAAGATAATACAGGGAAATACTGCTGTGTAACATAGCAGTAATACAAGAGCTTAAGGGCTAAATAAATCAAAGTTAGTCTAATTTGCATAATTTAAGCATGAGAAAAAAAAAATGTATGATATGCGATGTATCTCATGGTACTAAACATTCATACAAAAAATTATTCAAATCAGAGCTTTCATATGGAAGTTCTGTACAAAAAACAGATTTCTGCATCAGTACAAAATGGCGGCTGGCAGCAATCTTGAATTTTGGACCGCATCCAAAAGCACTCGTTCTCGTCCCACGGTCATAACAAAGGTACCCAAGAAGTTTTGTAAAGATCGGTTCATAAATACGGCCTCTAGCCCGAGCCGTATCCAATTGTTGATGGATAGACGGGCCATGGCATAAGCTCAAATTTGGCTTCGCCAAAGTTGAGCTAATAAAAATAGCCAAAAAGCTTAGGAGTTTAACAGGAGGGATTCAAGGAGGGATAGGGAAGGAACTTTTAACAAACAGTGGATAAATCATAGGAAGAATGATGACGTCAGGCATATGTCCCAAAATTGGGAAACATGCGTATGCACCAAAATTGGGAAACATGAAATAATTTTTATAATTATTATAAAGTTACGATGATGAACGTTTCCAACCACCATTGTTCACTTCCGTCATCCATTTATAGCCTTGGATCCACCAATTTTATCATTGATTTGTGTCTGGCATCCTTAGAAAAGGAGTATTTAAAAGCACAGATGTCAGTTCATTGTTGCGGACTTTAGAGCCAAACAAAGAATGATGTTTGCGCAAATTCTGGTCTCTTCCTGACCACTGCGCATGTGCAGAGAGTAAAAGTATGGAGGGCCAGATAGGACTTTTAATTTTCGGTTTTGCATGCAAATTTTGGGGATTGGGGGTTCAAAATTTGTGTTTGGCCCTTGATAATATCGAGTTTGCACCAGTTAAGTCTGGGCCCTTTTTTATTAGTATAAAAATATTTACATGCTTCAATATAAAAACTGCTCTATGAAACAACAGAATAAACAGGGTTTTCACCTTGCCCTCCCAACCTGCCTATTCAGCTTGGATCATAAGGCATGTTTTTTAACCCTTAAGTCCTCAGATTAATTTTAAAGTATTTATGGCCTTTTTCTGCTTACATAGTTATTGATGACTTGGCAGTGGTTCTACATCACTGCTGGCTGCCTATACAGGCAGCCAGCAGTGATGTAGAACCACTGCCAGGGAAAATTCAGTCTACACACAAGAGTGATAAAAAAGATTACACAAGGGAGCACCTGCTTCAATGCAATATAAAAGTGGCTGTTTGGGGTTATATGGGGGCTTAAGGGTTAAGCCAAAAATGAAAATCTTTAGTTATTCAAGAAATTATTTTACAAAATGTCATCTGTTATTCATGTTGAGTGAAGGGTTAAAGCAGCTGAATGTTGTCTGTGATCTTTCATACAGGACTGTGTAGTCTGATAACAAAGAAATTATACAACATAGTTATGATTCCTTTTATTCCTATTATGTGATTACAAATAAAAACAAACTGAGTGGGGACTCACGAGAAATACCCCCTTTCCCATTCAATCATCTGAAGGTGATTCACTTAACCGTTTATCCAACGAAACGGACAAAGCCAGCTAGCATTATTATACAAAAATCTCTATTCAATTTCAAATTTTATTATGTTTTAAATTTTTGTCTCAAAAACAAGCTTAAGAATCCTCATTAGAACGAGCTCATTGGGCTCATTCCAATGAGGGGTAATAAGCTATGTATTTCTGACAAACGTTTTTTTTTATAGTTTCTTAAGAATTTGTTTTCTAAGTGTCATCTGCTATCAGCATTGGTGAAGGGATATCAGATTGTTGTCAGTACAGTGGAGCCCCGTTAATCGAATAACCACTTTGCCAGTAAAAATTATTCCATTAACAGGAGTATTCAATTAACAGGGATTAGTCATATTTCTATATTTTAGAGACAAATTGAACTTTTATTCTATTATATCTGGTTTGACAGTATTATAAACAAGGGGACTTTAGTGATTGTCAGGGTAATTTCTTGATGTATTGCAGCTTCATTTATTCAATTAACAGGAGTATACTCTATAACACACTGTACTGAAGGTATGGCAAATGGTTTTGTGTTTGGAAATTATATTCAACAAGGTAGCCCTATACCAAATTTGGTTACAATCAATTCATCCAATCTCAAGTTAAAATTTGGACAACACAAAAAACATGTTCTCCGAGTCGAAAAAGGATGATCACTCTGGTGAAAATCAATGGACCATGTCCATTTTCAAACTTAACCTGCATTACCTCCCAAGTAAGCTGTATATCAAATTTGGTTACAATAAATTCACCCAAACTCAAGTTGAAATTCCGATGCCAAAGTGTTTTGGATGGGTAGACGTCTTGATGCACGGATGGGGCATCTCAATGCATGGACGTACGGATGCATGGATGGACAGATGGACACCACTCATTACTATAAAAGAAAACTAAATTTACTGCATGGAAACCAAAAATCTATTTATAGTAACAGTGGCCTTGACCTTTGACCAACTGACCCCAAATGCAATCCCAATGATAGACACCTCAAATGCAATCACAATATCAAGCTATAGCTTTGTACACAAAAGAAAACCAAAGTTATTACATGGAAACCAAAAATCTATGAAAATCTCTTTATAGTAACAGTGACCTTGACCTCTAACCTACTGACCCCAAATGCAATCCCAATGATCAACACCTCAACTGCAATCACAATATGAAGTTATATCTTCGTACACACAAGAAAACTAAAGTTATTGCATGGAAATCAAAAATCTATTCATAGAAACAGCGATCTTGACCTTTGTACTCAAATGCAATCCCAACGATCGTCACCTCAAGTGCAATCAAAAATATGAAGTTATAGCTTCGTACACAAAAGAAAACTAAAGTTATTGCACAGAAACCAAAAATCTATTTATAGTAACAGTGACCTTTCACCTTCAGATCCCAAAAGCAATCCCAATCATCATATCATTACAAGCAGCCTACCTGTGAATTAAGTGTAGTGTGCTACCAATGGAACAAAAGTTATTGCCCAGAAACGAGTGTGATGGACGGATGGACAGATGGATGAAAGGATGGATGAACAGACGGATGGATGAATGGACAAACAGAAGGATGAATGGTCAAAGTGATTACTATATACCCTCCCCCCGCCCTTTATAAAAGGTGGAGGGGGTGGGGTATAATAAGCAAATTAAATGCTTAACTGGTTGAGTGCTAAATTATTTTTTGAAGCTGATTTTTTTTAAACGTGAGTATTTTTTATTGTTCTCAAAGATGTCATGCAACCAGCAAGGAAGCAGTAGTTTAGTAAGATTTTGTTTATGAACAATTGATTTGTCACAATTTATTGGTGAGTGCCTGATGTGTAGAATTCAAATCAATATTTGATTTGGTCGAATTCGAATATTCAAAGGGGCCTAAGGGTTAGCCACAAGCAAAAGCTCATCATCAATATTGTTTGGAAACTTTAAATTTGCTTTCAGCAGTGGTAGTGCCTAATTCAACTGGAATTAGAATGGGTGGTAACATGAGTGCAGATGGTTTTAATGTTAATCTAGTGGAAATTACACTTATTCTTTATTTTCAACAGTATTTATGTACCATTTCCATCTGAACTATAAGTTTTGTGAGACACTGTAGATGACTGATACCAGGCTTGATTGCTGTGAAAAGATTCGAAAGGAAATGAATCGGGCAGCTGATTTTGAATCCAATCGAATAGCAACTTACGATTCAAAATCAAATTGAATCTTGAAGCTAAGCAGGGCCTTATTTTATTGGATAGTGCCTACTGACACTCTCCATTAACTTGTAATAAAATGATTAATGGGTGGGTTCTCGATTTGCCGGCTTCTATTGTTTTCTAAGCAGGAATCAGTGATACATGTTGATTGTTAAAACAACATTTCTTGTGGAAGTTTAAGATGGATTACTGTTATAGTCTACTTCTAATAAGTACAATAAATTATACAAAGAAACTTTAATGATAAAAATTTCATTAAAATATACAGGCACAAGGCCATGAAGAATCAATACATAAATTACCATTAGAATATATTTTAAATTGGGGTGGATGAAAGGTTTTTACTTTTTATTATTTATTTTTTGTGAAAGAAATGGTGAGCAAAACCAGACCCTCCATGTGTGTATTTCTGCATGCAGTAACTGGCAGGGTGCTAAATTATTCTCGGTCATCAAAATTTGTTGATTTGTTTTTGCCTTGTTTCAATATATGGGAGAGTGCCTATAGGCACTCTCCCATAAATTGTAACAAGTCAAATCCATACATACGAAATACATAAATAACATGAAGCACATGGATAGAATGTGAATCCTTTAATTAGTGTTACCTGCACTCCAGAATATAACGCAAACTAACTTCACATGTTAATGAAGTAATAGCATTAATGAATAGTAATTAATGATAGTATTACACTGTTCACTTCTTTAAAACAAACTATAGTTACACTTCTCTATCTGCTGCATGCAAACCGAGAAAATATTTAATTAGCTTGCGGGAAGATGAAGAATTTTTTAAAAGTCGGACAGCCGGCAAATCGAGACATAACCTGATTAACGATCAACACACTATAACTACCAAAATTAAGGTAGCTGTTTACAAGCTGACCAGTGTGTTGAAAACCATTTTGCCATCAATATTTAAGTGTAAGCTCACACAGGAGCAATCTAAATGGGCTGAGCATTTCTGACCAAAACGGTCCATTTGGGTAACACTATCAGGGTGTTTAACCCTTCACCAAAGACGAAAGGCAGATGGCATTTGCAAATGAAATTCTTCAATAACTAATTTTAAAAAAAAGATTTGCACCAAAAAGAAAGCTTATGACCCCCATTGGAATGAGCTCAATCAGCTCATTCCAATGAGGGGTCATAGGCTATCTTTTTTGAAACAAAAAATAACAAAAATAATGAAAACTAGATATCACGGAGATGGAATCCATCTCTGCGGGCCCCGCAGCAACTAACCGATGTAAGGTATAAACTGATGTGAACCGTAATACTAAAATATTTCAAGCAATAGGTAAAATCTGATTAAAATCCCTTCCCGGACACGAACTTGTCAGAAAAAAAACCCAAATTCTGAATAATTTGACCTTGAGGTCAAACTTCAAGGTCAAAGCATGGCAACCTTGGTATGCGACACGTCGTCTTGAGATAATCTACCCACATACCAAATATCAAAACCCTATCTATTAAGGGAAAAAAGTTACAGCCCGGACACGAACTTGCCAGAAAAAAAAAAAATCTGAATAATTTGACCTTGAGGTCAAACTTCAAGGTCAAAGCATGGCAACCTTGGTACGCAACATGTTGTCTTGAGATAATCTATCCACATACCAAATATCAAAACCCTATCTATTAAGGGAAAAAAGTTACAGCCCAGACACAAACTTGTCAGAAAAGAACCCCAAAATCGGAATAATTTAACCTTGAGGTCAAAGTTCAAGGTCAAAGCATGACAACCGTGGTACGCGACACATCGTCTTGAGATATTCTACTCATATACCAAATATCAAAACCCTATCTATTAAGGGAAAAAAGTTACAGCCCGGACACGAACTTGTCAGAAAAGAACCCCGAATTCTGAATAATTTGACCTTGAGGTCAAAGTTCAAGGTAAAAGCATGGCAACCTTGGTACGCGACACATCGTCTTGAGATAATCTACACACATACCAAATATCAAAACCCTATCTATTAAGGGAAAAAAGTTACAGCCGGACACGAACTTGTCAGAAAAGAACCCCGAATTCGGAATAATTTGACCTTGCGGTCAAAGTTCAAGGTCAAAGCATGGCAACCGTGGTACGCGATACATCGTCTTGAGATAATCTACCCACATACCAAATATCAAAACCCTATCTATTAAGGGAAAATAGTAACAGCCCAGACACAAACTTGTCAGAAAAGAACCCCGAAAACGGAATAATTTGACCTTGAGATCAAAGTTCAAAGCATGGCAACCTTGATACGCGACACACCTTCTTGAGATAATATACCCACATGTCAAATATCAAAACCTTATCTATTAAGAGAGAAAGATTACAGCCTGGATGCACGGATGGACGCACGGACAGAGTGATCACTATAGGGCGTCCGCCTCACGGCGGGGCCCTATTGATAAATTTAAAGTAATTTGTACCATATTTCATCTAAATTTTCGGACACTTTTTGTTTTCGGGCACCATTTTTTCATCAAAAAATAATTTTTTTTAAGCCTCGAAATTTTCGGACACCCACTCAAAGATCGTCCCGGAGTGGTGGGAAAATCCCAGTGAAACATAAATCCAAAATGACAATGATTTTCTTTTCAGTTGAATATTTCATCTTTCTTTCTTCGTTTTATGTTAAAAACATGTATTGTATGCACAATATATTGTACAATGGAAACAGAATTATTAAAACAACATTATTTGCAAACTTGTTCTTTATTTATTGACAGGTAAGTATTGTTTTCCTTCTCAAACTAACATGTCTGACGAACTGACCAATCAAATTTTTGTTTTCAAAACGTGTGCTTTCATTAGACTCCTTCGAGATTTGGAAAGAGAAAAACCCACAAATGTTATGTTGAACTGACCTTAAATGACGACAGTAATGAAAGGGTACGATAAATAAATCTATATGATGCAGTATAAACCGTGCACCAGCAACAGAACAGTGTAATTATTGCTTCGAATAAACATATTCAGTGCACTGAACACCAACAAAATTTTCCAATATTAAAAATAGAACAAACGACAATGAGGTCAACACGTGCTGCTTCAGGGTTTCACAAAAATTAATACATGGACCCAAACACTGTCAAAGCATACCGGTTTTCGATATTATATTTTGATAAACATCAGCAGTGTATGTGGGGAGGGCTTGCTTCCAAAAACAAAAATAGAAAATACGGGAGGAACTGTGGAGCTAATACCAGTCATTATTTTTTAAAAATTAATTTTGTATTCGCTTTTATAAAATGTAGCAATTTGCGATGCACATCTGGTTGGGGGGGAGGGGGGGGGGGGGTATATTTCTAAATCAATAATTTAAACTTGTATGTCAATAATTCGTATTCAGCCTTCTAAATAATAGCAACTGGTTTGGGGGTGGGCCAATATACACACCACTCAAAAATTGTTTGCATTTCATCACCTTTGAATGGCTACATTGGTCCGTTTTGAAAACACTGAAGCCAGCTCAGGTTTTTTTTATCTAACAGTAACAACACAAGCACATGGCTTGATTACTGTTCAACATAATTTGTGGAAACATCAAAACTTTTCAAGTACCGGTAGATGAAAAGTGATTTCTTCTCAGGGATTTATTGGGAAAGTAAATAAAAACAGAAAAAAACAATCGGAAACTTTTCATTTCATTCATTCGGTATGTTCATTTTATTCATTTATGCTGATGTTTAAAGTCGCCATGTTGAACAGCTATTTTATCTTTCCCATTTCCAAGGTACCTCCACCGTTTGTGTACACTAAATTTATTAACCGATGCAGTGTGTTTTTCAAAATTTCCACCCACATTTGCTGTCCACGTGTATTTTGGCCATTTTCGAAGTTTTCGGACACTGGAAAATTTAATTATTTTTTGGCATCCGAAAATTTAGATGAAATATGGTATATTTTTCATACTTACCAATGGCCCAGACTAGCTGGTGCAAACTCAAAATTATCATGAGTCAAACACAAATTTTGAACCCCCCAATCCCCAAAATTGCTTGCAAAACCGAAAATTAAAAGTCCTATCTGGCCCTCCATACTTTTACTCTCAGCGCATGTGCAGCCATTAGGAAGTGACCGGAATTGTGACCATCATTCTTTGTAGAAAAGAGTACTACATAATAACTCAGTGGGGAGGTATGAGTGCCCGCTCATGGGAGGGCCATACCCCCTCTGGGCCATTAGTAAGTATAAACAAGAGGGAGGTTACATCCCAACGCTCACCTACATTCGCGCTTGATAATTTCGTTCCAATGTAACATGCCTAATATTTAGTTAATATAAATCATTAACTAGGCATCAAATGATTAATGTGGTTTATGTGATGGCTTTGGAAAGTCTATATTTCTGCATTTATTATATATCAATTCAACATAGAATCATTGGATACATCTTTTAGAAATGTTTATGATTAAGAATATGAATCATGAGGCCAGATATTATATCATAAATAAGAATTAGGAAAGGCTTTCATAAATCACTGAAATTTTAATTTAAGTACATTCATTGGTTAAAGAGGAGTTGCGGAAAAACATTCGTTCAAGAAAGTGACTATAAGTCCCAACAAAAATACATCACATCAACAACTAAAATAAGCCTTAATGTTACTAGTAACAAGTATGAAAAAGTATTAAATAATAAAAAAAAAAAGTTAAAAAAATTTTTTTTTAAAGAAAGTGAATATAAGTCCCAAAAATCCCCGTCAAATTCCTCAAATGTTAAAAAATTTATAGTAATTTATATATTTTTTATACTTACCAATGACCCAGACATAGCTGGTGCTAACTCTAAAAAATCTAGGGCCAAACACAAATTTTGCCCCCCAATCCCCAAAATTTGCATCTAAAACCAAAGAAATCATGTCCTGAATGGCCCTCCATACTTCGCCTCTACTGCGCATGTGCAGTGTCAAGGAGGTCCCGGAATTGGTGCCATTTATCATTCTTACAACCAGTGCCTGGTAAGCGCTATGTACTCAGCGGGGAGGTAGAGTTCTCAACTCCTGGGAGGGCCATCCCCGTCTGGGTCATTGGTAAGTATAAAAAATATATAAATTACTATAAATTTTTTAAGATTTTTATACTGTACCAATGACCCAGACATAGCTGAATAGTAAAAAGGATGGAGGGCCCAGGACACAGAGGAAAATCCAATAAGCTCAACTATATAAAATAGAGTCATCCCCTCGAGGAGAAAAGGAGTATTACGCTTTACATGTATCTTTCTTATTTATGATAAATTAGAAAGACACAACAACCTCCATAATTGAGCATCATAACATTCATGTTCTCTATTAACATCCAGTATAATCCTTATACTAATTATTTCTAAAGTAAGCCAATAAATAAAGTTAGTCTAGAGAATTGAGACTCTTTATACTCTTTTAAAAGTGTCTGAGGACTGTATATTAACTCCCGTTTGACACGTGACATATACAAATGCTATACTTTAAAAATATGACATGAATGAATTTTTTAAAACATTAATTTTCACTTTAAAACCATCCCGGTAACAACTCAGAATTACTGACTCCGGAGGAGGTATCCCCTTGTTTTCACTATAAAACACGTGACCCAAGGGAACACCCTCCCCCACCCCTTCCCCTTGCCCTGGGTCAAATAGCCCAGAGCGAAGAGGGCAGCAGGACGGAGTCACTGCCTGAACAGAAAGCCTGCATAACTATAGTTGCAACTGTTTAGTGAACGACATTCTGAGCAGCAGATAATGGACCTAAACAAAGCAGGTCTCCAGAAATGGACTCAATATTTCTGAGATAAAAATTCATGAATGTGGATGGCCGAGACCAATATGCAGCCTTCATTAAATCTGTAAAAGCAACACTATTTGCATAAGCCTAAGATGTAGAAAGAGCTGTTACTTAATGAGCCGAAATCTTACGCACAGACTGCTGAATTGAAGATAGATTATCATAAGCAGTACGGATAGTTAATTGAATCCATCTAGCCATAGAATGGACCGTAATGTCCTTTCTATTAGGCATAAGAGACAGAAAGAAGCGTTACGTCCCTTTCTGATAAACTGAGATCTTGTTTATAAATACATAAAGCTCTAACCGGACAGAGTAAAGGCCTGTGCCCGTCTGAAGACGGAAGGGCCTTAATAACAATAGGTTCCGGAAATTATTAGGAGCCTGATTCTTAGCGAAAAATCCAACATTAGTAGTAAAGGTAATAGTGATCCCGTCACTACGATAGTGAGAATCGTCCACCGATAGTGCATGAAGCTCACTGACTCTTCAAGCAGAAGAGAAAGCTAAGAGAAATGCTGTCTTATAAGACCAGAATTTGAAATCTACTGACTCAAGAGGCTCAAATGGTTTTCTTTTAGTTTAAGAAGAACCCAAGCTAAATTCATTTAGGAATTAATCTAAGGGTTCTAGGTCTATTTATCGAATAGTTTCTAACTAATTTAGATAAAGAGACATTAGATTCAATTGTAAACTATCATGGTGTGCATAGGTATCAGATAACATAGACCTATAACCTTTAATAGTAACAGGCTGCAGTTTGATCTTGTCAAACAAGTATACTAGAAAGTTTGCAATGTCTGGTATGGAGGGATCAAAAATATCAACAAAATGATCCCTACACCCATGACGAAAGACCTTCCACTTAACCGCATAGTATAGTGAAGAGGAGGTCCTCCTACAGTTAGAAATCGCATCCACTGCTCGTCCTGTACAATGCTTGCCGTGCAAGAAGGACCGCACAACGGAATACGTGAAGGTTGAGACCTTGCGGGTTGTGATGAAGTTGACACCATTTCCCCAGCGAAAGAAGATCCTCTCGTGGAGGAAGTTTTCGCGGTAAGTCCCACAGCAGACACCTGAGTAGATTTATCCACGGTCTCTGTGGAGACAGAGATGCTACCAACAGAATTGTATTGAGATTGTTTATCTTGAGCAATATTTGCTGAATCAACGGCGCTGGAGGATACGCATATCCTATCCTTCTGTCCCACGAGATCGATAGAGCTTCTACTGCATATGCTCGGGGATCCAGACATGGTGACACATACGTCTGCAATTGATTGTTGAGTTGTGTCACAAATAAGTCTATCATTGGCCTCTCCCATTGGTAGCAAATCTGATTGAATACCTGTTTGTTGAGAGTCCATTCTGATGGCAACAAGCGACCCTTCCGTGAAAGGGAGTCTACTAATACATTCAGACGACCCAGAATATGACGGACCGAAAGCAGAACTTGGTGTTCTAGAACAAACAGAAGGATTCTTTCTGTTAAATTGAATAACGGAACGGAATGAATGCCTCCCTGGTTCCAGATATACGCAACTACTGTCGTATTGTCGGACAGGATTGGACATGCGCTTTCTGAATAATGTTCATCCAGTGACGTAGTGCAAGCCAAATTGACATCATTTCTTGGATGTTTATGTGCTTGCCTAGAAACTGGCACTTCGAATCCATTGGGATCAATGTTGTACCCCAACCTCAAAAATGTGTCCCAACCTGTTTGACTGGCATCCGTCATAATCGAAAAACTCGGATCCGGCAACTGCAGTGGAACTCCCTGAGTCAACCACTGAATGTTTGCCCAAGTCTGAATCGCTTGTTACACTTGATTGACAAGAGAACGTCTATATCGAGCAATTCATAGATTGCCGAAAGGTTGCCGTCGAAGAGAAGCTTCTCCAAGACCGAAGCGACTCTGAGAGAGTTCTTCACCTTACTATCCACGCGCGTGGATGTAGCTAGGGCTGCGTCACATCTAACCAACTCCAGGTTTGCCACTGAAGGGCAGAGTTATACGTGGAAAAGCTACTGCCCTTGAAAGAAATCTCATTGAGGATCATATCCTGGAATTCTTTCCATTGAAGACGTAATGATAACGCCTTAGTAAGGTGGTCTGCATATGATAAAGCGTCTAAGTTAAGTCTGTTAGACATTATTGTCGTTTCCAACGTCGTGGTTGGAATTGACATAGACGACGATATAGACAATTACAAGTCTTCAGCCTCGTCGTCTAGACGCAGAGGAACTCTCGGTATGCCCTGTCCTGCCGTTACAATTTTATTCCTTGAATTGATGAAAGGCAGATTTAGAGCATTTGCGGACAAGAAACTAGACTAGCCTGTTTTTGTAGCAAGCTTATATATAGCGTTGTTCAATAATTCGAATGTTCTAGTGACATTATTGGACAGTGTCGGCAACTCAGGGACGATGTCCCTGAACCGATCAAAACTCTGTGCCCAATGGCGCTATTAGTCTCTTATCCCGCATCGCAGCATTCTAGTCTGATGGAACAACCTCTGGAAGATAATGCCGGAAGAAATGTATGGCAGCTTCTGTTGTTCCGAAAGGGAAAGCTCGAAATCGTCCGAATCCCTTTCGCCATCCTGTCGGACCCTATGAAGTGCTCGGTCGTCCGTATCTGATGCTTCAGCGGAGCGAACCGACCCAGCGTCGTCGGATTATTCCTGATCCGACAGAGATTCTATCGTTTGCTGGGATGCTGCGATAAGTTGTGCTATTTTGGTTAGCACGTCTGTCAGTGAGGCCTGTGGAGAAGTGGTCTTACGTTGCTTTGCCGCTGGAAGCTCCGTGTACGTTACCCCGTGCATACTTCTATTATGCGAGCGACCGGAGTGTACAAGCCTCGTGTCCCTTGGCTACCAGATGGCGTGACCTGTTCGCCGTGGAATCCCTGAATGACGAAGCTGGCAGAATACTCGAGGTCACGTAGCCAAGGTGCGGTCGTGTGCGCTGCCGTGAGGATGAGGAAGCCTTATCGACAGTCTCTCGGACTGTCTATATAACGGAGCGTCCCGAGCGGCGGACATATGCTCCGAATGCAAAACGTTTGTACCACAACATCCGGTCCCAGATGTTGTTGTACGAGAGAGGGACCTCTCTCGCTCGCAGCCCGGACGGACCTGGATGAGCTAGGAACCGGACTAACAGGCTTCCTCTGATCTGTCGTCACTGGGTGTGTATTATTATAGTGCTCGCATCACCCAAATCTCCTTCCTGGACCACAACGGACGAACCCGGCTGCCGAACCATTCAATGAATGGACGCTACACCGGGTGAGCTAGCGAATGTCAACGCCGTCGATCCTACTAGGGACCTCTTAGGCGATTGACGTATTTCCATGAGCACTTATTGCCGCTAGCTCTTCAGAGGCACACTTTTGAAAGACATCACGGTAACTTTTGCGAATAAGAAACCAGACTTGCTTGCTTAATAGCAAGCATATATATATATATAGCGTCGTTCAATAATTCGAAAGTTCCTGTGACATTATTGGACTGTGTCGGAAACTGAGGGACGATGTCCCTGAACTGATCAAAAAATTATTGTGTCCACCGACGCTATCAGTCTCTTATCCGGCATCGCAGCATTCTGGTCCGACGAAACAACCTCTAGAAGATAAAGCCGGATGACATGTACAGCAGCTTATGTTGTTCCGAAAGGGAAAGCTCGAAATCCTCCGAATCCCTTTCGCCATCCTGTCGGACCCTATGAAGTTTTCGGATGTCCGTACCTGATGCTTCAGCAGAGCGTACCGACCCAGCGTCGTCGGATATTACATGATGCGACAGAGATTCTGTCGTTGCTGGGATGCTGTGATAAGTTGTGCTATTTGGGATAGCACGTCCGTCACAGAGGCCTGTGGAGTAGCGGTCTTACGATGCTTGCCGCTGGAAGCTCTGTGTACGTTGACTCCTGCATACTTTTCTTATGCGAACGTCTGGAGTCTACAGGCCTCGTGTCCCTGGATACCGGATGGCGTAACCTGGTCGCCGTGGATTCTCTGATTGGCGAAGTTGACTAGATATCCGAGGTCACATAGCCAAGGTGTGGTCGTGTGTGCTGCCATGAGGATGAGGAAGCCTTATTGACAGTCTCTCCGGACTGTCTATATAACGGAGCGTCCCGAGCGGCGGACGTATGCTCCGAATGCGAAACATTTTGTACCACAACATCTGGGGCCAGATGTTGTTGTACAAGAGAGGGGCCTCTCTCGCTCGCAGCCCGGATGGACCTGGACGAGCTAGGAACCGGGCTAATAGGCTTCCTCCGTTCTCTCCTCTGATCCGCCGTCACTGGGTGTGCACTTGGTTGATTTATAGTGCTCGCATCACCCAAAACTCCTTTCTGGACCGCAACGGACAAACCCGGCTGCCGAACCATTCCATGAATGGACGCTACACCGGACGAAATTAGCGGACGTCAAAGGCCGTCGATCCTACTAGGGACCTCTTAGGCAATTGATGTATTTCCATGAGCACTTTGCCGCTAGCTCTTCATTAATTGTGACGACGGAGGCATACTTTTGGAAGACATCACGGATACATCACCCTGCTCTTGTTCGTCTGAAATAGAGATTGATAAACTAGAGTGACCCTGCGGAGAAAGGACCGACATGGCCATTTCCCCGCTAACATACTGTGACACACGCTTCCCATATTGTCATCGAAATTAACACATACTGAACAGGAGTTAGTGCGGGTACACTGACTACATTTATGCAATGATTATGAAAGTCAGAGGAAGATTTCCTCTTATTACAATTGAACAATATCCTTTCATTGTGAAAAGAATATAAAGTCCTAGTACTCGCACCAACCCCTGAAAACAAAGATACATAATAACATGATCCATTAACATAGAAAAAATAATTGAAATCAAAAAAATTTTTTGAAAAAATATTTTTTCAGAAAAGCCCAAGTTTCTGAAAAGTAATGTTGAGCCCCAATGGATCCCAAGCCTAAGTGTGGACAAAAATTTTAAAAATATTTTAAAAAATTAATGCAACACTTACGAATAATAATAATGTATCCAGTTATGATTAAACTAACACAAAGACAAGAAATCCCCCTCCACAGAGGCTGTTGTCAATGTAAACAAGAAGTGTAAAAACACCAGAAACATGACTCCAGGCACTGATAACCCTGGCCTGAAATCAGTTACCAAATAATACACTATCTGATGCAAAACAGAGACTTCCAGGGAAAAAACTGCAGAACATCAGATGGTAGATGCAGAACACTACGCCTAAACACCCATGGGTGAGGACGTAAACATGGGGAAAAGAACAGAATTCATTCTGTTATCTAGCTAAAACTCCCAAGAAATTTTAGTAATAATATTACAAAAAATATGCCAAAAGCATGGGAGAATAGCAAGGGGGGACTTAAAGGAAAGGGAGAGAGGAAAAAACAAGCAGTGTAACTTATGGCAAGAATGACCACAACAGGCCCATGCCTCGAAAATAGGTAACTTAACATAATTTCATTAAAAAATTTTAAGTTACAGCCCTGATTATTTTCTGTCACTCATTTTTCCTCTCCTCCTTCTATTTCCTCCTTAGACCCACCATTTCTCTAATATTTATGTGTCTGGCATCATTTAAACTGAGATTTACAAGCACAAAGATCAGTCAAATGTGAACTGATGAAGGGCCAAACAAAGAATGATAAATGGCGCCAATTCTGGGACCTCCTTGACACTGCGCATGCGCAGTAGAGGCGAAGTATGGAGGGCCATTCAGGACATGATTTCTTTGGTTTTAGATGCAAATTTTGGGGATTGGGGGGCAAAATTTGTGTTTGGCCCTAGATTTTTAAGAGTTAGCACCAGCTATGTCTGGGTCATTGGTACAGTATAAAAATATGCATGTAATAAGGGCGCAACGTTACCGCAATGTAGTTCAGTAACCCATGCGTACAATATCAATTGCCTGGAAAGACACATAGAAACAGAACTCACCTTAACACCTCACCTTAACACAAACTTTTAGAATTTAAAATTGAGTAAGTCAGACAAAAACGTGAACATTGTGACTGAAAAAGAGAAAAGAAATCAGTTAAATTTCTGCATACAGTAGGGTTAATACCTACAGTTGTTATTGAAATGAGAAAATAAACAGTAATGAGAGGTGAAGGCACCACAATCTGCACAAAAGCTGACTTTAACGCAAATTCTTACAACACCTAAACGCTAATTCTTACAACAAGTTTTGGCAGAAAATCAGCCTCAAATTCCTCAAATATGCATGTAATGAGGGTTAAATATTACTGCAATGGAGTTCAGTAACCCAAGTGCAGAATATTAATCACCTGGAAAGACACATAGAAACACAACTCACCTAAACACAAAGTTTACAAAGTTTTACAACTTAAAATTTACTAAGTCCGAGAAAAACATGAAAATTGTGACTGAAAAAAAAGAAAATTTCCGTTAAATTTCTGCATACAGTAGGGTTAATACCTACAGTTGTTATTGAAATATGAAAATCAACAGTAATGAGAAGTTAAAGCAGCACAATCTGCACAAAAGCTGACTTTAACGCAAATTCTTACAACACCTAAACGCAAATTCTTACAACTTTTGGCAGAAAATTTTAGGTGAAATTTGGAAAAAGGTCATAGTATCAGGGTTAAATACTGTTCTGATAGTCCCCTACAACCTACATATGCAATATCAAAGGCCTGAGCCCACTGATCTTTGAGAACTCACCTTAACATCTCTCCTTAATACAAACTTTTAGAACTTAAAATTTACTAAGTCCGAGAAAAACATGGAAATTTTGACTGAAAAAAAAGAAAATTTCCGTTAAATTTCTGCATACAGTCGGGTTAATACCTACAGTTGTTATTGAAATATGAAAATCAAGAGTAATGAGAAGTTAAAGCACCACAATCTGCACAAAAGCTGACTTTAACGCAAATTCTTACAACACCTAAATGCTAATTCTTACAACAACTTTTGGCAGAAAAATTTTAGCTGAAATTTGGAAAAAAGTCGTAGTTTCAGGGTTAAATACTGTTCTAATAGTCCCCCACAACCTACATATGCAATATCAAAGGCCTGAGCCCACTGATGCTTGAGAAATTAAATCTTACAATATTGGACACGCCGGACGCCGACGCCCAAGGTTATCACAACAGCTCACCACATCTTACAGATGTAGGTGAGCTAAAAATATACAAATTACTTTAAATTTATCATATTTTTAAACTATAAACCAATGGCCCAGACTAGCTGAATCGTAAAAAGGCGGAGGGCCTAGGACTTCAGAATTAGTAGACCAACATAGTTCCAAGCCTGTAATCCAAGGTGAAAGGAAATTAAATTAAAAGGAATTACATGTATGTCTCTCTATACAGTAATGGAGAAGACATATAATAAGGAGCCAAATTCAAGTAATTCCGTATTCTTAGCATGAAGACTGTGCTAATTGGATGTAACAAGTTCCCAATTTTTAAGGCTAGTCTGGACTAAGCCCCAAAAAATAGGATGGCATATTTGAGAATGAGAGGTTATCCTCCACAAACATACGCCATATACAATAAAACACAAGCTGTATCCAGGATATAATCTACAGACAAAACAGCTTCACTCATAGTTACACACTTATCAAGCCGGAGGAGAGGTAAAAAATCACCCCCCCCCCCCCTTTTTTTGAAGGAATCTTCTTCAAAAACAAAGAGGGGAGCACTCTGGAATCAGTAAAAGCGGTACCAAATAACAATATACATTCGTCGGACAGGTACCCAGGTATTAATTATTATTAATAAATTGGTGCTTAATACCACTAAGGGTGGAGAAGGACATGATGAACAAACACACCGTATTTAAATAATAACTCACACCGGTTTGAAAAGAATAACCTCCTCTAACAAACGGTATCATGTCCAATTGGACAACTAACTCAGACTAGATGAAGCAGCTAAAGGTCTTCCTGTACGTGAAGACCATTAAAAGCTGATAACTGAGGCCCTAGAAGCTCACTAGGGAGACTTACAATGCTAGCCATAGCTTATAAGTCTTCATCTACGTAAAGACAGATATATCGGTGTAAGTTGCGACCCTGAAGGCTCACTTAATGGAGACTTAGTTATCGTCGCGCAAGGTAGGGAATGAAGAGCCACTATATAAAGAGCCCTGAATTCCCAGAGACCACAGTCCCAACAGATAATAAATTCAGTTATGCCACTGCATAATACTGAAAAAATCTCACTCAAGATTTTATCTAGGCTACTATGGTGTAACAATAAGACTGAAGTCTATGACACCAAGAAAAAACAAACCGAAAAGTACAGTATCTTTTTTGGTTGTAATCCCAAAAGGCAGCAGACAAAGCCTAACTAAAGAGACCGCTGTAACCTACAGAAAGCTACTATGGCGTCCACAATGACATAATTGTCTTGACGCCAAGATATATCTCAGCCTATCTATGCACTATCCATCCAGATTCAGGATGAGAAACAGGTGATAATAAAAAACTGGAGAATAATTTCAATGACGTCTAATTCTTTCTTCAATAGGAAAGCTTATACCTCCAGAAGGAAAGTCTCTCTTGGAAGATTTGTCTAACAAGTATTCTTGTAAGTGGAGCTTGTTCGAGCTGATAGCTGCAGGCCTGCCAAAACTACATTCTCATCCACCAATCTTCTGCAATTTATCCACTTTTGCGAGGTTTGTAACCTACCTCCAAGTGGCAAGCAACCAAAATCTATTCTCGACGACCTCAATTGATCTCTTCAATAAGAGAGTCTTTACCTCCACTAGGAGCGACTCTCTTTGAAAGGAACTTCTGTGATTAACGTCGACTTTCTCATGAAGTTGATAATCCTCCATCAACTGGCAAGCAATAGAGGTCATGTCCATCACCTGTATGACTTACGATGCTTACGGGAGGAGAAACTACATCCCGCGAAGAAGCTCGTCTCGTCGACCTCTATTGTTCCCTTCAATAAGAGAGCCTTTACCTCCACTAGAAGCGACTCTCTTTGAATGGAACTTACGTGATTAACGTCGAGTTTCTCGTGAAGTTGATAATCCTCCATAAACTGGCAAGCAATAGAGGTCATGTCCCTCACCTGTTCGACTTATGATGCTTACAGGAGGAGAAACTACGTCTTTCCCGCGAAGAAGCTCATCTCGTCGACCTCAACTGTTCCCTTCAATAAGAGAGCCTTTACCTCCACTAGAAGCGACTCTCTTTGAAAGGAACTTCCGTGATTAACGCCCAGTTTCTTGTGAAGATGATAATCTTCCATTAATCATCGGCCTAGGGGTGTCTGATCCATAGCCTTGATCAGACCTATACCCCTTTCTCCAGTCTCTATAATGACGACTTTTAGAGTGAATATAAGAGGGTTATTGTACCCTCGCAAGACATTCTCATAATGCTTTCTTAGAAGCAAAACCGCCTCACTTACCCCAGTCTGCTGAAGTGTGTTGATGAGGCAGCAACTTCAATTGCAGAGCACTGAAGCTTCTTGTAGCCTGCACATATATCAATGGAAGCTTGTCGTCAAATTGTTATCTTTAAGTGATGATGACGCAAGGGCAGTATCACGTCTTACTAATTCCATATTCACTGTCCGTGCGGAGTTGTATGTAGCATACATGACTATCCTGGAAAGAACTCTTAGCAAGGAAGCATGGCCTCATATTTCTTTCCATTGAGACGTTGCGCCATAGCTCTGGTAAGGTGATCTGCTTAGGACATTGTGCCCAGATTTGCTCTTTTTAATGAAATAGCACATTCCATTATTTCCGAGCATATATTAAGTGATGCAGGTAGGGACATATTGTCATCCCCGGCCTGCTCATCTAAACGCAGACTTATTCAGATGGAACAATATTCTTAAGACCTTAAGACTTTTCATAGTCTTCAAGTGCCCTTCTGTGAGAGATGGAGACTCACACTCCGTATCCCTCTCACCATCCAAATGTTCCATCCGCAAATATGGTCATCTCCATCCGACTAAACGGATGACTGGACCAACGCAGCACCGACTGACAGCTCACAAGCACAAGTCTGTCAAACAGTAGTATTAGTCTCAAACGACTAGCTACCAACCTGAAGTTGCGAAGTCAGATAGCTAGTCTGTGGTCAACATGCTTCATTAATGAAGCAAGTGAAGATGCCATAGCTGCCACTGAATCCGGCTTCAGTATGGAAGAAGTGTCCTGAACCACAAGCATGAACTGGTGTCCCAACTCACTAAAGTTTCTCACACCAAAAACAGTCTATCCCGACTGCTGATGGAAAGGAGAAGGTTCTCCAGTTCGCAGTCTGCTCCAGACCTCGACGAGCATTCCATTAGAAACTTTTAGGCATCTATCCCTTATCGTGCATATCCATGGAAGAAGAGGAAGCTGTAACCACAGCCGACCCTGGCTGAAGTGTGGGAGAAGCATCCTGGCTCGTCACATAGGATGGATGCTCCTCCTCATTGAAGTTTCTTACAACACAAAACAGTCATCCCCGACTGTTAACGGGCCGAAAAATGCTCTGCATTCTCGATTTGTCCCCAGATCTCATAGAGTATCCCACTTAGAAACTTCTAGGCTTAATCCTCTTTCGTGCACTTCCATGTAAGTAGAAGAAGCCATAACTGCTGCTGGCCCCGGCTGCAGTGTGGAAGGAACGTTTCGATGAGTGTTCCAACTCAATAAGGTTTCTCACAGTGGACACAGTCGGCCCCGACTGTTAACAGGATGGAGAGGGTTCTACTACATGCACAATTGACTGGACCGAACCCAGCACCGTCCGACAGCTCAACAGTGGAGTCTGCGGGCGGCTCTTCTAGCATTAGCTGGGATGCTGCTAATAACTGTGCAACTGCGACAGCAAGTCCATTCCCGAGGCTTGAGGAGCAGCGGTCTTCTGTTTTTCCCACCACTTGCTGTTCCTGGGATGAAGATCTAGAGACAGATCTCTTCTCCAAGCGTCCTGTTGATCGATGCCTCGGATTGCTAGCTATCGATTGGTCCGACTTCAAAGGCGAAGAAAGGCTCCATCTTCGCGCAGCTGACTGATTATCTGAAGTCGGGCGTAGCTAGCCTGCAGTCGTGTGTGATTTAATAACATAGTGGAGGAAGCCGTGACTGAAGCCGATCCTGACTGCAGACTAGACGGAGCATCCCGAGCGGTGGGCGGATGTATGCTCCGTCTCATGCAAGTTTCCAACCAGAAAACTTCATTTCGGCTTGTGAAACGTAATGGAGGAAGCCGTGACTGAAGCCGACCCCGGTTGCAGACTAGACAGAGCATCACAAGTGGTGGCTGGATGTATGCTCCGGCTCGTGCTAGTTTCTCATAACAACATTTGGCCCCAGATGTTGTTAGGTTTGAGAGGGGCCTCTCCCGCTACCGGTCTATCAGACCTCGCCGAGTAAAGAAACTTGCTGACTTCCTCTCTATTTCCGTCATCGCTGGGTGAGCTTATTTATACTTAAGTGCTCGCTCCACCCACATCTACACTTCCTTCGACCTCATCAGACTTACCCAGTGTCACGGCTCCCACGGACAGAGTAACTGCTTCACCGGTCAAGCTAGCTGCTTGCAAGAGATTAAGAACACTAACTAGAGGCCTTATCCCTGGTATATCATGAGCAATGCGGCTAGCTCTATTTGCTCAACGGAGTGCGACAACGGTAGCACACTTGGATGGGTGTCACAATATCATCACCATGTTCATGTTTCTCTGAAATAGAAACTGAAAAAATGAATTTAAACATGGTGAGAGGCCTGGCCTCAGAACCTCATCGCCAACAACGTTTCGCGACACCCGTCTCCAACATTAGTCATCCCAGTGAACACCAGAATGACAAGAGTCCGCAGGAGTGCATCGACTAAAGTCGATATCAGTCCTCTAAAGTCCATAACAAAATATATAATTAAGATACATGAATAACTGCAATCAAAATTAAATTCAAAATAATTTTTGGAAATTTAAAAAAAAAAAAAATGCCTAAGTTCCCAAAGGGAACATTAAGAGCCCAAGGGCATCCCGATAGATCCTACGTGTGGACAAACATCCAAATTTATTGAGCTACACTACCGGAATAATAATCCATGTATCCTACTGTAATTCTACAGTAATAGAATATAAAATACTACATATATATGGGACGTTGTCAAAATAAACAATGTCAGTGAAAAAATGAAACAAGACATCAGGCCAAAAAAAAGCCAAAAGTTAGAAACCAATTTAAATGCTACCAGATGCGAAGCTAGATCTTCATATAAACGATACATCGGATAGAAGATGCAAGACTAAACGACCTAACACCCCTAGGTGAGGACATAACCATGGGGAAAGACAGAATAAAAATTCTGTAATACATGTTAAACT
The DNA here is from genome assembly GCA_031216915.1 of Pictodentalium vernedei. Taxonomy (NCBI): domain Eukaryota; kingdom Metazoa; phylum Mollusca; class Scaphopoda; order Dentaliida; family Dentaliidae; genus Pictodentalium; species Pictodentalium vernedei. Next base: position 229,673,717 of record CM062297.1, on the reverse strand, counting down.
CCCAAGAAATTTAATAACAAATTTCAATAAAAAACAGCCAAAAAGCTTAAGAGTTTAACAGGAAGAGTTCATGGAAGGATAGGGAAGGAATACTTAACAAACAGTGGAATAACCATTAGCAAAAATGATGATGTCAGGCGTATGTCCAGAAATTGGGAAACATAAAATAATTTTATAATTATTATAAAGTTACAGCCCTGAACGTCAAAAACCACCACTGAACACTTGCAACATCCAATAACAGCCTTGGATCCACCAATTCTTGCATTGATTTGTGTCTGACATCCTCAAAAAAAAGGAGATTTTAAAGCACAGATGTCAGTTCATTATTGCTGACTTTAGGGCCAAACAAAGAATGATGTTTGCGCCAATTCCGGTCACTTCCTGACGGCTTCACTTGCACCGAGAGTAAAAGTAAAAGTATGGAGGACCAGATAGGACTTTTAATTTTTGGTTTTGCAAGCAGATTTGGGGGATGGGGGTTCAAAATTTGTGTTTGGCGCTTGATAACTTTGAGTTTGCGCCAGCTAGTCTGGGCCATTGGTTTCTAGTATAAAAATATTGAATGGTGATTTTTGTGAATGGTGCTTGCCAGTTTGGACTGTTACATTAAGTAAAGTGTTAACAACCATTTTTCATTTCATCATCACAAATGAACAGTTTTTACCTTGGTGTAAAAGAGTGGGTGGAAATGAGATAAACATTCATTACAGTTCAACCTGCTAAATTTAATACTTTCCTACAGAATGAAAACATAGAGATAAAAGCTCTTGGAGACATACCCCTCCTTTGCTGTCGAACCAACTCAAGGCCATTCAACACACACTTCTTAGAAAAGAACTGTTCATTAAGGCTGAGTGCTGTGTAGCCAAGAAAATTTAAAGTTATTTCGATTGAATTTTGACAAAGAACCCAAAATTCTATTTTAAGAAACAGTAACCTTGACCTTTAACCCAGACAAATCCTGATCATCGACATCCTGTAGGAAATCTGTGTATGAAGTATTATGTTTGTATGCAAGAGGAAACGAGTTTGTGCATGAAAATTAAAATTCTATTTATATTAAGTGACTTTGACCTTTGAACTTTTTTTACCCCAAATGCAATCTCAACCATCAACAACTTGTAGACATTCTATATATGATGTTAAGAGTGTTGTGTGCAAAAGGAAACTAAATTCTTTGCATGAAACCGAAAAATCTATTAACAGTACAGTGGAGCCCACTTAACTGGATATCTCTTAACTGAATAACCCTGTTAATTGAATATAATTTCCCAACACAAAACCATTTACCATACCTCCAGTACTAATTTGATTTGTTAATTGAATATAGGTTATAGAGTAAACTCCTGTTAATTGAATAAAAAATCTTGTAACCTGTTGAGAAATTACCCTGGCCTAATTACATCCAATGCAGGCATTTAATCTATTATATCTTGTTTGACAGAGCTCATGGAGCCCTGTCAAACACGATATAATAGAATAAATGCTAAGTTTATCTCTAGAATGCAGCCATGACTAGATCTGATGAAAAATTCATTTAAATTTAACTCAAGAAATCATTGATGAAAAAATCCATTGAATTTAAAAGAGGAACATTTCATTGAATGTGTCAAAATTATACTTATTTTAATGGCAGGAAAAATCCTATAGTGGGCAGGAATATCTGCCAGCAGAATGCAAGGGGTTAAGCCTTGACATACTGACCACAAACACAATAATTAGAGGTTATCCCTTGATTAGTTTGATATCAGCCGCGATATTAGCCTGAGGCAATCTCATATCAGCCTGAACCCGAAGGTCGAGGGCTGATGTGAATTTGCCAAAGGCTGATATAGCGGCTGATATCGAACTAGTCAAGTGATGGCCTATTTATTAATTAGATAGATCGTTGAACTGCTACACTACACCCTTAAATGGGATAGTAAAGCAGCAATTGTAACTAACTAATTGTAACTAACACAGAGATTGTATTATAACAAAATACCCCAATTTCAGTTAGATAATTGCAAAATGTTTTTAAATCACTTCTTGTTTTTCTTGAAGTGTTCTCATTTCTCATCTTTTTCACATAATTTGCCGTTTCTCCAGCCTCAACATCTACAAACCTCTGTTTGAAGCTCCGAATAGAATCTCCCACTTCTCGATCATAGTTTTCTTCATCATGACATTCTCTCATCAAGAGGTCATTATCACTTAAATTAAGAAATTCTGCTTTTATTATATCCATGGCTTATCTGTAATGACTCTCACAACTGACAGTTAACATTGATTTTGTTGTAAACAAAAACTCGCTTCATTACAATGTCAGGAAAAACGTCACATTTACATTGCATGAGCGACAACTCTACCTATGCTCGTTCAATTAACCCATATCAGCTGAGTTCAGAATCATATCAGCATAGGTCAATAATAGGCCAAATAAGGCAAAAATGTCTTATCTAATTAATAATCAACAATATATAGACAATATAGGTATGATGTTACAAGTTTTGATGCAAAAGAAAACTAATGGAAGTGGGCTGATAATTTCTTATTTCAAAATTACAGCCAAACATTTGGCGGGTTGCATTCTGTGTTTATATCTTCATATGGCAGAGTTTCAGCGTTATGTCTACATATGGCAGAGTTTATCATGCCATGCATCAGTTACAGCAGATTGCACATAAAAGTATTTTATCATCAACCCAATTAAATTTTTTTACGACTGGGAATGTTGTTTTTTTGGAGAATAAGTAATTTAAGTTGCAAATCAATATGCTTGGTTCAGTTCAACCATAACCCTTTACCCAAAGCACAAAATATCAAAATTTACTTTTTTAAATATTATATTTCCAATTTTCTTACAAAATTTCAACAAAACCATATCATGTGACCCTTCAATGGAATGAGCTCAACAAGCTCCTTCCAAAGAGGGATCACATATGCTTTTGTTGAATTTTTAAAAAAAATAATTTCTTTTCAACTCGAAGAGGTTGTTCCAATGAGGGGGCGTCACATAATATGCTTTTGATGAAATTTTTTTAAAAATAATTTCTTTTCAACTTCTCAATTTGTAAATTATGTTGGCAGATGTTGCTGATTTGTATGGTAAAGGTTTATAGCACTCTCTGTGCTAAATAATACATGGGAAACTGTTTTCTGTTTCTAATATTTTGCAGTAATGGAACCTGCACAAAACAAGCAAGTTGTTAAAGTGACACTGACATGGCTGAAAACCACAGATAACCATCCAAAATAAATGCTTTTGAGTATGATATACACTTATTGTAAAGTATTCTTGGTAGACAAATGGTCAAGAAATTAAAAGGATTTCACGAGACTTGATACATTACCTGTATTCTTTGTCCAGTTAAAAATGATACATGAACATCGGAATGAGATGGTAAATGAGACTGTGACACACTGTCGGGACCCATCTCCACTGGCCATGGTTCACTTCCAGCTCTCTTCATTAATTTTTCATAGATTTCTTTATTTTCAGGTGTTTTTGAACCAGATTTACTGTAATAAAGCAATTGAATTAATTTATTTGTATCAAATTCAGAAAATTTGGAAAATTCTGTCTTCAAACAAGAAAGGGAAAGGCAAAGCATGTACCAATGCCCCTGACACTCAATTTTTTTTCTAAGTCGAATGAGTGAAAAAGGGCCATAACTCTGGAAAAAAATGTGTGGAAGAAACTTATGCTACACAGATATCATTCCCCCATGATGCTCTATCACAACACCATATATCATTCAAATCAGAGAAGCAGTGGCTGAGATACAAGGGAAAATGTTGGTACAGATGGATGGATGAATGGAAGGACAAACAGATGGACATACAAACAGACAGACAGAAGTCTCCACTAGATGTCCCTTCAACATTTCAAGTCAGGGGCATAATAAGTAAGCTTCATGTACAGTGTACTAATGTGGAATCCTATGTACTGAATAGTCACTCTTGGCCAGTGGAAAGTATTCAGTTAACAGGGAGCATTCAATTACGAGAAATTATGTCATTTTCCTACACTCTAGTAATAAACTAAGTATTTAATATACCTTGGAACTCTGTCAAACAAGAAATATAATAGACTGAAGACTTGTACAGGATGTACTCTGGAGAAATTATAAATTTATAGTAATTTGTATATTTTTATACTTACCAATGGCCCAAACTAGCTGGTGCTTAACTCAAAATTATTAAGGGCCAAACACAAATTTTGAATCCCCCAATCTCCAAAATTTGCTTGCAATACCGAAAATTAAAAGTCCTATCTGGCCCTCAATACATTTACTCTCCGCGCATGCACAGACATCAGGAAGTGACCGGAATTGGCACCAACATCATTCTTTGTAGAAGAGAGTACTACATAAAAATTCAGCGGGGAGGTATGAGTGTCCACTCGTGGGAGGGCCATCTCCGTCTGGGCCATTGGAAAGTATAAAAATATGCAAATTACTATGAATTTATATTTTTACACTGTAAACCAATGGCCCAGACTAGCTGAATCATAAAAAGGTGGAGGGCCTAGGACTTCAGAATTAGTAGATCAACATAGTTCCAATCCTGTAATCCAAGGTGAAAGGAAATTAAAATTATTAGGAATCACATGTATTTCTCTCTATACAGTAATAGAGAAGACATATCATACAAAAAGAGCCCAGTTCAAGTAATTCCGCATACTTAGCATGAAGACTATGCTAATTGGATGCAACGAGTTCCCAATTTTTAAGGTTAGCCTGGACTAAGCTCCAAAAATTAGGATGGCGTATTTGAGAATGAGAGAATATCCCCCACAAACATACGCCATACACAATAAAACTCCAGCTATATGCAGGATATAATTACAGACAAAACAGCTTCACTCACAGTTACACACTTATTAAGCCGGAGGAGAGGTAAAAAATCACCCACCCACCCCTTTTTGAAAGAATTTTCAAAAAGAAAGAGGGGAGTGTTCTGGAATCAGTAAAAGCGGTACCAAAAAACAATATAAATATTCGTCGAACAGGCACTCAGGCATTAATTTATTATTAATAAATGGTGCTTAACGCCACTTCAGAAGTTAAGGCTATAGCAACGATCCCGGTGATTAATATTGCCTGCTATATAACGCACACCGGAGACGGCATATGCAGACAGGTCGAAAACCGGTGATATAATATATAACATACACATGTCCAATCAAACTACAATGAACGATCTCTGGAGAGTAAACACACTTCCGAGGTAACCCACAGGCGACCCCATTCAGGTGTACAATAAATTCCAGTAACAACACTCCCCGACGTGTACTATCCGATATCTACGACACAATAATCGTGCGAATATGCAAGAGTGTAAACAAGGTGTATTTGATTGAGGTACCGACACTAATAGAAACTTGGATCTAGAAATGGAAGTAGGTATGATTAACAGGCTCCAACATGGACCGCCCCAGAGATAATTCATAATTTCAAAGGTCCACAATATACAATAAAGCGTCAGCCTAATAATTATTATGCGCATGAGCATTAAAATCCTGCATGTAATCATCTGAAAACCAGTTAACTGGTTATGCAGCCTCTGAGGTACCCAAAGACTAGCAATTTAATTATGATGAAATATGCGCTCGTATATGACATATAGACGAATAATCACAGGAAACCAATCCAACTAAAAAGTGGATGTGCCCATGAGGTTGCCATAGAATACGACCCAGCCGCCAATCAAAAAGTGAAGAAATGCATGTATGTATTTAAACTCATACAAGGCTTGCAGGAAGAAAACTACGTCTTGCCCAGTAATCGCCTCAAAAACACATTGGCATTGGGGTGGGGCCGGGCGTGATTCGAAGTGATATCGAACACCCCTCACCCACATTACTTCATCATTCTTGTGTAGTCATAAAATAATATAGGAACATCAATGGTTCCCTCACATCTAACCAACTCCATCATGCCACTGTGGGCGGAGAAGGACATGAAGAACAAAAACTTCCACTGATAAAGAAGGTCTTCTCGTGGAGGAAGCTTCCGGGGAACGTCCCATAACAGACACTTAAGAAGACTGATCCAAGGTTTCTGTGACGACAGAGGTGCTACTAGTAGGATTCACAACGAGACTGTTTGATCTTAAACATAATCTACAGAATCAAATGAATTGGAGGACACACGTATCCTATCATCCATCCCCATGAGATCAGCAGAGCGTCTACTGCATGCGCTCAGTGGTCTGGGCATAGCGACACAAACAATGGTAACTGATTGTTCCGATGCATCGCAAACGGATCAATCATGGGGCGATCCCTCTGGTAGCAAAACTGTCCAATACTCGCTTGTTGAGCATCCATTCCAATTGCAACAGGCGACCTTTCCGAGAGAGCGAGTCTGCTAGTACTTTCAGATGACTCGGTATATGATGGATAAAAGGATGAAGATGATGATTCATGACATATCAGGAAAATCTTCTCAGTTAGTTGGCATAACGGAAAAGAATGGGTGCTGCCCTGGTTCCCAATGTATGCTACTACTGTCGAGTTGTCCAACCAAATTGAACATGGACATCCACTATAATGTGAATCCAATGTTGTAGTGCTAGCTAATTAACATCATCTTGTTGATGTTTATGTGTTTCTCATGGAACCATGGGTCCCAAAGACCCTGACACCTCGAGACTGCGGGACTTAGGGTCGCGCCCAACCTGTCTGACTCACATCCGTCATAATCGTGAAAGCCGGATCCGCTTGCAGCTCAACTCCCTGAGTTAACCACCGAATATCTGCCCAATTGAACCCTTGTTTTACTAGGTCCGTTAAAACAATACTGGTTCAAGTGAAAGCGTCTTCACACTCCAGATCTGAGTAAAGAATATCTGGAGGGGACGTGCACGCATGCGGCCCATCGGAATGAGATCCACAGCCGCTCCGCACAGCTCCAACAGTCACATGAATTCCCTCACTATTAATGCATCTGAATATAGACAAAAGCGAGCATAACAACTGACTAATTTTGCTCTGGGTAACACCAGGCGAACCAGATTGTTGTGAGTCTCAAAGCTCAATCCTAAGTGAATAGACAACTTGTACGGAGCTAGATCCGACTTTTTCTCATTTACGATGAAACCGAGATGTCGGAGTAATAGAAGCAGACTCTGAACATCGTTCTGAATAATAATTCTGTTGCCATATCCCTGTAGAAAGTCGTCCAAGTAAGCCGACGTTACCACAGACAAATGAGCTCGTAAGTAAGACATTACCGAGTTCATTATTCGAGTGAAACGCCCAGGGGGCCAGATTTAGACCAAGCATATTGTTCTGAACTGATACACCTTCCCTTGTACAGCGGACCGCAGGTACTTTTAGAATGCCGGATGTACCAGGACATGAAAGTACGGATTCTTAGATCTATGCTTGCTGCATAGTCGATCACTCGAATGCTCGCTTTTACTGACTGAATGATTTCCATAAATACACTTTTAGAGCCATGATAAACTTGTTATCCAGCTCAAGTCTATTAACGGTCGGAACAAGCTGTCTGGCTTGGTACGAGGAACAGGTGACTGTAAAAAATCTTGAGAATCCTGATTCTCGATGATCTGCATTGCTTCCTTTGATAAGAGAGCTTATACCTCTGGTAGGAGAAACTCTCTTATGCAAGAATTAATGGAAGATTTGTCCAACGCAGACAACTTATTAGTGGGGTTTTACTCGGAATGATAGCCGTAAACAATCTGAGACTACACTTCTCACCCAATGATCTTCCGTGATTGTTATCCAGTTTTTTGCAGAGCTTGATAACCTTCCGCCAACTGGCCAGCAATAGAGGTCTAAACCATCACCTGTATGACCTGCGAGGCTTATGGGAGGAGGAACCACGTCCTCCCGTGAAAAACCTCATCTCGTTGGCCTAGGGGCATCTGACCTATAGTCCTGATCAGACCTATACCCCTTTTCCGAGTCGCTATACTGATGACCTCCAGAGTAATTATAAGAGGGTTTCTTGTACCCTCGTGAGGAGTTTCCTTTTGAAAATTTTTATCTGGAACGCCCTCCTTTACTCTTGTCTGCTGAAGCAGGTCATTGATACGCCGACTTCAAAAGCAGAGCACTAGACGCTTTCTTAGTAGCCTGTTCATAGACTAATGAAAGCTACTCGTCGAAAATAAAATGTCCGGAAACCGGAGCAACTCGAGAGAGCTTTTCACCTTGTCATCATATCAGTGATGACGACGCAAGGGCAGCATCACGTCTGATGAACTCCAGATTAGCCACTGTTAGGGCGGAGTTATACATGGTATACATAACTGCCCTGAAAAGAACTCCAAAAGAGGTACGAACATCCTCAAAATTCCTTTCCCTTGAGACGTTGTGCCATAGCTCTGGTAAGGTGATCTGAGTAAGACATAATGTCCAAATTCGCTCTATTTGAAGAAATTGCCATCTCAATTGCATCTGAGCGAAAAGAGAAAGATACAGGTAAAGATACCTCTAGATTCCCGGCCTGCTCATCCAAATGCAGAAGAACTCTCTAAACATCTTCCCCGACCGTTTTTAAATGAACGTGGTCCAAAAAACAGTATGTATACCGAAGATGAAAATAAGAAACTGCCTTCTTCCTCGCACTCAAGAGGATAAATACGGCGTCGTCTATATGGCCGAAGGCCTGTGACACCTGCATAAACTGAACTGGAAAAGAAAGGACTTCCTCCTTTGTCCGGATAAAGTCTGCACCTAAAGACGCCAGTGGTTTCTCTCTTGTCGTCACAGCATTCTGATTCTGAATAAAAGCAGGGTAGTATTGATGGATGAAAGCCATCGCAACCATGTACTATTCCAAAAGGGAAGGGTAATCCTCTTCCTTATCCCTTTCACCATCTGAGAGAATCAGTTGCGAATCTCGGTCCATTGCATCTGCATGAACAGACTACTGGACCGACCCAGCACTGTCCAACAGCTCAGATTCTGAGTCTGAGGGAGGCTGCATCTGCACTTGCTGGGATGCTGCGATTAGCTGCACAATCTGCAACAGCAAGTCCGTCATCGAGGCCTGAGGAGCAGCAGATTTCCGTTCCTTAGCCGCATGCTGCCAATGGTACGGTGTGTCGGAAATGGATCCTTTCTCCAAGCGTACTGATGATCAAGGCCTCATCTCCCTAACTACCGGATGGTCCAACTTCACAGGCGAAGAGTGGTTTCTTCTTCATGCAGCCGGCTGGATATCCGAAGTCGGGTAGCTAGGATGCGGTTGTGTGTGCTTAAACAACATAGCAGAGGAAGCCATGACTGAAGCCGACCCCAGCTGCAGACTAGACGGAGCGTCCCGAGTGGCGGGCGGACATATGCTCCATCTCGTGCAAGTTTCCAACCAGAAAACTTCATTTTGGCCTTGTGAAACGTAACAGAGGAAGCCTTGACTGAAGCCGACCCCGGCTGCAGACTAAACAGAGCGTCCCGAGTGGAGGGTGGACATATGCTCGGGCTTGTACAAGTTTCTCAAAACAACATCTGACCCCAGACGTTGCTATGTTAGAGAGGGGGGCCCTCTCCCGCTCACGGTCTATCAGACCTCGCCGAGTACAAGAACTTGCAGACTTCCTCCCTATTTCCTCCCTATTTCCGACATCGCTGGGTGAGCTATTTATATTATTGTGCTCGCTCTACCCAATCCACCTCTTAGACCGCAACAGACTTACCCAGCGTCATGGCACCGACGGATGGAGCACCGCTTCACCGGTCGAGCTAGCTGCTTGCAAGAGATTAAAACCTTTAACCAAAGGCCCTAACTCTTGCAATAATGAGCACTGCAGCTAGCTCTATATGCTCCATGGAGCACGACGATGGTAGCACACTTGGATGGGTGTCAGAATATCATCACCATGTTCATGTTCCTCTGAAATAGAAACGGACAGAATGAATTAAAACGTGGTAAGAGGCTCTGATCCTCAGAACCTCACCACCAACAACGTACCGTGACACCCTACTCCAACATCAGTCAGCCCAGTGCAACACAAGAATGACAAGAGTCCGCAGGAGTGTATCAACTAAAGTCAATATCAGTCCTCCAAACTCCACAACAATATATATATATAACTGAGATACATGAATAATAGCAATCATAATTCAATTCAAAATATTTTTTGTAAACAAACAATTTTTTTTAAAAATGCCCAAATTCCCAAAGGGAACATGAAGAGCCCAAGAGCATCCCGATAGCCTAAGTGTGGACAAAATCCCAAATTTTTTGAGCTACACTACCGGAATAATAATCCATCTATTCTACAGTATATTACAGTAATAGAATATAAGAAACTACCTATATATGCGGACGTTGATAATGTAAACAACGTCAATGTAAACAAGACATCAGGCACACAAAAAGGCCCAAAATCAGAACCAATTGAAATGCTTTCAAATGCAAAGCTAGATCTTCATATGAAGAAAAAACGATACATCGGATAGAAGATGCAAGACTAAATGGCCTAACACCCCTAGGGTGAGGACGTAACCCTGGGAAGAAACAGAATAACATTCTGCAATAAATGTTAAACTCCCAAGAAATTTAATAAAAAATTTCTCTAAAAATAGCCAAAAAGCTTAAGAGTTTAACAGGAAGGGTTCATGGAAGGATCGGGAAGGAATACTTAACACACAGTGGAATAATCATTTTAAAAATGATGACGTCAGGCATATGTCCCGAAATTGGGAAACATAACATAATTTTATAAATATTATAAAGTTACAAGCCTGAACATCCAAAACCACCGTTGAACACTTCCTTCATACAATAACAGCCTTGTATCCACCAATTCTTGCATTGATTTGTGTCTGGCATCCTCAAAAAAGGAGATTTTAAAGCACAGATGTCATTTTAAAGCACAGATGTCATTTCATTGTCGATGACTTTAGGGCCAAACAAAGAATAATGTTGGCGCAAATTCCGGTCACTTCCTGACGTCTGCGCATGCGCAGAGAGTAAATGTATGGAGGGCCAGATAGAACTTCTAATTTTTGGTTTTGCAAGCAAATTTTGGGGATTGGGGGGTTCCAAATTTGTGTTTGGCCCTTGATAACTTTGAGTTAGCACCAGCTAGTCTGGGCCATTGGGTTATAGTGTAAAAATAAGAAGAATCCATGGTGCAAAGAAAAACTGATCTAAGAATGGTCCTATTATACCCAAACAATTATAACACAATAGACAGTAAAGATGAATCTTCTCGTCAAAGAATGAAATGCTTTGAACACTTCAAAACTAAAGAAGATTGCATTGGAAACAACCAGGCTCTGTCTTGGCTCTGCAAATGCTGTCTACTTTAGATGATAGCTTAGAAATAGATGCCAAACTCTGTAGCTTCATCAGCACAGTACTAAGACAATAACGTTCAATAAAATGTATGGTCTCAGTATGCAGTAGTGGCAATGAAGGTCTCCCCAAGTCATTAAAGAACTCTTTTGAATGAGAGCAAAATGATCAATAATGGTTGCCAGGGTCCTCCGAATGTGGATTGATCTGGAATAAGAATCTGCACAGTTTGCAGGTTTGTTGATTTGAGGCAAACAGCAGTTTGGGTCGTGTGGAGGTTACCTAAAATGAAAAACATGCGAATGAAAAATGGGTTGTGCCAAATTATTGTTGGGTCACACAAAATGTTTGCCAAGTTGAATGATCTAGTATGAATGAATGGTGGTGTGATATCAGCATCGCCCAATCATCAGCTGCATAGGTGTTTGAATATGCCTGAAGTGTAGCGGCTCTGTTGGCCAACAATTGGCCAACAGAGCAGCTATACTTCAGGCAATTACAAACACCTATGCTGATGGTTGGTTGATGCTCAACATCATTTTAAACTGTTAATCATCTAAAGATGTAGCATTGGTACAAAATCATATTTTTATGTTACCTAACAGGTTACTTAGGTCAAGTACATAGGAACAAATGATAGGTTATCAAAGCTCACACCAGGTGAACGATAAGTGGGTTATGCAAAATTCTGAAAAACAGCAGGCCTGTGTTTGCATAAGAAGAGGAAGTATATGATCTACTAGACGACTCCTCCATCATAGAAAAAGTAGCAGAGCACTATTACAGTGCATGTGTAAATGCAAACCCAAACTTGGGAGTCCTTCCAAAATTGTTCTTTAAAACGTTTGACCATGAGACAGAGAAACTGCATCAATGTTTATGACCATGATTGCAAGCCTCAACCAAGCATGAATGATAAGAAGAATGCTTCTTACTATTCTGATGGCTGTGTGAAGATTGGTGACTACTTGAAGAGTGATGGTTTGTTGAATGTTGATACTGAACTTCCTATAATACAAGAAGACTTTTTTAGGTAAAACTAGGCAATAACCAGGGCATCCTTAATTCAGAGCCGATCAAAGATGGTTGAATCTTTTCCCAATGATTCGTATTCGATTTGTCACAAACAATATAATTATTCAGTGGGTAACACCTGGAACAGACAATGCATGAGATGAGATTATCGGACCTTGATTTAATGGTAATTCATTTGGAGCAAAATTTTGTCATATTCCAAATTTTTTTGTTGCAGAAATACAGGAGATAAAAAAATTATTTTACGTGAAAACAATACTTATGAAATAAAAATCAGGAAGAAAAAGACCCGGTAGCAATATCGCCTAAGAATACATGAGAATACAAATGTGAAAAAAATTTGTTAAAAATTTTACAAACCAAGGTGCTCAAGGTGACACTAAGGTGCAACAATTTATGTATAGTCTAAGTTCAACAAATTATTCTAATGAATATATATGATAACAAGTGCAACGCCGATCGCCATCGATCAGACAATCGTCCCCCATGGTAGGTGGATTACTGTGAAATATATTGATATTTCCGCAATAAAACCCCAACAAATATGGATATCAAAGGAACAACTCAACAAACTAGTCCCAATGTTACCCATATTTTTGTGGCTTTACTGGAAATAGTGATAAAGGTAGAGAAATAGGAAAATGAGGTAAAAAATGAAAAAATTTATAGACATTTATATATTTTTTATTCTTATCATTGACCCAGACTTAGCTGGTGCTAACTCTTAATTATTCAGGGCCAAACATAAATGTTGCACCCCCAATCAACAAAATTTGCATCCAAATCCAAAAATTTGATGTCCTATATGGTCCTCCATACTTTTGTCCACTGTGCATGCACAGTGTCAAAGAAGTACCGAAATTGGCGCCAAATCTTCATTCTTACAACCAGTGCGATGATCAGAGGGGAGGTATAAGTTCCCAACTCATGGGAGGGCCATCCCCGCCTGGGTCATTGGTAAGTATAAAAAATATATAAATTTACTATAAATTTTTTCATATTTTTATACTGTACCAATGACCCAGACTTAGCTGAATAGAAAAAAGGCTGGACGGCCTAGGACATAAAGGAAAATCCAATAGGCTCAATTACATATATATAGAATTATCCCCTCAAGGAGAAAAGGAGAAACAAGATTTACATATATCTTTCTTGTTTATACAAAATAAGAAAAACATATTACCAATCCGTAATTGAGCACAATAACATCAATGATCTCTATTAACATCCAGTATAACCCATTATACTATTTTTTTTTAAAAGGAAAGCCAATAAATAAATATAGTCCAGAGAATGAGACTCTTTATACTCATTTAAAAGTGTCTGAGGCTTGTATATTAACGCTCGTATGACATATACAAATGCTTCACACCGAGCTACACTTTAAAAATATTACATAAATGAGATAAACATTAGCTTTACACTTTAAAACCATCCCAGCACCGACTCGGAATTACTGACTCAAGAGGAGGTATTCCCTTGCTTTTCACTATAAAGCAGGTGATATAAGGGAACACCACCCCCCCCCACCCTTCCCCTTGCTCTGGGTCAATCACCCCAGAATGAAGAGGGCAACAGGACAGAGTCACTGCTGGAACAGAAAGCCTGCATAACTACAAGTTGCAACTGTTTTGTGGATGACATTCTGAGCACCAGATAACGGACCTAAACATTGAAGGTCGCCAGAAATAGACTCAATATTTCTACGGTAAAAATTTGTGAACGTAGAAGGCTGAGACCAGTATGCAGCCTTCATCAAATCCGTAATAGCAATACTATAAGCATAAGCCCAAGATGTAGACAGCGCTCTAACTTCATGCGCTGAAATCTTAAGCACAGACTGCTGAGTAGAAGATAATCTTTCATAAGCAGTGCGAATAGTCAACTGAATCCACCTGGAAATAGAATGGACCGTGAAGTCCCTTCTATTAGGAAGCAGAGACAGATAGAAACGTTTTCGTCCCTTTCTGAATAACTCAGATCTACGTTTGTAAATACGCATAGCTCTAACTGGACACAGCAAAGGCCTATGGCCATCTGAGGACGGAAGAGCCTTAATAACAATAGGCTCAGGGTACTTATTAGGAGCCTGATTCTTAGCCCAAAATCCAACATTGGTAGTCAAAGTATTAGTATTACCAACACTACGATAGTGAGAATCATCATCAGATAGAGCATGGAGCTCACTAACTCTTCTAGCAGAAGAGAAGGCTAAGAGAAAAGCTGTCTTATAAGATAAGTATTTGAAGTCTACCATGTCAAGGGGTTCAAATTGCGCTTCTTTTAGCTTCAGAAGAACCCAAGCTAAATTCCACTTAGGAATTAACCTAAGGGTTCTAGGTCTATTTATCGAAAATTTTTTAACTAACTTTGATAAACAGACATTAGATCCAATTTGTAAGCTATCATGATGATCATAAGTATCCGATAGCATAGACCTATAACCCTTAATAGTTATTGGCTGCAGTTTGATCTCGTCAAACAAGTAGACCAAAAAATTAGCAATGTCTGGAATGGAAGGATCATAGATATCAATAGAATGATCCCCACACCGAGAGAAAACCTTCCACTTAGCAGCATAATTTAGCGAAGAGGAGGTTCTCCTACAGTCAGAAATTGCGTCCACTGCTCGTCCTGTAAATTGCTTGCTGTGCAAGAAGGACCGCACAACAGAAATACATGAAGGTTGAGACCTTGCGGGTTGTGATGCAGTGTGCGCGATTTCCCCTGCGAAAGATGGTCCTCCCATGGAGGAAGCTTCCGAGGAATGACCCATAACAGACACCTGAGTAGATTTATCCATGGTCTCTGGGGTGACAGAGATGCTACCAACAGAATCTTGCTGTGAGATTGCTTGATTTTTAGCAATATCTGTTGAATCAACAGAGCTGGAGGATACGCATATCCTATCATTCCGTCGCAAGAGATTGAGAGAGCGTCTACTGCAAATGGTCAAGGATCTGGACATGGCGACACATACGTCTGCAACTGATTGTTGAGATGCGTCGCAAACAAGTCTATCATTGGACGATCCCATTGGTAGCAGATCTGATTGAATACTCATTAGCTGAGAGTCCATTCTGACGGCAGCATGCGACCTTTCCGAAAAAGGGAGTCCGCTAGAACGTTCAGACGACCCGGAATATGACAGACCGACAGAAGAACCTGATGCTCCAGGACAAACAGAAGGATTCTTTCTGTTAAGTTGAACAACAGAATGGAATGAGTGCCTCCCTGGTTCCGAATGTACGCTACTACTGTCGAATTGTCGGACAGTATTTGAACATGTGAATTCTGAATTATGTTCATCCAATGACGTAGCGCAAGCCAAATTGACATCATCTCTTTGATGTTTATGTGCTTGTTCAGAAATTGCGGATCCCAAAGACCCTGGCACCTCGAATCTGTTGGGCTCAATGTCGCGCCCCAACCTGTTTGACTAGCATCCGTCATAATCGTAAAAAGCGGATCCGGCAGTGCAGTGGAACTCCCCGAGTTAACCACTGAATATCTGCCCAAGTCTGAATCTCTTGTTTTACTTGGTTTGACAAGACGATGTTCGTTTCGAGTGAATGAATCTTCACACTCCAATTCTGAGTGAAAAATATCTGGAGTGGACGAGTGCGTAGGCACCCCATCGGAATAAGGTCTGCGGCGGCTCCGCACAAACCTATCAGTCGCATAAATTCTCTCGCTGTTACTACATCTGAGTGTAGACAAAAGCGAGAATAACAACTGACTAAATTCGCTCTGGGTAACGGCAGACGAACCAGATTGTTGTGCGTCTCGAAGCTCATTCCCAAGTGAATGAACGACTTGGATGGAACTATATCCGACTTCTTTTCGTTTACTATGAAACCGAGATGTCGGGTCAATTGAAGCAAACTCTGAACATCGTTCTGAAGAGTTAATCTGTCACCGTACCTCTGAAGAATGTCGTCCAAGTAGGCCGACGTTACTGCAGACGAATGAGCTCGGAAATGAGTTATTACCTAGTTCATTATTCGAGTGAAGGGCCAGGGCGCTAGATTCAGTCCGAAGCACATTGCTCGGAACTGATAAACAACTCCTAGGACAGCGAAGCGAAGGTACTTTCTGAACGCCGGATGTACCATGACGTGAAAGTACGCATCCTTCAGATCTATGCTCGCAGCATAATCATTCACTCAAATGCTCGCTCTCACCGATCGAATGGTCTCCATATAAAATTTCGGAGCCACGATCAGTTTGTTTATCCAGCTTAGATCTATAACTGGACGGAACGAGCCGTCTGGTTTTGGTACCAGGAACAGGTGACTGTAAAAACCGGGAGATTCCTGGTTTTCTACGACCTCTATTGCGTTCTTCTCCAGAAGAGATTGCACCTCTGATAGAAGCGAATCTCTCTTCTGAAGGTTTGACACAAGCTGAGCCCATCGTGGACATCGTGTTAACGGAGGTTTTTCTCTGAAGGACAGTTTTATACCTTCCGAAATAACCTCCTGAACCCATCGGTCATCTGTAATTGACAATCAATTGGTTAAGAATCTTGACAGCCATCCGCCCACTGGAGCGCAATAGAGGTTCTGACCTTCACCTCCTGGACCTGTGAGCTTGCGAGAGGAGAAACTACGTCCTCCCCCGACCCACACCTCGACCAGTCAAACTAGGGGCATCTGACTGGTTGTCTCGGCCAGCATTACATCCCCTACCTGAGTCGCTACTCTGACGGTCTCTAGAGTAATAAGTAGAGGCTTTCTTAGATCCTCTATAGGAGCTTCCCTTGGGCGTACTCGCCTCAGAAGACCCTGACTTACTCCTCTCTGCTGAGTCTGAAGCTTTCTTGGTAATCTGATTGTAGATTAATGAAAGCTTACCATCAGAGAGAAGTTCTCCAGAAACCGGAGCGACTCGAAGAGAGTTTTTCACCTTAGAATTCAGCCTAGTGGATGAAGCCAGGGCAGTATCACGTCTGACTAACTCCAAATCTGCCACTGAAATGGCGGAGATATACGTGGAATATGCGATTGCCCTAGAAAAAACTCTCAAGGAAGTTTGAACATCCTGGAATTCTTTACCATCGAGACGTTGTGCTAACGCTCTGGTAAGGTGATCTGCATAAGATTAGGCGTCTAAACTGGCTGTGTTAGACTCCAAGTCTTCTGCCTGGTGGTCTAAATGCAGAGGAACTTTCAGAACGCCCTTTCCTGCCGTTTCAAATTTATTTCTACTGTTGATGAACGGCAGATGTAGAGCATGTTGCGATAAGAAACTGGATCTGCCAGTCTTAGAGGCTAGCCTAAAAATAGCGTCATTCAGCAATTCAAACGTCCGTGAGACATTTCTGGACTGGACTGGAAACTCTGGTGCGACGTCCTTAGTCTTGCCGAAGAAGTCTGTGTCCAGTGACGCTATCAGTCTCTTATCTGGTAACGCAGCTCTCTGGTCCGGAGGTACAACTTCTGGAAGGTGTTGCCGGATAAGGGAAAAATCCAGCTCCGCAGATTCCCTTTCACCATCCGACTGGACCAAATGCGAATCTCGGTCGTCCCTATCTGATACTGCAGGGGAGCATACCGACCCAGCTTCCTCAGACAGTTCCTGATCTGAAAGAGTTTCCGAAGGCTGCTGTGATGCTGCGATGAGTTGCGCTATCTGCGATAGCAAGTCCGTCACGGAGGCCTGTGGAGCTGCGGTCTTACGTTGTTTAGCCGCTGGAAGCTCCTGGGACGGTGCCTCTTGCATAATTATTTTATGCGTACGTCCCAACTGGGAAGGCCTCATGTCCATGGCTACCGGATGGAGTGACCTGGTCGACGTGGAATCCTTGGTCGGCGAAGCAGGCTGGATATCTGAGGTCACGCAGCCAAGGTGCGGTCATGTGTGCTGGCGTCTGGAAAAGGAAGTCAATAGACTAGCCGACCCTGGCTGTCTATCCAACGGAGCATCCCGAGCAGGAGGAGTGGATGTATGCTCCGACTGACGAACGTTATGTAGACAACATCTGGCCCCAGATGTTGTTGTAAGAGAGAGGGGCCTCTCTCGCTCACGGTCCGGGTAGACCTGAACGAGCTAGCTACCGGACTAACTGGCTTCCTCTGATCCATCCTCCGATCCGTAGTCGCCGGGTGTGCGTGATCCGAGATTAAAGTGCTCGCAACACCCCTTCTCCTCTCCTGGACCGCAACGGATGAACCCGGCGTCACATCACCCACATAACGAGTGATAGCTCCGCTGGGTGAGCTAGCTGGCGACAAGGCCGTCAATCCTACTAAGGATCTAGGCACTAGTCGAATTTCCTTGAGCACTTTTGCCGCTAGCTCTTCACTGGTTTGCGACGACGGCAGCACACTTCCTGAAGACATCACGGAAACATCACCCTGTTCTTGTTCCTCTGTAAAAGAGACTGAAAAACTAGAGTAACCCTGTGGCGAGAGGACTGGCATGGACCTCTCACCACTAACAATATACCGTGACACATGTCTCCAACGTTTGTCATCCCAACTGGCACACACCGAGCAAGAATTAGTGCGAGTACAGAGACTACAGCAAATACAATGAGCATGAGAATCAGAGGAAGACTTCCTCGATTCACAATTTGGACAATATTCTTTCATATTTAAAAAATATTATACAGCCATAGTACTCGCACTAACCCTTGAAAATACAAAGATACATAATAATAATATAATTCATAACAAATATTTCGAAAAATAATTCAAAAGAAAAAATTTTCTAAAATTTTTTTACATGAGCCCAAGTTCCCAAAGGGAACGATGAGCCCAAATGGATCCCCAAAAAGCCTAAGTGCGGACAAAAATTTTAAAACATTTCTAAAAATTAATGTTACACTTACGGACAATATTAATGTATCTGGCTATATAATGAACCTTACAGAAGACAAGGAATCACTGACAGAAGTAACCGTTGTCAATGTAAACAAAAGTCAATAAAAAACGGAAACAAGACTCCAGGCACTGAAAAACATGGCCCGAAATCAGTAACCAATTTAAAACACTATCCAATGTAAAACAGAATCTTCCACAGAAGAAGCTGCAATACATCGTATGGTAGATGCATGACCAAAATGCCTAAACACCCTTAGGGTGAGGACGTAACCATGGAGATAACAGAATAAACATTCAGCACCTATGCTAAAACTCCCAAGAAATTTCAATAAAAATTTTTCCAAAATTATACCAAACGCACGGGAGATTAGCAAAGGTGTATCAAGGAAAGGGAGAGAGGAAACACTTAACAAACAGTGGATATTTCATAGCAAGAATGAAAACATCAGGCCCATGCCCCAAAATTAAGGAACATGAAATAATTTTACATAAAAATTATAAGTTACAGCCCTGAACACATCCTTCCACTGTTTCTTCCTCTCATCCTCTTATTTCATCCTTGGAACCACCATTTCCTTCATGATTTTGTGTCTGGCATCATTTTAACTGAGATTATAAGCACAGATATCATTGAGATGTTACTGATAGAAGGGCCAAACAAAAAATGAAGATTTGGCACCAATTTCGGTACTTCCTTGACACTGTGCATGCGCAGTGGACAAAAGTATGAAGGACCATATAGGGCATTGAATTTTTGGATTTGGATGCAAATTTTGGGGATTGGGGGTACAAAATTTGTGTTTGACCCTGAATAATTAAGAGTTAGCACCAGCTAAGTCTGGGTCATTAGTACAGTATAAAATTTTTTTTTTTTAAATTGTCTTTTAACTGGTGAAGAGTTAATAAAGTTGTGTAGTTATTTCTGGCATCGGAATTGGATATATTAACCAATTTTTAATAAATGACACTGATATCTATATTGTGAAAACTGCTAACCCCCCAGCTACCACAGATTTGTATGTCCCTTCCCTTCAAATCTGAAAATTTGAAACAAAAGCATGAAAGCATTTCTGAGATACAGGTGGTAACAGTGCACAACATAATACCCACAAAAATATTACCTGAAAAAAAGGTTAGGAAAGGCAAATTTGCATAATTTATGCATGAGAAAAAAACCTGTAAGATATGTTATTTATCTTATGCTGCTAGACCTCCATACCAAAAATTATTGAAAACGGAAATGTTGTTCAGAAGTTCTGAGTGTATAATGAAGTACATGCAATTTCCAATAAAAATGGCTGCCAGTTGGACATCTTGAATTGTTTTCAGAAAAAAATTTACGTGCATCAATTTTTCCTAATGCCCCATCAAATCTGAAAATTTGAAACAAAAGCATCAAAGCATCTCTAAGATACAGGTGGTAACAGTACACAACACAGATAAAAATATTACCACTAAAAAAGGTTAAGTGAGGTTAATTTGCATAATTTATGTATGAGAAAAAACCCGTATGATATGCTATTTATCTTATGCTGCTAGACCTCCATACCAAAGATTACTGAAATCAGAAATAATGTTCAGACGTTCTGAGCATATAACGAATTACATGCAATTTCCAACAAAAATGGCTGACAGTCGGCCATCTTGAATTTTTTTTGGAAAAAAATTGACGTGCAGCAATTTTTCCTAATGCCCCATCAAATCTGAAAATTTGAAACAAAAGCGCCAAAGCTTCTCTGAGATACAGGTGGTAACAGGAGAGAGAGAGATGGATGGATGGATGGACAGACAGACACATGGACGGACAGATGGAGTGCAATCCAGTAGACTCCTTCACGGTGAAACCATGGGGACTAATAATAATGCAAAATAATTAATATAGCAAAGTCATAATTGCGATAAACTCTACCTAAAGGAGGAGAAAGGTGTTATAAAAAAAAACCATCACCAAAAACAGTAGAACTGCAGGAAGGCAAACAACTGAAAATGATATGGTATTGAACTGAAATCAGAGACCTTATTCGTCAATCAGATGAAAGAGAGTATCTAGTAACTGTAGCTCACTCTGTGAGTTTTATGGTTCACACTTCATCTAATGTGAAGGCAAAAAAATGTCTGCACTCTATACACAAAATCACCATGGAATTTTATTATCTTTTCAGTTGTTGCTTCCAAAACATAGCTTATGATCGCCCCATTTCAACATGGTCAATGAGCTCATTCCAAAGAAGGTTTATAAGCTCTGCTTTCTGGCAAAAAGTTTATTAATTTATTTATTTAGAGGTGTTTAAGTTCACATATTTCTGAACAATAGCTAAACATGACAACATGGTTATAAAATCAAGGCCGGCCAATCGTTTCCACCCATGTGGCCCACTTTATAGGACTTCCACCCCTGGCACTGGTTACTAGATTCTATTGTACAGTGAAGCCCACTTAACTGTTCATCTCTTAATTGAATAACCATGTTAACTGAATATAATTTCCAAACACCAAACCATTTACATTACTTTCAGTGCAAATTTGTCCTGTTAAATGCATATGGGCTATAGAGTAAACTCCTGTTAATTGAATAAAAAATCTAACAATATGTCATGAAATAACCTGACAATAACCCAATTCTCCTTGTTTACAGACATACTTGGCCTCAGTACATCCATTACAGACATTTGATCTATCATATCTTGTTTGACAGAGCTCACTGAGCTTTGTCAAACATAATACAATAGAATAAATGCTCAGTTTATCTCAAGAATACAGCACGGTTACAAATCCCTCTTAATTGAATACTCCTGTTAATTGAATAATTTTCACTGACAAAGTGGCTATTCAATTAACAGGGTTCTTACTGTACTGGTAAAACAGTGCTTGTTTATAACATTAAAGTAGCATGGCTTCACTTCCGAGAGTTCCCATGGGAAGGGCAAAAAATTAAATTCTTTATTATTAAAAAATTATAAATTTAAAGTAATTTGTATATTTTTTATACTTACCAATGGCCCAGACTTAGCTGGTGCTAACTCAAAGTTATCAAGGGCCAAACACAAATTTTGAACCCCACCCAATCCCCAAAATTTGCTTGCAAAACCGAAAATTAAAAGTCCTATCTGGTCCTAGGTACTTTTAGTCTCTGTGCATGCGCAGTCGTCAGGAAGTGACTGAAATTAGCGCCAACATCATTCTTTGAAGAAAAGAGTACTACATAATAACTCAGCGGGGAGGTATGAGTGCCCACTCATGGGAGGGCCATACCTGTCTGGGCCATTGGTAAGTATAAAAAAAATATCCAAATTACTTTAAATTTATAATATTTTTATACTATGGCCCAGACTAGCTAAATAGTAAAAAGGCGGAGGACCTAGGATTTCAGAATTAGTAGACCAACATAGTTCCACAGCCTGTAATCCAAGGTGAAAGGAAATTAAATTTAAAAGGAATTACATGTATGTCTCTCTATACAGTAATAGAGAAGACATATCATCAATAAGGAGCCAAATTCAAATAATTCAATAATCTTAGCATGAAGACTATGCTAATTGGATGTAACGGGTACCCAATTTTTAAAGGCTAGTCCAGACTAAGCTCCAGAGGAAATTAAATTAAAAGGAATTACATGTATGTCTCTCTATACAGTAATAGAGAAGACATATAATAAGGAGCCAAATTCAAGTAATTCCGTATTCTTAGCATGAAGACTGTGCTAATTGGATGTAACAAGTTCCCAATTTTTAAGGCTAGTCCGGACTAAGCCCCAAAAATTAGCTTGGCATATTTGAGAATGAGAGGCTATCCCCCACAAACATACGCCATATACAATAAAACACAAGCTGTATCCAGGATATAATGTACAGACAAAACAGCTTCACTCATAGTTACATACTTATCAAGTCGGAGGAGAGGTAAAAAAATTACCCCCCCCACTCCCCTTTTTTTAAGGAATCTTCAAAAAGAAGAGGGGAGCACTCTGGAATCAGTAAAAGCGGTACCAAATAACAATATAAATATTCATCGAATAGACACCCAGGTATTAATTATTATTAATAAATTGGTGCTTAACACCACTTCAGAAGCTAAGGCTATAGTCGCGATCCTGGTAATGAATATCACCCGCTTGTAATGTATACCGGAGTCGGCATACGCAGATAGGTTGAAAACCGCTGATATAATATATAACATACACATGTCCAATAGAATCACAATGGATGATCCCTGGAGAGCAAACACACTTCCAAGGTAACCCACAGGCGACCCCATTCAGGTGTACAATAAATTCCAGTAAATAACACTCCAAGACGGGTTCTATCCAATATCTATGTTCCTGGAAACGTGTGAATATACAAGAGTGTAAGACAAGATGTATTCGATTTGGTACCGCCATTAATAGAAACCTGGATCTCGAAATGGATCGAGCTATGATTAACAGACTCACCATGGACTGCCCCCAAAATAATTCATAGTTTCTAAGGTCTTTAACATACAATAATGCGTCTGCCTAATAATGCGATTATTATGCACGTGAGCATTGAAATCCCGCATGTAATCATCTGAATACCAGTTAACTGACTAGACAGCCTCCCAGGTACCCTAAGGCTAGCAATTTATTGACGATGAATCATATGCTCGTATATGACATAGACGAACAACCACAGGAAACCAAACAACAAGAAAGTGGATGTGCCCATGAGGTCACCATAGAACACGACCCAGCCATCAATCGAGAAGTCATGAAATGCATGTATGTACTTAAATGCATACAAGGCTTATGGGAAGAAAACTATGTCTTGCCCAGTAATCGCCTCCTAACACATTGGCGGTGGGGGGGGGGGGGGGGGGGGGGGGATTCATAACGAACCCCCTTCACCCACATTACTTGAATCGTTCTTGTGTTCATCATCAAATAGTATAGAAACCGCAAGGCTCCCTCACATCTGACCAACTCCATAATGCCACTAAGGGCGGAGAAGGACATGAAGAACAAATACTTCCCCTGATAAAGAAGGTTCTCTCGTGGTGGAAGCTTCTGGGGAACGTCCCACAATAGACACCTGAGAAGATTGATCCAAGGTTTCTGTGACTACAGAGGTGCTACTATCAGGATTTCGCAACGAGACTGTTTGAACGAAATAGAATCTGCTAAATCAACGGAGTTGGAGGATACGCCTATCCTATCATTCCGTCCCATGAGATCAACAGAGCGTCTACTGCATACACTCGATGATCTTGGCATGGCGACATGAACGTCGGTAACTGATTGTTCCGGTGTGTCGCAAACAGATCTATCATGGAACGATCCCACTGGTAGCAAATCTGCCTGAATATTCGGTTGTTGAGAGTCCGGACCAATGGCAACAGGCAACCTTTCCGGGAGAGCAAGTCTGCTAGTACATTCAGACAACCTGGTATATGACGGACAGAAAAATGAACATGATGATTCATGACGTATAGGAGAATCTTCTCCGTTAATTCGCATAATGGCATAGAATGAGTGTCGCCTTGGTTCCTGATGTTAGCTACTACTGTCGAATTGTCCGACAAAATTGAACATGGACGTCTGCTATAATGTGAATCCAATGTTGTAGCGCAAGCCAAATTAACATCATCTCTTTGATGTTTATGCGCTTCTCTAGGAACCGAGGGTCCCAAAGACCCTGACACCTCAAGTCTGCGGGACTTAGGGTCGCGTCCCAACACATCTGACTCACATCCGTCATAATCGTGAAAGCCAGATCCGGCAGTTGCAGCGGAACTCCCTGAGTTGACCACTGAATATCTGCCCAAATCTGAACCCCTGTTTTACTAGTTCGTTAAAACAATACTGGTTTCGAGCAAATGCGTCTTCACACTCCAGTTCTGAGTAAAGAATATCTGGAGGGGACGTGTGCGCAGATGACTCATCGGAATAAGATCCGAAGCCGCTCCACACAGCCCCCATCAGTCACATGAATTCCTTTGGCGTTAATGCGTCTGAGTGTAGACAAAAGCAAGCATAACAACTGACAAATTTCACTCTGGGTAACGGCTGACGAACCAGATTGTTGTGAGTCTCGAAGCTCATTTCCAAGTAAGTGAATGACTTGGATGGAGCTATATCTGACTTTTTCTCGTTTACGATGAAACCGAACAAAAGAAGCAGACTCTGAACATTGTTCTGAAGAATAATTCTGTTGCCGTATCTCTGATGAATGTCGTCCAAGTAAGCCGACGTTACCGCAGACAAATGAGCTCGGAAGTATGACATTACCGAGTTCATTATACGAGTGAATGCCCAGGGAGCCAGGTTCAGACCAAAGCACATTGCTCTGAACTGATACACCTTCCCATGTACGGCGAACCACAGGTATTTTCTGAATGCCAGCTGTACCAGGACATGAAAGTATGCATCCTTTAGATCTATGCTTGCCACATAGTCGTTCACTCAAATGCTCGCTCTTACCGACTGAATGGTCTCCATACAGAATTTTGGAGCCACGATAAGCTTGTTTATCCAGCTCAAGTCTATTATTGGTCGGAACAAGCCGTCTGGCTTCGGTACGAGGAACTGGTGACTGTAAAAACCCTGAGAATCCTGATTCTCAGCGACCTTTATTGCTTCCTTTAATATAGAGCCTGTAGAAGAGACTGTCTTTTGAAAGGATCCGATGGAAGATCTGACCAACGCAGACATCTTGTTAGTGGGGGTGCCACTCGGAATGATAGAAGTAGGCCGTCCGAGACTACACTTCTCACCCACTGATCTTCCATGACTGCTGTCCAGTTTCTCGCAGAGATGATACCCTTCCGCTATCTGGCAAGCAATAGCGGTCTTGAACATCACCTGTATGACCTGCGAGGATAACGGGAAGAGAAACTACGTCCGGGCTTGAGGCGAATACTTTCAAAATGTATTCGAATACGAATATTTTGAAATTTCATGAATATGAATACGAACACAAATTTTTAAATGTATTTGAATACGAATATAAATACATTACAATGTATTCATGAATACATTTTTGAATACTTGAATACTTTTTAAATTAGAAGTATTTATAGCAAAGCCTTTAAGTTTTTTGTTTGTTGGGTTAAAAGTCATTTTTAAACTGATGGTCCTTTAGCTGAAGCTTCAATTGTGCTTATCATGCTTTGTTGGAAAACTAAAGTAATTACCTGACGGGAAGTAAACTCTATGGGTGTCATAGTAATTAGACTACTCTCCATGGACAACACATCACAAAATGTGAGTGGATTACCTCTAAAAAATCACAGACTGGCATTTCCTCCTGAATGTTAAGTATCAATTGCAATCACACCACATAAGAAGGACCAATAAAGTTTTAGCCAATGCACTTCATGGTTAAACCCGCAGGTCTGTTGGCTGAAAATTTGCTAACAGCAGTAGTATTTTCTTTATAATATTTATGTGCTTTCACCGATTATAATTAGACATATTGAGCTATACAAAGGTGACCTTAAACTGGAATAAATAAATAAATATGTGTTTTCACTATGAAATAATGGATAAATAGAAAAACTTTAAATAAATCAAAAAAATTTAGAATATAATATCATTGAATAACTGAGTTGTGTCCAATAACACAAGTTTTTTTTAAATTTTTATTGTCCATGTTTTCAACAATTTAAATTCAGACAAGAGCACCGCTGGGCATTGCATCATACGCCCGTGAACTGTTCAAATTGTACCATTTTAACACATTTGCAATTTTTTTAGAGTGCGAGAAATTTATACTGGCATATATATATATATATGTTACGGTCATTTGAGAAAAAGACTAACAAGTTTGAAGCCAATCGAAAAACAAATACTAAAGTTATCATCCGGAAACCAAATATTTGACGAAGAATTCTAAGTCCAACAGGGGCCATAATTCAGGCAAAAATTGTTCAGACCGACCCCATATTCGAACTTGACCTGTATTTTGTTGTGATTAAACCACATACCAAGTTTGGAGCCGATCGGAAAACAAATACTAAAGTTATCATCCGGAAACCAAATATTTGACGAATTCTAAGTCCAACAGGAGCCATAATTCAGGCAAAAATTGTTCAGACCGACCCCATATTCGAACTTGACCTGTATTTTGTTGTGATTAAACCACATACCAAATATGGAGCCGATCGGAAAACAAATACTAAAGTTATCATCCGGAAACCAAATATTTGACGAATTCTATGTCCAACAGGGGCCATAATTCAGGCGAAAAATGTTCGGACCGACCCCATATTCGAACTTGATCTGTATTTTGTTGTGATTAAACCACATACCAAATTTGGAGCCGATCGGAAAACAAATACTAAAGTTATCATCTGGAAACCAAATATTTGACGAATTCTAAGTCCAACTGGGGCCATAATTCAGGCGAAAAATGTTCGGACCGACCCCATATTCAAACTTGACCTGTATTTTGTTGTGATTAAACCACATACCACATTTGGAGCCGATCGGAAAACAAATACTAAAGTTATCATCCGGAAACCAAATATTTGACGAATTCTAAGTCCAACTGGGGCCATAATTCAGGCGAAAAATGTTCGGACCGACCCCATATTCGAACTTGACCTGTATTTTGTTGTGATTAAACCACATACCACATTTGGAGCCGCTCGGAAAACAAATACTAAAGTTATTGTTCGGAAACCAAACGGACGGACGGACGGACGGACGGACAGACAACGCCATAACATAATACGTCCCGTTTTTTCAAACGGGCGTATAACAAGGTGTTTGGTGGTATATAAATAATATCAGAGATTATTAAGTCTTTAATATTGATATGAGGTGTGAATTTGCTGTCTGGAGTCCATGGGCTTGATCTGTGAATACCTTTTATTCTGTATAAGGTTCTTTAATTCCAAAATATAGAAAGTATTCAAAAAGTATTCAAAATGTATTCATGAATACAGCTCAAATTTTAATGTATTTGAATACGAATACGAATACATGTATTCATAACATTCAGTGACTACTGAATACATATGAATACTTGATAAACTGTATTCGAATACGACTGAATACGAATACTGAATATGAAAACCCCACCCCTGACTATGTCCTCCCCGCGAAGAACCTCATCCCGTTGGCCTAGGGGCGTCTGACCTATAGTCCCAATTAGATCTACGCCCCTTTTCTGAGTCGCTATACTGACGACCTCCAGAAAAATTATAAGAGGGTTTCTTGTACCCTCATGAGGAGTTCCCTTTTGACATTTAGATCTGGAACGTTCTCCTTTCTCTTGTCTGCTTGATGAAACGCCGACTTCAACAACAGATCACTTGACGTTTTCGCTGATCACAAGCTGACAAAAGCTTGTCGTCCAAAATAGTTTGTCCGGAGACCGGAGCGACTCAGAGAGAGCTTTTCACCTTGTCATCTATAAGTGATGACGATGCAAGGGCACCATCATGTCTGATTAAGTCCAGATTAGTCACTGTAAGGGCGCAGTTATACGTGGTATACAAATTGCACTGGAAAGAACTCTAAGAGAGGTACAAACATCCTCAAATTCCTTCCCATTGAGACGTTGAACCATAGCTCTGGTAAGGTGATCTGCATAAGACACTGCTTCCAAATTCGCTCTACTTGATGAAATTGCCATTGTAATTGTGTCTGAGCTAATAGTCAATGATGAAGGCAAGGATACATCTAGATCACTGGGCTGCTCATTCAAACGCAGAGGAGCTCTCTGAACATCTTCTCCAACCGTTTTTAAATGAACGTAGTCCATGAAACAGTATGTTTATGGAAGATGAGGTACGAAACTGCCCTTTCCTCGCACTCAAGAGGAGAATCCGGCATTGTCTACAAGGCCAAAGGCCTGTGACACCTACCTTGGCTGAACTGGAAAAGAAAGAACTTCTTCCTTTGTCCGATTAAAGTCTGCATCCAACGACGCCAGCGGTTTCTCACTTATCGTCACAGCATTCTGATTTGTCAGAACAAATTCAGGGTAGTATTGATGGATGAAATCCATCGCAACCCTGTGTTGTTCCGAAAGGGTAATCCTCTTCCTTATCCCTTTCACAATCCGAGAGAAAAAGTTGCGAATCTCGGTCCATTGCATCTGCGTGAACAGATGACTGGACTGACCCAGCACCATCTGACAGCTCAGGTTTTGAGTCTGAGTGAGGCTGCATCTGCACTTGCAGGGATGCTGCAATCAGCTGTGCAATCTGTGACTGCAAGTCCGTCATCGAGGCCTGAGGAGCATTGGTCTTCTGTTTCCTAGCCGCTTGCTGCTCCTGGGACGGTGTGTCGGAGGTGGATCTATTCTCCGAACGTCCCAATGATCAAAGCCTCATCTCCCCTAGGTACTGGATGATCCGACTTCACGGGCAAAGAGTAGTTCCTTCTTCATGCAGCAGGCTGGATATCCGAAGTCGGGTAGCTAGGATGCGGTCGTGTGTGCTTTAATAACGTAGTGGAGGAAGCAGAGACTGAAGCCGACCCCGGTTGCAGACTAGACGGAGTGTCCCGAGTGTTGGGTGGACGTATGACGGAGCGTCCCGAGCAATGGGCGGACTTATGCTCCGTCTCGTGCAAGTTTCCAACCAGAAAACTTCATTTCAGCTTGTGAAATGTAGCGGAGGAAGCTGTGACTGAAGCCGACCCCGGCTGCAGACTAAACAGAGCGTCCTGTGTGGAGGGCAGGCATATGTGCCGGCTCGTGCAAGTTTCTCATAACAACATTTGGCTCCAAATGTCTGTTAGGTTAGAGAGGGGCCTCTCCCGCTTGCGGTCTATAGACCTTGCCGAGTACAAGAAACTTGTTGACTTCCTCCCTATTTCCTTCCAATTTCCGTCGTCGTTGGGTGAGCTATTTATATTAAAGTGCTCGCTCTACCCAATCCACTTCTTAGACCACAACAGACTTACCCGGCGTCACAGCACCCACGGACGGAGTACCGCTTCACCGGACGAGCTAGCTGCTTGCAAGAGATTAAAACCCTTAACAAAAGGCCCTAACTCTTGCAACCATGAGCACTGCTGCTAGCTCTATATGCTCAACGGAGCGTGACGACGGTAGCACCAGGGACCAGCTGTGAGGGCGACTAGAGTGATTATGTCACCCTTTTAAGCCCAAAGTCGCCTAGAAAAATAGTCGCCCTCTAAAAATTGGCCAAAATGAGGAAGGCTGAACTGAGTGATCCGAGGTTTACATAAAACGATTATTTTCAAGAATCGAATGCGC
Source organism: Pictodentalium vernedei (assembly GCA_031216915.1). Taxonomy (NCBI): domain Eukaryota; kingdom Metazoa; phylum Mollusca; class Scaphopoda; order Dentaliida; family Dentaliidae; genus Pictodentalium; species Pictodentalium vernedei. The sequence goes on along the minus strand of CM062297.1, from coordinate 229,643,405 downwards.
TTGAGTGTGATAAATGGGCATTTTCATTCATCAAATAAGCGACCATTTATTTGAAACCACAGCAGAATCAATAGTCCATTGATGATCTTTGCGGATTTTTTATTTCTATTTTGTTCCGTTTCAGTCGGAGCTTAAAGTATCGAAATAGCGGGGGAGGAATTCGCTAGAATTGTGCACTTGGTGATACCTTCCTGAAATTTGGCATGATGTAAGGGTAGGCATCAGAGATTTCAAAATCGATCGGCTACAAGTTGGCACCATCCTCTAGCCACCACTAGCAGCGAAATCCAAAATGGCCGCCAAGCGGATCGAAAAAAAGCTATTTTCGCCGATCGCACAACTGAAGCTCCAAACCTAACACCATACATGTGCTGTAATTGATGTGAATGATGGAGTGAAGCCCTTGGAACAAGTTGGGGGGAAGATTAATGGATAATGGGATCAGAATTTCCGTCGATGTGTGCGTCTGTGTGTCTGACTGTCAGTATGATCGTCCGTCCGTAGATAAATTAGTGTTGAATGTTTCTCGGGAATGCAATGGTCAAATGAACATGGTATGAGAGATTCCTGTCAACACATGAACAAGGGTACTCGATAGTATGCAGCAGTGGGGATACTTGGACATTTGATAATCCAATTAAAGTGACAGTCTATTCTCAACTTCCGGCATTTTCGATAGATTTATTTTCTAAGAAAATAAAACTATCAAATTTCTAGAGGAGTTCTGGTTCAATCTCAACACCATAGCGACACGTCTGCCAGCAAGGGCAGTGCTGGAATGAACTCGGGATGCATTAGTTCCCGTTGTTAATTATACAATGTTATCTTGCCAGTATAGAACATTGGCAAAATGGGACTAGAAGGGGTGAGTGTATGTTTGCAGTCATTCGAGGTACAGGAATATTTTTTGACTACAAGTAGTATTCTTCATTTTCGGCCAGTTAAGATGTGGTGTGTTCCAAGTCAGGATTAATGTTGCCGACACTTAATGCCCATCCCTCATGGTATGCTACTTTACCAGGGATATAGAGATATAGCCACCACTGGGAGCCAAAACATGACCTTTGATGTCGATGAGTGGTCGAAATGTTTTAGCGAATAACTTATCGAAATATGATCCGGTATGGCAATTTGATACCTTACGTTAGATTTATTAGATCAACTCAGGTATGGATTCACTGAGACATGAGTGCGCTACAAGATGAAGGATTTCCAAGTTGATTTGCTATGGAGTAGGAACTGACTAGTCACATGTGGCCTATGGCCAGAGAAAGACAAGGATACCATAGATGAACACACGGGTGAACGAAGGTATCAACTGTTGTACAGAGGCAAAATAGTTGGGGATATTGTATCATGCTATGCATGAATTAACACCGTCTTGTGCAGTAAATAACAGACTATTTTCCGAAATCTAAAACTGTATTCCTATACCCCGGACAATGTAGCAAGCCACATGGGATGAACATTTGTTAGCAAAATCAACTCAACTAGAAACATGACATGTGTTAACTGGCCGAAAATGGAAAAAAAAATACCAGAATAGGAGATGACTGGTCCTAACATGACAGTATACTACTCAATATTGTTACAACAGCCACCTTCACACTTACACAAAGGTGTGCACCTTAATCCAGCTTTCAAGCATTTGCAATTGCCCTTGCAGGCCTTGGCACAACTACAGTGGAGCATCAGTGCACATGCAGCACTTGCGTCTCCTAGGTGAGTCCAAAATGGGACCAGAATATTGAGACGTGGATTCCACTCCCATCCGTACTGTGATGGGTCTGGCACACATAAGTGTTTCTGCAGAGCACGATGCCAAATGAAAGATGACACAAGAATTACCCTTTTTACATGTTGATACAGAGCTGCTTTGGTGGGCGGGATGTTTTCCATAGACTTAAGGCCATGTGTGAACATATGCCGTCTCGCATCATTGACACGTGTACTGACACAACTGTTACTGTACATCTGTATGGTGAGTTTTTCGATATGCTGCATATGAGGGGAATCCTCTGAAAAGACTTGCGGATTCTCAGTCAATTCTATCATCATTTCAGTTGATGCGGGAAAATTCATCCATGCATTCCATCCTGTCTTCTTCCCAATGCCGAGCATGCTGGATGTTACATCACAACCTGTGAAGGCGTGGAAGAAAGTCAGGGCCTTACAGTAATCAGGTCCAAGTTGTGAAGCTATCTCATGAATTGGCATATCTTTATATGCCTTTCCAATTCCAAACCCAATCCACAGCTCACTGAGTCCAAGGTCACGGAATGTTGCGAAATGGTGCAAAGACAGAATGACGACATCAGAATCAACCGTGCGAAGAAAAGCTATTTTGTGACCTTGTGAGACTGCATGGTTGAGATGAAGCATCATGCGCGTGTCTGCTTCCTCGTGGTTCGATGGAGATATGTCACATAAGCTAACATCCTTATTGCATAGTACATATTCTCCTGATGTCGTTAACAACTGGTACTCGGATGTTGATGTTAATTTCAGCAGTTCAGCAGACAGGAACTTGAAAAATTCGTCTTTATTCTCACTAACTTTCAAGAATGCCTGCCAATTCTTCCCTTTAGGTAAAGGGACGTTCTCGGACACCCGTATCAACCTAACTGCTGTCTCACCGAGGCGTTTTGCTCGCGTCTGATTCTTCAAACTGCCTTCGGGGGTAACAGTCATAGATCGCATCAACCCTTGTGGTGTTCGTGTTAATCAGAGATTCGATGTATGGCAATAATTGCAATCGAGCATATTCTCCAAACAGATCCGCTTTCTGTGGTTTGATTACATGGACTACAGCAGGCATATCCAAGATGACAACTGAAGCTTGTCTAGCTGCTGAATTCTTCCCTTGTGCAGGAATAGCTGGTAAACAATTGAGAATTTGAGATTTTGTCCCACTCCGTAGCTTACCTCTATCGGATAATGCTGGCGGATCACGTGCATTCTCGTGCATGAAAAACTCATCCATGTTTGAATCAGGCCGGGCTTGCAGTGAAACGAACATCTGGGTAACTATTGCGGCAGTTGCTTTACTTGACATGAGTTTGTCTCGGCCTTTGTCCAGGTTGGCTGGGGGTGGGTTAAGGAAGGTATATATATTTGCCTTGGGAATAACATCATTCAGGGGTACGGTGCATTCCACAAGCCTTTCCTTCAAGAAAGTGGAATATAAATGCTTGCCCCTTTCGGGTAATGACCGTAAACTCTTACTAACTTCGGGGTCCATATATTCACCAGTATCTAATGTCACCAGCTGACCACTAGTTTCATCATAAGGGTTGATAATGAGTCCCTGATTCACCAGATCGAGGAGAGATTTCAATTGATTCAGAAATTTTTTCTGCTCTGATACCGAACTTTCCGGGTGTTCCGTGTTATCTGATGATGTTGTGTGGAAACTTGCATATTCATACTCATCTATAACACGCAGAACTTCTGACCTTGAAAGCTCAATAACGACTTTCTCTTCAGCCTGGCCATAGAGACCTTTTGGACCACTGTCTTCTTTGAGTAGTTGGATACTATGTTCTTGGCTCTGATCTAAACCCATCATACTGAACTTCCTCTCACTACGCTGGACCACAAAATGGCCTTCCATGAATTTGTTGTGGATTGAAGGATGCCGCCTGGGTAGCTGAGACATGTCTCTCAGAAATACGGGGACCCACCGACAATAATTTGTATGTCCTAGGGCAAAAAAGTAACTGCACAACTCATCGATAGAACACAGTGTACCAGGCCAGTTACCGATTCGTTGGTTCCGAACGAATTGACAGCTTGTCAAGAGAAAGTTCCGAACGATTTCACCCCAATAGCGCGCAGTTGGAGATTGTGAAAGAATCCTCTGTTCCCACATTTCAAATGACTCATGGGGCCCAGTCTGCTGACAGTAAATCTCATAAGCATTCTTTCTGAGGATCTCAAGCCAAGCTAGAGTGAGAAGATATGCCTGTCGCGTCCTCTTGACATGTTTCCCACCAAGTAGGGATGATGCTACACCGGGTGTGAATATCTTTGCGAGGTGAAACATTCGCTCCCAACCAGAACCACCCATAAGCTTACCACCAGCTTCTTGGGTGCACATTTCAAGATGCAGGAATCCAATCATACACACCATTCGATCCTCACCTATCTCCTCTGGGAACAGCCATTGACATTTTTTCTGCCTGGCATACAACGGACAGTCACCTTCAATGACAGGTATCTGGCCGGGGTTTACGAAAGCAGTAGCTTCCCTGACCACATACATAGCATGCTTCTGCATACTGAGTGAGTCCGCTTTCTGCTCACTGAAAACAGGGAATACCCCAATAACTGCACGAGGTTTGACATTGTCTTGATCTTCATGTTTTGAAAAGAAGCCTGAAAAGGTCACAGGGACTTCATCAAGCTGCCAGCTGCCATCAACCTTCCCTTTATTGCTGATCTGTGACACATGAGACAACCAGTCATTCTCTCCCACGTTCAAATCTGCATATTCATTGGGCCGTACATTACATTCATCTGGAGATTCAAGCCTGATGTCCCCACCAAAGTCTTCAACGAAAGGAACAAATGCATAGTCGTCTGGGAGTTCAATTTGTGTGTCTTCTGGAACATCTAAACTCAGTGGTGGGGGATCAGTACCCACATTGTCCCTGCTCAGTTGACCAATGAGTGTGATGGACGTACCATGCATATCAGATCTACCAGATACATCAATGTTATCAGTGGTTCCTATCGAGAAAACATTACGTTTGCAGTTAGCTGGGACTACAACACCTTCGTTCTTGAACCGCAGTGAAACAGCTCTCGCGAAACTCCTGCGAACATCCATTACGCGATCATAAGAGACAGAGAGTCCCATTTGATGAAAATCTCTGATAAGATTTTTCATACGATCATGGGCATGCAACTTCAAACCCACATAAAGAGGCATTGGAGTTTCTCTGTCACGTCTCTGGTGAACATTTTGTGCATGTTCGGAGCGTTTCGCTGAATTGCTGATCAACATCTGTGAAATAGTACAAGCCACTCGAGTCTTGGCATTAACAGTCTCATCATCGCCTAAGTTCTGTATACTACATGTGCCCTCAAGTAGAACTCTAAGAAGAGTCAGGAGTGAGTTGGGTACAGGCTCGCTCAAGCAATAAGATGAAAATGATCCCGTGAAAGGAGCTTGAGATATGAGTATGTGTTTACGCAGAAGAAGACCCACATCAACTATCTTTTTTGCCTCTTCCTCAGACACTATACGAGTTAAAGATTCGGACAACAAGGAGCCAACTCGAAACCTACTTGAAATAAACACATCTCTACCCTGTGTGAAGGCGTCCCAGCCATCGCCCAATTTCTGCAACAAATGTTCTTTGAATCGAGTGGAATGTATTTCTTCACTAAGCCAATCAGAACCGACTTGCTTCAACCTCCGACTGTACAGATTCTTGAGATCGACAAGCTTCATCGCGGAATCGTTGTGTTCAACAAATGTTATGAGCTCTGCCATAACGAGAGGGTCATAGGGCAGGCCTGACGCGGAATGTTCGGCGTTCTTCGACTTTTTAGATTTAGCCGCTCGTGCTTCATTGGCAAGCTTACAATAACAGGTTTTGTGATAGTAAAGATCACTAGCAGCGGAATCAAATGCTGCATTGACCCGAGAAAAAACAACCCAGTTCTCGGCTTCCTTTGCCATAATTTTGAGTTTATTGTTATCAGACATTGATCTGCAAATAGGCTCACTGCTGTCACCTTCGCGTTTGTGACAATAAACACACTGGGGCAGTTTCCTGTCACAGCCAGATTCAAAACTTGTCCGTGTTCTTTTAGGACTCAGCGTGGAGCAGGATGCCACTGCCTCATTTCGCTCTCGCTTGTGTAGCACGCGCTGTACGATGTGAGTCCGAATACTGTCACGGCATGTCTTATGATATATTGCCTTATTCGTCAACAGTGACATCGACATACACTCATCACTCTCTCTCATCAAACAATCAATGGTCAAATTATATGGAAGCTCAACGCCATTATCTAGGAAGCGCGTTATGTCTTCCTCAATAGCTTTATAGGCGTCATGAAAACGAGATTCTCTATACGGACGCATCAATTTCTTGGAACTGTCTTGCTGGCAAAAGCAACAACGTTCCCAGTCAGTACTAGTCCGTACACGAAGAGGATTCTCACTCATTCTGTGAATGATTTTTGTGAACAATCGCGTTCTCGAATTAATTTCGACAGACAAATCAGAATTGCTTGCGGAATTACGCCAAACAAGAGATTGTATGGCAAAGAGACTGCTTCATAAAGAGCGTTGTTTCTCCGGGATCAGCGTCATTCAGGTTTGCCTGAATGACGCTGATCCCGGAGAAACAACGCTCTTTTCAAGTTCCAAGAAATTGATGCGTCCGTATAGAGAATCTCGTTTTATTCTACATCATCTCCCACGTCTGTTTCCAACACGTGCGTGGATCAGAGTTCACTTTCGCGCCCTTACAATCGGATGTATAGTCGGTAGACCGTCGAAAAGGAGGTTCCCTTCAGCCGCTGGCGGCCATTTTGGATTGTGCCGCTACTGGTCGCCACCGGTCGGTGTCAACTTGTAGCCGATCGTTTTTGAGAACCTCATAGCCTACACTAACAGTGTGCCAAATTTCAAGAAGGTATCACCAAGTGCACAATTCACCTGTATGTGACGAATTCCTCCCCCGCTAAAATGAAAATAGGTGATTTATGCGAATCAACAAAATAACCCAGTTTGAAAGTAGGTTACGTCGCTTAGGATTCCAAAAAGTCTCTGCTGAAAATGTATACACAACAGACGTATTTTTATTTCATTTTGCTGACGACTGTTAACTGTTGGGCCGTCTATTCCCAGAAAAACACGGATGGAATTGAAAAACATGAAAAAAAAGCTTTAGTGATGACAAGAAAAGCTTTGTACAGGGCACAAGTGTGCATATTAATAATCTTGAAAAAGTACTTTCCAAGCAACCTTCTTACATCTGGTCCTGTTCACACTTTCAGACTTAGGAAATTATTAGCTTAGTAGACTTTGGTGAAAGGCAACCACAGGAGGGTGCTGGGGGGATTGGCACAAAGCGAAGAAGAGGGGAGGGGTCATGAAGTAGAGGGTAGCAATGGGGGATTTTCAATCAATAATTACTTTGTGATTTTTTAACCTGGCACAGATGCATCATAGACTACTGGACCTGAATTAATCAGGCGTTAATGGAGGACCACAAGCTGAAAATATGAAGGGGCAGCAGGAGGTGGTACAGAAATATTCTTAATTTTCCCCACTTGCCTATAAAGTCTCCCTAATTGACTCTGCAGTCTCCCCATTTTTTCTGGAGGGAGACATGAAGTCTCCCTAAAATTACCCCCCAGGCTTGTCCCTGGGTAGCACACTTGGATGGGTGTCAGAATATCATCACTATGTTCATGTTCCTCTGAAACAGACACTGACAAAATGAATTATAATGCGGTGAGAAGCCTGCCCTCAGAACCTCACCGCCAACAACGTACCGCGACACCCATATCCAACATTCGTCATTCCAGTAACACAAGAATGACAAGAGTCTGCAGGAGTGAATCGACTAAAGTGGATATCAGACCTCCAAACTGCACAACAAAATATATATAATTAAGATACATGAATAATAGCAATCAAAATTAAATTCAAAATTTTTTGTGGAAATTTTTTTTTGGATAAAACGCCTTAAGTTCCCAAAGGGAACATTTAGAGCCCAAAGGCACCCCAAAAGAGCCTAAGTGTGGACAAAATTCAAATTTTTTGAGCTACACTATGGGAATAATAATCCATGTATCCTACAGTAATTATACAGTAAAAAACTACCTATATGTGAGGACGTTGTCAATGTAAAGAACGTCAATGTAAACAAGACATCAGGCACACAAAAAGGCCCAAAGTCAGAAAACAATTTAATGCTACCAGATGCAAAGCTAGATCTTCATACGAAGAAGAAATGATACATCAGTTAGAATATGCAAGACTAAATGACCTAACACCCCTAGGGTGAGGATGCAACCGTGGGGAAAAAAACAGATTAATATTCTGTAATAAATGTTAAACTCCCAAGAAATTTAATAACAAATTTCAATAAAAAACAGCCAAAAAGCTTTAGAGTTTAACAGGAAGGGTTCATGGAAGGATAGGGAAGGAATACTTAACAAACAGTGGAATAATCATTAACAAAAATGATGACCTTCAGGCGTATGTCCCGAAATTGGGAAACATGAAATAATTTTATAATTATTATAAAGTTACAGCCCTGAACATCAAAAACCACCTTTGAACACTTCCATCATCCAATAACAGTCTTGGATCCACCAATTCTTGCATTGATTTGTGTCTGGCATCCTCAAAAATGGAGATTTTAAAGCACAGATGTCATTTCATTGTTGATGACTTTAGGGCCAAACAAAGAATGCTGTTGGCACTAACTTCGGTCACTTCCTGGCGACTGTGCATGCACAGAGAGTAAAGGTATGGAGGACCAGATAGGATTTTTAATTTTCGATTTTGCAAGCAAATTTTGGGGATTTGGGGGTTCAAAATTTGTGTTTGGCCCTTCATAACTTTGAGTTAGCACCAGCTAAGTCTGAGCCATTGGGTTATAGTATAAAAAATACATTTGTTTGCAAGTGTTGTCTGCTATCCATGTTGGGTGAACGATTTTTCATGTATTTTTACCTTATATATTCAGAATCATTACAAGCTAGCCATGCATTCCGGTCCTCGGCAACATCGTTGGCTGAAAAAGGGATTTCATCCAGCTTTTGATTCTTTAAAATTGCTCTAAAAAGATTTAAAAGAAAACTTCATAAACTCAAATACAGTGCCGTGATAACAACAGTGATCTCTTACTCGATCTAATAGAGATTTGGTGGTGACACACTTACACCAAGAAAAACAAACAAAAATAGCAACGGAGACTCAGTGTTCTGGCATACCTTTTGTAACAGGTGAGATTATATAGTATTATGAGGATGAAAGCAAACAGAGAATTTCCACTAGAACACAACCTTGTCACGACCTAGTCAAAATTCTCTGTCAAGAGTTTTTAAACATAGAACTGAAATGAAAAATAAATGCAGTTTTCACAAAAATTATTTATTTATTGGCGTTTAACAACATTTTTGATGGCCAGGGTCACCTCGTGTCGGAAGTGTTCACAAAAAGGGAACAGCTACGCTGTTGGTTTTGAAGAGAAAGTACAGAATATCATGTATTTTGATAAAGATGACTGATGGGAGTAATATAATTCGGACATGTAATACAGTGGAGCCCACTTTTATTGAATAACCATGTTAATTGTATATAACTTACAAACAACAAACTATTTACTATACCTTCAATACAAATGTGACGGGTTAATTTCATGTAGGTTATAGAGTAAACTGCTTTTAACTGGTTGAGTGCTAAATTATCTTTTAAAGGTGATTTGAAACATGGGTATTTTTTTTCAATGATACCATTCTACCAGCAAGAGTAGCCTTAGTTTAGCAAGACTTTGTTCATAAGTGATTGTTTTGTTGCAATTTATTGGATAGTGCCAACAGGCACTCTCCAATAAATTGCAACCAAACAATTTTATATAAAAATTTCTTCTACTGCTAAGTAAACATCAAGATAATGCATACAGTGTAAAGCCACTAAAGTGGCTTCCAGCACTTTTCAATAGAGTCATGATAGTGGTGTTTAGTACTCAACCAGTTAATAGGATAATCTGTCAAAGAATTACTTTGACATCCAATGTATTCCCCCACACTTATAGATTTTTGTGGCCTCAGTACATCCAATATAGGCATTGATAATCTATTGCATCTTGTTTGAGAGCTCAATAAGCTATGTCAAACCAGATATAAAAGAATAAACACACAACTTCTGTTCAGAAGATACGAAAATGCCCAAATTCCTGTTAATTGAAAATTTTTCTCTGGCAAAGTGGATATTCAATTAACATGGTTCCACTGTACAACCTCTGCATGTCATTTAAATTGAAGGTTGCAAGGGCTGAAATGAGTTGGTGAGAACAGATGTGCTCAAAACAGTGTGTAATACTTATTTGGCTATTACTTGATAGGATAACCTTATTAATCACATTAACTTTTAAACTCCAACCATTAGCACTGAAATCTTATCAGATTAATTAACTACAGTTAAAGGTCATAACAGGTGAGAATTTCATTAATTGGTTAACAGCTTAGAACTGTCTGCGGCAGTACAATTTGAAAAGTAATTATTTGACAGACTGCTGTATGTTGCTGTTATCAAATTCTGTATGTGAACTGAATGTTCATTTTGACTTGCATTTCTGTACTTCAGTACATTCCATTCCAGTACTGCTACTTGAAAAAAATAAGTAAAAAAGATGTGATGAAAAAAATTTATCATGGAAAATAGAAAAAAAACAATAGTTCTGGTTATTTGAATATTTTTGTAAATTTAAAATTTTTCACAAGCAAAGTGGTTATTCAATTAAAAGTCTATTGCATGGCAGAATGATAAACTCAAAAACAAATGGCCATTACAGTGTTATCCTAATCACTAAATAACCATTTTGTCAGTCAGGATAATTTATGTAACTATTATATTTCATGACGCAAGAATTTTATACGTTGAAAATAACATACACAAATAACTTACGCAGCTTGCATGAACAATGCTGGAATAATGACATCATAACGTCTTCTGATTGCTACTAAAGCACCCACATAATTAGTTACAACCAGCAATTCATAACGCATACTACAAATAAAAATAAAATTCCGTCTTTACCAAGCAAAACTATTATACACATCCAGCACTATTCACAAAAATCATCATTTAAATTTTATTATCATTTTTCACTTTTGCCTCCAGATACTATCTTATGACTGGAAAGTGCTTGTCAAGACCACTCCAATGAGGGGCATGGTTCCTAGAGGGAAGGATAGATATTCAAGGCTATTCACGGCCATTTCTTGACATTTTCTAAAATTCAATGATTTTCATGGCTCTGCCTTCACTAGTCCAAACTAGTACCCACAGGTCTTTTACCCCCTCCTCCTACTTCCATTGAAGGAAAGTGGAAGAACGAGGTAATGACTGGAGGGTCCTTGTTAGGATTACGACTTCACGATTTATGGCATATAAAACTATACAGTATGATTATGAATTTAGTTGGCATTTTAATTTTATGAATTTTCAAGGCTTTTCAAGGCCACCTGGCCCATTTTTCATGATTTTAGCCCTTACTCAAATTCAAGGCTATTCCTCGAGTCCAAGGCCCCACAGGAACCCTGATGAATTATAAGCAATGGTTTAAAGGCAAAACATGAGCTCAGTCAAACAAGATCTAGTGTGTTAAATTTCAAGTCCCACATATGCAAAATAGTGTCAATGAAGAGGTTTCTGAGTGGAAAAAGAGGTGATTATGCATGTTTTTAATGCCGATGGAAGTGTTGGAGAAACTAGAGATTTTTTTAAAATGTCTTTTTTCTCAAATTCACCATCAAATCAAATCTCTGGTGTCACTGTAAAGGAAATCATGAGTGGGATAGGCAACAAATCCAAAAGCATAAGGCAGATATTTTGAACATTTTGCTCTTTTGGTGAACAAATGTTGAATCTAAACTCTATTACAGATACCATAAAAAGAAATTTAAGATCATCCATTTCAGAGCTTGATGAAAGGTCCCATGGGGTACTTGTACTTCAAAGGTTTCATAATGCTGACATACTCAGTTGCTGAAATATGGCCATCAGTGTAATCATCTAAAATAAAACTTGGCCTTGTGGTTTTCAAATGGTTCAGTGTGGGAGCCCAAAATTGGGCTCTACTGAAAAGTTCTGGTGCTCAAATTACAGACTTCATTGATGTGCTTCATATTCAGTTTAAAAAATATTCCATTCATATGAATTTATATGCTTACAGTTTGAGGGTACTGTGGAGCCCAGTGGAGTACAGAGGTCGCATGAAATGGTTTTGCTGAAATTAATTTTTTTTAAATTAAAAAAAAAACACTAAAATAATCAATTTTGATATCGTGTGCATTGGGTAAACGGTTAACACCCAGTCTCAATGGGGGATACTTTTATGAAACAAAATGTAATCATAGAAAATGCATGTTTTTTAACAGACAAAAAATAGTAACTAAAAACAAAGCTAGGAGAGAGATCATGCAAATTTTTATGCAATGAATTCTTTTTGAGACTCTCAACTCCTGTAAGGAGTAAACTGAAGTAGAGGCTGCAAGTAGAATTTTACACTTGAAAAATACTCCCATTTCAAATGGGCAACAAACATTAAGACAACATTGTGACAGTTACAAGATAACTCATCATTAGTAAAACTATTAATTTCAACAGCATTGTCATTAAAAAGAGAACTAACACAAATAGAAACTATATGTACTCACATGTCACATTTATGATGTAGGAACTTATCTGTTCTTACAGAACTCATCAATTGAAGCAATGGAAAAATCTCTGAAGCTGTCCAACTATCTTTCCTCAGAATTCCTACAAACAATAAAGAAAAAAATAACCGACAAAGATGGGGGGGGGGGGGGGGGGGGGGGTATTGAAATTTTGAGTTCGGTAGTGGTTTCTGTATTTTTAGGGGGTATACCTTGGTATTTGGTATCTGACTTCACTGTGATTTACTGATATAGTGGAGTCCACTTAATTGGATATCTCTTTACTGAATAATCCTGTTAATTGAATATAATTTTCCAACACAAAATCATTTACCATATATCCAGTATAAATCTGTTAATTGAATATAGGTTATAGAGTAAACTCCTGTTAATTGAATAAACAATCGTGTAACCTCTCAAGAAATTACCCTGACACTCCCCAGTTTTCCTTTGTTTATAGACCTATTTGGCATCAGTACATACAATACAGGCATTTAATCTATTATATTTTGTTTGACAGAGCTCCTGGAGCTCTGTCAAACAAGATATAATAGAATAAATGCTAAGTTTATCTCTAGAACACAGAAAAGTGACACAATCCCTGTTGATGGAAAACTCCTGTCAATTGAAATATTCTCACTGGCAAAGTGGCTCTTCAATTAACAGGGTTCCACTGAAGTACCAAAGAGGAATTCACATCAGTAAAATGGAATAAGTTGTTGTAGTATTATTCTACCACAATGCTATAAATGACACTGTCAATGAGCTCAACAGTGGCATTCTTTAACGACCACAAATCATATCTACAGTAATTTTGTGACTCGTTCTAAATGCACCTTAATGTTTAAAGACCTATTTCAGGCTTTTGCGATCTCAGAGCATGTGCTCCAACCATGCGATCTTTTGGAGGTCCTGATGTCAATAAACAAAACACTTGGGCAGTGATTTCTGGTCAGGTTTTGGCTGCCTATTAAAAATCACTGCTGCACAATTGGACATGTATAGGTTGTATAGTCTGGAGGGAATTCAGGATAGTTGCCAAGTCCATCAAGGTTAACAAAACTGAAAAGGAAATCAGTCACCACTTCTTTCATGAAAATGAACCTTTCAACTGTTATCAAGCCTCAACAGGGACATATAAATAGCGAATGTAGAAAAATTTGAAACTTCAGATGGTATCGGTATTTAACAATTGGTTTGGTTCGGTTTTTCGGTATCCCCATGATATCAGTATCAGTTTGTTTTTTCGGTATATTGCCCATCTCTAATCTCCCATGAACCTATAATACTGTGATCACAAAACTGGCCATTTCTGTGATCAGATCACAATATTTATTTATATATTGGTATTTAAGGTCACTTGCAGCATCTTCGGCAATATCAAGACCAGAATTGTAGGAATAAAAAGAAACAGGAACAGGAAAGCAAGAGGCAGCTATGCCTAGATAGATCTGCCGAGGGTCACGTTTTATGGGAAGCTGAATACAAGACAAGAATCCAAGTGTTACTGCTTGTGACCTTAACCTTCATGATATGACAATGGGTCAAAGTCATCACACAAGGTTAGGTTATGGGTAACAATGGTGTAAAGTATGAACAAGATCTGTTACACAGATTCAATTATACAAACCAGACAAGGGCTGCATAACAATATTAAAGTCTTGTTGTCTGTGACCTTGACCTTGATGGTTTGACCTTGGATCAAAGTTGCAACACACTTTTGTGTCATGAGAAATAATTGTACCAACTATGAATAAGATCTGTCAATCATACAAAGTTATATGAACCAGACAAGGGCTGTATAACAATATAAGTGTTGCTGCCTGTGACCTCAACCTTGATGATCAAAGTTTGGATCAACGTCATGACACACCTCTGAGTCATGAGTAATAATTGTACCAACTATGAATAAGACCTGTCAATCACATCAAGTTATATGGGCCAGACAAGGGCAGTATAACAATATCCAAGTTTTGCTGTCTGTGATCTTGGCCTTGACCTTGACCTTGATGATATGACCTTGGATCACTATTGCAACACACCTCTGAGACACAAGCAATAATTATACCAAGTATGAACAAGATCTGCCCATTATATCAAATTTTATGGCCCGGACAAACAAAATGTTGATGTTGGATGGACAGGCGATGAACGGATGGACAGACAGATAGAAGATGGACAACTAAGCATTAGAAAAAGTCCTCTGTCATTCTGTTAGGTGAAGCTAATATTCTGTGGGTTAAGAAATTATGGCACGGATAAACAAATGTCAAAGTTTTTCTAAGTGTTACCTTATCATAGGGCCTGTGACCTTGAATTTGAGGGTCACATACCATATAATAATTCGCAACACACTGTCTTATGATATTACATATTGGTATAAAGTTTCATTAAAAAATATTCAGTGGTTAAGAAATTATGGCTGGGACAAACAACAGTCAAAGTTTTTCCAAAGGTCACCTTATCATAAGGCCAGTGACCTTGACCTTGATGAGCACATACCATATTATGATTCGCAACATGCCGTCTTTTGATATTACATATTGGTATAAAGTTTCATTAAAAAATATTCAGCGGTTAAGAAATTATGGCCCGGATAAACAAAATGTTGATGCCAGATGGACAGACAGACAAACTTAGCATCAGAAAAGCTCTGCTGACTTTATCAGGCAGAGCTAAAAGGAAATAGAAAAAAAGAAACAGTTCAATAACATAAACTGACAATTCTGTAAAAATGATGTTCCCTAGAGTGGAGAATGTGAAACAATTTGAGATACCAAAGATGTGCACCCCCTGTACCAAAGACTCTAACTGCACCAGAGGAATGGCAATTGACAACAGGTCCAAATGAACAATGATTCCTCATGTATGGCAACAGATCTGAGACTGATGATAGAATTGTCATCTTTGCAACAGCAACAAACGATAGAATTTGTAGATTAAGTAATTCAGAAACTATGTGCATGGATGGTGCATTTTTTTCAGCACCGGCATTATTTAACCAAGTATATATAATTTGTGTCCCATTTAGAAATACCACAGAGTCATGTGTGTATGCTTTTCTAAAATGGAAAATGCGAAGAACATATGAAGAACTACTTCAAACTATGGTAAATAAGTGTTGTAAACTTGGTTTAGAAATTTCAGTTCAAACTGTAATAACAGATTTTGTACAGTCTTACGTGCATTTGTTTCTGTGTTTGGACATGTTAGAAATCAGGGGTGTTTCTATCATTTAACACAATGTATCAGGCATAAAATCCAAAAACTAGATTTGGCAAGACGGCAGTTTTAAACACTTTTGAGGCATGCTGGATGGACTTGCATTCCTCTCTACTTAAGAGGTACATGAGGGGATGAACTAACTAAAATCAGTTGCTCCTGAGAAGGCTGACCATTTTGTGTGTGGTAATTTGCTTTAGCATTAATTTCATTTCATCATAATATGCTAACCCTCTTTTAGAAAAAAAAGAAATAGTAAGGCCCCCCACAAAGTAGATCTGTTTCTCAGGCCATTTTTGTAAAACTCTATGTGGGCGGGTGTTTTGTATGTCATTTTTTATTTTTGCAGTTATTCCTTTGCCATCAAGAGTTCAAGTTCTCAGTTTGTTTTTGTTTAACATGGATGGTGGTGTATTTCGTCCCTTAAGTGCATGAACTGCTAAAGCATGGAAAGCCTTGTTGCACTCCAGGGACATTTTTCGATTTTATTAACTTTGGTAAAATATCAGACATAAACCATTTAATTTTTATTTTTTTAAAGTTTGCATTGGTTATAATGAAAAGAGAGCATGCAGCAGCCAAAAGGACCATGTGAGAGGGCCTGAGAAACAGATTCCTAACTTTTTTAGGCTTAAAAAACATTTAAATTTTCATTAATTAAGAGTTTGTTTCAAAAAACTGTTTGTTTCTAGTTTTTCTGTTCCTTTTTGTCATTGTAAAAGGTGTTCCATTTTTCCCATTTTTGACAGTTTCTATTTTTCCTGTTTCCTTTTTTCTGATCCCCCAAGTTCACAACACTGGTATGAAATTTAGTTTAGCCAATCGTTTATATCTTGCTATCCACTTTAGAGGACTTCCACCCCAAGCATTGGTTTTGGGTCCCATTTTACCTGAAAGCAGAACTTATTTCCTACAGTAAACAAGTGCAACGCTGATCACCAGCAACAATAGTCTCCCACGGTTGGGGGTGTCACTAAATTGTTTACCTTATGCTTTTACACCTCCATACCACAAATTATGGAAATTGGGAAGGTCATTTAGAAGTTCTAGGCAGAAAACTAATTACATAAAATTTCCAACAAAAATGGACTGTCAGTCAGCCATCTTGAATGTTTGTTACCCAAAAAGTTAAAAAATTTACAGTAATTTATATATTTTTTATACTTACCAATGACCCAGACTTAGCTGGTGCTAACTCTCAAATATCTAGGACCAAACACAAATTTTGCCCCCCAATCCCCAAAATTTGCATCAAAAACCGATAATTACATGTCCTATATGGTCCTCCATACTTTTACTCCACTGCGCATGCGCGGTGTCAAGGAGGTCTCAAAATTGGCGCAATTATCATTCTTACAACCAGTGCCTGGTAAGCGTTATGTACTCAGCAGGGGGGTATGAGTTCCCAACTCATGGGAGGGCCATCCCTGTCTGGGTCATTGGTAAGTATAAAAAATATATAAATTACTATAAATTTTTTAACATTTTTATACTGTATCAATGACCCAGAATTAGCTGAATAGAAAAAAGGCTAGAGGGCCTAGGACATAAAGGAAAATCCAATAGGCTCAACTACATATAACAGAATTATCCCCTCGAGGAGAAATAGGCTTTACATGTATCTTTCTTATTAGCATCAAAAAAGAAAGCCACAACACCATTTGTAATTGAGCACAATAACATCAATGATCTGTATTAACCTTCAGTATAACCCGTTATACTAATTATTTTTAAAGAAAAGCCAATAAATAAAGGAAGTCCAGAGAAATGAGACTCTTTATACTCATTAAAAGTGTCCGAGGATTGTATATTAATGCCTGTATGAGACGTGACACATACAAATGCTTCACACTGAGCTACACTTTAAAAATATTACATGGATGAGTTAACATTAGCTTTACACTTTAAAACCATCCCGACACCGACTCAGAATTACTGACTCTAGAGGAGGTATTCCCTTGCTTTTCACTATAAAGCAGGTGACCTAAAGGAACACCTCCCCCCCCCACATCCCCTTACCCTTGCCCTGGATCAAATACCCCAGAGCGAAGAGGACAGCAGGACAGAGTCATTGCCGGAACAGAAAGCCTGCAAAACTATAGTTGCAACTGTTCAGTGGACAACATTCTGAGCAACAGACAACGGACCTAAACAATGCAGATCTCCAGAAATGGACTCAATATTTCTAAGATAAAAATTCGTGAAAGTGGAAGGCTGAGACCAATATGCAGCCTTCATTAGATCTGTAATAGCAACACTATTAGCGTAAGCCCAAGATGTAGATAGAGCTCTTACTTCATGAGCTGAAATCTTAAGAACAGACTGCTGAGTTGAAGATAATTTAACATAAGTAGCAAATCTGATTGAATACTCGTTTGTTGAGAGTCCATTCTGACGGCAACAAGCGACCCCTCCATGAAAGGGAGTCTGCTAATACGCTCAGACGACCCGGAATATGACGGACCGATAGGAGAACTTGATGTTCTAGTACAAACAGAAGGATTCTTTCCATTAAATTGAATAACGGAATGGAATGAGTGCCTCCCTGGTTCCGAATATACGCTACTAGCGTCATATTGTCGGACAGAATTTGCACGTGTGCATTCTGAATAACGTTCATCCAATGACGTAGCACAAGCCAAACTGACATCATTTCTTTGATGTTTATGTGCTTGATTAGGAACTGCAGATCCCAAAGACTTTGGCACTTCAAATACGTTAGGCTCAATGTTGCGCCCCGACCTGTCTGACTGGCATCCATCATAAACGTAAAACTCGGATCCAGCAATTTCAGTGGAACTCCCTGAGTTAACCATTGAATATCTGCCCAAGTCTGAATCTCTTGTTTCACTTGATTTGACAAGAGGATGTCCGTATTGAGCGAATGAACCTTCACCCTCCAATTCTGAGTCAGAAAGATTTGGAGAGGATGGGTGCGTAGCCGCCCCATCGGAATAAGATCCGCGGCAGCTCCACACAAACCTATCAGTCTCATGAATTCTCTCGCTGTAACTTTGTCTGAGTGAAGACAATAGCGAGCGTAACAACTGATTAATTTCGCTCTGGTTAACGGCAGACGAACGAGATTGTTGTGCATCTCGAAGCTCATCCCCAGGTGGGTGAATGACTTGGACGGCACCAGATCCGACTTCTCCTCGTTTACTATGAAACCGTGACACCGGAGCAACAGAAGCAGATTCTGCACATCGTTCTGAAGCGTAAACTTGTTGCCGTACCTCTGAAGAATGTCGTCCAGGTAGGCCGACGTTACCTCAGATGAATGAGCTCGGAAATGAGTCATTACCGAGTTCATTATTCGAGTGAAAGCCCAGGGCACTAGATTCAGACCGAAGCACATTGCTCGGAACTTATACACGACTCCTAGGATGGCGAAGCGAAGATACTTTCTGAATGCCAGATGTACCATGACGTGAAAGTACGCATCCTTGAGGTCTATGCTCGAGGCATAGTCATTCACCCAAATGCTCGCTCTGACCGATCGGATGGTCTCCATATAGAATTTGGAGCCATGATCAGCTTGTTTATCCAGCTCAGATCTATGACTGGACGGAATGAGCCGTCTGGTTTCGGAACCAGAAAAAATGGCTGTAGAAACCTGGAGATTCCTGGTTTTTTACGACCTCTATCGCGTTCTTCTCCAGAAGAGACTGGACTTCTGATAGAAGCGAGCCTCTTTTCTACGGATTTGACGGAAGCTGAGTCCATCTTGGACTTCGAGGTAATGGAGGTTTTCCTTTGAAGGACAGTTTTAGTCCTTCCGAAATCACACCTCAAAACCAAGGGTCGTCTGTAATCGACTCCCAATTGGTTGAGAAACTCTACAGTCTTCCGCCCACTGGAACACGATAGAGGTTTATACCATCACCTTCTGGACCTGCGAGGCTTGCAGAAGGAGAACCCACGTCCTCCACGGCCCGCACCTCGCCCTGTCGACCTAGGGGCGTCTGACTGGTTGTCTCGGCCAGTATTACGGCCCCTTCCTGAGTCGCTACCCTGACGGTCTCTAGAGTAAGACCTAAAGGACGCATAGGAACCTCTATAGGAACTTCCCTTGGATGTATTCGCCCCAGAAGTGCCTGTCGTACTCTTCTCCGCTGAATCTGACATTTTGGAAGCGGATTTGAATAGCAGAGAGTCTGAAGCTTTCTTAGTTATCTGATCACAGATTGCGGAAAGCTTGCCGTCAAAGAGAAGCTCTCTGGAGACCGGAGCGACTCTGAGAGAGTTTTTCACCTCACTATCCACGTGCGTGGATGTAGCCAGGGCCGCGTCACGTCTAACCAACTACAGATTTGCCACTGCAAGGGTGGAGTTATACATGGAGAATGCTATGGCTCTCGAAAGAACTCTTAAGGAGCTTGTACATCCTGGAATTCTTTTCCTTCGAGACGTAATGATAACGCTCTGGTAAGGTGATCTGCGTACGATAATGTGTCTTAGCTAGCCCTGTTAGACGATACTGTCGTTTCCAATGTCGAGGTTGGAATTGATATAGACGATGGTATAGACAATTCAAGGTCTTCGGCCTAGTCGTCTAGACGCAGAGGAACTCTCGGAATGCCCTGTCCTGCTGTTTCGAATTTATTCCTTGAACTGATGAAAGGCAATGTAGAGCATTTGCCGATAAGAAACCGGACCTGCCCGTTTTGGTAGCAAGTTTATATATCGCGTCATTCAATAGTTCAAATGTCCATGAGAAAACTCAGGGACGATGTCCCTAAACCGATTAAAGAATTCTGTGTCCAGTGGCGCTATCAGTCTCTTATCCGGCAACGTAGCATTTTGGTCCGGAGGAACAACGTCAGGAAGATAATGCCGGATGAACTCTACGGCAATTTTATGTTGTTCCGAAAGGGAAAATTTCAACTCCTCCGTATCCCTTTCGCCATCCTGTCAGACCACTTGTAATTCTTGGTCGTCCGTGCCTGAACCTGCAGCGGAACGTACCGACCCAGCTTCCTCGGATAATTCCTGATCTGACAGAGTTTCTGTCGGTTGCTGGGATGCTGCGATAATTTGTGCTATCTGCGATAGCACGTCCGAAACGGAGGCCTGTGGAGCTGCGGTCTTACGGGATTTAGCCGCTGGAAGCTCCTTGGACGTTCACTCCTGCATACTTCTTTTATGCGAACGTCCAGAGTATGAAGGCCTCGTATCCTTGGCTACCGGATGGCATGACCTGGTCACAGTGGAATCCCTGGTCGGCGAGGTTGGCTGGATATCACTGGTCACATAGCCAAGGTGGCGTCGTGTGTGCTGCCGTGAGGATGAGGAAGCCAATAGAGCAGTCTCTCCAGATTGTCTATATAACGGAGCGTCCCGAGCGGTGGACATATGCTCCAACTGAGGAACGTTTTGTACCACAACATCTGGGCCCAGATGTTGTTGTACGGGAGAGGGACCTCTCTCGCTCGCAGCCCGGATGGACCTGGACGAGCTAGGAACCGGACTAATAGGCTTCCTCCGTACTATCCTCATATCTGTCGTCACTGGGTGTGCACATTGTATTTTTATAGTGCTCGCATCACCCAAATCTCCTTCCTGGACCGCAATGGACAAACCTGGCTGCCGAGCCATTCGATGAAGGGTTGCACACCGGGCGAGCTAGCAGATGCCAAAGCTGTCAATCCTACTTGGGAACTCTTAGGCAACTGACGTAGCTGCATGAGCACTTTTGCCGCTAGCTCTTCATTTGACTGTGACGATGGAAACACACTTTTCGCAGACATCACGAAAACATAATCCTGTTGTTATTCCTTAATGAGGCCTGTGGAGCCGCGGTCTTACGTAATTAGCTGCTGGAAGCTCCAGGGACATTCATTCCTGCATTTATATAATATGCGAACATCCCAACTGGAAAGGTCTCGTGTCCTTGGCTAGCGGATGAAGTCACCTGGTCGACGTGGATTCCCTGGTCGGTGAAGCAGGATCTCAGGGACGTTCATTCCTGCATTTATATAATATGCAAACGTCCCCTGGAAATCTGGGGTCACATAGCCAAGGTGCGGTCGTGTGTGCTGATGTGAGGATGACGAAGCCAATAGAACAGCCGCGTCGGGCTGTCTATGCGACGGAGCATCCCGAGCAGGAGTGAACGTATGCTCCGACTAACGAATGAACATACAACAACATCGCGGCACAGATGTTGTTGTAAGAGAGAGGGGGCCTCTCTCGCTCACGGTCCGGATAGACCTGGACGAGCTAGCTACCGGACTGACAGGCTTCCTCCGTACTATCCTCGGATCCGTCGTTGCTGGGTGCGTACGATCAATGTTTATAGTGCTCGCATCACCCAAACTGCTTCCCTGGACCCCAACGGATGAACCCGGCTGCCGAGCCATGCGATGAATGGTCGCTACACCGGGTGGACTAGCGGACGATCAATGCCTTCAATCATACTAGGGACCTCTTTGGGAATTGTTGTATATCCATAAGCACTTAGCCGCTAGCCCTAATACTGCAACGACGGAGACACACTTGTTGAAGACATCACAGAAACATCACCCTGTTCTTGTTCTTCTGAAAAAGAGACTGATAAACTAGAGTGACCCTGCGGAGAGAGGACCAGAATGGACACCTCACTGCTAACAATATACTGTGACACACGTTTCCAACATTGCCATTCCAATCAGCACACACTGAGCAAGAATTAGTGCGAGAAAATCTTCCTCTGATTCTCAGGTTCATTGTGTTTCTTGTAGTCAATGCACTCGCACTAACCCTTGAAGCCAAGATACATAATATAATATAATCCATTATAACATTTCGAAAAAATAATTTAAAAAAAAAGTTAAAAAATTTATAGTAATTTCTATATTTTTTATACTTACCAATGACCCAGACATAGCTGGTGCTAACTCTTAAAATATAGGGCCAAACACAAATTTTGCCCCCCAATCCCCAAAATTTGCATCTAAAACCAAAGAAAACATGTCCTGAAAGGCCCTCCACACTTCGCCCCTACTGCGCATGCGCAGTGTCAAGGACGTTCCGAAATTGGCGCCATTAATCATTCTAATAACCAGTGCCTGGTAAGCGCTATGTACTCAGCGGGGAGGCAAGAGTTCCCAACTCCTGGGAGGGCCATCCCCGTCTGGGTCATTGGTAAGTATAAAACATTTTTATACTGTACCAATGACCCAGACATAGCTGAATAGTAAAAAGGCTGGAGGGCCAAGGACATAGAGCAAAATGGAATACGCTCAATAAAATAAAATAGAGTCATCCCCTCTAGGGAAAAAGAAGTAATAGGCCTTACATGTATCTTTCTTATTTATGATAAATTAGAAAGATACAACACCTTCCAAAATTGAGCTTCATACATCCATGTACTCTATTAATATCCAATATAATCCTTATACTAATAATTTTTAAAGTAAGCCAATAAATAAAGTAAGTCTAGAGAATAGAGACTCTTATACTCCTAAAAGTGTCTGAGGATTGCATAATCATGTCCGTTGACATATGCAATATTCAAAAGCTATACTTTAAAAACTAAGACTTGAATGAATTTAAAAACCTAAACTTCTCACTAAACAACCATCCCAATAACAGCTCAGAATTACTAACTCCGGAGGAGGTATCCCCTTGTTTTCATAGTAAAACAGGTGACCCAAGGGAACACCCTCCCCCCCCCCCCCCTTTTTCTTGCCCTGGGTCAAATAGCCCAGAGCGAAGAGGGCAGCAGAATGGAGACACTGCCGAAACAGACAGCCTACCTAGCTATAGTAGCAACTGTTAAGTGAATGACATTCTGAGCAGTAGATAATAGACCTAACAAAAGAGGCCTCCAGAAATGGACTCGATATTTCTGAGATAAAATTCATGAATGTGGATGGCTGAGTGCAATGAGCGGCCTTCAAAAATCTATAATAGCGACACTATTAATGTAAGCCCAAGAAGTAGAAGAACTCTTACTTCATGAGCCGAATTCTTAAGCACAACTGCTAAGTCAATGATATACCATAAGCAGTACCGATAGTTAATAGAATCCATTAACAATAAAATGGAGCATAACGTCCTTCTACTAGGCATCAAAGACAGAAGAAGCTTACGCCCATAGTAATAAACAGATATCTGTTTATAAATACATAAACTGTACCCGGAAAGAGCAAAGGCCTATGCCCATACGAAGACGGAAGGACCTTAAAATAATAGGTTCCGGATAATAGGAGCCTAACTCTTATGCAAAAATCCAACCTAAATAGTAACGGAATTAGTGATTCCGAAACTACGAAAGTGAAAATCATCCATCGATAGTGCATGAAACTCACTGACTCTACAGTAAAAGAGAAACCAACAGAATTACTGTCTAAAAGGTCAGAATTTGAAAACTACTGTTTCCAGAGGCTCAAATGATTACTTAGCTAAATAAGAACTGAAGTTAAAATCCATATAGGAATTTAATCTAAAGATTCTAAGTCTATTTATCAAAAAGTTACTAACTGACTTAGATAAAGAGACAAAAGACTCAATTGTAAACTATCGTAGAGTGCATAGGTATGAGGTAACATAAACCTATAACCTAAATAATAACAGGCTGCAGTAGATCTTGTGAAACAAGTATACTAAAAAATTGCAATGAGTAGTATGGAGGGATCAACAATAGGAACATAATGATCCCTACACCAACGACGGAAGAGCCTCCACTTTAGCCGCATAGAATAGCGAAGAAGAGGATCTCCTATAGTAAGAAATCGCGTCCAAAGCTTCGTCCAGTACAGTGCTTACAATGCAATACGGACCACACAACGGAATACATGAAGGTTGCGACCTTGCGGGTTGTGATAAAGATGACACGATTTACCCAGTGAAAAAAGATCCTCACATAGAGGAAGATTTCACGTTAAGACCCACAGTAGACAAGAGAGTAAATTACCCATGATCTCTGTGAAGATAGAGATGCTATCAACAGAAATGTATTGTGGTTGTTTATCTTAGCAATACCTGCTGAAACAACAGCGCCGGAGGATACGCGTATCCTATCATTCCGTCCTATAGATCAATGGAGCGTTAACAACATTAGCTCAGAGATCTGGACAAGCCAACACATACGTCCGCAATTGATTAGCAAGCTGTGTCGTAAATAAATCATCATTGGGCGCTCCCATAGATAGCAAATCTGATTGAATACTTGTTTGTTGAGAGTCCATACTGACAGCAACAAGCGACCCGTAAGAGAACGGGAGTCCGGTAGAACAATCAGACGACCCGGAATATGACGGACCAAAACAGAACTTGGTGTACTATAACAAACAGACGGATTCTTTCCATTAAATTGAATAACGGAAACGAAAGAGTGCCTCCCTGGTTCCGGAGATACGCCACTACTGTCGAATTAAAGGACAGGATTTGGGCATGCGTTTCTGAATAATGTTCATGCAATGACATAAAGCAAGCCTAAAAACATTATTCCGCGGAAGAAAACTGATTGCTAAGATACTGCGGAACCCAAAGACCCTGGCACTTCGAATCCGTAGGGATCAGTATTATATCCCAATCTGTTTGACTGGCAACCGTCATAACAGCCACACTCGGGTCCGGCAACTGCGGTGGCACTCTCTAAGTCAACCACCGAATGTTTGCCCCAGTCTGAATCTCTTGTAACACTAGATAGACAAGAGAACGTGTAATCGAGCAATTCATGGATTGCCGAAAAGTTGCCGTCGAAGAGAAGCTCCTCCGAGAACGAAGCGACTCTGAGAGAGTTCTTAACCTTACTATCCACGCGTGTGGATGTAGCTAGGGCTGCGTCACGTCTAACCAACTCCAATCAGCCACTGAAGGGCGGAGTTATACGTGAACAAACTACTGCCCTCAAAAGAAATTACATTAAGAATAATATCCCGTAAATCTTTTCTTGAAGACGTAATGATAACGCCTCAGTAAGGCGGATTACGTATGATAAAGCGTCTAAGTTAAGTCTACTATACATCGTGTCGTTTCTCCAACATTGAAATTGGAAAAGACATAAACGGCGAAAAAGAATATATGCAATCTTTAACCACACCGTCTAGACGCATATGAACTCTCGGTATGCCCTGCTCTGCCAAAATAAACTATTCGTATAAATGATAAAATGGCAGAAATGAGCAACGCGGACAAGAAACTAAACTATCATGCTTGGTAGCAGGCTTGTATATATATATATATAGCATCGAAAAAATAAAACACATGTTGTAATGACAATATTGAACTGCGTCGGTAAGTCAGGGACAATGTCCCTGAACCGATCGAAAAATCTGAGTCCAATGACGCTATAAGTCTCTTATCCAAGATCGCAGCAATGAAGTCCGAAATAACAATCACCGGAAGATAATGCCAGAAGATATGAAAGGCATCTTCCGATACTACTAAAGGGAAAACTCGAAATCTTTCGAATCCCTTTCGCCATCCTGTCGGACCCTATAAAGCGTTCGGTCGTCCGTACCTGATGCAACCGCGGACCACACCGACCCATCGCCGTCGGATAATTCCTGATTCGACCGAGAACAGTCAATTGCTGGGATGCTGCGAAACAACTGTGCTAACTCGGATAGCACGTCCGTCACTGAGGCCTGAGGAGAAGCGGTCTTACGGTGCATTGCCGCTGGAAGCTCCATGATCGTTACCCCGTGCATACTACCAATATGCGAGCGAACGGAGTGTATAGGCCTCGTGTCCCTTGGCTACCGGATGGCGCGACCTATTCGCCGTGGAATCACTGAATGACGAAACTGATCGGATACTCGAGGTCACGTAGCCAATGTGCGGTCGTGTGCCCTGCTGTGAGGATGAGGAAGCATTAAGGACAGTCTCTCGGACTGTCAATATAACGGAGCGTCCCGACCGACGGACATATGCTCCGAATGTAAAATATCTGAACCACAACATGCGGTCCCCTATGTTGTTGGACGAGAGAGGGACCTCTCTCGCTCACAGCCCGGACGGACCTGGACAAGCCAGGAACCGGACTAACAGGCTTCCTCCGATCTGTCCTCAATCTGCCGTCACTGGGTGAGTACTAAAGTAATTAAAGTTCTCACATCACCCAAATCTCCTTCCTAGACCGCAACGGACGAACCCGGCAGCCGAACCATTCGATGAATGTACGCTACACCGGGTGAGCTAGCGAATGTCACTCCGTAGGCGATAGACATATTCCATGAGCACTTATTGCCGCTAGCTCTTCATTAACTATGAAGACAGAGGCACACTTTTGAAAGACATCTCCGTAACTCTGCGAACAAGAAACCAGAAATGCTTGGTTATAGCAAGCATAAAATAATAATATATATAGCGTCGTTCAATAATTCGAAAGTTTGTGTGACATTATTGGACTATGTCGGAACTGAGGGACGATGTCCCTGAACCGAACCAAAAATTTCTAAGTCCACCGACGCTATCAGTTTCTTATCCGGCATCGCAGCATTCTGGTCCGACGAAAGAAGCTGTAGAAGACCAAGTCAGATGACATACACAACAGCATATGTTGTTCCGAAAGGGAAAGCTCGAAATCCTCCAAATCCCTTTCGGTATCCCGTCGGACCGGATGAAACTTTCGGACGTCCGTACCCGCTTCCGCGGAGCGTCCCGACCCAGCATCGTCGGATAAAATATATGCGACAGATTCAGTTGATGCTGGGATGCTGCGATAAACTGTGCTATTAAGGAAAGCACGTCCGTTCCCGAGGCCTGTGCAGTAGCGGTCTTACGATGCATTGCCGCCGGAAGCTCCGTATACGTTGACTCCCGCACACTTCTTATGCGAACGTCCGGAGTCTGCAGGCCTCGTGTCCCTGGCTACCGGATGGTGTGACCTGGTCGCCGAAGAATCCTTGATCGGCGAAGCTGGTAATATATCGGCGGTCACGCAGCCAAGGTGCGGTCGTGTGCGCTGACGAGAAGAGGAAGCCTTAGCAGTCTCCGCGGACTGCCTATACAACGGAGCGTCCCGAGCGACGGACGTATGCTCCGCTTGCGACATATTTTGTACCACAACATCTGGGGCCAGATGTTGTTGAACGAGAGAGGGGCCTCTCTCGCTTGCCGTCCGGATGGACCGGAACGAGCTATGAACCGGACTAAAAGGCTTCCTCCGTTCTCCCTCCGATCCGTCGTCACTGGGTGTGCATTAGGTTAATTTATAGTGCTCGCATCACCCCAAAATTCCTTCTAGACCGCAACGGACGAACCCAGCTGCCGAACCATTTGGTGAATGGACGCTACACCGGGCGAGCTAGTGGACGTCAAAGGCCGTCGAACCTACTAGGGTCCTCTTAGGCAATTGGCGTATTTACATGAGCACTTTTCCGCTAGCCCTTCATTAATTGTGACGACGGAGGCACACTGTTGGAAGACATCACAGATACATCACCCTAATCTTGATCGTCTGAAATAGAAATTGATAAAGTAGAGTGACCCTGCGGGGAAAGGACCGGAGTGTCCAAATCCCCAATAACATACCGTGACATACGCTTCCCATAGTGTCATCGAAATCATACGATACAGAACAGGAGTTAATGCGAGTACACTGACCACATATAGAATGATTATAAAGTCAGAGGAAGAGGACTTCCTCTTAATACAATTGATCAATATCCTTTCAATGTAAAAAGAAAACAAGTCCTGGTACTCGCACTAACCCCTGACAATCAAAATACATAATAATAATATGATCCATTAATATAGAAAAAATAATTGAAATCAAAATATTTTGAAAAAATATTTTTTCAGAACAGCCCAAGTTTCTGAAAAGTAACGTTGAGCCCCAATGGATCCCAAGCCTAAGTGTGGACAAAAATTTTAAAAATATTTTAAACAATTTATTCAACACTTACGAACAATAATAATGTATCTAGTTATGATTAAAATAACATCAAGATATTATTTTCCAGAAATCCCCCCCTCACACAGAGGGCTGTTGTAAATGTAAACAATGAGTGTAAAAACACTAAAATAAGACTCCAGGCACCCAGGCCCGAAATCAGTTACCAAAAATACACTATCTGATGCAAAACAGAGACTTCCAGGGAAGAAACTGCAGAACATCAGATGGTAGATGCAGAACACAACGCCTAACCACCCGTAGGTGAAGACGTAAACATGGGGAAAAGAACAGAATTCATTCTGTAATTCAGCTAAAACTCCCAAGAAAATTTAGTAATAATAATTACAAAAACTATGCCAAAAGCATGGGAGAATAGCAAGGGGGGACTTAAAGGACAGGGAGAGAGGAAAACACTTAAAAAACAGTGTAACTAAATAAACAGAATGACAACAAAATGGCTGCTGCCTCGAAAATAGGTAACTTAACATAATTTCATTAAAAATTTTAAGTTACAGCCCTGATAATATTCTGTCACACATTTTTTTCCTCTCCTCCTTCTCTATCCTCCTTAGAATCACCATTTCACTAATATTTATGTGTCTGGCATCATTTAAACTGAGATTTATAAGCACAAAGATCAGTCAGATGTTAACTGATGAAGGGCCAAACTTAGAATGATTAATGGCGCCAATTTCGGAACGTCCTTGACACTGCGCATGTGCAGTAGGGGCGAAGTGTGGAGGGCCTTTAAGGACATGTTTTCTTTGGTTTTAGATGCAAATTTTGGGGATTGGGGGGCAAAATTTGTGTTTGGCCCTATATTTTAAGAGTTAGCACCAGCTATGTCTGGGTCATTGGTACAGAATAAAAATAAAAAAGTTTTGAAAAATTTTTCAGATGAGCCCAAGTTCCCAATGGGAACAATGAGCCCAAATGGATCCCAAAAAAGCCTAAGTGTGGACAAAATATTTTAAAACATTTTTAAAAATTAATGCAACACTTCCGGACAATATTAATGTATCTGGCTATGAGCAGAACTAATAGAAGACAAGTAATCACCATCAGAAGCAATCGTTGTCAACATAAGCAAAAGTAAACAGAAACCGGAAACATGACTCCAGGCACTGAAACCATGGCCCAAAATCAGTAACCAATTTAAACACTATCCGATGTGAAACAGAGGCTTCCAGAGAAGAAACTGCAGTACATCAGATGCCTAAACACCCAAGGATGAGGATGTAAACATGGGGAAAAAACAGAATAATAATTCTATTACCAAGCCAAAATTCCCAAGAAATTTTAGTAAGAAAAAATTCCAAAATTATGCCAAAAAGCATGGGAGAATAGCAAGGAGGTTATTAAGGAAAGGGAGAGAGGAAACACTGGACAAACCATGGTAAGTTCATAGCCAGAATGACAACATAAGGCTCATGCCACGAAATTAAGGAACATGAAATAATTTCGTAAAAAAAAATTATAAGTTACAGCCCTGAACACATTCTGCTACTGTTTCTTCCTCTCATCCTTATTTCATCCTTAGATCCACCATTTCTTTCAAAATTATGTGTCTGGCATCATTTAAACTGAGATTTACAAGCACAAATATCAGTGACATGTTACTGATTTTAGGGCCAAACAAAGAATGATAATTGCGCCCATTTCGAGACCTCCTTGACACTGCGCAGTGGAGTAAAAGTATGGAGGACCATGTAATTTTCGGTTTTTAATGCAAATTTTGGGGATTGGGGGGCAAAATTTGTGTTTGGCCCTAAATATTTGAGAGTTAGCACCAGCTAAGTCTGGGTCATTGGTACAGTATAAAAATATTTACGTGCATCAATTTTACATAATGTCTGATGATTGCTGAAAATTTGAAACAAAAGCATCACAAAGTTTCTCTGAAATACAGTTGGTAACAGGTCACACGAAAATAAATACATAAATGGCTGAAAAAAAGCTCAAGTGTGTCAAATTTGCATTATTTATGTGCCAGAAAGAAACCTGCACGATATGTTATTTATTTTATGTTGCTAAACCTCCAGATCAAAAATTGTTGAAATTGAAAAGGTGTTTAGAAGTTCTAGGCAGAAAACTAATTACTTGCAATTTTCAACAAAAATGGTTGCCAGTCAGCCATCTTCATTTTTTTTGAAAATGAAAGTGTCAATTACACTCTAGCTTAACTTCTCTGTGTGTTGTGTTTGATGAAAAGGATAATGTTCAATGTTTATGAAAGGATTATGAAATAAGACAAGAATTGTGATAATTGGGAATATGTTAATTTCTGTTCCCTGTATGCTATGTTTTTAATACAAATAATATGAGGTGTAGACTGTACTAAAGAACTGAGGGGTGGGTTAATGAGGCCCTCATAGTTAATGCATGTGGCCCTCACAGTTAACATATGTCAACGAAAGTTACCCAGTTACAGTGAAATTATTCCAAAATGAGTCATCCTATCAAGTTACATTGAAATCCCTTCATAAATATGGCCTGTAGACTGTGCTAAAGGTTTTCGGGCTTCAGGCCTGTGTAGCCATTACGGTTGACCAATTGCAACTAAAAGGGGACGTCCTCATCTCGACATTATACTGAGTTATTCTACCAAGTTACAATGAAATCCCTTCACAAATATGACCTGTAGTCTGTACTAAAGTTTTTCGGGTTTTGGGACTTATATGGAGTCAACCTAACAAAGGTTTTTGGGTTTTGGGCTCGGGCAGCCATCAAGGCTGAATGACCGCGACCAAAAGGGGACGTTCTCATCTAGACATCATATGGAGTCATCCTACCAAGTTACAATGAAATCCCTCCATATTAAACATGACCTGCAGACTGTGCTAAAAGTTTTTGGGTTTCGGGCTTGGGCAGCCATCATGGTTGAAAGATCATGACCAAAAGGGGATATTCTCATCTGGACATTATATTGAGGCATCCTACCAAATTACAATAAAATCCCTTCATAAATACGAACTGTAGACTGTGCTAATGGTTTTCAGGTTTTGGGCTCGGGCAGTCATACCGGTTGACCGATCACGACCAAAAGGGGACGTTCTCATCAAGACATGATCCCAAACCTGTACATGAAATTTCATGACAATCAGACAAGAACTACAGGGTGTAGCCTGTTCTAAAGGAAAATGTGAACAGACTAACAGACTTCCGAAAGTGTGATGGCAATAGCTTATCTTTACTTTGTCAAGTTAAGCTAAAAATTGACATGCATCAATTTTACATAATGTCTGATACCTGCCGTGCTTTGGATGTCATTCGATATGGCAATTTGCATGCAATTCCTATGCACAATTAAGCCTAGATAAGGCACAGTTTGTGACAGGACTTCTAGTTTTAATTGGAAGTCCCCTGGGTCTGATGGCTTTACGTCGGAATTCTATAAATTCTTCTGGAAGGACATTGGCGGTCATTTGATTAAGTCACTTAACTTTGATTACTCAAGGAAAGAACTGTCAATAACCCGAAGAAACAGAATAATAACATGGATACCCACCGAGATACATTAAAAAATTGGCGCCAATATCAACTAGAACTATCACTGAAGGTGATTAATACCCCCGCTTTGGGTTTTTAGAGGAATGCACTTCTGATCATGTAGGCGAAGGCCATAAGGAAATGTATACATGAAGATCATTTTTGTTGTTGAAATTTGTATTTGCATGTGGCCTTCCACAGAACAGCACTGAATACTTAAAGAGCCCACACATATATGGTTTACATTTGGAAAAACACATTTACAATGTGCAACATGTATTCAAAATCGGTTCATTAATGTAGGAGGAGTTGCACACACAAGAATTCCATTTGAAAACCCATAATAAATCCAAGTTAAAGGGAGATAACCTGGTTAAAATTGTCGCAAATCAAAAATTTGGGAATATGCGTATGTTCACTTAGTTGTGACAAATCAAAAATTTGGGAATATGCGTATGTTCACTTAGTTGTGATAATGTTTGAAAGGTTTCGTCAAAATTGATTGATAAATGTAGGAGGAGTTGCACGCACAAGAATTTCATGTAGAAACCCATAATAAATCTAAGTTAAAGGGAGATAACCTAGTTAAAATTGCCACAGCTCAAAAATTTTGGAATATGCGCATGTTTACTTAGTAGTGATGATGTCTGTAAACTTTCGTCCAAATTGATTGATAAATGTAGGAGGAGTTGCACACACAAGAATTTCATGCAGAAACCCATATTAAATCAAAGTTCAAGAGAGATAACCTGGTTAAAATTGTCGCAGATCAAAAAGTTTGGAATATGCACATGTTCACTTAGTAGAGATGATGTTTGAAAGGTTTCATCAAAATCGGTTTATTAATGTAGGAGGAGTTGCGCACACAAGAATTTGTTCGAACGGAAAGACATAATAAATCTAAGTCAAAGGGAGATAACCTGGTTAAAATTGTCGCAGATCAAAAACCTTGGAATGTTAAAAAATTTATAGTAATTTATATATTTTTTATACTTACCAATGACCCAGACTTAGCTGGTGCTAACTCCACAAAAACCAGGGCCAAACACAAATTTTGCCCCCCAATCCCCAAAATTTGCATCCAAAACAAAAAGAAATCATGTCCTAAAGGACCTCCATAGTACGACTCTACTGCGCATGCGCAGTGACGCAGTCGTCCCGAAATTGGCGCCCAATATCATTCTTACTGGCAGTGCCTGGTCAGCGCTATGTACTCAGCGGGGAGGCAAGAGTTCCCAACTCAGGGAGGGCCATCCCCGTCTGGGTCATTGGTAAGTATAAAAAATATATAAATTACTATAAATTTTTTAACATTTTTATACTGTACCAATGACCCAGACTTAGCTGAATAGTAAACAGGCTGGAGGGCCTAGGACAGAGAGGAAAATCCAATAAGCTCAATTATAAAATAAAGAGGTAACCCCTTAAGGAGAAAAGGAGTATTAGGCTTTACATGTATCTTTCTTATTTAATATTTAAATTAGAAAGATACACTACCCTTAATAATTGGGCACAATAACATTCATGTTCTCTATTAACATCCAGTATAACCTTTATACTAATTATTTTTAAAGCAAGCCAATAAATAAAGTAGTCCAGAGAATTGAGACTCTTTATAATCATTTAAAAGTGTCCGAGTATTGTATATTAAAGCCCGTTTGACACTTGACATATACAAATGCTTCACACCGAGCTACACTTTAAAAATAAGACATGAATGAAATTAAACATTAATATTACACTTTAAAACCATCCCGGAAGCGACTCAGAAATACTGTCTTGGAGGAGGCATTCCCTTGCTTTTCACTATAAAGCAGGTGACCTAAGGGAACACCCGCCCCCCCCCCCCCCCCCCCCTTCCCCTTGCCCTGGGTCAAATAGCCCAGAGCGAAGAGGGCAGCCGGACGGAGTCACTGCCGGAACAGAAAGCCTGCATAACTATAGTTGCAACTGTTTAGTGGACGACATTCTGAGCAACAGATAACGGACCTAAACAATGCAGGTCTCCAGAAATGGACTCAATATTTCTGAGATAAAAATTAGTAAATGTGGATGGCTGAGACCAATAAGCAGCCTTCATTAAATCTGTAATAGCAACACTATTAGCATAAGCCCAGGAAGTAGAAAGAGCTCTTACTTCATGAGCAGAAATCTTAAGCACAGACTGCTGAGAAGAAGATAAATCTTCATACGCAGTACGGATAGTTAACTGAATCCATCTAGCAATAGAATGGACTGAAATGTCCTTTCTATTAGGCATCAAAGACAGAAAGAAACGTTTCCGTCCCTTTCTGATGAACTGAGATCTCTGTTTATAGATACGTAGTGCTCTAACAGGACAGAGTAAAGGCCTACGCCCGTCTGAAGACGGAAGAGCCTTAATAACAATAGGTTCCGGATATTTATTAGGAGCCTGATTCTTAGCTAAAAAACCGACATTAGTAGTGAAGGTGATAGTGTTCCCAACACTACGATAATGAGAATCATCCACCGATAGTGCATGAAGCTCACTGACTCTTCTGGCAGAAGAGAAAGCTAAGAGAAAAGCTGTCTTATAAGATAAGAATTTGAAATCTACTGTCCCAAGAGGTTCAAATGGCTTTTCCTTCAATTTAAGGAGAACCCAAGCTAAATTCCACTTAGGAATTAATCTAAGAGTTCTGGGTCTATTTATCGAAAAGTTTCTAACCAATTTCGATAAAGAGACATTAGATCCAATTTGTAAACTATCATGATGTGCATAGGTATCAGATAACATAGATCTATAACCCTTTATAGTAACAGGTTGCAGTTTGATTTCGACAAACAAGTATACTAGAAAGTTAGCAATGTCTGGTATAGAGGGATCAAATATATCAACAGAATGATCCCTACACCAACGACGGAAAACCTTCCACTTAGCCGCATAGTTTAGCGAAGAGGAGGTCCTCCTACAGTTAGAAATCGCGTCCACTGCTCGTCCTGTAAAGTGCTTGCCATGCAAGAAGGACCGCACAACGGAAAAACGTGAAGGTTGAGACCTTGCGGGTTGTGATGTAGTTGGCGCGATTTCCCCTGCCAAAGAAGATCCTCTCGTGGAGGGAGCTTCCGCGGTAGGTCCCACAACAGACACCTGAGTAGATTTATCCACGGTCTCTGTGGCGACAGAGATGCTACCAACAGAATCTTGCATTGAGATTGTTTTATCTTTAGCAATACTTGTTGAATTAACGGCGCTGGAGGATACGCATATCCTATCATTCCGTCCCAAGGGATCGATAGAGCGTCTACTGCAAATGCTCT
Organism: Pictodentalium vernedei; assembly: GCA_031216915.1. Lineage (NCBI taxonomy): Eukaryota > Metazoa > Mollusca > Scaphopoda > Dentaliida > Dentaliidae > Pictodentalium > Pictodentalium vernedei. Next base: position 229,608,166 of record CM062297.1, on the reverse strand, counting down.
TGGATCCGGACACGGGGACACATACGTCTGCAACTGATTGTTGAGATGTGTCGCAAATAAGTCTATCATTGGCCGTTCCCATTGGTAGCAAATCTGATTGAATACTTGTTTGTTGAGAGTCCACTCCGACGGCAACAAGCGACCCTTTCGTGAAAGGGAGTCTGCTAGTACATTCAGACGACCTGGTATGTGACGGACCGAAAGAAGAACGTGATGTTCCAACGCAAACAGAAGGATTCTTTCCGTTAGATTGAACAACGGAACTGAATGAGAGCCTCCCTGATTCCGTATATACGCCACTACTGTCGTATTGTCGGATAGGATTTGGACATGAGCATCGTGAATAATGTCCATCCAGTGACGTAACGCAAGCCAAATTGACATCATTTCCTTGATGTTTATGTGCTTGCACAGGAATTGCGGATCCCAAAGACCCTGGCATCTCGAATCCGTTGGGATTAATGATGCACCCCAACCTGTTTGACTGGCATCCGTCATAATGGTAAAACTCGGATCCGGCAACTGCAGCGGAACTCCTTGAGTTAACCACTGAATGTTTGCCCAAGTCTGAATCTCTTGTTTCACTTGATCTGACAAGAGAACGTCTACATCGAGCGAATGAATTTTCACACTCCAATTCTGAGTCAGGAAAATTTGAAGAGGCCGTGTGCGTAGCCGTCCCATCGGAATGAGATCCGCGGCGGCTCCGCACAGACCTATCAGTCTCATAAATTCTCTCGCCGTGACTTTGTCTGTATTCAGACAATAGCGAGCGTAACAACTGACTAATTTCGCTCTGGTTAACGGCAGACGAACGAGATTGTTGTGCGTCTCGAAGCTCATTCCCAGATGAGTGAATGACTTGGACGGCACCAGATCCGACTTCTCCTCGTTTACTATGAAACCGAGACGTCGGAGCAATAGAAGAAGATTCTGAACATCGTTCTGAAGCGTTAACTCGTTGCCGTACCTCTGAAGAATGTCGTCCAGGTAAGCCGACGTTACCGCAGACGAATGAGCTCGGAAGTAGATCATTACCGAGTTCATTACCCGAGTGAAAGCCCAGGGTGCTAGATTCAATCCGAAGCACATGGCCCGGAACTGATACACCACTCCTAGGACTGCGAAGCGTAGATACTTTCGGAATGTCGGATGTACCATGACGTGAAAGTACGCATCTTTGAGATCTATGCTCGTTGCATAATCGTTCACCCGAATACTCGCTCTGACCGATCGAATCGTCTCCATATAAAACTTCGGAGCGACGATCAGCTTGTTTATCCAGCTCAAATCTATGACTGGACGGAACGAGCCGTCTGGTTTCGGAACCAGAAACAGATGGCTGTAGAATCCCAGTGATTCCTGGTTTTCTACGACCTCTACCGCGTTCTTCATTAAAAGAGACTGCACCTCTGATAGCAGAGCGTCTCTTTTCTGAGGGTTTGACGGAAGATGAGTCCACTTTGGACTTCGAGTTAATGGAGGCTTTCGTTTGAAGGATATCTTTAGACCTTCCGAAGTCACTCCTCTCACCCACGGGTCGTCCGTAATCGACGCCCACTCTTGAGAAAAACTCGACAACCTTCCGCCAACCGGAACGCGATAGAGGTTTGAGCCATCACCTCCTGGATCTGCGAGGCCTGCGGTAGGAGAAACCACGTCTTCCACGACCCGCACCTCGCCTCGTCGACCTCGGGGCGTCCGACCGATTGTCCCGGCCTGAAGGACGTCCCGAACGAGAGTCGCTATCCTGACGGTCTCTCGAATAAGAGCTAGAGGACGCACCGGAACCTCTATAGGAACCTCTCTTGGGCGGATAAGACCCAGAAGTGCCCGCCTTATTCGTGTCTGCTGTATCCGACCTTTTAGGAGCGGATCTAAACAACAGAGAATCACTAGCTTTCTTTTTAATATTATCATAAATAGCGGAAAGCTTGCCGTCAAAGAGAAGATCTCCTGAGACCGAAGCGACTCTAAGAGAGTTCTTCACCTTAGAATCCACTAGTGTGGATGTAGACAGGGCTGCGTCACGTCTAACCAACTCCAGATTTGCCACTGAAAGGGCGGAGTTACACGTGGAATAAGCTACTGCCCTTGAAAGAAGTCTTAAGGAGGATTGTATATCCTGAAACTCTTCCCCTTGAAGACGCAGTGATAACGCCTTCGTAAGGTGATCTGCGTAAGATAAGGCATCTAAATTGGCTCTGTTAGACGCAATAGCTGTTTCCAACACTGCGGTTGGAATAGAAGCTGACGACGGTAATGATAGCTCTAAGTCTTCCGCCTCGTCGTCCATACGCAGAGGAACTCTCGGTATACCCTGACCTGCCGTGTCGAATTTATTCCTTGCATTAATGAAAGGCAGGTTGAGAGTATTTGCGGACAAGAAGCCTGCTTTCCCCGTCCTGGAAGCAAGTTTAAAAATAGCGTCGTTCAATAATTCAAATGTTCTTGCAACATTATTGGACTGCGACGGAAACTCGGGAGCGATGTCCCTGAACCGCTCGAAAAAATCAGAGTCCAATGACGCTATAATTCTCCTGTCCGGAAGCGCAGCAGTCTGGCCCGACGGAACAACTTGAGGAAGAAAGTGCCGGATGAAGTCCACGGCAGCTTTGTGTTGTTCCGAAAGGGATAGCTCCAATTCATCCGTATCCCTTTCACCATCCGGTCGGACCTCCCGATGTTCCCGGTCGTCCGCCCCCGATGCTTCGGCGGAGCGTACCGACCCAGCGCCGTCGGATAATTCTCGATCCGACACCGTCTCTGTCGGCTGCTGGGATGCTGCGATAAGCTGTGCTATCTGCACTAGAATGTCCGACGTCGAGACCTGCGGAGGAGCGGTCTTTCGCTGCTTTGCCGAGGGCAGCTCCGCATCAGATGGCTCCCGCATACTTTTCCTATGCGAACGTCCGGAGTCCATCGGTCTCGAATCCCTGGCTGCCGGATGGTGTGACCTGGTCGCCGAAGAATCCTTCATCGGCGAAGCTGGCAAAATATCGGAGGTCACGCAGCCAAGGTGCGGTCGTGTGCGCCGGCGAGAAGAGGAAGCCTTAACAGTCTCTGCGGACTGCTTATACAACGGAGCGTCCCGAGCGACGGACGTATGCTCTGCTAAAGACACATTTTGTACCACAACATCTGGTCCCAGATGTTGTTGTACGAGAGAGGGGCCTCTCTCGCTCGCGGCCCGGCTGGACCTGGACGAGCTAGGAACCGGACTAAAAGGCTTCCTCCGTTCTCGTTCACTATCCGCCGTCACTGGGTGTGCATCTATTATTTTTATAGTGCTCGCATCACCCAAAATTTCCTCTTGGACCGCATCGGACGAACCCGGCTGCCGAACCATTCGGTGAATGGACGCTACACCGGGCGAGCTAGCGGACGACATTTGTCTAATCTCCATGAGCACTTTTGCCGCTAGCTCTGTATTTATTTGTGACGACGGACGCACACTTGAAGAAGATAACATGGAAACATCACCCTGTTCTGGTTCCTCTGAAATAGAAACTGAGAGAGTAGAGTGACCTTGTGGAGAAAGAGCCGGCATCGCTCTTTCTCCAGAAACAACATATCGTGACACACGTTTCCAATGTTTCTCATCCCAATGTTCACATACAGGACAGGGATTAATGCGAGAACACTGACTACAATTAATGCAATAATCATGAAAGTCAGAGGAAGATTTCTTCCTATTACAATTTGAACAAGTTCCCTTCATTGTGAAAGAACAACAATAAGTCCTAGTTACTCGCAAAAACCCCTGACACAAAGATACATAATAACATGATCCATTAATAAATGAAAAAACAATTGCAAAACAAAATAATTTTGAAAAAATATTTTTTCAGAGAAGCCCAAGTTGCTGAAAAGTAACGTTGAGCCCCGATGGATCCGATGGCAAAGTGTGGTCAAAAATTTTAAAATTATATAAAATAATTAATGAGACACTTTCGGATAATATAAATGTATCTTATAATGAGATAAACTACCTCAAAGGCAAACAGCCCCCCTCAAAAAAGGCTGTTGCCAATGAAAACAAACAGTGTAAACACAGAAGAAAACATGACTCCAGGCACTGAAAAAACTGGCCCGGAATCAGTCATCAATTACACTCTATCTGATGCAAAACAGAGACTCCCAGGGGAGAATCTGCAGAACATCAGATGGAAGATGCAGAACACAAACGTTATACACCCATGGGTGAAAACGTAACTATGGGGAAAATAACAGAAAACATTCTGTAACCAAGCAACTCTCCCAGGGAATTTTTAGAAATGAAACTTCTCAAAAATATGCCAAAAGCATGGGAGAATTGCAAGGGGGGACTTTAGAAGGTTAGGGGAGAGGAAACACTGAATAAGCAGTGCAACAATTAGCAAGAATGACAACAAGAGGCGTTTGCCTCGAAAATAGGCAACTTAACATAATTTCAACAAAAAATTTTAAGTACAGCCCTGATTATTTTTTGCCACTTCTTTTTTCCTCTCCTCCTTCTATCCTCCTTAGAATCACATTTTCTCCAAGAATTACGTGTCTGGCATCCTTTAAACTGAGATTTACAAGCACAAAGATCAGTGAGATGTTGACTGATGAAGGGCCAAACAGAGAATGATATTTGGCGCCAATTTCGGGACGACTGCGTCACTGCGCATGCGCAGTAGAGTCGTACTATGGAGGTCCTTTAGGACATGATTTCTTTTTGTTTTGGATGCAAATTTTGGGGATTGGGGGGCAAAATTTGTGTTTGGCCCTGGTTTTTGTGGAGTTAGCACCAGCTAAGTCTGGGTCATTGGTACAGTATAAAAATATGCGCATGTTCACTTAGTAGTGATGATGTCTGAAAAGTTTTGTCCAAATTGATTGATAAATGTAGGAGTTGCACGCACAAGAATTTCATGTAGAAACCCATAATAAATCTAAGTTAAAGGGAGATAACCTAGTTAAAATTGCCACAGCTCAAAAATTTTGGAATATGCGCATGTTCACTTAGTAGTGATGATGTCTGTAAACTTTTGTCCAAATTGATTGATAAATGTAGGAGGAGTTGCGCACACAAGAATTTCATGCAGAAACCCATATTAAATCAAAGTTTAAGAGAGATAACCTGGTTAAAATTGTCGCAGATCAAAAAGTTTGGAATATGCACATGTTCACTTAATAGAGATGATGTTTGAAAGGTTTCATCAAAATCGGTTCATTAATGTAGGAGGAGTTGTGCACACAAGAATTTGTTCGAACGGAAAGACATAATAAATCTAAGTCAAAGGGAGATAACCTGGTTAAAATTGTCGCAGATCAAAAATCTTGGAATATGCGCATGTTCACTTAGTAGTGATGATGTCTGAAAAGTTTTGTCCAAATTGATTGATAAATGTAGGAGGAGTTGCGCACATAAGAATTTCATGTAGAAATCCATATTAAATCAAAGTTCAAGAGAGATAACCTGGTTAAAATTGTCGCAGATTAAAACGTTTGGAATATGCACATGTTCACTTAATAGAGATGATGTTTGAAAGGTTTCATCAAAATCGGTTCATTAATGTAGGAGGAGTTGCGCACACAAGAATTTGTTCGGATGGAAAGACACAATAAATCTAAGTCAAAGGGAGATAACCTGGTTAAAATTGTCGCAGATCAAAAATCTTGGAATATGCGCATGTTCACTTAGTAGTGATGATGTCTGAAAAGTTTTGTCCAAATTGATTGATAAATGTAGGAGGAGTTGCACACACAAGAATTTCATGTCCGGAAAGACGTACGGACGGACGTACGGACGGACGGACGGACGTACAGGGCGATTCCTATATAGCCCCCACTTCTTCGAAGCGGGGGTATAATTATTAATGTCGAAATTGGTTCATCAGACATACAGTTAAAACTAGAAGTCCTGTCACGAACTGCGCGCTTATCTAGGCATAATTGCGCGTAGGAATTGCCTGCAATTGCCATATCGAATGGCATCCCTAGCATGGTGGGTTCTCCTGGTTACTCAAAGCAAGCACATGCAATGTTTCTGCCAATGGACCTCCGGATTACCCGGAGGTCCATTGGCTGAAATATTGCTTGTGCACAGGCCATATGGACAGAATTTGATAGCCTTACTATGGTCATAACGCGTAGATTAACGTGCAATTCGACGTGCTATTTGTGCGCATTTCATGACAGGACTCCTAGTTTTAACTGTAGCTAACCAAATGAAGGCAGTTTTTCCAAAACTTATCTCAGATACTCAGCTTGGTTTTATGAAAGGTAGATATATTGAAGAATCCATGAGGTTAACATTTGATCTTCTCACTAAATGTGTGAATCAAAATATTCTGGGGATACTTGCACTAAAAGATTTTCAAAAAGCTTTTGATTCCACAGAATGGACATTTATAGAAAAAAACACTGAGATTTTTAAATTTTGGCCCATCAATTATAAACTGGTGTCAAACGTTTTATAGTAATATTTTCAGCTGTGTGTGTTGAATAATGGTCACTGCTCCGACAGGTCCAATATACAGCGGGGTGTTAGACAGGGTGATTCCTATGTCTTGGAAAGCTGTGATAAAAGAACACGCGAAGCTTTCCGAAGTTGCAAACAAAAACATTGACATGTTGAAATCTACAAAAAAAGTTTGTCGAACATATTACCCTATATTACTCGAACAGTATTTTGTAACCCCCTTTCAATGACCAAAGGAATGGAATGAGATTCTGAATATAAACTTACAGCTTACCAACTGGCAGTTTCTAGACAGAAACCCATTCAGATTAACAGATGACACATATTTGCAGAGTTTGCAATTTAAAATATTACATAAAATCTTATATACAAATTCAAAATTCTATCAATGTAAATTCTCCGAGACTGAATTATGTACCTTTTGTAACAATACAAAGGAAACTATACCACATTTATTTTTTGACTGTTCTATTACAAAAACTATTTTACTGAATTTTTCGGAAGGTTTAAAAGAAAAATGCCATACACAACTATTGCTGACTAAAGAACTGGTGATTTTAGGTCAGAGCAACAAATTATCCTCATCTGATACCAGAACAAACTTCTACATACTTGTTTACAAAAAGTTTTTCTACTGCAAAACTGGAAAAACTCTTCCAACTCATGAGGGCTTCATTGAACAATTGAAAAACTATAGGAATATTGAACTTATGTCCATTTACTCCTATCCCAGTAAAAGCGGCGTTGAGATAAGAACAAAATGGGAGTTGATTGATTGTTTACTCTGCACTTGATCAAGTCTCCAAGGACAAGTTTGCATGAAAAACGACATCCTGGCAGTTTATGCATCCAACTACTTTGTTATTTGTAGCTAGGCTGAGCAACAACAGACTTCTATTTTATACATACACTAGCAGGGTTACCCAGCATTGCTCGGGCTGAGGAGTGTATTATAACTGTTGGTGCCCCTCTACACCCCCACCCGGCACTTTTTTAAACCTCACCATTAGATTCCTGATAAAAAATGACCCCTAGTAGACCCCTCTGAAGACCTATATCACTGAGAAACATTTTGGTCATAACTTTTAGTGCCCTCTACACCCCCACCCCCACCCCCAACCCGATACTTTTTTAAACCTCACCATTAGATTCCTGATAAAAACGTACCCTAGTAGACCCCTTTGAAGACATATATTGGTAAAAAAAATTTTGGTCATAACTTTTGGCGCCCCCTACACCCCCACCACACACACTTTTTCAAACCTGATGATGACCTCCGCCATAAAAAAGTACTCCTAGTAGACCCATTTTGGACACTCAGGATGGCCCCATATTCATTTCTATAGCGGACAAACAGACAGACATACAGACATTCTAAAATATAGTATAGATACTAAAAATACTATCCTGTTTACTCCAAGTATATTTGTACATTTTTTTTTTAAAAATCGGTGATATTGAAGCTTTCTGATTCTGTAATTAACCCTTTACCTAACCTGAAAAGCAGGCGACACTTGAAAAATTATTCATAGCTAATTTTTTTCATTTTTTGTCTCCAAAACATAGGTTATGACCCCTCGTTGGAACGAGCTCGATGAGCTCGTTCCAACGCGGGAGCATAACCTATGTTTTTGAGCCAAAAAATGAAAAAAATAATGAAAGTTAAAAAATGTATAGTAATTTATATATTTTTTATACTTACCAATGACCCAGACTTAGCTGGTGCTAACTCCACAAAAACCAGGGCCAAACACAAATTTTGCCCCCCAATCCCCAAAATTTGCATCCAAAACAAAAAGAAATCATGTCCTAAAGGACCTCCATAGTACGACTCTACTGCGCATGCGCAGTGACGCAGTCGTCCCGAAATTGGCGCCAAATATCATTCTTACTGGCAGTGCCTGGTCAGCGCTATGTACTCAGCGGGGAGGCAAGAGTTCCCAACTCAGGGAGGGCCATCCCCGTCTGGGTCATTGGTAAGTATAAAAAATATATAAATTACTATAAATTTTTTAACATTTTTATACTGTACCAATGACCCAGACTTAGCTGAATAGTAAACAGGCTGGAGGGCCTAGGACATAGAGGAAAATCCAATAAGCTCAATTATAAAATAAAGAGGTAACCCCTTAAGGAGAAAAGGAGTATTAGGCTTTACATGTATCTTTCTTATTTAATATTTAAATTAGAAAGATACACTACCCTTAATAATTGAGCACAATAACATTCATGTTCTCTATTAACATCCAGTATAACCCTTATACTAATTATTTTTAAAGCAAGCCAATAAATAAAGTAGTCCAGAGAATTGAGACTCTTTATAATCATTTAAAAGTGTCCGAGTATTGTATATTAAAGCCCGTTTGACACTTGACATATACAAATGCTTCACACCGAGCTACACTTTAAAAATAAGACATGAATGAAATTAAACATTAATATTACACTTTAAAACCATCCCGGAAGCGACTCAGAAATACTGTCTTGGAGGAGGCATTCCCTTGCTTTTCACTATAAAGCAGGTGACCTAAGGGAACACCCGCCCCCCCTTCCCCTTGCCCTGGGTCAAATAGCCCAGAGCGAAGAGGGCAGCCGGACGGAGTCACTGCCGGAACAGAAAGCCTGCATAACTATAGTTGCAACTGTTTAGTGGACGACATTCTGAGCAACAGATAACGGACCTAAACAATGCAGGTCTCCAGAAATGGACTCAATATTTCTGAGATAAAAATTAGTAAATGTGGATGGCTGAGACCAATAAGCAGCCTTCATTAAATCTGTAATAGCAACACTATTAGCATAAGCCCAGGAAGTAGAAAGAGCTCTTACTTCATGAGCAGAAATCTTAAGCACAGACTGCTGAGAAGAAGATAAATCTTCATACGCAGTACGGATAGTTAACTGAATCCATCTAGCAATAGAATGGACTGAAATGTCCTTTCTATTAGGCATCAAAGACAGAAAGAAACGTTTCCGTCCCTTTCTGATGAACTGAGATCTCTGTTTATAGATACGTAGTGCTCTAACAGGACAGAGTAAAGGCCTACGCCCGTCTGAAGACGGAAGAGCCTTAATAACAATAGGTTCCGGATATTTATTAGGAGCCTGATTCTTAGCTAAAAAACCGACATTAGTAGTGAAGGTGATAGTGTTCCCAACACTACGATAATGAGAATCATCCACCGATAGTGCATGAAGCTCACTGACTCTTCTGGCAGAAGAGAAAGCTAAGAGAAAAGCTGTCTTATAAGATAAGAATTTGAAATCTACTGTCCCAAGAGGTTCAAATGGCTTTTCCTTCAATTTAAGGAGAACCCAAGCTAAATTCCACTTAGGAATTAATCTAAGAGTTCTGGGTCTATTTATCGAAAAGTTTCTAACCAATTTCGATAAAGAGACATTAGATCCAATTTGTAAACTATCATGATGTGCATAGGTATCAGATAACATAGATCTATAACCCTTTATAGTAACAGGTTGCAGTTTGATTTCGTCAAACAAGTATACTAGAAAGTTAGCAATGTCTGGTATAGAGGGATCAAATATATCAACAGAATGATCCCTACACCAACGACGGAAAACCTTCCACTTAGCCGCATAGTTTAGCGAAGAGGAGGTCCTCCTACAGTTAGAAATCGCGTCCACTGCTCGTCCTGTAAAGTGCTTGCCATGCAAGAAGGACCGCACAACGGAAAAACGTGAAGGTTGAGACCTTGCGGGTTGTGATGTAGTTGGCGCGATTTCCCCTGCCAAAGAAGATCCTCTCGTGGAGGGAGCTTCCGCGGTAGGTCCCACAATAGACACCTGAGTAGATTTATCCACGGTCTCTGTGGCGACAGAGATGCTACCAACAGAATCTTGCATTGAGATTGTTTTATCTTTAGCAATACTTGTTGAATTAACGGCGCTGGAGGATACGCATATCCTATCATTCCGTCCCAAGGGATCGATAGAGCGTCTACTGCAAATGCTCTTGGATCCGGACACGGGGACACATACGTCTGCAACTGATTGTTGAGATGTGTCGCAAATAAGTCTATCATTGGCCGTTCCCATTGGTAGCAAATCTGATTGAATACTTGTTTGTTGAGAGTCCACTCCGACGGCAACAAGCGACCCTTTCGTGAAAGGGAGTCTGCTAGCACATTCAGACGACCCGGTATGTGACGGACCGAAAGAAGAACGTGATGTTCCAACGCAAACAGAAGGATTCTTTCCGTTAGATTGAACAACGGAACTGAATGAGTGCCTCCCTGATTCCGTATATACGCCACTACTGTCGTATTGTCGGATAGGATTTGGACATGAGCATCGTGAATAATGTCCATCCAGTGACGTAACGCAAGCCAGATTGACATCATTTCCTTGATGTTTATGTGCTTGCACAGGAATTGCGGATCCCAAAGACCCTGGCATCTCGAATCCGTTGGGATTAATGATGCACCCCAACCTGTTTGACTGGCATCCGTCATAATGGTAAAACTCGGATCCGGCAACTGCAGCGGAACTCCTTGAGTTAACCACTGAAAGTTTGCCCAAGTCTGAATCTCTTGTTTCACTTGATCTGACAAGAGAACGTCTACATCGAGCGAATGAATTTTCACACTCCAATTCTGAGTCAGGAAAATTTGAAGAGGCCGTGTGCGTAGCCGTCCCATCGGAATGAGATCCGCGGCGGCTCCGCACAGACCTATCAGTCTCATAAATTCTCTCGCCGTGACTTTGTCTGTATTCAGACAATAGCGAGCGTAACAACTGACTAATTTCGATCTGGTTAACGGCAGACGAACGAGATTGTTGTGCGTCTCGAAGCTCATTCCCAGATGAGTGAATGACTTGGACGGCACCAGATCCGACTTCTCCTCGTTTACTATGAAACCGAGACGTCGGAGCAGTAGAAGAAGATTCTGAACATCGTTCTGAAGCGTTAACTCGTTGCCGTACCTCTGAAGAATGTCGTCCAGGTAGGCCGACGTTACCGCAGACGAATGAGCTCGGAAGTAGATCATTACCGAGTTCATTACCCGAGTGAAAGCCCAGGGTGCTAGATTCCATCTGAAACACATGGCCCGGAACTGATACACCACTCCTAGGACTGCGAAGCGTAGATACTTTCGGAATGTCGGATGTACCATGATGTGAAAGTACGCATCTTTGAGATCTATGCTCGTTGCATAATCGTTCACCCGAATACTCGCTCTGACCGATCGAATCGTCTCCATATAAAACTTCGGAGCGACGATCAGCTTGTTTATCCAGCTCAAATCTATGACTGGACGGAACGAGCCGTCTGGTTTCGGAACCAGAAACAGATGGCTGTAGAATCCCAGCGATTCCTGGTTTTCTACGACCTCTACCGCGTTCTTCATTAAAAGAGACTGCACCTCTGATAGCAGAGCGTCTCTTTTCTGAGGGTTTGACGGAAGATGAGTCCACTTTGGACTTCGAGTTAATGGAGGCTTTCGTTTGAAGGATATCTTTAGACCTTCCGAAGTCACTCCTCTCACCCACGGGTCGTCCGTAATCGACGCCCACTCTTGAGAAAAACTCGACAACCTTCCGCCAACCGGAACGCGATAGAGGTTTGAGCCATCACCTCCTGGATCTGCGAGGCCTGCGGTAGGAGAAACCACGCCTTCCACGACCCGCACCTCGCCTCGTCGACCTCGGGGCGTCCGACCGATTATCCCGGCCTGAAGGACGTCCCGAACGAGAGTCACTATCCTGACGGTCTCTCGAATAAGAGCTAGAGGACGCACCGGAACCTCTATAGGAACCTCTCTTGGGCGGATAAGACCCAGAAGTGCCCGCCTTATTCGTGTCTGCTGTATCCGACCTTTTAGGAGCGGATCTAAACAACAGAGAATCACTAGCTTTCTTTTTAATATTATCATAAATAGCGGAAAGCTTGCCGTCAAAGAGAAGATCTCCTGAGACCGAAGCGACTCTAAGAGAGTTCTTCACCTTAGAATCCACTAGTGTGGATGTAGACAGGGCTGCGTCACGTCTAACCAACTCCAGATTTGCCACTGAAAGGGCGGAGTTACACGTGGAATAAGCTACTGCCCTTGAAAGAAGTCTTAAGGAGGATTGTATATCCTGAAACTCTTCCCCTTGAAGACGCAGTGATAACGCCTTAGTAAGGTGATCTGCGTAAGATAAGGCATCTAAATTGGCTCTGTTAGACGCAATAGCTGTTTCCAACACTGCGGTTGGAATAGAAGCTGACGACGGTAATGATAGCTCTAAGTCTTCCGCCTCGTCGTCCATACGCAGAGGAACTCTCGGTATACCCTGACCTGCCGTGTCGAATTTATTCCTTGCATTAATGAAAGGCAGGTTGAGAGTATTTGCGGACAAGAAGCCTGCTTTCCCCGTCCTGGAAGCAAGTTTAAAAATAGCGTCGTTCAATAATTCAAATGTTCTTGCAACATTATTGGACTGCGACGGAAACTCGGGAGCGATGTCCCTGAACCGCTCGAAAAAATCAGAGTCCAATGACGCTATAATTCTCCTGTCCGGAAGCGCAGCAGTCTGGCCCGACGGAACAACTTGAGGAAGAAAGTGCCGGATGAAGTCCACGGCAGCTTTGTGTTGTTCCGAAAGGGATAGCTCCAAATCATCCGTATCCCTTTCACCATCCGGTCGGACCTCCCGATGTTCCCGGTCGTCCGCCCCCGATGCTTCGGCGGAGCGTACCGACCCAGCGCCGTCGGATAATTCTCGATCCGACACCGTTTCTGTCGGCTGCTGGGATGCTGCGATAAGCTGTGCTATCTGCACTAGAATGTCCGACGTCGAGACCTGCGGAGGAGCGGTCTTTCGCTGCTTCGCCGAGGGCAGCTCCGCATCAGATGGCTCCCGCATACTTTTCCTATGCGAACGTCCGGAGTCCATCGGTCTCGAATCCCTGGCTGCCGGATGGTGTGACCTGGTCGCCGAAGAATCCTTCATCGGCGAAGCTGGCAAAATATCGGAGGTCACGCAGCCAAGGTGCGGTCGTGTGCGCCGACGAGAAGAGGAAGCCTTAACAGTCTCTGCGGACTGCTTATACAACGGAGCGTCCCGAGCGACGGACGTATGCTCCGCTAAAGACACATTTTGTACCACAACATCTGGTCCCAGATGTTGTTGTATGAGAGAGGGGCCTCTCTCGCTCGCGGCCCGGCTGGACCTGGACGAGCTAGGAACCGGACTAAAAGGCTTCCTCCGTTCTCGTTCACTATCCGCCGTCACTGGGTGTGCATCTATTATTTTTATAGTGCTCGCATCACCCAAAATTTCCTCTTGGACCGCATCGGATGAACCCGGCTGCCGAACCATTCGGTGAATGGACGCTACACCGGGCGAGCTAGCGGACGACATTTGTCTAATCTCCATGAGCACTTTTGCCGCTAGCTCTGTATTTAATTGTGACGACGGACGCACACTTGAAGAAGATAACATGGAAACATCACCCTGTTCTGGTTCCTCTGAAATAGAAACTGAGAGAGTAGAGTGACCTTGTGGAGAAAGAGCCGGCATCGCTCTTTCTCCAGAAACAACATATCGTGACACACGTTTCCAATGTTTCTCATCCCAATGTTCACATACAGGACAGGGATTAATGCGAGAACACTGACTACAATTAATGCAATAATCATGAAAGTCAGAGGAAGATTTCTTCCTATTACAATTTGAACAAGTTCCCTTCATTGTGAAAGAACAACAATAAGTCCTAGTTACTCGCAAAAACCCCTGACACAAAGATACATAATAACATGATCCATTAATAAATGAAAAAACAATTGCAAAACAAAATAATTTTGAAAAAATATTTTTTCAGAGAAGCCCAAGTTGCTGAAAAGTAACGTTGAGCCCCGATGGATCCGATGGCAAAGTGTGGTCAAAAATTTTAAAATTATATAAAATAATTAATGAGACACTTTCGGATAATATAAATGTATCTTATAATGAGATAAACTACCTCAAAGGCAAACAGCCCCCCTCAAAAAAGGCTGTTGCCAATGAAAACAAACAGTGTAAACACAGAAGAAAACATGACTCCAGGCACTGAAAAAACTGGCCCGGAATCAGTCATCAATTACACTCTATCTGATGCAAAACAGAGACTCCCAGGGGAGAATCTGCAGAACATCAGATGGAAGATGCAGAACACAAACGTTATACACCCATGGGTGAAAACGTAACTATGGGGAAAATAACAGAAAACATTCTGTAACCAAGCAACTCTCCCAGGGAATTTTTAGAAATGAAACTTCTCAAAAATATGCCAAAAGCATGGGAGAATTGCAAGGGGGGACTTTAGAAGGTTAGGGGAGAGGAAACACTGAATAAGCAGTGCAACAATTAGCAAGAATGACAACAAGAGGCGTTTGCCTCGAAAATAGGCAACTTAACATAATTTCAACAAAAAATTTTAAGTACAGCCCTGATTATTTTTTGCCACTTCTTTTTTCCTCTCCTCCTTCTATCCTCCTTAGAATCACATTTTCTCCAAGAATTACGTGTCTGGCATCCTTTAAACTGAGATTTACAAGCACAAAGATCAGTGAGATGTTGACTGATGAAGGGCCAAACAGAGAATGATATTTGGCGCCAATTTCGGGACGACTGCGTCACTGCGCATGCGCAGTAGAGTCGTACTATGGAGGTCCTTTAGGACATGATTTCTTTTTGTTTTGGATGCAAATTTTGGGGATTGGGGGGCAAAATTTGTGTTTGGCCCTGGTTTTTGTGGAGTTAGCACCAGCTAAGTCTGGGTCATTGGTACAGTATAAAAATATTAATTGGCAATTTTTTAAAATAGCGCTGGCCGGTTTTGGCCGTTATGTTAGGTAAAGGGTTAAGCAACTTATATCTGAATATCATGACACACACCAGTGCAGTGTGTCAAGCTATCAAAACAAAGTGTTGTGAAATAAAGACTGAAACAATATATCATAAGAGAGAGAAAGGGTGGTGAGAATATAATCAATTTATAAACATACGTTTAACACAATCCAATCCAAATTCAATACCCAAACTAGGCTGTGTTGAAAGGAGGAAGTATTTAACACTGTTCATGACATCCCTTTTTGTCTTCAGTTTATCACCTTCCATTAAACATTCTTCCATATTAGGGAGGCCTGCCTACATCAGAAACAAAGAATATTAAGAGATTAGTTTTTTTACAAAGTTCTACTTATGGTATCAGTCAAGTGACCATAGACCCTGTGGTTGGATATAGAAAAAGTGAAGGGGTTTTCCAATCCCACAGGGTTCAACTAATTTGTAAATCTGGTTGAATATGTGTCATATGAAAAAAGATATTGCCTGGAAGCCAGTTTATTGCAATGTTCTGTTTTAGTAACAGTTGTCAACATTTTGGCTCAGTTGTGACCAACAGAACATTATGACCAAGAAACATAAAAGATATCATTTTTCCATGGTTCAACGAATAGCAGAAAACATTTGTCTTCTCGGTATGACAGTATACTAATAATAGTGGTAGTGGGGTTAAATGATTTTGATTGGTGAGTAGTATTCGGTCACAGTGTGTGTTTTTAACCATGATGTAAAAGCGATCAAGCGGGAATAAGTTCATTCTGGCCGTCGCTTTCATATAGTGCCGATCTAATAATTTTACATATAGCTTTGAGTGTAAATCATTTAGAAAGGTTTGTATGTTTTTGTAAGAGTATATGCAATATCAATGCATTAAATTTCACAAAACTGAGTTGCAATGTTTTAAGGTGGAGTTTGCCACCTAATCTGGAGGTAACTGTATTGAGTTGCTTCGGACACAGGTTTCCAGAGTATTTTTTCCTAATAAGGTTTATTTTTATCTCTGGTTTTGCCTGGGTGCCTGTGTTACCAATGAAAGATTTTGCAACCATATTCAACAGCTGCTAATAATGTAGTTTGGTAGAATATTCTTATATTGATATTCTTAATGGTTTTTTGTACAAATATTTAAATCATTATAATAAACTGTCTGTATGCGCAGCACACAGCATTTTGCAATGTTTTGAGTTTCTGTTGTTTAATAGTGTAGAAGAAGCCCTATTTTTAATAACAGTGACCTTGACTTTGGATGACCTAGATTACTAGGTTTCTTCTCCTTTCACGAGAGTACCAATCCTGTAAATTTGGTGGACCAAGCAGTATGCAAACAAAGGTTACTACTCATAACCAAATTTTTTACCACATTCTATTCACAGCAAAAAACCTGTGACCTTCAACCTTTTGATTTCCTGGAAACCAATTTCCTTCAAAGATCTGTTTAGAGCAAGTTTCCCAACTGTCCTAACTGTCCTGTGATCTTTTACCTTTCACTTGCAGACTAAATTAAAAGCAATCTTCCCCTCTTATAGGGATACCTAATCTGTAAATCAGGTGACTTTGTAGCCGCTACCTCGAAATTTGATAGGGTTCTTGCCTTCCCATATGTGATTACTTTATGTAAGTTTGGCTGAACTGCAATAAATAGAACTAATGTTATTGCCTGGAAACTGAAATCTTTTTCAGTAACAGTGATCTTGAAGATTCACCAACAAATCTGAAAATCGATAGGGTCCTTCTGCCTCTGTGAGTGCACCAACCCTGTAACCTTAGTGGGCTTGCGTTATGTAGAACAAATGTTACTGCATGGAAACCGACCAAGTTCCATTTATAGTAATAGTCTCATGACCTTTGACGTTAAATTGGCTAACTGAAAAATCAATAGGATTCTTCCTCTCCCCTAGGGGTACCTAATCTGTAAAACTGGGGAACATGTGACATAATCTAGTAAATTTGGTGGACCTTCATTAAGTGGGACTAAAGTTATGATTGTAAATCAAATGTTTACACATGCAGACACAGATGCCATCAGAAAATGAGACTAAACAAGAGGGATGTCACATCCCATCCCATCCCATCCCAACCCATCCACTCACATACATGCTTGATACAGGCGATCCTTGAAGCTGCATTTTCACTGTTTATATCAGCCAAAATAATGGATATATTTAAATATTAAATAAAAACTCCACAAAACTTGTATATACAGAAGGGTTAATACCTAAAGATGTTATTCAAATAGGAAAAATACACAATAATGAGAAGTTAAGGCACCACAATCTGCATATTAAACCTTACCTATACACTAATTTTTACAGCCAGAAAAAAGTAAGTTTTGGCTGAAAAATCTCACATCAAATTCCTAAAATATACTTAAAAGAAAAGGGTTAAGCATTACTGAAATGGTCTTCACTAATCTATGTCTAATCTAATCACCTGAAAAGATCCACAGAAACAAAACTTGTCTTAACATAAACTTTTACAACCTAAAATTGACTTTGTCTGAAAAAATATGAATATTTTGACTGAAAAAAAAATTGCTCATAAAATTTGTGCATTTGGACTAATATCTAAAAGTAGCCTTGAAATAAAAAATATACATTAATGAGAAGTTAAGGCACCATAAGGTGCACAAATTCTGACTGAAACATTATTAATTCTTACAACCAGAAAGTTAAAAAATTTATAGTAATTTCTATATTTTTTATACTTACCAATGACCCAGACATAGCTGCTGGTGCTAACTCTTAAAATATAGGGCCAAACACAAATTTTGCCCCCCAATCCCCAACATTTGCATCTAAAACCAAAGAAAACATGTCCTGAATGGCCCTCCACACTTCACCTCTACTGCGCATGCGCAGTGTCAAGGACGTTCCGAAATTGGCGCCATTAATCATTCTAATAACCAGTGCCTGGTAAGCGCTATGTACTCAGCGGGGAGGCAAGAGTTCCCAACTCCTGGGAGGGCCATCCCCGTCTGGGTCATTGGTAAGTATAAAAAATATAGAAATTACTATAAATTTTTTAACATTTTTATACTGTACCAATGACCCAGACATAGCTGAATAGTAAAAAAGGCTGGAGGGCCAAGGACATAGAGCAAGATGGAATACGCTCAATAATATAAAATAGAGTCATCCCCTCTAGGGAAAAAGAAGTAATAGGCCTTACATGTATCTTTCTTATTTATGATAAATTAGAAAGATACAACACCTTCCAAAATTGAGCATCATACATCCATGTACTCTATTAATATCCAATATAATCCTATACTAATAATTTTTAAAGTAAGCCAATAAATAAAGTAAGTCTAGAGAATAGAGACTCTTATACTCCTTAAAAGTGTCTGAGGATTGCATAATCATGTCCGTTGACACGTGCTATATTCAAAAGCTATACTTTAAAAACTAAGACTTGAATGAATTTTTAAAACAAAAACTTCTCACTAAACAACCATCCCAATAACAGCTCAGAATTACTAACTCCGGAGGAGGTATCCCCTTGTTTTCATAGTAAAACAGGTGACCCAAGGGAACACCCTCCCCCCCCCCCCCCCCTTTTTCTTGCCCTGGGTCAAATAGCCCAGAGCGAAGAGGGCAGCAGAACGGAGACACTGCCGAAACAGACAGCCTACCTAGCTATAGTAGCAACTGTTAAGTGAATGACATTCTGAGCAGTAGATAATAGTCCTAACAATAGAGGCCTCCAGAAATGGACTCAATATTTCTGAGATAAAAATTCATGAATGTGGATGGCTGAGCGCAATGAGCAGCCTTCAAAAATCTATAATAGCGACACTATTAATGTAAGCCCAAGATGTAGAAGAACTCTTACTTCATGAGCCGAAATCTTAAGCACAACTGCTGAGTCAATGATATACCATAAGCAGTACCGATAGTTAATTGAATCCATTAGCAATAGAATGGAGCGTAACGTCCTTCTATTAGGCATCAAAGACAGAAGAAGCTTACGCCCGTAGTAATAAACAGATATCTGTTTATAAATACATAAACTCTAACCGGACAGAGTAAAGGCCTATGCCCGTACGAAGACGAAAGGACCTTAATAACAATAGGTTCCGGATATTAGGAGCCTAACTCTTATGCAAAAATCCAACCTAAATAGTAAAGGAAGTAGTGATTCCGAAACTACGAAAGTGAAAATCATCCATCGATATTGCATGAAACTCACTGACTCTTCAGTAAAAGAGAAGCCAACAGAATTACTGTCTAAAAGGTCAGAATTTGAAAACTACTGTTTCCAGAGGCTCAAATGATTACTTAGCTAAATAAGAACCGAAGTTAAATTTCATATAGGAATTTAATCTAAAGATTCTAAGTCTATTTATCAAAAAGTTACTAACTGACTTAGATAAAGAGACATAAGACTCAATTGTAAACTATCATAGAGTGCATAGGTATGAGGTAACATAAACCTATAACCTTAATAATAACAGGCTGCAGTAGATCTTGTCAAACAAGTATACTAAAAAGTTGCAATGAGTAGTATGGAGGGATCAACAATATGAACATAGTGATCCCTACACCAACGACGGAAGAGCCTCCACTTTAGCCACATAGAATAGCGAAGAAGAGGATCTCCTATAGTAAGAATTCGCGTCCAAAGCTCGTCCAGTACAATGCTTACAATGCAATACAGACCACACAACGGAATACGTGAAGGTTGCGACCTTGCGGGTTGTGATAAAGATGACACGATTTACCCAGCGAAAAAAGATCCTCTCATTGAGGAAGATTTCGTGTTAAGTCCCACAGTAGACATCAGAGTAAATTACCCTCGGTCTCTGTGAAGATAGAGATGCTATCAACAGAAATGTATTGTGGTTGTTTATCTTAGCAATACCTGCGGAAACAACAGCGCCGGAGGATACGCGTATCCTATCATTCCGTCCTATTAGATCAATAGAGCGTTAACAACATTAGCTCAGAGATCCGGACAAGCCAACACATACGTCTGCAATTGATTAGCAAGCTGTGTCGTAAATAAATTATCATTGGGCGCTCCCATAGATAGCAAATCTGATTGAATACTTGTTTGTTGAGAGTCCATTCTGACGGCAACAAGCGACCCCTAAGTGAACGGGAGTCCGGTAAAACAATCAGACGACCCGGAATATGACGGACCGAAACAGAACTTGGTGTACTATAACCAACAGACGGATTCTTTCCATTAAATTGAATAACGGAAACGAATGAGTGCCTCCCTGGTTCCGGAGATACGCCACTACTGTCGAATTAACGGACAGGATTTGGACATGCGTTTCTGAATAATGTTCATGCAATGACATAAAGCAAGCCTAAAAAACATTATTCCGCGGAAGATAATTGCTTGCTTAGAGACTGCGGAACCCAAAGACCCTGGCACTTCGAATCCGTTGGGATCAATATTATATCCCAATCTGTTTGACTGGCAACCGTCATAACCATAACACTCGGATCCGGCAACTGCAGTGGCACTCTCTGAGTCAACCACCGAATGTTTGCCCCAGTCTGAATCTCTTCTAACACTAGATAGACAAGAGAACGTGTAAATCGAGCAATTCATGGATTGCTGAAAAGTTGCCGTCGAAGAGAGGCTTCTCCGAAAACGAAGCGACTCTGAGAGAGTTCTTCACCTTACTATCCACGCGCGTGGATGTAGCTAGGGCTGCATCACGTCTAACCAACTCCAATCAGCCACTGAAGGGCAGAGTTGTACGTGAACAAACTACTGCCCTCAAAAGAAATCACATTGAGAATAATATCCCGTAAATCTTTTCTTGAAGACGTAATGATAACGCCTCAGTAAGGTGGATTACGTATGATAAAGCGTCTAAGTTAAGTCTACTAGACATCACTGTCGTTTCCAACATTGTGGTTGGAAAAGACATAGACGGCGAAAAAGAATATTTCCAGTCTTTAACCACGCCGTCTAGACGCATATGAACTCTCGGTATGCCCTGCTCTGCCAAAAGAAATTATTCGTATAAATGATAAAACGGCAGAAATGAGCATTGCGGACAAGAAACTAAACTATCATGCTTGGTAGCAGGCTTATATGCATATATAGCGTCGAAAAATAAAACACATGTTGTAATGACATTATTGGACTGTGTCGGTAAGTCAGGGACAATGTCCCTGAACCGATCCAAAATTCCGTGTCCAATGACGCTATAAGTCTCTTATCCAACATCGCAGCAATGTAGTCCGAAATAACAATCACTGGAAGATAATGCCAGAAGATATGAATGGCAGCTTCCGATGCTACGAAAGGGAAAACTCGAAATCTTTCGAATCCCTTTCGCCATCCTGTCGGACCCTATAAAGCGTTCGGTCGTCCATACCTGATGCAACCGCGGACTGCACCGACCCAGCACCGTCAGATAATTCCTGATTCGAGTAAGAAACTGTCGATTGCTGGGATGCTGCGAAACAACTGTGCTAACTCGGATAGCACGTCCGTCACTGAGGCCTGAGGAGAAGCGGTCCTACAATGCATTGCCGCTGGAAGCTCCGTGATCGTTACCCCGTGCATACTACCAATATGTGAGCGAACAGAGTGTATAGGCCTCGTGTCCCTTGGCTACCGGATGGCGTGACCTATTCGCCGTGGAATCACTGAATGACGAAACTGATCGGATAGTCGAGGTCACGTAGCCAATGTGCGGTCGTGTGCCCTGCTGTGAGGATGAGGAAGCATTATCGACAGTCTCTCGGACTGTCAATATAACGGAGCGTCCCGACCGACATACATATGCTCCGAATGTAAAATATCTGAACCACAACATGCGGTCCCCTATGTTGTTGGACGAGAGAGGGACCTCTCTCGCTCACAGCCCGGACGGACCTGGACAAGCCAGGAACCGGACTAACAGGGTTCCTCCGATCTGTCCTCAATCCGCCGTCACTGGGTGAGTACTAAAGTAATTATAGTGCTCGCATCACCCAAATCTCCTTCCTAGACCGCAACGGACGAACCCGGCAGCCGAACCATTCGGTGAATGCACGCTACACCGGGTGAGCTAGCGAATGTCACTCCGTCGATCCTACAAGGGATCTCTTAGGCGAAAGACATATTCCATGAGCACTTATTGCCGCAAGCTCTTCATTAACTATGACGACAGAGGCACACTTTTGAAAGACATCTCCGTAACTTTGCGAACAAGAAACCAGAAATGCTTGGTTATAGCAAGCATATAATAATAATATATATAGCGTCGTTCAATAATTCGAAAGTTTGTGTGACATTATTGGACTATGTCGGAACTGAGGGACGATGTCCCTGAACCGAACCAAAAATTTCTAAGTCCACCGACGCTATCAGTTTCTTATCCGGCATCGCAGCATTCTGGTCCGACGAAAGAAGCTGTAGAAGATCAAGTCAGATGACATACACAACAGCATATGTTGTTCCGAAAGGGAAAGCTCGAAATCCTCCAAATCCCTTTCGGTATCCCGTCGGACCGGATGAAATTTTCGGACGTCCGTACCCGCTTCCGCGGAGCGTCCCGACCCAGCATCGTCAGATAAAAAATATGCGACAGATTCAGTTGATGCTGGGATGCTGCGATAAACTGTGCTATTTAGGAAAGCACGTCCGTTCCCGAGGCCTGTGCAGTAGCGGTCTTACGATGCATTGCCGCCGGAAGCTCCGTGTACGTTGACTCCCGCACACTTTCCTATGCGAACGTCCGGAGTCTGCAGGCCTCGTGTCCCTGGCTACCGGATGGTGCGACTGGCGAAGCTGACTGGATATCCGAGGTCACGTAGCCAAGAGCGGTCGTGTGCGCTACCATGAGAATGAGGAAGCCTTATTGACAGTCTACTCCGGACTGACTATATGTCGGAGCGTCCCGAGTGACAGACGTATGCTCCGAATGCGAAACATTTTGTACCACAACATCTGGGGCCAGATGTTGTTGTACGAGAGAGGGGCCTCTCTCGCTCGCCGTCCGGATGGACCAGAACGAGCTATGAACCGGACTAAAAGGCTTCCTCCGTTCTCCCTCTAATCCGCCGTCACTGGGTGTGCATTTGGTTGATTTATAGTGCTCGCATCACCCCAAAACTCCTTCTAGACCGCAACGAACGAACCCGGCTGCCGAACCATTCGATGAATGGACGCTACACCGGGCGAGCTAGCGGACGTCAAAGGCCGTCGAACCTACTAGGGTCCTCTTAGGCAATTGGCATATTTACATGAGCACTTTTCCGCTAGCCCTTCATTAATTGTGACGACGGAGGCACACTGTTGGAAGACATCACAGATACATCACCCTAATCTTGATCGTCTGAAAAAGAAATTGATAAAGTAGAGTGACCCTGCGGGGAAAGGACCGGAGTGTCCAATTCCCCACTAACATACCGTGACATACGCTTCCCATGTTGTCATCGAAATCATACGATACAGAACAGGAGTTAATGCGAGTACACTGACCACATATAGAATGATTATAAAAGTCAGAGGAAGACTTCCTCTTATTACAATTGATCAAAATCCTTTCAATGTGAAAAGAAAACAAGTCCTGGTACTCGCACCAACCCCTGGCAATCAAAATACATAATAATAATATGATCCATTAATATAGAAAAAATAATTGAAATCAAAATATTTTGAAAAAATATTTTTTCAGAACAGCCCAAGTTTCTGAAAAGTAACGTTGAGCCCCAATGGATCCCAAGCCTAAGTGTGGACAAAAATTTTAAAAATATTTTAAACAATTTATTCAACACTTACGAACAATAATAATGTATCTAGTTATGATTAAACAACATCAAGATATTATTTTCAAGAAATCCCCCCCTCACACAGAGGGCTGTTGTAAATGTAAAAAATGAATGTAAAAACACTAAAATAAAACTCCAGGAACCCAGGCCCGGAATCAGTTACCAAAAATACACTATCTGATGCAAAACAGAGACTTCCAGGGAAGAAACTGCAGAACATCAGATGGTAGATGCAGAACACAATGCCTAACCACCCGTAGGTGAAGACGTAAACATGGGGAAAAGAACAGAATTCATTCTGTTATTCAGCTAAAACTCCCAAGAAAATTTAGTAATAATAATTACAGAAACTATGCCAAAAGCATGGGAGAATAGCAAGGGGGAACTTAAAGGACAGGGAGAGAGGAAAACACTGAAAAATCAGTGTAACTAAATAATCAGAATGACAACAAAATGGCTGCTGCCTCGAAAATAGGTAACTTAACATAATTTCATTAAAAAATTTTAAGTTACAGCCCTGATAATATTCTGTCACACATTTTTCCTCTCCTCCTTCTCTATCCTCCTTAGAATCACCATTTCACTAATATTTATGTGTCTGGCATCATTTAAACTGAGATTTACAAGTACAAAGATCAGTCAGATGTTAACTGATGAAGGGCCAAACTTAGAATGATTAATGGCACCAATTTCGGAACGTCCTTGACACTGCGCATGCGCAGTAGAGGTGAAGTGTGGAGGCCCATTCAGGACATGTTTTCTTTGGTTTTAGATGCAAATTTTGGGGATTGGGGGGCAAAATTTGTGTTTGGCCCTATATTTTAAGAGTTAGCACCAGCAGCTATGTCTGGGTCATTGGTATAGTATAAAAATATAACGTTTTGGCTAAAAAAAAAAAAAATTCCATCAAATTCATGAAATATACGAGAGATATGGTTTAAATATTACTGCAATGGTCTTCACTAACCCAGGTCTACAATATCAATCACCTGGAAAGACACATGGAAACAACACTCACCTTAGCAAAAACTTCACAACCTAAAATTTACCAAGTCTGAGAAAAATATGAAAATTTTCACTGAAAAATAAAAAACAATTTCTGTAACATTTGTGTACACAGTAAGGTTACTATCTAAAGATGTTACTCAAATAAAAATATGTAGTAATGAGAATTTATGGCACTATAATCTGCATAAAGATGACATAAATGCTAATTATTGCAACCCAAAAATAAGTAAGTTTTGGCTAAAAATCCTCATAAAATTCCGGAATTATACATAATATGAGGGTTAAAAATTACTGCAATAAATGACAGTAACCCAAGTCTATAATATCAATAACCTAGAAAGACACACAGAAACAAAACTCATCTTAACACAAACTTAAAATTGACTAAGTTCGAGATAAACATGAAACTTTTGACTGAAAATAAAAATTCTGTTGAATTTTCATACATGTGTATGTAGTAGGGATTAAACCTAACGGTTTTATTCAAATAAAAAACTATACAGTGATAAGAAGTTAGGCCCCCTTCAATCTGCACAACATTTGACCTAAATGCTAATTCTTACAACCAGAAATTGACGAAGTTCAAGCTGAAAAGTTTAGGTGAAATTGGAAAAAAAGGTCACAATATTGGGGTTGGAAACTGTTGTGATGGCCTCATACAACCTTAAAATGCAATATAAAAGACCTAGGCCCACTGAACTTTGAGAAAATGACCTAAACACTAATTCTTACAAAACTGGACATGTACAGTACAGTCACCATGGACTGCTCATAATCTACACGTGGGCAGTGATGATCATGCATTCAGTTACCAGGTAATAAAAATCATCTGCAAAATGTTAACTAATGAAGCACCGACTTGTACCTGGTGCTTCATTAATTAAATTTTTGAGGATTATTCCTATAATTAGTGTTTGGTATCTAATATTATTACATCCATGGAAATATTGCCCACCCGTGGAAAGTTCCTAGTCCACGGTGGCCGTACTGTATGTTTAATGCCGATGCTGCAAGAGTCACCACATTAAGTCACCACTTCCTTGAAGTAGGTGAGTTAAAAATGATTCTACTAAAGACCATTACTGCATGTGTACATGTGCAAATGTCGACTACACAAGGGTTGTTATACTGATTTCCCATCATTGAAACAAATATTGAATTTATTCATAACAAAGCAAAGCTTAATCCCCTAACATGCCTGTCTGTAGGCAAAGGAAAGGAAATGAAACCACTAATCTCTAAACAACTGGATTGCTGGAACATCAGCATAAAATGTTGCAACTTAATCTGCCCCTCTCTCCTCCTTAAAGATGGCATCAGGTCAATCAATTTGGTAACTCCTCCCATCAGTGATGTTTGAAGATGTGAAAGCTGTTATGCTGTCACAGCACAGCAGCTTTCACAACATTAAACATCCAATGAAAGACTGGTCGAGTAACATGGTATCAACTTAATCTCTGCACTTGTCAACAATAACTAAAATATGTTGTAAATATTCCATTTGTATTGCCCTGAAAAATGTGCATATCATCAATGCATTCATTTTTCATGGACATCAAAGTACAGTGGAACCCTGTTAATTGAATAGCCACTTTGTCAGTGACACTTATTCAATTAACAGGAGTATTCAATTAACAGGGATTGCGTCACTTTCCTGTATTGTAGAGACAAACTTAGCATTTATTCTATTATATCTATTTTGTCAGAGCTAAATGAGCTCTGTCAAACAAGATATAATAGACTAAATACCTGTATTGGATGTACTGAGGACAAATAGGTCTATAATCAAAGGAAAACTGGGATGAGTCTGGGTAATAACAAGATATAATAGATTAATACCTGTATTGGATGTACTGAGGCCAAATAGGTCTATAATCAAAGGAAAACTGGGGTGAGTCCAGGTAATTTCTCGACAGGTTACAAGATTTTTTATTCAATTAACAGGAGTTTACTCTATAACCTATTTTCAATTAACAGGTCAAATTTGTACTGGAGGTATGGTAAATGGTTTTGTGTTGGAAAATTATATTCAATTAACAGGGATACACAATTAAGAGATATCCAATTAAGTGGGCTCCACTGTATAATCTTTAAAAAGTGATCAGCAATTGCAAAACATCGGAAAACAGCGGAAAACAGCGGAAAATTAAAAAACTTTCAGAAAATTAGCAAACACTGCTACCGCTAAGATGCTAGCAGGTGAGACACTTTTCTGTATGTGACCAATGACAGTGCCAGCAATCCAACTTTAACAAGATCAGTGACGAAAGCCTAAAATAGAAAGGACATTTCCATTTTAGAAAAGTTTTTTAACAGTCTTTCACAAAATAGCATTACAAATATAAAACCAAACTTTATTCTAGCATTGGAAATTGAACTCCAATTATTATGAGCAGAGAAAACTCTGGTTTACCTTTTGATGAAGAGCATTGATTTCATCCATACTTGATGCACATCGAGCACAGGTTTTCACCAGAAGCTGCTCATTGTTCTCTACGCTCTGTAAAATGTCTATTGCTAATTCCCTACAAATCAAAATAGAGTCACTCAGTCAAAATCATATTAACCCTTTACCTAACATGAAAAGCAGACGACACTTGCAAAAAAAAATTCTTGAATAACTTATTTTTTTCATTTTTTGTCTCAAAAACATAGGTTATGACCCCTCATTGGAATGAGCTCGACGAGCTCGTTCCAATGAGGGGTCATAACCTATGTTTTTGAGACAAAAAATGAAAAAAATAATGAAAATTAATTGGCGATTTTTGAGAATAGCGCTGGCCGGTTTTGGCCGTTACGTTGGGTAAAGGGTTAACTCTTTACATGCTGCTGGCAGATATTCCTGCCCAGGACAGGATTTCTCTTGCTATTAAAATATAAGTATAATTTGGGCACATTTAATGAAATTTCCAGCTGTAAATGGCATGGATTGTTTCACCAATAATTTCTTGAGTTAAATTTAGTTGAATTTTTCATCAAGTCTAGTTGAGGCTGCTTCACAGCAGCCATGACAAGATTTGAAGAAAATATCTTGAAAATATTTAGCGGGTTATGAGTTAAAAAAGCAGGTATTTCACATTTCCTCATATTTCATTTTGGTAGTTTTAAGATATAAAAAGTGAAATACTTATACTGTTATACTTAAATGTCAGAAAGGTTTATTAATGTGGGGAATTCAGTGGTTATCTGAGTAATACTTTGACAAAGATAAATCAAAAGAGAGAGAGACAGAAGTTTATGCTGTAAAACATATACAATTGACCAGTCAAATTTGTAGTGAAAGCATGGTCATTGGTTGGTATGTTTGGAAGTTATTTGCAATTAACAGGGTTATTCAATTGAGAGATATTCAATTAAATGGGCTCTACCGAACACTGTTATCCTGAATTGTGTTTATTATCTGATCTCTGAGAATAATTAAGAATGTCAGTATTATCCTTTTCTTTGACAGACACCAAGGATCTTGACCAAACAAAACCAATTGTAAGGAAGAAAATATTCATCTTTTTCAGTTTTTACTCCTTTTTGTGCCAAGAAGAGTTGTTGAAGCACAGAAATTTGATAATTACAACATAAATCCCCATTAAACATATCTGTATTCTGCTATACATAATTATAGAGTATTCAGTTAACTAGAATTCTTCTCTGACAATATTTAGCCAATAAATCAAATTTCTATTGAAGTTATGCTCAATGAAGGGTTGGTCAAAATAATAAGCAGTTAGCATGTATATTTGCATAACCATAATCAAAAAAAGTAATGGGATAGTTTGTACTAAACGGTTTATTCAAAGTTTCAAAAAATATAGAACCTTAGTGAGCACGCTCACATACCCCACGCACCCCGATGTTAGACTAACATACCAAAAATCAGCTCAATATCTGGAAGCGTGTAGGAAAAAAGTCCGCAAAACTATAATTTTGATGAACTTTTCAAAGTTCAAGGGCCATAATTTCGGTAAAAATCAGTGGAGTGGAACAAAATGCAAACTTGATCTGTAGGCCACCATGTCAGACTAACATACCAAAAATCAGCTCAATATCTGGAAGCGTGCAGAAAAAATGTCCGGAAAGTTAAAAAATTTATAGTAATTTATATATTTTTTATACTTACCAATGACCCAGACATAGCTGGTGCTAACTCTTAAAATTCTAGGGCCAAACACAAATTTTGCCCCCCAATCCCCAAAATTTGCATCTAAAACCAAAGAAATCATGTCCTGAAGGTCGTCCATACTTTGCCTCCCCTGCGCATGCACAGTGTCAAGGAGGTCCCGAAATTGGCGCCAATTATCATTCTTACAAGCAGTGCCTGGTTAGCGCTATGTACTCAGCGGGGAGGTATGAGTTCCCAACTCCTGGGAGGGCCATCCCCGTCTGGGTCATTGGTAAGTATAAAAAATATATAAATTACTATAAATTTTTTAACATTTTTATACTGTACCAATGACCCGTCAAGGAGGTCTCGAAATTGGCGCAAATGTCATTCTTACAATCAGTGCCTGGTAAGCGTTATGTAATCAGCGGGGAGGTAAGAGGTCCCAACTCATGGGAGGGCTATCCCCGTCTGGGTCATTGGTGAGTATAAAAAATATATAAATTACTATAAATTTTTTAACATTTTTATACTGTACCAATGACCCAGACTTAGCTGAATAGAAAAAAGGCTGGAGGGCCTGGACATAAAGGAAAATCCAATAGACTCAATTACATGTAAACAGAATTATCCCCTCAAGAAGAAAAGGAGAAACAGGCTTTGAATCTATCTTTCTTATTTGTATCAAAAAAGAAAGACACAATACCATTCTGTAATTGAGCACAATAACATCAATGATCTCTATTAACATCCAGTATAACTCATTATACTAATCTGTTAAAGGAAAGCCAATAAATAAAGAAAGTCCAGAGAATGAGACTCTTTATAGTCATTAAGTGTCCGAGGATTGTATATTAACGCTCGTATGACACGTGACATATACAAATGCTTCACACCAAGCTACACTTTAAAAATATTACATGAATTAGCTTTACACTTTAAAACCATCCCGGCACCGACTTGGAATTACTGACTCCAGAGGAGGTATTCCCTTGCTTTTCACTATTAAACAGGTGACCTAAGGGAACACCACCCCCCCCCCCCCTCCTTCCCCTTGCCCTGGGTCAAATACTCCAGAGCAAAGAGGGCAGCAGGACAGAGTCACTGCCAGAACAGAAAGCCTGCATAACTATAGTTACAACTGTTTAGTGGACGACATTCTGAGCAACAGATAACAAACATAAACAATGCAGGTCTCCAGAAATGGACTCAATATTTCTAAGATAAAAATTCGTGAATGTGGAAGTCTGAGACCAATATGCAGCCTTCATCAAATCTGTAATAGCAACACTATTAGCATAAGCCCAAGATGTAGATAGAGCTCTTACTTCATGCGCCGAAATCGTAAGCACAGACTGCTGAGTTGAAGATAATTTTTCATAAGCAGTATGGATAGTTAATTGAATCCACCTAGCAATAGAATAATGTCCCTTCTATTTGGCAGCAGAGACAGAAATAAATGTTTACGTCCCTTTCTGATAAACTCAGATCTACGTTTGTAAATACTTATAGCTCTAACAGGACTGAGTAAAGGCTTATGCCCGTCTGAAGACGGAAGAGCCTTAATAACAATAGGTTCCGGATACTTATTAGGAGCCTGATTCTTAGCCAAAAATCCAACATTAGTAGTAAAGGTAATAGGATTACCTACACTACGATAGTGAGAATCATCAACAGATAGTGCATGAAGCTCACTAACTCTTCTAGCAGAAGAGACGGCTAAGAGATAAGCTGTCTTATAAGATAAGAATTTGAAGTCCACTGTATCAAGAGGCTCAAATGGTGCTTCTTTTAGCTTAAGAAGAACCCAAGCTAAATTCCACTTAGGAATTAATCTAAGGGTTTTAGGTCTATTTATCTAAAAGTTTTTCACTAACTAAGATAAAGAGACATGAGATCCAATCTGTAAACTATCATGATGTGCATAGGAATCAGATAGCATAGACCTATAACCCTTAATGGTAACAGGTGGCAGTTTGATCTCATCAAACAGGTAGACTAGAAAATTAGCAATGTCTGGAATGGAGGGATCATAAATATCAACAGAATGATCCCTACACCACCGTGAGAAAACCTTCCACTTAGCAGCATAATTTAGCAAAGAGGAGGTCCTCCTACAGTTAGAAATTGCGTCCACTGCCCGTCCTGTAAATGCTTGCCGTGCAAGAAGGACCGCACAACGGAAATACGTGAAGGTTGAGACCTTGCGGGTTGTGATGCAGTGTGCACGATTTCCCCTGTGAAAGACGGTCCTCCAGTGGAGGAAGCTTCCTCGGAATGTCCCAGAACAGACACCTGAGTAGATTTATGCATGGTCTCTGGGGTGACAGAGATGTGACCAACAGAATCTTGCAGTGAGATTGCTTGATTTTTAGCCATATCTGCTGAATAAATGGAGCTGGAGGATACGCGTATCCTATCATACCGTCCCAAGAGATCGAGAGAGCATCTACTGCAAACACTCGAGGATCTGGGCATGGCGACACATATACGTCTGCAACTGATTGTTGAGATGCGTCGCAAATAAATCTATCATTGGACGATCCCATTGGTAGCAAATCTGAGTGAATACTCGTTTGTTGAGAGTCCATTCTGACAGCAACATGCGACCTTTCCAAGAAAGGAAGTCTGCTAGAACGTTCAGACGACCTGGTATATGACGGACTGATAGACGAACTTGATGCTCTAGGACAAACAGAAGGATCCTTTCCATTAAATTGAATAACGGAATGGAATGAGTGCCTACCTGGTTCTGAATGTACGATACTACTGTCGAATTGTCGGACAGAATTTGAACATGCAAATTCTGAAGAATGTTCATTCATTGACGTAGCGCAAGCCATATTGACATAATCTCTTGATGTTTATGTACTTGTTAGGAACTGCGGATCCCAAAGACCCTGGCACCTCGAATCCGTTGGGCTCAGAGTTGCACCCCAACCTGTTTGACTCGCATCCGTCATTATCGTAAAACTCGGATCTGGCAGTTGCAGTGGTACTACTTGAGTTAACCACTGAATATCTGCCCAGTCTGAATCTCTTGTTTCACTTGATTCGACAAGACAATGTTCGATTCGAGCGAATGAGTCTTCACACTCAAATTATGAGATAAAATATATGTGGAGTGGATGAGTGCGTAGCCGCTCCATCGGAATAAGATCCGCAGCGGGTCCGCACAAACCTGTCAGTCTCATAAATTATCTCGCTGTTACTACATCTGAGTGAAGACAGAAGCGAGCATAACAACTGACTAATATCGCTCTGGTTAACGGCAGGCGAACGAGATTGTTGTGCGTCTCTAAGCTCATTCCCACGTGGGTGAATGATTAGGACGGCACTAGATCCGACTTCTTTTCGTTTACTATGAAACCGAGACGTCAGAGAAATTGAAGCAGACTCTGAACATCGTTCTGAAGCATTAACATGATGCCGTAACCCTGAAGAATGTCGTCCAAGTAGGCCGACGTTAGCAGAGACGAATGAGCTCGGAGTCATTACCGTGATCATTATTCGAGTGAAGGCCCAGGGCGCTAGGTTCAGACCAGAGCATCATTGCTCGGAACTGAAAACAACTCCTGGGACAGCAAAGTGAAGGTACTTTCTAAATGCCGGATGTACCATGACGTAAAAGTATGCATCCTTGAGATCTATGCTCACAGCATAATCATTCACTCGAGTGCTCGCTCTGACCGATCGGATGGTCTCCATATAAAAATTTGGAGCCACGATCAGCTTGTTTATCCAGCTCAGATCTATAACTGGACCAAACGAGCTGTCTGATCTTGGAACCAGGAACAGGTGACTGCAGAAAACTGGAGATTCCTGGTTTTCTATGACGTCTTTTGCGTTCTTGTCCAGAAGAGATTGAACTTCTGATAGAAGCGAATCTCTCTTCTGAATGTTTAACGGAAGTTGAGACCAGCGTAAACTTCGAGTTAATGGAGGTTTTTCCTTGAAAGACAGTTTAGACCTTCGGAAATAACCCCTTGCACCCATGGGTCGTCCGTAATTGACAACCAATTGGTTAAGAATCTCGACAGCCTTCCACCCACTGGAACGCAATAGAGGTTTAAGCCATCACCTCCTGGCCCTGCGAGGATTGTGGAAGGAGAAACCATGTCCTCCATGACCTGCACCTCGCCCAGTCGACCTAGGGGCATCTGACCTGATATCTCGGCCAGCATTACGACCCCTATGTGAGTTGCTACTCTGACGGTCTCCGGAGTAAGACGTAGAGGCTTTCTTAGATCCTCTATAGGAACTTCCTTTGGGACATATTTGCCCCCGAAGTACCTGACTTACTCCTCCTTGCTGAGTCCGACTTTTTCAAAGCAGAATAAAAGCACAGAATCCGGAGCTTTCTTAGTAATCTGATTACAGATTGTAGAAAGCTTAACGTCAAAGAGAAGCTCTCCTGAGACCGGAGCGACTGGAAGAGAGTTTTTTCACCTTACTATCCACTCTTGTGGATGCAGCCAGGGCAGCATCACGTCTGACTAACTCCATATTGCCACTGAAAGGGTGGAATTATATGTAGAATATGCTATATCCCTCGAAAGAACTCTTAAGGAAGTTTGAACATCCTGGAATTCTTTCCCTTCGAGACGTAGTGATAACGCTCAGGTAAGGTGATCTGCATGAGATAATGCATCTAAATTAATTCTATTAGACGAGATTGTCGTCTCCAGTATACTGAAGTAAATAGACATGGACGCCGGCAATGACAATTCCAGGTCTTCAGCCTAGTCGTCCAAACGCAGAGGAACTCTCGGCACGCCTTGTCCTGCCGTTTCAAATCTATGTCTGGCATTGATGAAAGGCAGCTGTATAGCGCTAGGCGATAAGAAACTGGATTTGCCAGTCTTAGAGGCTAGCTTGAATATAGTGTCATTCAAAAGTTCAAATATCCGTGACATTTCTGGACTGGGTCGGAAACTCAGGGACAGTCATGTTTCCGGTTTTTGTACACTTTTGTTTACACTGACAACGATTACTTCTGATAGTGATTACTTGTCTTCTGTCTAGTTCTGCTCATAGCCAGATACATTAATATTGTCCGTAAGTGTTACCTTAATTTTTAAATATGTTTTAAAATTTTTGTTCACACTTAGGCGTTTTTGGGATCCATTTGGGCTCATTGTTCCCATTGGGAACTTGGGCTCTCCTGAAAATTTTTCGAAAAAGTCTATGTCCAGTGACGCTTTCAGTTTCTTATCAGGTAACGCAGCATTTTTGTCCAGAGAAACAACTTCTAAAAGGTGATGCCAGATGAAATCTACGGCCACCTTAAGTTGTTCGGAAAGGGAAAATTTTAGCTGTGCTGATTCCCTTTTACCATCTGCCTGGACCACATAAGAATCTCGGTTGTCCCTTACTGACTCTGCAGGGGAGCGAACCGATCCAGCTTGCTCAGATAGTTCTTTACTGAAAAAGTTTCTGATAGCTGCTGGGATGCTGCGATGAATTGAGCTATCTGTGATAGCAAGTCCGTCACGGAGGCCTGTGGAGCCGCGGTCTTACGTCATTTAGCCGCTGGAAGCTCCAGGGACGTTAATTCATACTTCTGATATGCGAACGTCCCAACTGGAAAGGCCTCATGTCCTTGGCTAGCGGATGGCATGACCTGGTCGACATGGACTCCCTGGTCAGCGAAGCAGGCTGGATATCTGCGGTCACATAGCCAAGGTGCAGTTGTGTGTGCTAACGTGAGGATGAGGAAGCCAATAGACAAGCTGCGTCGGACTGTCTATGCGCCGGAGTGTCCCGAGCAGGAGGAGTGGACGTATGCTCCGACTAACGAACATTACATACAACAACATCTCAGCCCAGATGTTGTTGTAAGAGAGAGGGGGCCTCTCTCGCTCGTGGTCCGGATAGACCTGGATGAGCTTGCTACCGGACTGACTGGCTTCCTCCGTTCCATCCTGCGATCCGTCGTCGCTGGGTGTGCACGTTCAATGTTTATAGTGCTCACATCACCCGAACTCCTTCCCTGGACCGCAACGGATGAACCCGGCTGCCAAGCCATTCTATGAATGGTTGCTTCACCGGGCGAGCTAGCGGACGACAATGCCGTCGATCCTACTTGGGACCTCTTAGGCAATTGTCGTATTTCCATGAGCACTTTAGCCTCTAGCTCTTCGTTAGACTGCGATGACGGAGGCACACTTCTTGAAGACATCACGGAAACATCACCCTGTTCTTGTTCCTCTGAAAAAGAGACTGAACAAGAGCGCTCGTATCGCTGAAGCAATACAATGTCCCCTACCGGACTAATGAGCATTAATAATTATACAAATGTTATAACCTAGATGTGATCAGCATGAATTCCATTGAAGCATTTCCAAAAGAAAGTTCAGCAAACTGATATTTTGGCGCTTTTCCATATTTCCAAGGGCCATAATTCACACAAGAATAATGCAATCAGCATGAAACTCAAACTTGATCTGTAAGTCATCGTTCTATAGTAGGTTACCAAGAATGAAATCATTCGGTTGAAGCATTTCCAAAAAAAGTCCGGAAAACTAAAGTATGACTGACTGACAGATGGACAGAGTACAAATGAAACTTGATCTGTAAGTCATCGTTCTATAGTAGGTTACCAAAAATGAAATCATTCCGTTGAAGAGTTTCCAAAAAAAAGTCCGGAAAACTAAAGTATAACCGACAGACTGACTGACAGACTGACGGATGGATGGACAGAGTGTAAATGAAACTGGATCTGAAAGTCATCGTTCTATAGTAGGTTACCAAAAATGAATCATTCCGTTGAAGCGTTTCCAAAAAAAGTCCGGAAAACTAAAGTACAACCGACAGTTTGACTGATAGACTGATGGATGGATGGACAGAATGTAAATGAAACGTGATCTGTAAGTCATT
The DNA here is from genome assembly GCA_031216915.1 of Pictodentalium vernedei. NCBI lineage: Eukaryota > Metazoa > Mollusca > Scaphopoda > Dentaliida > Dentaliidae > Pictodentalium > Pictodentalium vernedei. The sequence continues at coordinate 229,572,180 of CM062297.1, read as the reverse complement.
GTTCTATAGTAGGTTACCAAAAATGAAATCATTCCGTTGAAGCGTTTCCAGAAAAAGTCCGGAAAACTGATATTTTGGCACTTTTCCATATTTCCAAGGGCAATAACTCACACAAGAATAAGGCAATTAGCATGAAACTCAAACTTGATCTATAAGTCATCCTTCTATAGTAGGTTACCAAAAATGAAATCATTCCGTTGAAGCGTTTCTAAAAAAAAGTCCGGAAAACTGAAATTTTGGCGCTTTTCCATATTTCCAAGAGCCATAACTCACACAAGAATAATGCAATCAGCATGAAACTCAAACTTGATCTGTAAGTCATCGTCCTATAGTAGTTTACCAAAAATGAAATCATTCCATGAAGCGTTTCCAAAAAAAACTTCGGAAAACTGATATTTTGGTGCTTTTCCATATTTCCAAGGGCCGTGACTCACACAAGAATAATGCAATCAGCTTGAAACTCAAACTTGATCTGTAGTAATTCATCGTTCTATAGTAGTTTACCAAAAATGAAATCATTCCGTTGAATCATCTCCAAAAAAACTCCGGAAAACTGATATTTTGGTGCTTTTTCCCATATTTCCAAGGGCCGTAACTCACACAAGAATAATGCAACCAGCATGAAACTCAAACTTGATCTGTAAGTCATTGTTTTATAGTAGTTTACCAAAAATGAAATCATTCCGTTTAAGCGTTTCCAAAAAAAGTCCGGAAAACTAAAGTACAACCGACAGATTGACTGATATACTGACGGATGGATGGACAGAGTGTAAATGAAACGTGATCTGTAAGTCATTGTTCTATAGTAGGTTACCAAAAATGAAATCATTGAACATGAGAATCAGAGGAAGACTTCATCGCATTACAATTTGAACAATATTCTTTCTTCATGAAAAAATATAAACAGTCATAGTACTCGTACTAACCCTTGAAAACAAAGATACATAATATAATATAATCCATTATAACATTTCGAAAAAATAATTCAAAAGAAAAAAAATTTTCGAAAAAATTTCAGGAGAGCCCAAGTTCCCAATGGGAACAATGAGCCCAAATGGATCCCAAAAAAGCCTAAGTGTGGACAAAAATTTTAAAACATATTTAAAAATTAATGTAACACTTGCGGACAATATTAATGTATCTGGCTATGAGCAGAACTAAACAGAAGACAAGTAATCACTATAAGAAGTAACCGTTGTCAATGTAAACAAAAGTGTACAAAAACCGGAAACATGACTCCAGGCACTGTAAACATGGCCCAAAATCAGTTACCAATTTAAACACTATCTGATGTAAAACAAAGACTTCCAGAGAAGAAACTGCAGTACATCAGATGGTAGATGCAGACCAAAATGCCTAACCACCCAAGGGTGAGGACGTAAGCATAGAGAAAAACAGAATAATTATTCTGTTACCAAGCCAACACTCCCAAGAAATTTTAGTAAAAAAAAAAATTACAAAAATTATGCCAAAAGCATGGGAGAATAGCAAGGGGGGAATAAAGGAAAGGGGGAGAGGAAACACTGAACAAACAATGGTAAATTCATAGCCAGAATGACAACATCAGGACCATGCCCCAAAATTAGGGAACATGAAATAATTTCGTAAAAAAATTATAAGTTACAGCCCTGAACACATCCTGCCACTGTTTCTTCCTCTCATCCTTATATTTCCTCCTTAGATCCACCATTTCTTTCATAATTATGTGTCTGGCATCATTTAAACTGAGATTTACAAGCACAAATATCAGTGAGATGTTACTAATTTTAGGGCCAAACAAAGAATGACATTTGGACCAATTTCTAGACCTCCTTGACACTGTGCATGTGCAGTGGATTAAAAGTATGGAGGACCACATAGGACACTGAAATTTCGGATTTTGATGCAAATTTTGGGGATTGGGGGACAAAGTTTGTGTTTGGCCCTAGAATTTAAGAAGTGAGCACCAGCTAAGTCTGGGTCATTGGTACAGTATAAAAATATAGAAATTTTGGGTGGGGCACAAAATGGGGATCCTCCCGTAGCGAGCCCAAATAATGACTGAGAAAATTTCTTTGAACAAACTTGAATCTTGAGTACCAAAGGAGCTTACATACCAAATATCACAGCATTCTGACTGGTGGTTCATAAGAAGAAGATTTCAGGAGAAATTGATGCTTTTGTGGCATCACTCCCACCCCAGAGGGGGGGGGGGGGGGGGGGGGGGGGCACCGAGTTCATTTTAACAAACTGGAAAGAGGATACCTCCAATATACTGTATGTCAAATTTGTTTGGGTTTGGGCTAGTGGTTTTGAAGGAGAAGACTGAGTTGCAAAAGTTAACGGATGGCAGACGACGGACTAGACGACGGACGTGATGGCAAAAGCTCACACTGACTTTCAGTCAGGTGAGCTAAAAACACCTAACTGGACACGTGGATCAGTATTAATTTAATCCTATAGCCCTGTAGGGCTGTAGGAATAAATTAAAACAGAACCACCCCACAAATGCATAATGCACTTGTTCATTCAATGTATCCAGTAGTGTATTAGATTATACTATTCAGGGCATAAGTGCTGAAAAGGTTTGGGCTTAAACTAATCCCATCAGTTTTACATGAACTCAAGTCTGAAAAATAAAGATGAACTAAAAGCATGCAAAATTTCCATACCACATTCCCAATGATTCACATCTTCTTCCCAGGAACTCAGCAGCCACTGTTGCAAATTCACCCACATCTGTTAACACCTTACTGACACAAGCTGCTAATTCTAATTCGTTGCCTCGTATTAACTTAGAAAGTGCACCCTGCAAAAACAATTTAACCATTTTACTTAACTCCATTTCCAATGCATACAATGTCAAAATTTGTTATTTTAATTATATTTTTTTTTTTAATTTTTCAAAAACTTTCAACAAAGTCATACCATGGGCCACATGTTATGGTTTTGTTAAAAAAAATGTTAAAACATTGTTTTTTCAAATGCTCAGTTTGTAACTTCTGCAGGCTGATGCGGCCGGTTCATTGGGTGAAGGGTTAATGTAATAGCCATATCTAGCCAGACTTATTCACAAAAATGGCCCTTCAAATTTGTTTGTCTTTTTCAATTTTTGCATCCCAAACATATATGATTTGTGTTTATACAATGGAACCCTGTTAATTGAACAGCCACTGTATTAGTGAAAGTTATTCAATTAACATGAACATTCAATTAACAGGGATTTTGTCATTTTTATGTGTTCTTGATATAAACTGAGCATTTATTCTGTCACACAAGATATAATAAACTGTCTGTATTAGATGTACTAAGGCCAAATAGGTTAACAAGAAAACGTTTTGTGCAAGCACAAGCGTGCAAGCACAAGCGTGCAAGAAAATGCCTATGAAACACTTTTATTTTGTGCACATGTCATGCTTTCTCTTCAAATTAGAACACAAACAAAAAACATTCTGTGAACAAAGTTGCATCTCTCTCACTAAAAGAAGGTGAGTACTACATCTCAAAGCATTGTGACTGGTGATTCACAAGAAATTAGTTTAAAATAATTTCTAGCTTATTGGACAAGGTTATCTTCCTTTGAAAACACTGAATCATCCTGGTATTTAGGACAAAACGTCCGGCTGAGGTATTTTTGAGAGGAACTGCCTCAGCACCATCTCCAAGTGGTTCCCGAAAATTCTTTTTAAAGAATTTCAAGCTTATTGGATGGGGATGGGATCTACACTACAGGGGTTAAGATCTCCATTTGAAAAAAAACTTGGAAAACTACCCCACCCTCCACACAAAATAAACAAATAAACAAAAGAGAATGCTTGAATGTAGGCTGCAGACATATCACAAATTGATAGAAAATATTCGCGCAGATATCTCATCTAATATAATCAAGGTTGAATGTATCATAACAAAAATGGTTTTAAAAAGTACTTCTGAGTTTGGAGGTGGCATAACACAACACGAATATTGATAACATTGAATATGGTGAATCTCAGATAAATAATGAATTCCACATATTAGTGGACCTGTATATATACGGTTCCATTTTTCATTGTTTTCCATGTCAATTCAATCGACCTGAGAATTCCATACTGCATGATCTGGAGCAATTATCATCCCAATATACATGCGCACACATGCTAAATGAAAAAAGGGAATTCAGTGATTGCCATGATAATTTATGGACATATTACAAGACATTTTATCCAATGAAAGTACTGAGGGTATGGTGAATGGCTTTGTGTTTATAAGTTATACTCAGTTTACAGAGTTATTCAATTAAGAGATATCCAATGTACCATAAGCTTTGAACATCAAATCATTTCCTACTTTCTATCAAGTAGTCACAGTACTGGCAGTCAATCCATTGAACCACATAGCACTTTTCCTTCACAAAAATTGATAATCAAGTTTCATTATTCTTTAAATATTTGCTTTCCAAACATACCTTATACCTTATTACCCCTCAATAAAATTATAAATTTAAAGTAATTTGTATATTTTTATACTTACCAATGGCCCAGACTAGCTGGTGCTTAATTCAAAGTTATTAAGGACCAAACACAAATTTTGAACTGCCCAATCCCCCAAATTTTCTTGCAAAACTGAAAATGAAAAGTCCTATCTGGCCCTCCATACATTTACTCTCCGCGCATATGCAGATGTCAGGAAGTGACTGGAATTGGCGCCAACATCATTCTTTGGAGAAGAGAGTACAACATAAAAATTCAGCGGGGAGGTATGAGTGCCCACTCATGGGAGGGCCATCTCCGCCTGGGCCATTGGTAGGTATAAAAATATACAAATTACTTTAAATTTATAATATTTTTACACTTTAAACCAATGGCCCAAACTAGCTGAATCATAAAAAGGTGGAGGGCCTAGGACTTCAGAATTAGTAGATCAACATAGTTCCAATCCTGTAATCCAAGGTGAAAGGAAATTAAAATTATTAGGAATTACATGTATGTCTCTCTATACAATAATAGATAAGACATATCATACAAAAAGGAGCCTAGTTTAAGTAATTCCGTATACTTAGCATGAAGACTATGCTAATTGGATGTAACAAGATCCCAATTTTTAAGGTTAGCCCGGACTAAGCCCCAAAAATTAGGATGGCATACATGAGAATGAGAGAATATTGCCCACAAACATACGCCATATACAATAAAACTCCAGCTGTATGCAGGATATAATTACGGACAAAACAGCTTCCCTCATAGTTACATACCCATGAAGCCGGAGGAGAAATAAAAAATCCCCCCCCCCCCATTTTCTTTTGAAGGAATCTTCAAAAAGAAAGAGGGGAGCGCTCTGCAATCAGTAAAAAGCAGTACCAAAAAACAATATAAATATTTGTCGAACAGGCACTCAGGTATTAATTATTATTAATAAATGGTGTTTAATGCCACTTCAGAGACCAAGGCTATAGTGACAATCCCAGTAATTAATATCGCCTGCTATATAACGTACACCGAACTCGGCATATGCAAATAGGTAAAAAAACGGAGATATAATATATAACATACACATGTCCAATAGAACCACAATGAACGATCTCTGGAAAGTGACACACTTCCGAGGTAACCCACAGGCGACCACATTCAGGCGTATAATAAATTCCAGTAACAACACTCCCCGACATGTACTATCGGATATCTATGACACTATAAATGTACGAATATACGGGAGTGTAAACAAGGTGTATTCGATTGAGTACCAACATCAATAGAAACCTGGATCTAGAAATGGAAGTAGGTATGATTAACAGGCTCGACCTGGACCGCCCCCAAAATAATTCATAATTTCTAAGGTCCATAACATACAATAATGTGTCTGCCTAATAAATCATTATTATGCATGTGAGCATTGAAAACCTGCATGTAATCATCTGAATACCAGTTAACTGGCTATGCAGCCTCCAAGGTACCCAAAGACTAGCAATTTATTTATGATGAATTATGCGCTCGTATATGACATATAGACGAACAATCACAGGAAACCAACCAACTAAAAAGTGGATGTGCCCATGAGGTCGCCATAGAACACGACTCAGCTGTCAATCGAGAAGTCATGAAATGCATGTATGTATTTAAACTCATACGAGGATTGCAGGAAGAAAACTACGTCTTGCCCAGTAATCACCATTAAACACATTGGCGGTGGGGGTGGGAGGGGGGGGGGGATTCGAAGTCATATCGAACCCTCCTCACCTGCATTACTTAATCGTTCTTGTGTTAGTCATAAAATAATATAGGAACCGCAATGCTTCCCTCACGTCTAACCGGCTCCATTATGCCACTATGGGTGGAGAAGGATGTGAAGTACAAAAACTTACCCTGATAAAGAAGCTTCCGGGGAACGTCCCATAACAGACACTTGAGAAGACAGATTCAAGGTTTCTGTAATGGGAGAGGTGCTACTAGTAGGATTCACAACGAGACTGTTTGATCTTAAACATAATCTACTGAATCAACTGAATTGGAGGATATTCGTATCCTATCATTCATCCCCATGAAATTGGCAGAGCGTCTACTGAATACGCTCAATGGTCTTGGCATGGTGACACGAACAACTGTAACAGATTGTTCCGGTGCGTCACAAACAGATCTATCATGGGGCGATCCCTCTAGTAGCAAATCTGCCCAAATACTCGCTTGTTGAGCGTCCACTCCAATTGCAACAGGCGACCTTTCCGAGAGAGTGAGTCTGCTAGTAAGTTCAGACGATCCGGTATATGACAGATAGAAAGATGAACATGATGATTCATGACGCATAGGAAAATCTTCTCCGTTAGTTGGCAAAATGGAATGAATGGGTGCCGCCCTGGTTCCCGATGTACGCTACTACTGTCGAGTTGTCCGACCAAATTTGAATATGGACGTCCGTGATTATGTGAATCCAATGTTGTAGGCTAGCCATATTGACATCATCTCTTTGATGTTTATGTGTTTCTCCTGGAACCGAGGGTCCCAAAGACCCTGACACTTCCAGACTGCGGGACTTAGGGTGGCGCCCCAACCCGTCTGATTCACATCCGTCATAATCGTGAAAGCCAGATCCGGCAGTTGGAGCGGAACTCCCTAATTTAACCACTAAAACAATACTGGTTCAAGTGAAAGCATCATCACACTCCAGTTCTGAGTAAAGAATATCTGGAGGGGATGTGCGCGCAGGCGGCCCATCGGAATGAGATCCACAGCTGCTCCGCACAGCTCCAGCAGTCGCATGAATTCCCTCACTATTAATGCATCTGAGTGTAGACAAAAGCGAGCATATACAACAGACTAACTTCGCTCTGGGTAATGGCAGACGAACCAGATTATTGTGAGTCTCAAAGATCAACCTCAAGTGAACAGACGACTTGTACGGAGCTAGATCCAACTTTTTCTCGTTTGGGATGAAACTGAGACGTCGGAGTAATAGAAGCAGACTCTGAACATCGTCCTGAAGAATAATTCTGTTGCCATATCTCTGTAGAAGGTCATCCAAGTAAGCCGACTTTACCGCAGACAAATGAGCTCGTAAGTAAGGCATTACCGAGTTCATTATTCGAGTGAAACGCCCAGGGGGCCAGATTCAGACCAAAGCATATTGTTCTGAACTGATACACCTTCCCTTGTACGGTGAACCGCAGGTACTTTTAGAATGCCGGATGTATCAGGACATGAAAGTACGCATCCTTAGATCTATGCTTGCCGCATAGTCGATCACCCGAACGCTCGCTTTTTACCGACTGAATGATTTCTATAAACAAACTTTTGGAGCCATGATAAGCTTGTTATCCAGCTCAAGTCTATTACCGGTCGGAACGAGCCATCTGGCTTCGGTACGAGGAACAGGTGACTGTGAAAATCTTGAGAATCCTGATTCTCGATGACCTGTATTGCTTCCTTTGATAAGAGAGCTTATACCTCCAGTAGGAGAAACTCTCTTACGCAAGAATTTGATGGAAGATTTGTCCAACGCAGACAACTTGTTGGTGGGGTTATTACTCGGAATGACAGCCGTAAGCCATCCGAGACTACACTTCTCACCCACTGATCTTCCATGATTATTATCCATTTTTTTGCGGATCTTGATAACCTTCCACCAACTGGCCAGCAATAGAGGTCTAAACCATCACCTGTATGACCTGTGAGGCTTACGGGAGGAGGAACCACGTCCTCCCCACAAAAAACCTTGTCTAGTCGGCCTAGGGGCGTCTAATCTATAGTTCCAATCAGATCTACGCCCGTCTCCTGAGTCGCTATACTGACAACCTCCAGAGTAATAATAAGAGGGTTTCTTGTACCCTCATGAGGAGTTTCCTTTTGACAATTTTTGTCTGGAACACCCACCTTATTCTTGTCTGCTGAAGTGGGTCATTGATACACCAACTTCAAAAGCAGAGCACTAGACGATTTCTGTTCACAGACTAATGAAAGCTAGACATCGAATATAAAATGTCCGGAAACCGGAGCGACTCGGCGAGAGCTTTTCACCTTGTCATCTTATCAGTGATGACGATACAAGGGCAGCATCATGTCTGATTAACTCCAGATTAGCCACTGTCAGGGCGGAGTTATCTGTGGTATACATAATTGCCCTGGAAAGAACTCTAAGAGAGGTATGAACGTCCTCAAATTCCTTTCCTTTGAGACGTTGCACCATAGTTCTTGTAAGGTGATCTGCGTAAGACATAACATCCAAATTTGCTCTATTTGAAGAAATTGCCATCTCAATTGTGTCTCCACAAATAGTGAATGATACAGGTAAGGATATCTCTAGATCCCCGGCCTGCTACACCAAGTGCAGAAGAACTCACTAAACATCTCCCCGACTGTTTTTAAATGATTGTGGTCCAAAAAATGGTATGTATACGGAAGATGAAGATAAGAAACTTCCTTCTTCCTCGCACTCAAGAGGATAAATACGGCATCATCTATATGGCCGAAGGCCTGCGACATCTGCATAAACTGAACCGGAAAAGAAAGGACTTCCTCCTTTGTCCGGATAAAGTCTGCGCCTAAGGACACCAGTGGTTTCTCACTTGTCGTCGCAGCATTCTGATTCGGCAGAACAAAATCAGGGTAGTATTGATGGATGAAAGCCATCGCAACCATGTACTGTTCCGAAAGGGAAGGGTAATCCTCTTCCTTATCCCTTTCACCATCCGAGAGAATCAGTTGCGAATCTCGGACCATTGCATCTGTGTGAACAGATGACTGGACCGACCCAGTACCGTCCGACAGCTCAGATTCTGAGTGAGGCTGCAACTGCACTTGCTGGGATGCTGCGATCAGCTGCGCAATCTGTGACAGCAAGTCCGTCATCGAGGCCTGAAGAGCAGCAGTCTTCCGTGCCTTAACTGCATGCTGCTCCTGGGACACTGTGTTGGAAACGGATCCTTTCTCCGAACGTCCCGATGATCAAGGCCTCATCTCCCTAGCTACCGGATGGTCCGACTTCACGGACGAAGAGTGGTTCCTTCTTCGTGCAACAGGCTGGATATCCGAAGTCAGGTAGCTAGGATGTGGTCGTGTGTGCTTAAATAACGTAGCGGAGGAAGCTGTGACTGAAGCCGACCCCGGCTGCAGACTAGACGGAGCGTCCCGAGTGGCGGGCGGACATATGCTCCACCTCGTGCAAGTTTCCAACCAGAAAACTTCATTTCGGCCTTGTGAAACGTAGCAGAGGAAGCCTTCACTGAAGCCGACCCCGGTTGCAGACTAAACAGAGCATCCCGAGTGGAGGGCAGACATATGCTCCGGCTTGTGCAAGTTTCTCAAAACAACATCTGACCCCAGACGTTGCTAGATCAGAGAGGGGGGGGGGCCTCTCCCGCTCGCGGCCTATCAGACCAGCGGAGTACAAGAACTTGCTGACTTCCTCCCTATTTCCTTCCTATTTCCATTGTTGCTGGGTGAGCTATTTATATTATACCCAATCCACTTCTTAGACTGCAATGGACTTACCCGGCGTCACGGCACCCATGGACGGAGTACCGCTTCACCGGTCGAGCTAGCTGCTTGCAAGAGATTAAAACCTTTAACAAAAGGCCCTAACTCTTACAATAATGAGCACTGCAGCTAGCTCTATATGCTCCACGGAGCGCGACGGTGGTAGCACACTTGGATGGGTGTCAGAATATCATCACCATGTTCATGTTCCTCTGAAACAGAAACTGACAGAATGAATTAAAACACAGTGAGAGGCTCTGATCCTCAGAACCTCACCGCCAACAAAATACCATGACACCCGACTCCAACATCAGTCATCCCAGTGCAACACAAGAATGACAAGAGTCTGCAGGAGTGTATCAACTAAAGTCGATATCAATCCTCCTAACTCCACAACAATACATAAATATAACTGAGATACATGAATAATAGCAATCATAATTAAATTCAAAATATTATTTGTAAACAAAAAATTTTGCAAAAACGCCCAAGTTCCCAAAGGGAACATTAAGAGCCCAAGGGCATCCCGATAGAGCCTAAGTTCTGGACAAAATCCAAAATTTTTTAGCTACTCTACCGGAATAACAACCCATGTATCCTACAGTATACTACAGTAATGGAATATAAAAAACTACCTTTCTATGAGGATGCTGACAATGTAAACAACGTAAATGTAAACAAGACATCAGGCACACAAAAAGGCCCAATGTCAGAACCAATTGAAATGCTATCAGATGCAAAGCTAGATCTTCATACGAAGAAAAAACGATACATCGGATAGAAAATGCAAGACTAAACGGCCCAACACCCCTAGGGTGAGGACGTAACCCTGGGGAAGAAACAGAATAATATTCTGTAATAAATGTTAAACTCCCAAGAAATTTAATAAAAAAAATTCAATAACAAATAGCCAAAAAGCTTAAGAGTTTAACAGGAAGGATTCATGGAAGGATAGGGAAGGAATACTTAACAAACAGTGGAATAATCATTTTTAAAAATGATGATGTCAGGCATATGTCCCGAAATTGGGAAACATAAAATAATTTTATAAATATTATAAAGTTACAGCCCTGAACGTCCAAAACCACCGTTGAACACTTCCTTCATCCAATAACAGCCTTGTATCCACCAATTCTTGCATTGATTTGTGTCTGGCCTCCTCAAAAAAGGAGATTTTAAAGTTTCTAAGTTCCACCCGCCCCCCCAAATTTCCAGTGTAAACAGGTGTAAAAAAAAAATAAATTTTGTCTTAAAACTGACCAAAACGCATAAAAAAAACAACAAAAATTTCTGGATTTTGGTCTGGAACGGGACCCCCAAATTTTCAGCCTAAATATGAACCCAGGGACTTGGCTTGAACAAACTTGAATCTCACCCCCTAAGGATGCTGCATACCAAATATCAGAAGATTCTTATTGGTAGATCTGAAGAAGAAGATTTTTAAAGAATATTCCTCATACTGCACTAATTTAAACATTTGGGCTCCCATAGATAGCCCAAATATGGACCCAGGAAATTGATTTCAATAAAGATGTGAAACAATCTTCCAAAGATGTAATCTGTGAAATTTGAAAGCTTTTGGAGCAGTGGTTTGGGAGAAAAGTAGTGTTAAATGTTTTTCCCATTACCCACAGTGTTAAAAAATGCTGACTCAGCACTTTTTCAAAGTCCCAAAAAAGTACCCCATGATAAAACTGATAGAAAATTTTTTTTACCATTCCATTCTGTTGGTCCTAAGGACTTCACACTAAATAAAAATTCTCAGTGCCGTGCAGTTTTGGAGATATGAGCATTTTAAATTTTTTCTATTTTTAGCTCCTGCGGTTCCCACGGGGCGACAGGAAAATTTTGGGGGGAATAAATCAACTATTTATGTCCCAATAAGATCTCACATCAAATTTGGTTCAAATCAGCCTCTCAGTTTTGAAAATTCTTGCCCCTCCTATAACGATGGCAAATATAGCCCCTAGAACTTCTCTTGAACAAATCTGAGTCAACAACCCAAAAGGAAGCTGCACATCTAATATCAAGTCTCTGCTACTGCTGTTCATGAGAAGAAGATTTTCAAAGATTTGGGTGGCCCTTGGGGCATGGCATCACCCGGGAGGTGGGGCAACATCATTTGAACAAATCTGAATTGGCATTAGGTAATAAACATTTACCCAACATTTGAATAAAATTGGGCTAGTGGTTTTGGAGAAGTCGATAATGTAAAATTAGCGGCAAACGACGACGGACAACAGACGGAATGTGATCAGTAAAGCTCCCACTGAGCTTTGCTCAGGTGAGCTAAAAATACTGGGTTCTCAGACACTCTCCTCATCACTGAAAAGGTGCCTCATCAATCCATTTTTATTGCCTAGAAATCTATTCACTATTTTGCACTTGTAGGATAAAAAGTTGACCAATTATATCTTGTTTGACAGAACTCGCTGTGCTATGTCAAAGATATAGATGGTTAAATTTGAAACTCCACTATGGGACATTTTCACTGCTGAAATAAGTTTTTTTTCCAAAAATAAGTATAAGAAGTTAAATTTCTAATTCCAACTACTTTCAGGATGGTTTGTGGATTAACAAAATTAAAACTAGAGATGTGATTGTCCCAGATGGGCCTGTCCATACCCCCCCCCACTGCCATTATTCTAAGACGAAAAGGGGCATAACTCTAGCCAAAAAAAGGTCTGATTGAAACTACAATCGCAGGTGCACAGGTCCCCATGGTAGTGAACATCCATACCAAGTTTCAAAGGAATCGACCCAGAAACATCTCAGAAAATCTCTGGACAATATGCATGCATTCTAAAATTTAAAGGGGCATTACTGTAGCAAAAAAGTCTGATTGAAACTATAATTGGAGGTGCACAGGTTCCCACTGTAGAGAACATCCATGCCAAGTTTCAAAGGAATCGACCTGTAAACGTCTGAGAAAATCTCTGAACAAAATTCACACATTCTAAGACAAAAATGGGCATAACAGTAGCAAAAAAAGCCTGATCAAAACTTCAATCACAGGTGCACAGGTTTCCATGGTAGTGAACATCCATACCAAGTTTCAAAGGAATCGACCAGTAAACATCTGAGAAAATCTCCGGACAAAATTCACACAATCTAAGACAAAAAGGGACATAACTCTGGCAAAAGAAAAGTCCGATCGAAAATATAATTGCAAGTGCACAGGTTCCTATGCAGAGAACATCCATACCAAGTTTCAAATGAATCGACCCATAAATATCTGAGAAAGTATCTGGCCAATATGCACACATTTTAAGACGAAATATGCAAAACTTATTTTAATATAATAATATTACAATACCATGACCTTACAGGGCAATATGTTTTATTAGCTGCCCAACAGGAATGATCAGCAGCATGACATGTTATTAGCTAATAAACATGGAGGTCTATCATTCCTGGAGGGATGGTAATAAACTGTAATGCCTGACAGTCTTATTTCTATTATTATCACTTGCTCTCTTTCAATCTGTTACTTACCACATACAAAATGTCTGGAATGAAAGCTTAATGTAACCATGTCACCAGGGATTTTTGGGAGACACCTATTTTTCAATTGAGGATGTCCCCAAATAACTTGAGATGTTTTAATACAGATGATTAGACCACTGCATGTGTCTTGGAAGTGCTTTTTATCAACTGCATATGCATAGATTTCTACTAAATATTGGAAATAATTGCTTCAAACTGGTAGGTTTCAAAGTTGAATGATATTTTCCTTCTGGAATTTGGGGGCATTTGGGTTCCAGAGTTTGGCCGCACACACCTGCAACAGGTAGCAAAGCGGCTCTGGATCCACCCCTGCATGTCACTCTATTTATTTCAATGAATTGGAGTTTCTTTTCCAATTGAGAGGATTGATATTTTCCAAAGTTCTCAAACCAAATTTCGAAAGACTCATATTTAAAAGAACCTTAGTCTCTGCAAAACTTCTCATCACGTCAGAGCCCAGATAGGTCTGAGGTGATGCCAAGTCTTACAGAAATTAATGAATCCTGTACTTTCTATTACAAATGTTCACAGATTCACCCAAAAGAGATGAATAATACATAAAGGGAGTCTGTTGAGTCCTGAGTAGGGCCATGGTGCATATGAAACAAGTTTTCATTAGCACTTGTGGACCTACGCCTGTTGTGAATTAATAGGCAATATGTAGTTTTTCAATTCCACAAAACTTCTTCTGCCAATATACTGGAGAACGCCTTATCCAGTGACAATAATAAAGCATAACACTCTCCAAAATCCTATTTTTATATTTTCATAATTATCCAAGTTTTTAATGACGCCCACAAACCCTGCTGTACTGTTTTTATTATTATGTATGAAAGAGTAATTATAAATGGTGGAGATAGAGATATGGAACCATTGTGACTGAGATATTAATTATTATCCCACATTGTTTAAAATACAGATCATGAAAAGACAATCAAGTTGAGCAAAAATTTAAAATTATTCATAAACTGTTACCTTAGAATCACTAAATGCTAAGTGACAGCATGCAGCTAAGGTTGGTGAACCATTTCTGAAATACCAGTCTGCCAGATGCCTTGAGGAATTCTGAACTTGACTGAAAAAATAAGTTTCTATTTTATTCTCCATATACATAGATATATACCATGGTTGCAATTTTCCAATAATCAAATAATCAAAGGGAAATTAATGGTGATTCAAAGACTCTGAAAATGGGGTAAAGAATTTGACTGAGGAAATTATTTTTATTTATTTATTTATTTATTTATTGGTGTTTAAGGTCACATATTTTTGCAAATGGCTAATTATGACCACTAGATGAGTATCAACTCAAGACCAGGGGTGAGCATTAATAAGCCATGTTGCCCATTTTAGAGAGGGTTTGCACCTCCCAAGCACTGGTGACTGGGTCCTATTTTACCAGTGAAACAGAGCCTGTTTACTGCAGTGAACATGCACTGCGTCACTTCCCGGGGTTCCCGCAGGGAGACTGAGGAAAGAAGAAGGTGGTTATGTTTAAAACAAGCATATTAAAAGATAACAATTGCTGGCTACAAAGAGTTTTAACTGTTTTCTTGGCCCAAGACCTTTTTGATAATGGAAAAGGCAATTGAGCCACTTTGCCATTTCAGAGTATATTATCTTAATGGAAGAAGCAGCAACAGTGTTGAAGAGCTGGGCCCCACTATTCAATATGGCCCAAGAAGCTTGACAGGGGAAAAAAACCCTCTAAACCATCAAAACAAAGATGTTATCAATCAGGTATGGAAGCCCATGAAATCCTAATTACGACAAAAAGTTTTAAAAATGTTTTCCCCTTTACCGATAATAAAGCTAAAACCAGAGGGTCAGGTGAGCCTAAAACACTCACCTGGCTCAAATTGTGAAAACAGATGAGTGTATCAGCATGTGATCAGCAGCAAGAGCATTTTTTTTGATTTGCTATGACACAACCAAATGCAACTTTTTTGGCCATTCATTTCTGCTGGTCCTAGGAAAGCTCTGTTCTGTGAAGTATTAAAAAACAACGACCAAAAGAAATTTTTGTTTTGTTTTAAACTACTGTGCTTTCTCTAGCATCTCCCTCCCACCACCCCGCCCACTCCCCCCCCCCCCCCCCCAATTTTTTTTTTATTTTAAAAAAAAACAAGAAAAAACAAGTGAATCGATTTGAACAAAACTTGAATTTGACACCTCTAAGAGATGTTACATACCAAATATGAAAGGATTCTCACTGGTGGATCTGAAGAAGAAGAATTTTCAAGAAATTTTCTCATATTGCTCTAAGTTAAACTTTGGGCTCAATAAAAAGACCAAATAATAAGCCAGGAATCTGATTTGAACAACCTTCAATCTAACCCTCCCAGAGGTGTTGTACACCAAATATCCAAAGAATCTGTCTGCTGGATCTGAAGGAGATGATTTTGAATGATAATTCCCCATATTGCACAAAGTAAATATTTGGGCTCCCTTGGGGAACCCAAATATTAACCCAGGAACTCGATTTGAACAAATTTGAACCTTACACCTCTAGAGATGTCAAGTACTAAATATCAAAGGATTCTCACTAGTGGGTCTGAAAAAGAAGATTTTTTAAGAAATTTTTCTCATATTGCACTAAGTTAAAATTTGGGCTCCAATAAAGAGCCCAAATATTTATCCAGGGATCCCATATGAACAAACTTGAATCTAACCCCCCTAGAGATGCTGCATACCAAATATTAAAAGAATCTGACTCGTGGATCTGAAGAAGAAGATTTTTAAAGATTATTACCCATGTTGCACAAAGTTAATATTCGGGCTTCCACAGGAAGCCCAAATATTAACCCAGGGACTCAATTTGAACAAACTTCAATCTGACCCCTGTAGAGATGCTGTATACCAAGTATCAAAAGAACCAAATATTAACCAAGGGACTCGATTTGAACAAATTCGAATCTTAGACCTCTAGAGATGGCACATACCAAATATGAAAGGATTCTTAATAGCAGGTCTGAAAAAGAAGATAATAAAGAGCCCAAATATTCATCCAGGGATCTCATTTGAACAAACTTGAATCTAACCCCCCTAAAGATGCTGCATACCAAATATCAAAAGAATCTGACTGGTGGATCTGAAGAAGATTTTTACAGAATATCCCCCCTATTCCACCAAGTTAATAATCAGGCTCCCATAGGAAGCCCAAATATTAACCCAGGGAGTCGATTTGAACAAATTCAAATCTTACACCTTTAGAGATGTCACATACCAAATATGAAAGGATTCTTAGTAGTGGGTCTGAAAAAGAAGATTTTTTAAGAAATTTTCTCATATTGCACCAAGTTAAAATTTGAGCTCCAATAAAGAGCCCAAATATTCATCCAGGGATCCCATTTGAACAAACTTAAATCTAAACCCCCTAGAGATGCAGCATACCAAATATCAAAAGAATCTGACTGGTGGATCTGAAGAAGAAGATTTTTAAAGATTATTCCCCAAATTGCACCAAGTTAATATTCGGGCTTCCACAGGAAGCCCAAATATTAACCCAGGGACTCAATTTGAACAAACTTCAATCTGACCCCTGTAGAGATGCTGTATACCAAGTATCAAAAGAATCTGACTGTAAGATCTGAAGAAGAAGATTTTTAAAGCTTATTCCCCATAGTGCCCCAAGTTAATTATTTGGGCTCCTCTGTTGAGCCTAAATATGAACTGAGGGGGTCGATTTGAACACACTTGTATTTGACCATCCTATGGATGCTGTATACCAAATATCAAAAGATTCTGATCAGCAGTTCTGAAGAAATTCTTTTTTTCAATTTTTGCAAATATGCTGACTCAGCATTTTTTCAAACGCCCCCCCCCCCCCCCCCCCCCCCCCGCCCCTACAGAACACCCTAACACAACCGATAGCCATTTTTATTTAATCCATTCTACCGGCCAAAAGGATGCTTCATACAGTTCTCTGTTCTGTGTAGTTTGGAAAATAAGGGCATTTTAATTTTTTTCTATTTTTAGCCCCTAAAAATGAACGGGGCAATGAAAAAAAAAATTTTGGGCATCAATAAAGTATTGTGGACCCACTTATGCTACATGCCAAATTTGGTTCAAATCGGCCCATCAGTTCTTGAAATAGAAATTTTGGGCAGAGCCCAAAATGGATATGTGCCCACAGAGAGCCAAAATATTGATCTACCAACTTCTCTTGAACAAACTTTAATCTTCAACACCAAAGAGTGTTACATACCATATATCAAGGTAATCTCTCTGGTGGTTCATGAGAAGAAGATTTTTAAAGATTTTTAGGCTTTGGTATCATTGCCCAGAGCCTGAAGAAGGCAAGTGCTCCATTTGAACAAAATAGAAAGGGTATTCCACAGGGATGGTTTGTGCAATATATGTTTGAATTTGGCTGAATGGCTGTGGAGAAGAAGCCAGGTTTGCAAAAGTTAATGGACGACGGATGTCAAGTGATGGCAATACCTCACACTGACTTGCAGTCAGGTGAGCTAAAAAGTGGGACCAAAAGAAAACAAGTGCGTTAAAAACTGAATGCCAGAAAAGCTGCAACAGCCTTTTTGGACAAGATCTGTTTTATAATGGGAACAGCGATTGTTCATCTTTGCCTTTGCTGATAATATGATGTTATGCCATTCCCACCCTTTCAAATGGCTTGTCAGACATCATAGATTGTTTAACCCTTTATCAAACCTTATGTCCATGTACAAAAAGTGCTACAGTGGAGCCTACTTAATTGGATATCTCTTAACTGAATAATCCTGTTAACTGAATATAATTTCCCAACACAAAACCATTTACCAAACCTCCAGTACAAATCTGACCTGTTAATTGGATATAGGTTATACAGTAAACTTCTGTTAATTGAATAAAAAATCTTGTAATCTGTCAAGAAATTAACCTGACTCTCTCCAGTTTCCTTTGTTTATAGACATATATGGCCTCAGTACAGCCAATACAGGCATTTAATCTATTATATCTTGTTTGACAGAGCTCATTGTAAGTGACACAATCCCTGTTAATTGAATACTCATGTTAACTGAATAATTTTCATTGGCAAAGTGTCTATTCAATTAACAGGGTTCTACTGTATTAGCAAAACTTCACATTCAATTTTTTTTCTTCACTTTTTACCTCTTCATCTCTTTATTGGGACATGCTTGCGTGGTCATAAGCAAGAAGGCAAAAAATGAAATTTTTTTGTTTCTTTGCAAGCATCAGCTGGAAGTACTGGTCATGTTAGGTAAAGGGTTTATGAAAAAAAATGCTGATAATGAACTACATTATATTTACAGCACCTAAGGCTAGGAGTGGAAGTGGGGTTTAGGGGTTGGGTTGGGGAGGGGACATAAAAATAATAAAGACAATTGAGAAAGATGAATTTTTGAAATTCTGAAATATGTCTCAGAGTTAATTTTATTACGGTGTGATTTTAAGGTCTCTTAGAAGTGCTGTGCTGTATTACCATACACTTACTCAGAGACCAGGGGGTGAGTCTAGAGGCATGATTGAGGGAGAAGTCATTTCTCCCTCAACAGGGTGAAATCAACTGAAAACAGGAAGAAGTGGGCCAGAAGTATGAATGGGTTTCTACATGTTTGCTCCATTATATAGTTTTCTCATATGTAAATAACTTAAAAAGCTGAGAGAAATAAAGAGAGAAAAAGTACGTTTAAAAAAATTAATGTCAGGATGCCAAATCTCCCCCTCTCCACTCCCCCCTCCCCCCACCCCCATTCCAAGGACTTAATAGCAGTCTCACATTTCAGTCTCAGCACATCTGTTCGACTCCATATCATGTGACTACACATAATTTCGTGTGGTGGCATGCGATTTCAGGTGAATATGTATCATTTCATCACCTGCAGTGTTCTCAGACGCTGGTCAGCAGTGTTCCTGGTCCTTAGTCCATTCGCAGTGTTGAAGCAAGAACATATGTTTTGTTTTGTTTTTCTGTGGGGGATGACAGGTAGACAGCCAATCTGGCTATGTCGTCTCCCTACGATATGTGCAGAAAGAATTCTGTTATTAAAACTTTGTACTCAGAAATGTTTATTTTGTATACAATGCTCATGTCGTAAAAATAAAGTATTATTATTATTATTATTATTTCATGTGATTGCAGTATTTAGACATAGCCACTTCGAATGGTAACATCATCACCTGCATTATTTTTTTTAATGTTCTTTGAAAACATTCAAAAAAGGGTTGTCATATCTGAATAATAAAATACAAAACACCATGATAGATTATTTTCAACCTCCTGTTAATATTTATTGAATAACATTTTAGTTTATAGGCCATGAGATTGCATTTTGTTTGTGAATGTGAGGAATGGTGAATGAATCGACTC
Source organism: Pictodentalium vernedei (assembly GCA_031216915.1). Classification (NCBI taxonomy): domain Eukaryota; kingdom Metazoa; phylum Mollusca; class Scaphopoda; order Dentaliida; family Dentaliidae; genus Pictodentalium; species Pictodentalium vernedei. Next base: position 229,552,422 of record CM062297.1, on the reverse strand, counting down.
ACGGACGTTTGAGACAAGGTTATTTGTTGAGATGATTTGGACACCCAAATGATTATTCTCTTTCAACCATATTAAATGCAAAATGGTTGAAACAAATACTACAGGATTCCTCTTTTCATTTCTACTTTACAGTGAATTAACTCGTATTATAAGTCGACTGGCTGGTCACCATCCAAAGGCTGAAAACAACCTTGCAAAGTTAGCAAATTTTTGGCCCAGCCTTTTAAGTTTAACCAACAAGTGACATCACTGTCAAATTAAATGAGTAATCTATTTTTAATAGCAGGATTTTCTGTTTTTGTCAAGTAAATTGTGTTTCTCAGTGGAGGTTAACCCAAACATTACCACTTTTATGCCACAACTACACAGTGTGACTGCTCCATATTACGGAATTGGTGGCTTATCACATGTAAAAAATGTTACTTCAGTCTTAATCTCAATGTTGGTTGCATTTGACAGGTGGATGCATTTCCAACCAGTCAATAAATTGCCCAGCGTACAAGGTTTTTTCAACGAGCCAGGCCCATGAACCAAAACCCTTTATTTTGCCTTAATTTACTATGAATATTTTGCCTTAATTTACTATGAATATGGCCAAACAAAATTAAATAATTGATTCTCAGGCAATTTATTTTTTTTAAACGAATGACATTTTTAGTTTTTATTCCTGAGGGAATGGTTGCTGATGCCTCAAATCCAGTTGTGAAAGCCTAGAATTAAATACTGAGCTTCCATGTTGATTTCACTGATAGTTTTTATTGTGACAGTAATCATACAACACAAAATCAATCTAGAAAAACTAAAATGGAGATAAACAAGAGACCCAAGAGGGCCTGAGCGCGCTCACCTGACATGGCAGCCTAAATATCAACCTAGGGAATTGATCTGAACAAGTTGCATCTGCCCCTCCTAAGAAAAGCTTATACCAAATATCCGAAGATTCTGACCAGAAGATCTAAAAAAGAAAAAATCTCTAAAGAATATTCCTCATATTAACTAAGTAATAATTTGGGCTCCCAATGGGAGCCCAAATAGGAACCCAGGGATTTGGCTTGAACAAACTTGAATCTCACCTCCGTATGGATGCTGTATACCAAATATCAAAAGATTCTGACTACTGGATCTGAAGAAAAATGTTTTTAAAGAGCCCAAATATGAACCCAGGGAATTGGCTTGAACAAACTTGAATCACACCCCCCTAAGGATGCGGCATACCAAATATCAAAAGAATCTGATTGGTGGATCTGATATTATTTATTATTATTATTTATTTATTGGTGTTTCAGGTCATATACTTATGCACAATGGCTAAACGTGACCATGACAGTTTTACGGGTGGAGAAAGCCGGAGTACCCGGAGAGAACCACCGAGCATTGACGAGCAACTGTCAGATCCTCAACATTCTAACTCTGTTCCAGCTCTTTTCAAGCAGGGTTACAGTGGTTGAAGACATGTGCACCATCGACATGCAGTATGCCTTAGTACACAGCGTAATCGTACCCACATGTAGGTAATTGAGATAAAGTGCCTTGCTCAAGGACACAACGTGGGTCATCCCGGACTGGGGTCAAACTCGGGACCTATAGCATAGAAGTCCAACATTCTACCACTGATCCACCATGCTCCCGCACTAATCTGAACAGTTGGGCTCCCATAGAGAGTCCAAATATGGACCCTAGGATTTGATTTCAATAAACATGTGAATGAATCTTCCAAAGATGTTATATGTGAAAAATGAAAGCATTTGGAGCAGTGGGATGGGAATAGATTCTTTAATGTATTTCCCATTACTCACAGTGTTAAGTCCTGGAAAAGTACCCTAAGAAAAAACCGATGGTAATTTTTTTTGGACAATTCCTTTCTGCAGTTCCTAAGGAAGCTTCACACAAAATACAAATTCTGGAGATATGGGCGTTTTAAATTTTTTCTATTTTTAGGTCCTGCGGGAGCGACGGAAAAAATTTTTGGACATAAATTAGGTACTTATGACCAAATAAGCCCTCCTATCAAATTTGATTCAAATCGGTCTCTCAGTTCAGAAAACAGAAATTTTGGTACAATTCGGGCTCCCACAGGAAGCCCAAATATGAACCCAGGGACTTGGCTTGAACAGACTTATATCTCACCTCCCTAAGGATACTGTATACCAAATATTAATAGATTCTGACTGGTGGATGTGAAGAAAAGGATTTTTTGAAAACTATTCCTCAAGTCCCTGGATAATATGAATCCAGGGACTTGGCTTGGACAAACTTGAATCTCACTCCCCTAAGGATGCTGCATACCAAATATCAAAACATTCCGATTGCTGTATCTGAAGAAGAAGATTTATAAAGAAAATTCTTCGTTTTTAACTAAGTTATAATTTGGGCTCCCCCAGTGAGCCCAAATGTGAACCCAGGGACTTGGCTTGAACAAACTTGAATCTCACCCTCCTAAGGATGCTGCATGCCAAATATCAAAAGAATCTGATTGGTGGATCGGAAAATAGTTTTTAAAGAATACTCCTCATATTGCACTGATCTGAACATTTGGGCTCCAATAGAGAGCCCAAATATGAACCCTGGGATTTGATTTCAACAAACATGTGAATGAATCTTCCAAAAATGTTATATGTGAAAAATGAAAGCGTTTGAGGCAGCGATATGGGGGGAAGAAGATTCTTTAATGTTTTTCCCATTGCCCACAGCAATGTTCCCCTCAGTGTTAAAAAATGCCGACTCAGCACTTTTTCAAAGTCCTGGAAAAGTACCCTATGATACAACCGATGGCAATTTAGTTGGACCATTCCTTTCTGCTGTTCCTCAGGAAGGTTCACACAAAATAAAAATTCTCAGTGCCGTGCAGTTTTGAAGATATGGGCATTTTAAATTTTTTCTATTTTTAGGTCCTGTGGTTCCCATGGAGCGACGGGAAAATTTTTTGGGGCATAAATTAGGTACTTATGACCCAATAAGCCCTCATATCAAATTTGGTTCAAACTGGCCACTCAGTTTGGAAAACAAATATTTTGGTACAATTCGGGCTCCCACAGGAAGCCCAAATATGAACCCAGGTACTTGGCTTTAACAAACTTATATTTCACCTCCCTAAGGATACTGTATACCAAATATCAAAAGACTGTAACTAGTGGATTTGAAGAAGATTTTTGAAGAATATTCCTCATATTGAACTAAGTTATAATTCGGGTTCCCACAGGGAGCCCAAATATTAACCCAGGAACTTGGCTTGAACAAACTTGAATCTCAATCCCCTAAGGATGCTGCATACCAAATATCAAAACATTCTGACTGCTGGATCTGAAGAGGAAGATTTTTAAAGACAATTCCTCATTTTGAACTAAATTATAATTCGGGCACCCACAGGGAGCCCAAATATGAACCCAGGGACTTGGCTTGAACAAACTTGAATCTCACCCCCATAAGGATGCTGCATACCAAATATCAAAACATTCCAATTGGTGGATCTGAAGAAGAAGATTTTTAAAGAAAATTCCTCATTTTGAGCTAAGTTATAATTCAGGTTCCCACAAGGAGCCCAAATATGAACCCAGGGACTTGGCTTGAACAAACTTGAATCTCACCCTCATAAGGATGCTGCATTTCAAATATCAAAACATTCCAATTGCTGGATCTGAAGAAGATTTTTAAAGAAAATTCCTCATTTTGAGCTAAGTTATAATTCAGGTTCCCACAGGGAGCCCAAATATAAACCCAGGGACTTGGCTTGAACAAACTTGAATATCACCTCTCTAAGAAAGCTGCATACCAAATATCAAAAGATTCTGATTGGTGGATCTGAAGAAGAAGATTTTTAGAAGAAGAATATTCCTCATACTGCACTAATTTAAACATTTGGGCTCCCATAGAGCCAAAATATGGACCCAGGGATTTGATTTCAATAAAAATGTGAAATAATCTTCCAAAGATGTTATAAGTGAAATTTGAAAGCTTTTGGAGCAGTGGTTTGGGAGAAGAGCAGTCTTAAATGTTTTTCCCATTACCCACAGTAATGTTACCAACAGACTTAAAAAATGCTGACTCAGCACTTTTTCAAAAGTCCAGAAAAAGTACCCTATGATAAAACCAATAGCAATTTTTTTGGACCATTCCATTCTGTTGTTCCTAAGGAAGCTTCACACCAAATAAGAATTCTCAGTGCCATGTAGTTTTGGAGATATGGGCATGTTAAATTTTCCTATTTTTAGCTCCTGCGGTTCCCAAGGGATGACAGGAATTTTTTTTTTGCATACATTAAGTACTTATGACCCAATAAGCCCTCATCTCAAATTTGGTTCAAATCAGCCTCTCGGTTTGGAAAATAGAAATTTTGGGCGGGGTGAAAAATTCTTGCCCCTCCCATAACAAAGGCAAATATAGCTCCTTGAACTTCTCTTGAACAAATCTGAGTCTACCCCTCAAAAGGAAGTTGCACACCAAATATCAAGTCTCTGCTACTGCTGGTTCATGAGAAGATTTTTTAAGATTTAAGCACACTTTTTGGGCATGGCCCTACCGAGGGGCAAAGCAACTTGATTTGAACAAAATCAAAATGCAATGTCATAACAAAATATTATCTCAAATTTCAATTAAATTGGTTCAGTGGTTTTGGAGGAGAAGACACAAACACCATGTTCACGGACGATGGACGGTGAATGATCACTATAGCTTCCCTGACTGAAAGTCAGGCGAGCTGAAAATCAGAACGAAAGACCTTAATAAATTGAGCCATAGTTACCAAAAAATGACCATGCAATCTGATAAATAAAATAAGCTCTGTCATAGTTACGTTAACTATGGAATCTGAACAAAAACTTCAGTAATCATTTTTGCAATGTGGTTGCAATTTCAATGCAGTTGATGGCATTTGCCATAAAATCCAATATGGCTACTGATGCTCAATATGTTCCTTAACTCAAGTAAACAAGGAAAAGTATACTCACCCAGGTTTGCAGTGTGTCAACTAGAGAATAATGTTTGCACTCACCTATCATAGATGCACACACAAAGATTTTTTTGAGAAACACTGTGGACAAATCCCCAATCGTTAACAACTGGGAACATTGACAAATGAGGTTGTAAAAAGTCATTTCAAGAGCCTACAGTACCTGGTTCCAATTGTCGGCTGCACCTGTTTAGTGTGAAAAAAGTTTGAAGATGTTGATGGTTGTTAGTGAATACAAACCCAGACTTACCAGAAAAAATTTGCAGACATGACTAAAGCGTCAATAAGCATGGTTTATTTTGTAATTGTGAAAGTTTAAAATAGGTATAATTACTGAAAGTGACCTAATACTTCAACAAATGCACAAAAAGTATAACTTCTGTGTTAATGTTGCTGCAACCAAATATGGCTAATAAATGTTACTGAAATCTGACAACTAATTCTATAGATACATGTCCTTCTAGAAATCGCATTCTACAATTAAGCCTTGGACTGAAAATTTTCAACATAAAGAACTTCTGTGAATTTCAGTAGAACTAAAGGTCAAGGAAAGGGGAGGGGAGTGTGAATGACAAATGGTTGGGCAATAGCCTCAGACTCTTCACTCTGCACTATCATAAGTAAAGTAATAGCAAATCTAAGTTTTGTATGTGCCAGTTAAAGTACTGGGGTACTTTTTGGTTTCGAGATATTGCACATGCATGTGATGATAGTAGCAGCATCCTTCATTCTTCAGAACAATGTGGTTTTGTCAGCTGATCAGGAGTGCTCATTCTTAGTCACACATATGGCCAATTAAAAGACATACAGACCAGAGGAAACAGTCAATTTGTTTAACCCACTGACATTTACAGCTGGTCTGTAATTTGTTGTTGGCAAAAAACATAGATGTTCCATCTTCCTAAACCCACTAGGTTTGAGAAGATGGAGCATCTTAGCTTTCGTGGTGCTTGCTGACCTTCTCTGAAACTGCTAGTCAATTCCCAGTGTATGCAATATTTCGTTCTCCAATATTGTAATTCTGGGTGGTAATCCAATGAAATGTCATTCACAGTATTAAATTGGTAGTTTACGTTTTGCTACTGGAGGCAAGACAAAAGTGAATCCCCAGAATAAGGTACATCTGTGTATTAAACATATGTACCCAATAATGTCATGGAATATTACTGAAATGTAGCAAATATTACAAAAGATTAACTTCCCCAAGACCTCAGCCTTAAACTAATCCTGGAAGGAGAGCTATTGTACCACTAAAACCTGATGAAGGCCACAACAGCGATGATGCCTGTCAGAGTAATTCCTATACCTCACTTCTTCTACTAACCTATGCCCCAATTCTTTTATTGAAGGAAAGTCTAAAATTACTACCTGTTGTCATTTCCTGAGTTATAACCATTACATATGCCACTATCAGCAGACACAGTTGACATCTTCCGCTGTAGATCATCATAATATCCTTCACTAGCAACCTGTGATATTAATACTGCTTCATTTAGCTGCCCTCGGCTTGTATAAAACGACACAAGTTGTTCTGCATTTCCACTACCTACACAAAATGGCACTGCATCATCACTGTCTTCCTTTATCAAATACTTTGCATATCTGTGAAAAAAAAAATCCACTGGATTATATAATTCTTTTTTTATCCAACACGAATTAGCAGACAACAAATGAAAAAAGCATTTCTTAATAATTACAATTTTTTCTTTTTTTGTCCCCAAATCTAGTTTATGATTTTTAAATGGAGTGAGCTCAATGAGCTCTTTCCAGTGAGCTCATTCCAGTGAGGAGTCATAAGCTATGTTTTTGATTTATACAATTAACAAATAATCAAATGTGAATGGCAATATTTGTGAACAGAACTAGCCATTTTTGGTCATTATATAGGGTAATGGGTTATCTGGCTTAAGTATGGAGGACAATTTGAGTAGCCTGGACTACATGTTCATCTTTAGAGATAACCCTTACTTAACTCGTCTTGAGACCACACTTTCAACAGTCTTTTCGATAAAAAAAAATTTGTTCAGCATCTTTCAATACAATGATTATGATTCAATAGAAAAAGCCTCAAAGCTATGTTTAAAAAACAAACAAAAATTGAATGGCAATTATGGTGTGAGGCTGTGCAGATTTGTGGTTCCTCTTAGATGTAGGGTTAACTTCAAACAAAGGATGAAATCCTTTAATATGATACACCCTTCTACAATGGTATATCACTTAACACGATTTCATTATTAAATTTAATTTAGGTTATGCTTATTCATATTGCTAACATTGGTAAGCATGTACTACAAATTATATTAATCCTCAAGGGCTCAGACAATTTGTTAAAATTTCCATTACAAGATAACCTGCTTGACTTGTGGAGCTACAGTAAATTCTAGTTAAGTGTTGGCTTCCTGTATACGGAAACCATTGAGCATAATCCGATGATTTGATATAAAAAAAACATGCCATACCAATAACAGATATATACTGATCACATAAGCAAACAGATGAATTGTGTTGATGTAATCCTTTAGCTAACCAATTGATAATTTCCACCTGCAGATTCAGCAGTTAAAAAAAATTATTTTCAAAAAATTTCAACAAAACCATATCATGTGACACCTCACTGGAACGGGCTCAAATATCAGCTTGTTTCAATAAGGTATCACAGGATATGGTTTCACTGAAAATTTTTGAAAAATAGTATTTAAAATAATAATTTTTGATAATGTTTGCATTATATAAAGGGTTAATATTTTACCAGTGAAAAGTATTTTGTTAACAGGGATATTCAATTAAAATTAATTTTATCACTTTCCTTAATTCTTGTGATAAACTGAGCATATATTCTATTGAGGAGTTTACTTATTTATTTATTGGTTTTTAAGGTCACATACTTATGCACAATGGCTCATCGTGACCGTGACAGTTTTACAGGTGGAGGAAGCCGTAGTATCCGGAGAGAACCACCGAGTATCGTCGAGCAACTGTAAGCTCCTCAACATTCTAACTCTGTTCAAGCTCCTCTCAAGCATGGCTACAGCGGTTGAAGACATGTGCACCATCGACGTGCAGTATGCCTTAGAACACATGCCCCCTTGTAGGCAACCAGGATAAAGTGCCTTGCCCAGGGACACAATGTGGGTCATCCCAGACGGGGATCGAACTCGGGACCTCTAGCATAGAAGTCCAACAGTCTACCACTGAGCCACCACGCTCCCTATTTTGGAGATAAACGTCTCTTGTTGAGTTAGACATTTGGAAATTTGACTATGGAAAACCATTTGTGAATGAGCATCAAAGGGGCGAGTTCACAAATAGTTTTCCATAGTCAAATTCCGGAATGACTAACGAAACAAGAGACGTTTATCTCCATTGTAATTCCTGTCATCATTAGAAGTGAAAAAATTCTACAAACCCGTTGTATTTGAAGAACAACAATCAAAAAATGTTATTTTCGATCTCGGTCTATTTGTCATGATCAAATTTACAGAAAACAATACTGGGGTGTGTTCGATCTGTGATACCGTTAAAACTAGAAGTCCTGTCACAAACAGTGCTCTTATCTAGGCTTAATTGCACATAGGAATTGTGCACAATTGCCATATCGAATGGCATCCAAAGCTCGGCAGGTTCTCCTGGTTACTCATAGCAAACACAGGAAATGTTTCTACCAATGGACCTCCAGGTTACTCGGAGGTCCATTGGCTGAAACATTGCTTGGGCACAGGCCATATGTACAGAATTTGATAGCCTTACTATGGTCATAACGCGTAGATTAACACACAGATCGACATGCTATTTGTGCGCATTTCATGACAGGACTTCAAGTTTTAACTTAGGAGAAGTTTAGCGTCATTGTTTACACATAGCGTGGATACAGACATGTTCTAATTGACTCGCTTCTAGCAATTAGAGCATGGTAAGGCAGGGTAAGACAAACTTTACCTGAGATTAGAGCACAGATCCGACCGACTCTCAGCCAATCAAATTAAGGGTTCAGAAAGAACAATGAGGTTAAATTTAACTGATGAATTACAATATATCTTATTTGACAGAGCTCAACTCTGTCAAACAAGATATGATAGATTAAATGTTTATATTGGATGTACTTATCTTGTTTGACAGAGCTCAATATGCCCAATAAAACCAGATATGGTAGATTATATGTTTATATTGGATGTACTGAGGTCAGACAAGTCGATAAACTTTGTGGCTATCAAAGTAATTCTTTGATATTTTTGATCACAGGATTTTTTTATTCACTCAAGAGGGAAATTAACAGGTCAAATTTTACTGAGAGAATGATAAATGGTTTGGTGTTTGGAAATTACATGCAATTACCAAAAACCCAACAAGCTCTGTTTTACTGGTAAAATACGACCCAGTAACCAGTGCCTGTGGTGGAAGTCCTCTAAAATGGGCAACTTGTGTATAAACAACTGGCTCGACTTGACTTTATATCCCTGTTGCAGTCACACCTAGAGGTTTGACTGTCCCAGATGGGCCTGTCCTTACCCCCCGCTGCTCCACTGCAAAGATTATTCCAACATGAAAAGGGGCTCAACTCTGGCCAAAAAGTCTGATCGAAACTATAATAATAGGTGCACAGGTTCGCATGGTAGTGAACATCCATACCGAGTTTCAAATGTATCAACCCATAAACATCCGAGAAAATCTTTGGACAAAATTCAGGCATTCTAAGATGAAAAGGTACATAATTCTGGCAGAAAGAGTCCAATCAAATCTATAAATGCAGGTGCACAGGTTCCCATGGTAGTGAACATCTGTACCAAGTCTCAAAGCAATTGACCCATAAACATTCGAGAAAATCTCTGGACAAAATTCAGGCATTCTAAGATGAAAAGGGGCATATCTCTAGAACAAAGTATCCAATCGAAACTATAATCGCAGGTGCACTGGCTCCCATGGTAGTGAACATCCATACCAAGTTTCAAAGGAATCGACCAATAAACATCTGAGACAATCTCCGGACAAAATTCAGACCTTCTTAGATGAAAAGGGGGAATAATTCTGGTTAAAAAAATTCTGATCGTAACAATAATTGTAGGTGCACAGGTTCCCAGTCCATACCAAGTTTCAAAGGAATCGACCCATAAATGTCTGAGAAAATCTCCGGACAAAATTCTAGGCCTTCTTTTTCAAGTAGAAAAGGTGCACAGGTTCCCATGGTAGTGAACAACCATACCAAGTTTCGAGCAGATTGACCCATAAACATCTGAGAAAAAATCTCCGGACAAAATTATGTCTACGGATGGATGAACGGACAAGGTGATTCCAGTACACCCCCCCCCCCCCCACCCCCAACAACTCATTGTGGTGGTATAATTAATTGGACTCCACTGTATCATACCCAGTTCCAAAAAGCTGTGAATAGAGGCATAAAGGAAGAATGGTGATACACAAATGCAGTAAGTTAGAGGTTATTGCAAACAACAACTTTTTTCACAGAAATGAATGCTAATCAATAGCTCTTATCTAGAGGTCTCACCTAATAAGCACACCAAGTTCAAAACAATCCTATGATAAATGTGCCCTGTAGGCCATGTCATGGAAGAATGTTGATGCACAAATGCAATAAATTCAAAGATTGTTGCTAACACAACAGTTTTTGATGGAAATGAAAAGAAAATCGTGTGGCAATGTTTTTTTCTTTTTTTTTTTATGAAAATTCATAAATATGATAAATTTTAAGTAATTTGATTATTTTTTATACGTACCAATGGCCCAGACTAGCTGGTGCTAACTCAAATTAATCCAGGGCAAATACAAATTTTGCCCCCCAATCCTCAAAATTTGCATGCAAAACCAAAAAAATTAAGTCCTAGATGGTCCTCGATACTTTTGAGATCTGCGCATGTGCAGTATCCCTGAAGGTACCGAAATTGGTGCCAACCATCATTCTTTCTAAAATGCCTGCTAAATGTTATAATCAGCAGGGAGGTATGAGTGCCCACTAATAGGAGGGCCATCCCCATCAGGCCCATTGGTAAGTATAAAAAATATACAAATTACTTAAAATTTATATTTTTATACCACAACCAATGGCCCAGACTAGCTGAATCGTAATGCTAATTCGGTGAAGGAAGCCAGAATATAAAGCTGGTCCAGAGAATGAGACATTTTATACTCATTTAAAAGTGTTCGAGGATTGTATATTAACGCTCGTTTGACACGTAACATATACAAATGCTTCACAGTGAGCTACACTTTAAAAACAGCACATAAACGAGACCTAGTTATTGCTTCACACCGAGCTACACATTAAAACTACCCAGCACAGATGCAGGACAACTGTCACTGGAGGAGGCATTCCCATGCTTTTCACTATAAAGCCAGATAATCATAATGGAACCCCCCCCCCCCCCCCATTCCCCTTGTTCTGAGGAAAAATCCCTCAGAATGAAGAGGGCAGCAGAATGGCGTCAGTGCTCAAGCAGACTGCCTAAAGACCTTATAGATGTAACATTAATGTACGACATTCTGAGCAAAAGAAAGAGGACCCAAAGATCTAAGGTCACCAGAGATGGACTCTAAATTTCTCAGATAAAACTTGGTAAATGAAGAGGGCTGTGTCCAGTAAGCAGCCTTCATAAGATCAGTAATGGCTATACTGTTAGAATAAGCCCAAGAAGTGGACAGTTCTCTAAACTCGTGCACTGAAATCTTGTTGACAGAACGTTGATCCGAAGATAGATTTTCATAGGCAATCCGTATTGCCAACTGAATCCATCTAGCGACAAAATGAACAGAATTATCCTTTCTGTTAGGAATCAAAGAAAGAAACGTTTTCTTCCCTTTCTAATAAAATCTGATCGACGTTTATAAATGCGCATAGTTCTGATTGGACACAGCAAAGGTTTATGGTTATCCAATGATGGTAAAGCCTTAATGATAATAGGCTCAGGCCGCTTATAAGGAATCTGATTCTTAGCCAGAAACCCCACTTAGGAATTAATCCGATGGTTCCAGGTCTATCAATAGAGAAATTTCTAACCAGTTTGGATAATGAAACATTACATCCAACTGCCAATTTATCATGATGAGCTTAAGTGTCTGATAACATAGACCTATAGCCCTTACAGTAATAGTGACAGGCTACAGTCTGAGTTCGTCAAACAGGTGGACCAGGAAATTGGCAATCTGTGGAATAGACGGATCATATATGTCTATCGACTGATCCATACACCAACGGAAGAAAACGCTCCACTTTGCTGCGTAATTCAACGAAGAGGAGGCCCTCCTATAGTTAGAAATTGCATGCACTGCTCATCCTGTAAAATGTTTTCTGTGCAAGAAGGACTACACAGCAGAAATAAGTGAAGGTTGAGACCTTTCGGGTTGTGATGCAGTGCACGTGACTTCCCCTGATATAGAAGATCCTCTCATGGGGGAAGCTTCCGCGAATGTCCCATAACAGACACCTGATAAGATTGATCCAAGGTTTCTGTGACGACACAGGTGCTACTAGCTGGAGACTGTTTGATCTTCAACAGAATCTGCTGAATCAATGGAACTGGAGGATATGCATATCCTATCATCCGGTCCCATGAGATCGATAGAGCGTCTACTGCATACGCTCGGTGATCTGTGTATGGCGACAAAAACGTCGGTAACTGATTGTTTTGGTGTGTCACAAAAAGATCTATCATGGGATGATCCCAGTGGTAGCAAATCTGCTTGAATATTCGCTTGTTGAGAGTCCACTCAGATGGCAACAGGCGACCTTTCCGAGAGAGCGAGTCTGCTAATACGTTCAGATGACCTGGTATATGACGGACTGGAAGATGAATGTGATGATTCAGAACGAATAGAAGAATCCTCTCCATTAATTCGCATAACGGAATCGAGTGAGTGACGCCTCGGTTCCTGAGGTAAGCAACTACTGTCGAGTTGTCCGACAGAATTTGAACATGGACATTCGCTATTTGATGAATCCAATGTTGTGGTGCTAGCCACATTGACATCATCTCCTTGATGTTTCTCTAGGAACCGAGATTCCCAAAGACCCTGGCACTTCCAAGTCTGCAGGACTTAGGATGCATCACAGCCCGTCTGACTCGTATCCGTCATAATCGTGAAAGCCAGAACTGGCAGTTGAAGCGGAACTCCTTGAGTTAACCACTGAAGATCTGACCAAATCTGAACCTTTTGTTTTACTAGTTCAGTTCTGAGTAAAGAATATCTGGAGGGGATGTGTGCGCAGATGGCCCATCAGAATAAGATCCGCAGCTGCTCCACAAAACCCCATCAGTCACATAAACTCCCTCGCTGTTACTGCATCTGAGTTTAGACAAAAGCGAACATAACAACTGACTAACTTCGCTCTGGGTAAAGGCAGACAAACCAGATTGTTGTGAGTCTCGAAGCTCATTCCCAAGTGAGTGAACGACTTGGAAGGAGCTAGATCTGACTTTTTCTAATTTACTATGAAACGGAGACGTCGGAACAGTTGTAGCAGACTCTGAACATCATTCTGAAGAATAATTCTGTTGCCGTATCTCTGAAGAATGTCATCCAAGTAAGCCGACGAATGCTCTGAACTGATAAACCTCTTCTTGAATGGCAAACTGCAGGTATTTTCTGAATGCCGGATGTACCAGGACATGAAAGTAAGCGTCTTTTAGATCTATGCTTGCCGCATGGTCATCCACTCGAATGCACGCTTTTACCGACCGAATGGTTTCCATATAGAACTTTGGAGCCACGATCGATTTGTTTATCCAGCTCAAGTATATTATCGGTTGGACCGAGCCGTCTGGCTTCGGTACGAGGAACAGGTGACTGTAAAAACCCTGAGAATTTTGATTCTCGACGCCATTTATTGCTTCCTTTAATAAAAGAGCTTGTACCCCCGCAAGGAGAGACTCTTTTTTGAAAGGTTCCGCCAGAAGATTTGTCCAATGCGGACATCTTGTTAGTGGGGGTTTTGCTTGGAATGACAGCCGTAGGCCTTCCGAGACTACACTTCTCACCCACTGATCTTCCGTGATTGCTATCCAGTCTCTTGCAAATTTTGATAACCTTCCACCAACTGGCAAGCAATAGAGGGCTTGACCATCACCTGTAGGACTTACGAGGCTTACGGGAGGAGAATCTGCATCCTCCCCACAAAGAACCTCGTCCCGTCGGCTTAGGGGCATCTGACCTATAATCGTGATCAGACTTATGCCCCTTTCCTGAGTCGCTGTTCTGACAACCTCCAGAGTAATTATAAGAGGGTTTCTTGTACCCTCGCTAGGAGTTCCCTTTAGATGATTTAGATTTTGAACATCCTCACTTACCCCGGTCGGGGGCGCGGTGGCTCAGTAGGTAGAGGTGCAGGCTGCAAGCCGAGAGGTCCTCGGTTCGAATCCCACCTGCGGCAACCGCGTTGTGTCCTTGGGCAAGACACTTCACCCCCATTGCCCATGTGGGGGCACGATGACACCGTGTACTAAGGCGTACTGCACATCGATGGTACGCATGTCTTCAACCAATCTAACCTTGCCTGTGCTGCAGTGCGGAGTTACAATGTTGGGGAGCTGGCAGCTGCTCGTCGTTGTTCGGTGGTTCTCTCCGGGTACTCCGGCTTCCTCCACCTGTAAAACTGTCACGGTCATGATTAGCTATTGTGCATAAACATGTGACCTTAAAACATCAATAAATCAATAAATAAATACTTACCCCGGTCTGCAGAAGCATGTTGTTGAGATGCTGACTTCAAAAGCAGAGCACTGGAAGCTTTCTTAGTAGCCTGTTCATAGACTAATGAAAGCTTGTCCGTCAAACAGAGTATGTCCGGAGACCGGAGTGACTCATAGAGAGCCTTTCACCTTGTCTTCTATAAGTGATGACGACGCAAGGGCAGCATCAAGTCTGATCAACTCCAAATTTGCCACTGTCAGGGTGGAGTTGCATATGGCATACATGACTGCCCTGGAAAGAACTCTAAGCGAGGAAGAAACGTCCTCAAATTCTTTCCCATTAAGACGTTCTGCCATAGCTCTGGCAAGGTGATCTGCGTAGGACATTGTGTCCAGATTCGCTCTTTTGATGAAATAGCACATTCCATCACGTCCGAGCGTATGTTGAATGATACAGGTAGGGATATATCTAAATCCCCGGCCTGCTCATCGAAATGCAGAGGAGCTCTCTGGATATCTTCTCCAACCGTTTTAAATGAACGTGGTCCAAGGAACGGTATATTTATGGAAGATGTCGATAGGAAACCACCCTTCCTCTGAACACTAAACAGGTTAAATATGGCGTCGTCGACATGGCCTAAGTCCTGCGACACCTGTCTAGACTGTATCGGGAAGGAAAGAACTTCCTCTTTCCTCCGCATGAAGCCTGCGTCTAAAAACGACACCAGTTTTTCCCTGGTTGTTGCAGCTTGCTGATCAGGTGGAACAAATTCAGGATAGTACTGATGGATAAATTCCATCGCTACCATATGTTGTTCCGAAAGGGAAGGGTAATCCTCTTCCTTGTCCCTTTCACCATCCGACTGAATCAACTGTGACGTTCGGTTCATCACATCTGCATGTGCAGATGACTGGACCGACCTAGTACCATCCGACAGCTCACTACCGGAGTCGGCAGGAGGCTGCTCATGCACTTGCTGAGATGCTGCACAATCTGTGACAGCAAGTCCGTTACTGAGGCCTGAGGAGCAGCAGTTTTCTGTTTTTCAGCTGCTTGCAGCTCCTGGGATGCAGTTCTGGAGATGGACCTCTTCTCCAAATGTCCCGATGATCAAAGCCTTGGTTCCCAAGCTAGTGGATGGTCTGACTTTATGGGCGAAGAATGGCTCTGTCTTTGCGCAGCTGGGTGGATATCCGAAGTCGGGTAGCTAGGATGCGGTCGTGTATGCTTTTAAATCGTAGCGGAGGATGCCGTGACTGTAGCCAATGCTGGCTGCAATCTAGATGGAGCATCCCGAGCGGCAGGTGTGGACATATGCTCTGGCTTGTGTAAGTCTCTCAAAACAACATTTGGCCCCAAATGTTGTTGGGTTAGAGAGGAACCTCTCCTGCTCGTGGCCTTGATAAAACTCGCCGATCCTCCCGAAAAGAAACTTGCTGACTTCCTCCCTATTTCCGTTATCGCTGGGAGAGCTTTCGATTTTAAAGTGCTCGCTCTAACCAAATCTACACTTCCTTTGAATGCAACAGACTTACCCGGAATCACGGCTCAGCTCCCATGGACGGAGTAACCGCTTCACCGGTCGAGCTAGCTGCTTGCAAGGGATTAAGAACACTAACTAGAGGCCTTATCCCTTGCTTAATATTCATGAGCACCTTAGCAGCTAACTCTGTTTGCTCATCAGAGCACGATGACGGTAGCACACATTTGGTGGGTGTCACAATACTATCACCATGTTCTTGTTCCTCTGAAAAAGAAACTGAAAAACTTGAATTATCTTGTGGTCAGAACAACAGCATAGGTATCTCACTGCCAACAACGTACCGTGACACCCGTCTCCAATGTTTATCATCCCAATTAACACATGTAGGACAAGAATCCACAGGAGTACATCGACTACAGGCAAGGCAACAAGCATGTAAATCCAAGGAAGATTTCCTCACCTTGCATTTAGAGCAGTAGGCTTTCATGATTCATTCAAAATACAAAGTCGATAGTACTCCTACAAACTCCACAACAAATATATGATAAAGATACATGAATAATTACAATCAAAATCAAATTTGAAAAATTAAATACAAAAAATTTTTCAAATTTTTTTTTAAAAAGCCCAAGTTCCCAATGCAATTTTCAAAAAAATGGCCTGAGAAACAGAAGATCTACTTTGTGAGGGCCTTACCAAATAATCAATTTAACCCTAAACATCTTCAGTTTTGTCTCTGTGCACCCACCCCAGCTTCTTATAACAAAATTAATGCAATATTAATCAGACTCGACATTTTTTCACATATTCATTCAGCCTTCTAAACTGCAGGTGGAAAATAAAACAGGAATACGATGTGTGTATGTTGATTTACATTGAAAGTATTTTTCAAAATCATTATTCAATCGATAGTAATTTTCTCTCCACTCACTGTGGAATCATTTTTTTGTTTTGAGAAACAGACAATGTAACATATTTTCATTCAACATGGACTATCCACTTGACCTTTCTGTCATTTTCTCTTTTATGGCTTCTCAAAAATTATCACTTAAAAGACTCAAAGATGTCATAGATTAACAACAAAATGAATTTATAATTTACTGGACATATAAGTAATCTACACATTATTTTCCTGTTATTTTGTCATAATTCAAAAAGAATGAAACAACAACATGGATCATTCTCTGACAGTTGTGTGTAATATTGAAGCAGTTATTGAAGAAACAAAATACACTTAACTCTTAAAGGCCAATTTACTTCATTTTGTGAAGTTTAGGGACTCAGAACAAATGCCTATGCATACAGTTGTGAGAGAGTCATGCAGACATCAGACAAAGTACTTGGGCAGTGGTTTCTTGTCTTGATTGCCTTAACAGACTTTTAAAACTTGACTAGAAATCACCGCTAAGCCACAAGACCTACAGTTTGGAATTCTTGAAAACTGTGTAGTCCCAAAAGGGTTAACAGCAGGGCTCACAATTCATACAAGAATCATAATTGATTCTCACAAGGAAAACAGTGAGAGTCAACTTTGATTCTCACAAAATATTCATTTGCTTCTTGAGATACTTCTGAAAGTGTCCTCAAAGGCTTGGAGAATAAAACTTATTTGTTGCTCCCTCCTAATAAGGTAACACTTGGACATTGCTGTGGTGTCTACTGCAGTCTTAGTTGCCACTAGAGGCAGTCAAGACTACTGCCAAGGTACTGTAACTTCCAGCAGCAAGACCACTGAGCACCTGTATGTTGGAACATGTGTTCTTCATGTATATGTAAGATAAAAATCTAACCAAAATTAAAACTAGAGGTACTGTGAGCAAGCTCACAAAGTGATACCCCCCGCGCCTGAAATGTATAAGTTAGATTATCTCCCCTTGGAAATGTCAGAACGGAATTATATTGCTTCATGCACATCTTCATATGGAGTTCTTCCATTGTGTAAAGTTTCATGAAAATTCTTCAAACGGTTTAGGAGGAGTTGCGCTTATAAGGATGGACAGCGCCTGAAATGTATAAGTTAGATTATCTCCCCTTGGAAATGTCAGAATGGAATTACATTGCTTCATGCACATCTTCATATGGAGTTTTTCCATTGTGTAAAGTTTCATGAAAATTCTTCAAATGGTTTAGGAGGAGTTGCGCTTATAAGGATGGACAGACGTACAGATGGACAGACGGATGGACAGACGGACAGGGTGATTCCTATATACCCCCCAAACTTTGTTTGCGGGGGGTATATAACAAGGCTCAGAAGCGTTAAACTCAAGTAAATATATAAATATGTTTGTTTTTATTCTATGGGATATATACTGGTTACACTCACAAAGATATAACAGTATAGTGGAACCCTGTTAATTGAATAGCTACTTTGCCAATGAAAATTATTCAATTAACAGGGACTGAGTCACTTTCCTGTATTCTAGAGATTAACTTAGCATTTATTCTATTATATCTTGTCTAACAGAGCCCCATGAGCTCTGTCAAACAAGATATTGTAGATTAAATGCCTGCATTGAATGAACTGAGGCCAAATAGGTCTATAAACAAAGGAAAACTGGGGAGAATCCGGGTAATTTCACAACAGGTTGCAAGATTTTTTATTCAATTAACAGGAGTTTGCACTTTAACCTGTATTGAATTAACAGGTCAAATTTGTACTGGAGGTATAATAAATGGTTTTCTGTTGGGATATTATATTCAATTAACAGGATTATTCGGTTAAGAGATATCCAATTAAGTGGGCTCCACTGTAGCACTTTTTGTATTTTATTATTTATTTGAGAACTGTAAATTGATTCTTGTAGTCGGGAGTTGGCAAGAATCAATATCGATTGTCAGGAAATGGGATGATTTTAAGCCCACAATACACATGTAGGTTATGAAGAAGTATGTTGATAGAACTAACCTTGTTGCTAAGGATTTCCAATATTCCAAGGAAACGCCTGGTGCCATGGCAACAGCTCTTTCCCACTAAAATAGACAAAATACTTCAACAATTGAATGTTATGCTTTTAACATTAGACCCTTCTGAAAATGTCATTAAACACCAACTGTTTAACAACTGATGTATTTGTTCACAAGTGTATTACAGTCCTAAATAGTGGAGGCCAGATAAGGCCATGGAGGCCTCACAAGAGCAGGTATGTGTGTGAGTAGGGGGGTGTGGGGGTCAATAGTGACCCAGAGACATGTTTATTCGAGTACTTTAGATCCTCTTTGCCGAGTATGAAAAGAATATGGGACAGTGTATCTGAATTTGTCCATAAAATACTCTTGTGGTGTCAATAGTGTCCCAGAGACACATTTATTCTAGTGCTTTAGATCCTCTTTGCAGAGTATGAAAAGAACATGGGACAGTGTATCTGAATTTGTCCATAAAATACTCTTTTACACTTCATTGATAAAGTTTATGAAAGGTTAAAGGATAGTTATTACTCAAAAGACAAATGTTGATCACAAATCAGAATACTGCATGGGAATCCCATGAATTGAATAGCAACATTGGCCATAAAAATGTTAGAATGGCAGGGCTTTTCCCTTTTCAATTGCCTCAATACATGGCCATTACAATTTCTTACATTTAAAACAAATATACAGTTAAAACTAGAAGTCCTGTCATGAAATGCGCACAAATAGTATGCCGATCTGCATGTTAATCTACGCGTTATGACCACAGTAAGGCTATCAAATTCTGTACATATGCCCTGTGCACAAGCAATGTTTCAGCCAATGGACCTCCGGGTTACCGGAGGTCACTTGGCAGAAACATTGCCTGTGTTTGCTATGAGTAACCAGGAGAACCTGCCGTGCTTTGGATGCCATTCGATGTGACAATTGCATGCAATTCCTACGTGCAATTAAGCCTAGATAAGTGCACAGTTAATGACAGGACTTCTAGTTTTAACTGTACACTACATTGACCATCCTTGCAATCAAGTGCTGATACAAATTGTTTTGTGTAAAGATTGGTATCATGGAGGTTGGTGTGGATACTTATCATGCAAGGATTGGAAACTTTAATGTTAAAACAAATGTTAGATGTAAAATGTGTCTGCATTCACCCACATTGTATTTTAGAATAATACTTTGTATGTTAGGACAACTAGTGTTGGTGGCATTGGTCTATTGTCTTTTTGTTATGAGTGGTGATGTTGAGCTAAATCCATGTGACACTAATGGCAACATATCATTGGTGCATATTAATATTAGGGGGATCTGAAACAAAGTTGACTTGATTCATGCAGAGCTAGGCGATTACGACATTATTGCTGTTACAGAATTGCTTTTCAATGATAATGTCAACACAGACAGTTTAAGAATTCCAGGTTATCATTTTCCACCTTTTCGTAAGAATCGTGACAACGCAGCAGACAGGGGAATTATAATATAATGTATATTAAAGTAGGCTTAATCTCTGAATGCCGGGTACACCTGGAACTTTCCGGATTGAAAGTTATATGGACTGAAATAAGGAGTGAGAATAATAAAATTTCTGGTGTATTTTATAGGCTGCATTCAGAGAAGGAATTTTGTTGAGATCTCATTGAGAATCAATATCAACAGCTAGAAACACCTTGTCAATGAAGTGCATTATAGCAGGAGATTTCAAAGCTAACTGTTTACCACAACCCACCCAAGAATTAGACAACTTGAAAGAGCTCACAGTATAGTGCGGTTTGTCAAGGAACCAACACTAATTACTGAGAGTTCAAGTAGCCTAATCAACCTTATAATTACATCTGCAACTGAGAACCATAAGGTCCCATCTTGTCCCATTCAGGCAGCTAGTTTGGGACTATAAGAATATGGATATTATTCGCTTGTCACAAACACTCTCTGACACTGATTGGAATCAGTTTTTGGATTTGAGAAGTGTTGATATCTCAACTGAAATAATTATGACTTATATCACAGAAACTGTTAAAGATTTTACTCCATCAAAATCAATATTAGTGCACCTACATGATAAGCCCTGAGTGAACACATTTGTTAGAAAACAAATATGTATTCGTAATAGAGCTTACAACAAAGAGAAGCAAATAAATAGCCCACAACACTGGCAAGAGTTTTGTAGGATCCGAAATTAAAACATAACTTGTGTAAGAGAGGCCAAAAGAAAACATGATATTAGGTCGGAATCATCTCTTTCTATGAGTTAGTCATCTTCTAAGCAGTGGTGGAAGAATCTGAATTTTTTTTCTAAACAACAAGGTAGTGCTGGCAAAACTTCATCTCCACTGCATTAAGAGGATGAGGTATAAGTGACCAGATTGCTATTGCAATGGTTTTTAATAATTACTTTACAAGCCTGTGTTCAACAGATGATGAAGGGTACCTACCCTCCTTAGTACAAGGAGATGTGTTAATTGGTGAAGTAGAAACAGATTCCCATCAAAGTTGAGATATTGCTATCCAAATTAGATATACCAAAGGTCTGTGGTCCCGACCAAGTAAGCAATATAATTCTGAAATGGTTTTCAAATCATCTGTCAGGTCTGCTCTCACAGCTTTTCAATTTATCACTCTCATCAGGGATTTTTAAACAGAAATGGAAACTCGCAAATGTAATACCAATACATAAAAAAAAACTCTCCGAATAGCAAAAGAAATTACCGACCAGTCTCATAAACAAGCACTATAAGCAAAGTTTTTAACCCTTTACCCAATGAATCGTCCGCATCCGCCCACATAATATGCAAATTTAGCAGCTAAAAAAATATTATTGTTCGAACAATTTCAACAAAACCATATCATGTGACCCCTCTTTGGAACGATCTCATCGAGCTCGCTCCAAAGAGGGGTCACATGATATGGGGGTTTGTTGCAATTTTTGAAAAAATTTAAAAAATGATATTTAAAATAATACATTTTGATATCATCTGCGTTGGTTAAAGGGTTAAACTGATAGTTTACAATAAAATTTATATGTTTCTTATGGAAAACAATCGTTTAACCGATTTACAGTCTGGATTCAGACCAGGAGACAGTACAGGACATCAGTTGATCTATATTGATAATTACATAAAATCTGCATTTAATGAAGGAAAAGAAATTAGGTTTGTATACTATGATATAAGTAAGGCATCTGACAGGGTCTGGCATGTGGGGTTAATACACAAATTAGACTCAGTTGGGGTACAGGGTAGTCTACTGTCATGGATTGAAAACTATATGAGTGATCGTTCTCTCAGAGTTGTGATAAACAGCAGTATGTCGGACAATAAAACTATTACAGCTGGTGTTCCGGGGGGCGAGGTGGCTCAGTTGGTAGAAGTGCAGGCTGCAAGTCGAGAGGTCCTCGGTTCGAATCCCACCTGTGGCAACTGTGTTGTGTCCTTGGACAAGACACTTCATCCCCATTGCCCACATGGGGGCACGGTGGCGCTGTGTACTAAGGTGTACTGCACGTCGATGGTGCACTTGTCTTCAACCAATGCTAATCCTGCTTGTGTGGAGTTAGTATGTTGGGGAGCTGACAGTTGCTCGGAGTTGCTCAGTGGTTCTCTCCGGTTACTCCAGCTTCCTCCACCCGTAAAACTGTCATGGTCATGATTAGCCATTGTGCAGAAGTATGTGACCTTAAACACCAATAAATAAATAGCTGGAGTTCTCCAGGGTTCTGTACTAGGTCCACTCTTATTCAATATCTACATAAACAACCTAGTTGACAATATTCAATTATATGCAGACAATACTTCTATCTTCTTATTTGTTTATGATGCATCCACTGCCACAAATATGTTAATTGATGATCTCTTGAATATTGCTTCATGGGCCAAGACTTGGAAAGTTAACTTTAATCCAGAGAAAATGATAACTCTCTGTTTTTCAAGAAAAAAAAATCCATTTGAGAAACCAGCTCTTCAGATGCAGGACATTCCCATAAAAGAAGTCGAAACTCACAAACACATTGGCCTGAATTTTCAGATCGCGGGGTCATGGAATATTCATGTGGATTGTATTATCAACAAAGTTAGCTCAACGTTGAACTGTCTTCGCAGTTTAAAATACAGATTGTCCAGAACAGCATTGGAAACTTTGTACGATAATTTAATTTTCTGGAAAACTTACAACTGGATGCTCTTCGTACAATAAGCGGTATGCCAAAAGGTACCAGTCATGATCGCAACTATGCTGAAATGGGATTCATTACACTACAAGAAAGTAGAAGACGACACAAAATAGTCACTCTGCATAGAATAATATCCAGAAATGCACCACCCGATCTGGCAACTTTTATCCCATGCCGAGTGTCTGAAGTAAAAACTTACCCATTACGCTCCTCCAGTAATATATGTGAAATACATTGCTAAACTAAACTCTATGCTGAATTGTTTTTGTCTTCGGCTTTGAAGCTTTGGAATGAACTGGAAATGGATATATGGTTGTGTGGGTCTACAGATTCACTGAAGACACTATTGAAAAGAAATGATCCAGTCATTCCAAAGTATTACTCTGTAGGTGGAAGAAAGGGTCAGATACTCCACTGTAAACTTAGAAATAGATGTAGCCGCCTGAATGGTCACAAATATGAATGATTCTTAGTGAATGATTCAAATGTTGGTGCGAACATCCTTATGAAGATTCATAGCATTGCATCCTACTTTGTCCTATTTACAGTACACAGCGGCATACATAGTTCAATAGTATCAGGTATATAATAAACAATATTGAAATACCTTTGATAGGCACTTACAGAATGTGTGTCACAGAGAATTATAAAACATTTTAAGCTGTTTAAAATTTTATTGAAGAAACAGGTAAATTTTCTTGAGTATCCATCTACCATGTAGACCAATAGACTGTCATATCTTTGGAATAATATATGGTGTGTATACTGCCACTTTTGGCCTGTGTGATTGATGTCTCAGTGAATCAATTGTGGATCAACTGTGCAACAGAGCATGCCGTATTCAACAATGTGACTACAATTCAACACACCCTCCCTCACATGTTACTACTCAAAACCAAAATCTTCTTACAATGACTTTATTAGAACAATTCCATATATCGTTGCTGTTACTTGTCCTATGCTGTTATTTGACACACTACTTGGGATGGGCTGCTTAAGCACAATCTGGCAGTGTGTCACATGACACTACATAGCATCAGCCTAAACTTTAAAGAAATGCATTATGCGCTTTATGAGCTGCTCGGTTTCATCAATACACTGAGGTAGATAACCATAGATGATATTTTGCAATTGGAGTATGCTGGTCGCTTGGTGGAATATAAAGAGTCGGGTGTGAATTGATACAGTTGGAACTGATAGTCTACATGCCAAGAAGATTGAGCATTCCATTTCTTACCAGGGTGTATTTGTATATTGCACTTCTGGAAAAGTAATATTCCAACAATTTGAAGTCCATTCCTTCTCTTGTACAAGGGATCACCTCATGCATTAACACCGTAAATAGTCATAAACTCTTCTGGATTACATTCACTAGGCAATTCACTGTGACACAACTCATGCACTGTATGTACTCATGCACCATTGATTGTACAATATAAGTATTTATATGTAACGGTGAAGTATTTATATATACATTAGCCTGTTTATCAAACCTTTTCAAGCAAATAAAATATGGTTTAAAAAAAATTTCCCTTTTCAAGTATCTTTTAGGCTGCATCCTTTCTTGATTTCTTAAGTGTTTAATAATTTAGACAGAATGAAAAAAAGTATGTTTGCTTCTTAGAAACTACTGCATGCTTAACTGGTAGAGTGCTGCAAGCCCATATTTGGGTTTTACTCTGAAGTGCCGGTACCACAATATAAAGGCTTCATATTCTGTGGATGTGTTTCACATTATCTTTGAAGTAATATTATTTTATCTATTAGGATTTGCCTTGTTACAATTTATGGGAGAGTGCCTACGGGCACTCTCCCATAGGTTGTAACAAGGCAAGGAAGCACAAAGAAATTTTAAGGACCATAATTAATTTAGCTCTCTACCAGTTAAAAAACATACACATCAAACAATTGATTCTCCTTTTAACCCTTTACCTAACGTAACGGCCAAAACCGGCCAGCGCTATTCTCAAAAATCGGCAATTAATTTTCATTATTTTTTTCATTTTTTGTCTCAAAAACATAGGTTATGGCCCCTCGTTGGAACGAGATCGTCGAGCTCGTTCCAACGAGGGGTCATAACCTATGTTTTTGAGACAAAAAATGAAAAAAATTAGTTATTCAAGAATTATTTTTGCAAGTGTCGTCTGCTTTTCAAGTTAGGTAAAGGGTTAAAAAAAAGAATATTACCTGACACACAAGCAGATTTCAGACTTCACACAGGTTATCCGAAAGTGAATTTTCAGCACTAAAAATAGAAGAGTCATGTGCAAAGTGTGCACTCGCAAGTAAAGGTCAAATAAAAAGCAAGACTAAGGAAGTGAAAACTTATCTGTGAGAAAACATCAATAACAAAACAGGCACCATAAATGTATTATGTAATGTATGGAGATCAATCATGTCTGTCAACTGGGTTTACCACGATGAATGGTTACACCCACAAATCGCAACCATTTCATCTAGTTACAGGTTATATTGCTCTACAAGCACAAATTTACAAAACAAACCTGGGCCAGAGGAGTTTCAGTACACTTTCAATTTGGAGCAACTGATGGGTGATTGGGGTATAATTCTTTTTGTAGAACATCTCATGGTTTGGTTTGTAAGCCATTTAACTAGAACAGTGCTCAGTTATGTTTGGTCATCAAAATTTGTCGAAATGTCTTTGCTTTGTTGCAATTTATGGGAGAGTGCCTTTAGACAGTCTCCTGTAAATCATAACAAAGTAAATCCATACCAATTAAATAAATTCACTTCAAGGATAATACAGTGGATCCTACTTAATTGGGTATCTCTTAAATGAATAACCTTGTTAATTAAATTATTTATTTATTGGTGTTTAAGGTCACATATTTCTGCACAATGGCTAACCATGACCGTGACAGTTTTACGGGTGGAGAAAGCTGGAGTACCCGGAGAGAACCACTGAGCAACGGCGAGCAACTGTCAGCTCCCCAACATACCAACTCCACACAAGCAGGGTTAGCATTGGTTGAAGACAGATGCACCATCGACGTGCAGTACGCCTTAGTACACAACGTCACCGTGCCCCACATGGGCAATGGGGATGAAGTGTCTTGCCCAAGGACACAACGCGATTGCCGCAGGTAGGATTCGAATCGAGGACCTCTCGGCTTGCAGCCTGCATCTCTACCAACTGAGCCACCGTGCCCCCTGTTAATTAAATATAATTTTCCAACACAAAACCATATACAATAACTCCAGTACAAATCAAGAATTTACCCTGACTCTCCCCAGTTTTCCTTTGTTTATAGACCTATTTGGCCTCAATACATCCAATACAGGCATTTAATCTATTATATATCTTGTTTTACAGAGCTCATGGAGCGTGAGTTTTATCCTTCCGCGATGACACAAGTGCCATATCGATTAACCCATTCACACGCGTGTGTCCTTCTGTGTTTATTACATGCCTTCAAGTCTACAAAAAAACCCAAACAATTATTAGGACATTGAGCAATTCATTTGGCAATGATCAACAAAAAGAACACATTTCATCGCCAACCAAATTTGCGAGGGAAACCTGTGTTACTAATGTGTCCCCTGAGTTCTGAACTCATGGGACGATTTTCAGTTATCACTAGCCATTCAAATTGTAATCGCACATATGTGCGGAACAGATTTAGTGTTGTTGTAGATGGGGATTACACAGAACAGGCGTGTAATAAAATGAAAGTGTCAATGACACTGCAGCTCAACTTGACAAACATGAACTTGATAAGTTATAAGTGAAATAGCAAAATTAAAAATCATTGATTCCAATGTTATTTGGTGAAACTGTAACACAACAGCATTGTGTGTGCACAATGTCAGAGCAATCCATGCATTTTTAAATGTAAACTGTAGGGCTGGCTAAATGAACAATGCTGATAACAAACACAGCAAGTTTAAAGGTCATTGTAAATGGCAATTTTTTCACAGAAATGAATGCTAATTGATAGCTCTTATTTAGAGGTCTCACCCAATGAGCATGCCAAGTTCTAAAACAATCCTATGATAAATGCATCCTGTAGGTCATGTCCAAGAAGAATGTTGATGCACAAATGCACTAAATTCAAAGGTTGTTGCTAACAGCAACTGTTTTTGATGGAAATGAAAAGAAAATTGATAGCTCATATCTAGGTCACCCTGAATAAGCATAAAAGCTTTAAAACAACCCGATAAGAATACGCCCTCTGAAACATGCAAAAGGAAAATGTTAATGCACAAATGCTCTAAATTTGAAGGTTGTTGATAGTGGCAATGTTTTTTTGTTTTTTGGGGGGGTGGGGGGGGGGGGGGGGTATGGAAATTCATAAATATGCCCTGTAGGGAGCTCAAAAGGGATAAGTTGCTGTATAAATGCACTAAGTTCAAAAGCTGGTACTGACGACTTGACTTTTTGATGGAAATGAAAGAAAATCAATAGCTCCAATCTAGAAGGCACCCCGAACATGCATACCAAATTTCAAAGCAATCTATTCATAAATGTGCCCAAAAGAGAATGCCAAATGAAAATGTTGATGCACAAGTGTTCCAAGTTCAAAGGCTGTTGCTACGGCATTGTTTTTTTGACGAACTTGAACCAAGTTTCAAAGCAATCCATTCATAAATGTGCCCTATAGGGCATGCCAAAGGAATACATTGATGCACAAAAGTGACCAAGTTTCAAACTGATCCATTTGTAAATTCACCCTGCAGGGCTTGCCACAGGAAAATGTTGATGCACAAATGCAATGAGTTGAAAGCTCATTGTTAATGGCAACATTTGGCGATGTTTTTCGAGAGAAATGAAAGATCAAAAGCTCTCATCTAGAGGTCACTCAATACAAGTATACCATGTTTCAAAATGATCAAAAGGTAAACGTGAACTGTGCAGTGTTCCAAAGAAATTGTTGACAGACAAAATGGCAAAGTAGAAGATTGTTGCTAACGGCAATACTTTTTAATGGAAATGAAGAAAATTTGTAGCTCTCATCTAGAAGTCACCTAAAACAAGCATACAGAGTTTCAACCGATCCATTCATAAATGCACCCTGAAGTACAAACCTGAAAAAAATGTTGATGCAAAAAGGGCAGAGTTCAAAGATCAATGCTAACAGCAATGTTTCTCAGTGGAAATGAAAGAAAATCGACAGCTCACATCTAATGCTTGCTCCAAACCAACACACCAACTGCAACAACATTTTTGATGGGAATGAAAGAAGGTACCATCTAGAAGACAACCCAGAAAGTATACAGTTTCAAAGCAATCCATTCATGAATGTACCTTGTAGGACATGACAAAGGAAAATGCTGATGCACAAATGCACTAAGTTTGAAGGTTGTTGCTAACAGCAACTTTTTTAATGAAAATGGAAGAAAATTGACAGCGAACAAACTACAGATCATCCCCGAAAAAGCATACCAAGTTTCAAAGCGATTCACTGATAAATGCAATCTGTGCAGTGTTCCAAATGAAACTATTGACTTCCAAACAGATAAGGCGAATGTCGTTGCTAATGGCAACGCCTCTCAATGGAAAAGGAATAAAATCAATAGCTCCCATCTAAAGGTCAGCCCAAAGAAGCATACTTATTTTCAAAGTCATCCATTCATGAATGCACTCTGCAGGGCATGCCAAAGGTAAATATTGATGCACAAATCCACAAGGTTCAAAGGTCAAAGTAACAGCAACATTTTTCAAAAGAAATGAAAGAAAACTGATAGTTCCTATCTAGAGGTCATCCCAAACATGCATACCTAGTTTCAAAGCGATCTAATAATAAATGAGACCTTTGCAGTGTGCTAAAGGAAATTGTCGACATGAAAAATGGATAAGTTAAACATTGTTGCCAATGGCAACATTTCTCAACAGAAAAACAATAGCACCCATCTGGAGGCCAGCCCAAACCTGCATGAGTTTTAAAGCAATCCATTCATGAATGCACCATGCAGGGTGTGCCAAACGAAAAACTGATGCACAAATCCACAATGTTCAAAGATTGGTGCTAATGGCAATGTTTTTTTGTTGGAAATGATAGAAAATCAATAGCTCCCATCTAGAGGTCACCCTGAACACACATACCAAGTTTCAAAGTGATCTGATAATAAATGCAACCTGCGCAGTGTGCCAAAGGAAATTGTTGATGTTCAAAACAGATAAGTTGAATAGCATTGGTAACAGCAACGTTTCTAGATGGAAATGAAAGAAAGTCGATAACTCCCATCTAGAGGGCACACCAAACAAGCATACCAAGTTTCAAAGCAATCTAGTCATAAATGTGCCCTGTGTGGTATGCCAAAGGAATTGATGCACACATGCACTAAGTCCAAAGGTTGCTGCTGACGGCAACCTTTTTCAACAGAAATGGAAGAAAATCGATAGCTCCCATCTTGACTTCACACCAAACAAGCATACCAAGTGTCAAAGCGAACAAATCATAAATGTGCCCTGTAGAGTGTGCCAAAGCATTACATTCATGCATAACTAAATTAAGTTTGAAGGTTATTGCCCACGGCAACATTTTTTGACAGAAATGGAAGAAAATCAATAGCTCCCATCTAGAGATCACCCGAAACAAGCATACCAAGTTTCAAAGCCATTTGATCATAAATGTGACCTGTGCGGTGTGCCAAAAGAAATTGTGGACATACATACGTACATATGCCAACAGACTAGAAGTGACAGCAATAGCTCAGCTTGACTCAGTTAAGATTAGCGAAAAATGGTCAACTCACCTCTTTTAATTCTTTAAAGGCCTGTAGATTTTTAAACATTTTGCCACACACTGATGGTCCACATCTTGTGGCTATGCAGTTGTTTATAGGCAATTCTTGGCTGATTTTTCAGGCATCCAAGACTTGCTTAGAAACAACAGTTAAGGTACTCAGAATGCTATGTGCGAGTTCACCTCGAGACTTCATATCAGAACACCTGTTCTATTGCAGTAAATAATAATCAAAACTGAAATTAGATCTTTAAGGGTTTAGGTGTACAATATGCAAATGAATTGACCGATTGCCTAAATTGTAAAAGCCTTATATGTGAGTATTTTCTCCAAACATCCTGAACAAGCATTTTTAATTATACCTCTCCGAGCTCAACCATAACTTCACAGTATCTCTGTATGTTCCCTAACATCATGTGGATTTTTGCTGCTTCTCTCAATCTGTCTTCTTTGGAAGGAGTTCCAATTCCACCACCATATAAAGACAGTTTTGCCATTTCCATTTCTTGAGCCTCTGACTGAAATATTGTAAATGTGTGTTCATTTAATTTTAACATACAGTCTTGCTGATATAACTGTATTATTTTAATGATAACTTTTTTCTTCATTAGTAAAGCATAGCATCAATAAAAAACATGTATGTGTTGACAAGTCAAGGCTATTGTCATTTTGTTGTTTGTAAAAAAGGATCCATGAGTGAGCTGACCCATTTAACTCTTTGCATGCCGATGGTGGTTATTTCTGCCCAGGACACAAAATCTCTTGCCAGTGAAATGTGTATAATTTGGGCACATTTAACCAATTTTCCTCCTTGTAAATTGAATGCACTTTTGACCATGATTTCTTGAATTAAATTTAGCTGACTTTTTCATCAAATCTAGTCATGGCTTCTTCAAAGCAGCTATGACAAGATTTTATGAAAAATATTTTGAAAGTTAAAAAATTTATAGTAATTTCTATATTTTTTATACTTACCAATGACCCAGACATAGCTGGTGCTAACTCTTAAAATATAGGGCCAAACACAAATTTTGCCCCCCAATCCCCAAAATTTGCATCTAAAACCAAAGAAAACATGTCCTGAATGGCCCTCCACACTTCGCCCCTACTGCGCATGCGCAGTGTCAAGGACGTTCCGAAATTGGCGCCATTAATCATTCTAATAACCAGTGCCTGGTAAGCGCTATATACTCAGCGGGGAGTCAAGAGTTCCCAACTCCTGGGAGGGCCATCCCCGTCTGGGTCATTGGTAAGTATAAAAAATATAGAAATTACTATAAATTTTTTAACATTTTTATACTGTACCAATGACCCAGACATAGCTGAATAGTAAAAAGGCTGGAGGGCCAAGGACATAGAGCAAAATGGAATACGCTCAATAAAATAAAATAGAGTCATCCCCTGTAGGGAAAAAGAAGTAATAGGCCTTACATGTATCTTTCTTATTTATGATAAATTAGAAAGATACAACACCTTCCAAAATTGAGCTTCATACATCCATGTACTCTATTAATATCCAATATCATCCTTATACTAATAATTTTTAAAGTAAGCCAAAAAATAAAGTAAGTCTAGAGAATAGAGACTCTTATACTCCTAAAAGTGTCTGAGGATTGCATAATCATGTCCGTTGACATATGCAATATTCAAAAGCTATACTTTAAAAACTAAGACTTGAATGAATTTTAAAAACCTAAACTTCTCACTAAACAACCATCCCAATAACAGCTCAGAATTACTAACTCCGGAGGAGGTATCCCCTTGTTTTCATAGAAAAACAGGTGACCCAAGGGAACACCCTCCCCCCCCCCCCCCCTTTTTCTTGCCCTGGGTCAAATAGCCCAGAGCGAAGAGGGCAGCAGAACGGAGACACTGCCGAAACAGACAGCCTATCTAGCTATAGTAGCAACTGTTAAGTGAATGACATTCTGAGCAGTAGATGATAGACCTAACAATAGAGGCCTCCAGAAATGGACTCGATATTTCTGAGATAAAATTCATGAATGTGGATGGCTGAGCGCAATGAGCGGCCTTCAAAAATCTATAATAGCGACACTATTAATGTAAGCCCAAGAAGTAGAAGAACTCTTACTTCATGAGCCGAAATCTTAAGCACAACTGGTAAGTCAATGATATACCATAAGCAGTACCGATAGTTAATAGAATCCATTAACAAAAAAAATGGAGCGTAACGTCCTTCTACTAGGCATCAAAGACAGAAGAAGCTTACGCCCGTAGTAATAAACAGATATCTGTTTATAAATACATAAACTGTACCCGGAAAAAGTAAAGGCCTTTGCCCATACGAAGACGGAAGGACCTTAAAAATAATAGGTTCCGGATAATAGGAGCCTAACTCTTATGCAAAAATCCAACCTAAATAGTAACGGAAGTAGTGATTCCGAAACTACGAAAGTGAAAATCATCCATCGATAGTGCATGAAACTCACTGACTCTACAGTAAAAGAGAAACCAACAGAATTACTGTCTAAAAGGTCAGAATTTGAAAACTACTGTTTCCAGAGGCTCAAATGATTACTTAGCTAAATAAGAACCGAAGTTAAAATCCATATAGGAATTTAATCTAAAGATTCTAAGTCTATTTATCAAAAAGTTACTAACTGACTTAGATAAAGAGACAAAAGACTCAATTGTAAACTATCGTAGAGTGCATAGGTATGAGGTAACATAAACCTATAACCTTAATAATAACAGGCTGCAGTAGATCTTGTGAAACAAGTATACTAAAAAATTGCAATGAGTAGTATGGAGGGATCAACAATATGAACATAATGATCCCTACACCAACGACGGAAGAGCCTCCACTTTAGCCGCATAGAATAGCGAAGAAGAGGATCTCCTATAGTAAGAAATCGCGTCCAAAGCTCGTCCAGTACAGTGCTTACAATGCAATACGGACCACACAACGGAATACATGAAGGTTGCGACCTTGCGGGTTGTGATAAAGATGACACGATTTACCCAGTGAAAAAAGATCCTCACATAGAGGAAGATTTCACGTTAAGACCCACAGTAGACAAGAGAGTAAATTACCCATGATCTCTGTGAAGATAGAGATGCTATCAACAGAAATGTATTGTGGTTGTTTATCTTAGCAATACCTGCTGAAACAACAGCGCCGGAGGATACGCGTATCCTATCATTCCGTCCTATAGATCAATAGAGCGTTAACAACATTAGCTCAGAGATCTGGACAAGCCA
This sequence comes from Pictodentalium vernedei, assembly GCA_031216915.1. Taxonomy (NCBI): domain Eukaryota; kingdom Metazoa; phylum Mollusca; class Scaphopoda; order Dentaliida; family Dentaliidae; genus Pictodentalium; species Pictodentalium vernedei. Next base: position 229,519,357 of record CM062297.1, on the reverse strand, counting down.
ACACATACGTCTGCAATTGATTAGCAAGCTGTGTCGTAAATAAATCATCATTGGGTGCTCCCATAGATAGCAAATCTGATTGAATACTTGTTTGTTGAGAGTCCATTCTGACAGCAACAAGCGACCCGTAAGAGAACGGGAGTCCGGTAAAACAATCAGACGACCCGGAATATGACGGACCAAAACAGAACTTGGTGTACTATAACAAACAGAAGGATTCTTTCCATTAAATTGAATAACGGAAACGAATGAGTGTCTCCCTGGTTCCGGAGATACGCCACTACTGTTGAATTAACGGACAGGATTTGGACATGCGTTTCTGAATAATGTTCATCCAATGACAAAAAGCAAGCCTAAAAAACATTATTCCGCGGAAGATAAGTGCTTGCTTAGAGACTGCGGAGCCCAAAGACCCTGGCACTTCGAATCCGTTGGGATCAATATTATATCCCAACCTGTTTGACTGGCAACCGTCATAATTATAACACTCGGATCCGGCAACTGCAGTGGCACTCTCTGAGTCAACCACCGAATGTTTGCCCCAGTCTGAATCTCTTGTAACACTAGATAGACAAGAGAACGTGTAAATCGAGCAATTCATGGATTGCCGAAAAGTTGCCGTCGAAGAGAAGCTCCTCCGAGAACGAAGCGACTCTGAGAGAGTTCTTAACCTTACTATCCACGTGTGTGGATGTAGCTAGGGCTGCGTCACGTCTAACCAACTCCAATCAGCCACTGAAGGGCAGAGTTATACGTGAACAAACTACTGCCCTCAAAAGAAATTACATTGAGAATAATATCCCGTAAATCTTTTCTTGAAGACGTAATGATAACGCCTCAGAAAGGCGGATTACGTATGATAAAGCGTCTAAGTTAAGTCTACTATACATCATGTCGTTTCCAACATTGAAATTGGAAAAGACATAAACGGCGAAAAAGAATATATCCAGTCTTTAACCACACCGTCTAGATGCATATGAACTCTCGGTATGCCCTGCTCTGCCAAAATAAACTATTCGTATAAATGATAAAATGGCAGAAATGAGCAACGCGGACAAGAAACTAAACTATCATGCTTGGTAGCAGGCTTGTATATATATATATATATATAGCGTCGAAAAATAAAACACATGTTGTAATGACAATATTGGACTGCGTCGGTAAGTCAGGGACAATGTCCCTGAACCGATCGAAAAATCCGAGTCCAATGACGCTATAAGTCTCTTATCCAAGATCGCAGCAATGAAGTCTGAAATAACAATCACTGGAAGATAATGCCAGAAGATATGAAAGGCAGCTTCCGATACTACTAAAGGGAAAACTCGAAATCTTTCGAATCCCTTTCGCCATCCTGTCGGACCCTATAAAGCGTTCGGTCGTCCGTACCTGATGCAACCGCGGACCGCACCGACCCAGCGCCGTCGGATAATTCCTGATTCGACCGAGAAACTGTCAATTGCTGGGATGCTGCGAAACAACTGTGCTAACTCGGATAGCACGTCCGTCACTGAGGCCTGAGGAGAAGCGGTCTTACGATGCATTGCCGCTGGAAGCTCCGTGATCGTTACCCCGTGCATACTACCAATATGCAAGCGAACGGAGTGTATAGGCCTCGTGTCCCTTGGCTACCGGATGGCGCGACCTATTCGCCGTGGAATCACTGAATGACGAAACTGATCGGATACTCGAGGTCACGTAGCCAATGTGCGGTCGTGTGCCCTGCTGTGAGGATGAGGAAGCATTACGGACAGTCTCTCGGACTGTCAATATAACGGAGCGTCCCGACCAACGGACATATGCTCCGAATGTAAAATATCTGAACCACAACATGCGGTCCCCTATGTTGTTGGACGAGAGAGGGACCTCTCTCGCTCACAGCCCGGACGGACCTGGACAAGCCAGGAACCGGACTAACAGGCTTCCTCCGATCTGTCCTCAATCTGCCGTCACTGGGTGAGTACTAAAGTAATAAAAGTGCTCGCATCACCCAAATCTCCTTCCTAGACCGCAACGGACGAACCCGGCAGCCGAACCATTCGATGAATGTACGCTACACCGGGTGAGCTAGCGAATGTCACTCCGTAGGCGATAGACATATTCCATGAGCACTTATTGCCGCTAGCTCTTTATTAACTATGACGACAGAGGCACACTTTTGAAAGACATCTCCGTAACTCTGCGAACAAGAAACCAGAAATGCTTGGTTATAGCAAGCATAAAATAATAATATATATAGCGTCGTTCAATAATTCGAAAGTTTGTGTGACATTATTGGACTATGTCGGAACTGAGGGACGATGTCCCTGAACCGAACCAAAAATTTCTAAGTCCACCGACGCTATCAGTTTCTTATCCGGCAACGCAGCATTCTGGTCCGACAAAAGAAACTGTAGAAGACCAAGTCAGATGACATACACAACAGCATATGTTGTTCCGAAAGGAAAAGCTCGAAATCCTCCAAATCCCTTTCGGTATCCCGTCGGACCGGATGAAACTTTCAGACGTCCGTACCCGCTTCCGCGGAGCGTCCCGACCCAGCATCGTCGGATAAAATATATGCAACAGATTCAGTTGATGCTGGGATGCTGCGATAAACTGTGCTATTAAGGAAAGCACGTCCGTTCCCGAGGCCTGTGCAGTAGTGGTCTTACGATGCATTGCCGCCGGAAGCTCCGTATACGTTGACTCCCGCACACTTCCTATGCGAACGTCCGGAGTCGGCAGGCCTCGTGTCCCTGGTTACCGGATGGTGTGACCTGGTCGCCGAAGAATCCTTGATCGGCGAAGCTGGTAATATATCGGCGGTCACGCAGCCAAGGTGCGGTCGTGTGCGCTGACGAGAAGAGGAAGCCTTAGCAGTCACCGCGGACTGCCTATACAACGGAGCGTCCCGAGCGACGGACGTATGCTCCACTTGCGACACATTTTGTACCACAACATCTGGGGCCAGATGTTGTTGAACGAGAGAGAGGCCTCTCTCGCTTGCCGTCCGGATGGACCGGAATGAGCTATGAACCGGACTAAAAGGCTTCCTCCGTTCTCCCTCCGATCCGCCGTCACTGGGTGTGCATTAGGTTAATTTATAGTGCTCGCATCACCCCAAAATTCCTTCTAGACCGCAACGGACGAACCCGGCTGCCGAACCATTCGGTGAATGGACGCTACACCGGGCGAGCTAGCGGACGTCAAAGGCCGTCGAACCTACTAGGGTCCTCTTAGGCAATTGGCGTATTTACTTGAGCACTTTTCCGCTAGCCCTTCATTAATTGTGACGACGGAGGCACACTGTTGGAAGACATCACAGATACATCACCCTAATCTTGATCGTCTGAAATAGAAATTGATAAAGTAGAGTGACCCTGCGGGGAAAGGACCGGAGTGTCCAATTCCCCAATAACATACCGTGACATACGCTTCCCATATTGTCATCGAAATCATACGATACAGAACAGGAGTTAATGCGAGTACACTGACCACATATAGAATGATTATAAAGTCAGAGGAAGACTTCCTCTTAATACAAATGATCAATATCCTTTCAATGTGAAAAGAAAACAAGTCCTGGTACTCGCACTTACCCCTGGCAATCAAAATACATAATAATAATATGATCCATTAATATAGAAAAAATAATTGAAATCAAAATATTTTGAAAAAATATTTTTTCAGAACAGCCCAAGTTTCTGAAAAGTAATGTTGAGCCCCAATGGATCCCAAGCCTAAGTGTGGACAAAAATTTTAAAAATATTTTAAACAATTTATTCAACACTTACGAACAATAATAATGTATCTAGTTATGATTAAAATAACATCAAGATATTATTTTCCAGAAATCCCCCCCTCACACAGAGGGCTGTTGTAAATGTAAACAATGAGTGTAAAAACACTAAAATAAGACTCCAGGCACCCAGGCCCGAAATCAGTTACCAAAAATACACTATCTGATGCAAAACAGAGACTTCCAGGGAAGAAACTGCAGAACATCAGATGGTAGATGCAGAACACAACGCCTAACCACCCGTAGGTGAAGACGTAAACATGGGGAAAAGAACAGAATTCATTCTGTAATTCAGCTAAAACTCCCAAGAAAATTTAGTAATAATAATTACAAAAACTATGCCAAAAGCATGGGAGAATAGCAAGGGGGGACTTAAAGGACAGGGAGAGTGGAAAACACTTAAAAAACAGTGTAACTAAATAATCAGAATGACAACAAAATGGCTGCTGCCTCGAAAATAGGTAACTTAACATAATTTCATTAAAAAATTTTAAGTTACAGCCCTGATAATATTCTGTCACACATTTTTTTCCTCTCCTCCTTCTCTATCCTCCTTAGAATCACCATTTCACTAATATTTATGTGTCTGGCATCATTTAAACTGAGATTTATAAGCACAAAGATCAGTCAGATGTTAACTGATGAAGGGCCAAACTTAGAATGATTAATGGCGCCAATTCCGGAACGTCCTTGACACTGCGCATGCGCAGTAGGGGCGAAGTGTGGAGGGCCTTTCAGGACATGTTTTCTTTGGTTTTAGATGCAAATTTTGGGGATTGGGGGGCAAAATTTGTGTTTGGCCCTATATTTTAAGAGTTGGCACCAGCTATGTCTGGGTCATTGGTACAGTATAAAAATATACTCAGTGGGTTAAGAGTTAAAATACTGAAACATCTAAGTTCACACATAGAGGATATGGAATGAGAATTTTGGTCACACGATATTTATGAAACTTGTCTAGGAATTTTGTTTTGCCTTGCCAGGCGAGGCAAAACGGGAAATTAGTAGACGAGTTTCATAAATATCATATGACCAAAACACAAATTTCACATTCTCTTTATCATATGACACCACACTTGCCAGAAACACATCTTTTAGAAAGAAAAGAAGGATTAAAGAATGGAATTTCACTTTGAATGTCATGCATAGTCATACATCATAAGCGCATTAATGTGATGCAGATGTTTTTGGTGATAACCAATCAGAAAACATTCCTTTGAAATTGACCAATCAAATCAACTGAAGGTGTTTTAAAGCACTAATTAATATTTATTAAAAATATGAAACGGTAAAAAGCCAAGAAAATGGAGATGTCATGTGATAAATAAAAATATGACAACTTGCTAGTACTGCACTGACCTGGGCATAAGCAAATAACCAAGGACAATCCCTCTTCCACTTTGCAAATATTGATTTCAAAATACCACTCTCCATAATAAAACCACTCATCAACTTTGTGACAGAAAAAAACCTATGAACCCATTCTTTAATATTTCTTATGCAACCCAATCCCCCCCCCCCCCCCCCCCCACACCACCCACCCACCAAAAAACCCCACAAAAAAAAACCAGCAGTGGTGAGAGTATATCTCTCGTGTTTATAATTTTGGATGTGACAAACTCTTTTGATCTGAGGTTCAAAAATATAATGTGACGTAACTCATTTTGACATACAAAATGGCAAGAATTCCTTTTCAAGGTCGATCTGCTTCCCATAAAAATCTAATTGATGCCTTATCTTCTTAGGGCCTAATTTCCAAACTGCCAATCATTTCTTCACATTAACAATGTAACATTACCTTACAGACCTGGGAAAAGGCCAAAGAGTGTGTGAAGTAAAAGCGGCAAAAGTATATGGGAGGGATTATTTTCGTGAGGTCAAGCCTGCAGGACAATTTGGATGCAAAATTGACACAAAGTTAGGGGACTCAGTCAATCCCATAACAAAGATGCATAACCCCTTACCTAATGAATTGGCTGCATGCACCAGCATAAATTACAAACTGAACAGTTGAAAAAAAAATGTAAAACCATTTCAATAAAACCATATCATGTTAGCCCTCTTTGGAGAAAGCTCATTGAGCTTGTTCAAATGAGGGAGTCACATGATATGATTCTGTTGAATTTTTTTTAAACATTTTAAAAAGAAATAATTAAAATAAACAATTTCAATATCATGTGCATTACATAAGGGGTTCTTTTTCATTGTAACAACTTACATGTACCATCATGCCTGTCACGGATGTTGTCATCACAAAGCCAGGGACTGGGCTTATTTGCAAGGAACTCAGAAATCTGAAAAGTTGGTAGGTGTGCTTATTTTTGTTTATGGACTTATACCGGGTCAGAACGGTAAGTTGAAGAATAAAGTTTTATTCCCCATTTCTCTGCATTTAATTGTTAACATATTTCATTGACCAATTTAGTTATTTTTCTGATTTCAGGATCAAAAGTAAATTGAACTTAAAGCTTGGATTACCTCATTACAAAATTTCATTACTATAATTCTCATATCCTTGAGCTTGCATGAGATTCATTTTTAGTTTTATAAGAAAATTGAGAAGTTTGCATATAAATAAGATGGAATATGCAATGGATATAATCTTCTTGCATGAGTGGATTCTCTCCATTGCAAACATGAAAAACACAACTCTTCCAAAACTGTGTTATTTTGTTGCTATATGAGTTTGTGAACCCATTCTTGAATATCACTTACATTTTTGTATTTGTATAAATGCTTTACATGCATTATGCCCCTCTTGTATTCTTCAGAGAGAAAACTGTCATCCATGCCACCACTGACCGACACTAATTCCCATAAATTTTCTGTGCCATTGGGATGCTGAATACAACAAAAAGAGAAATATTATTTTTTTTATCAGCACAGGAATTGTTGGTTGTAGAAAGAGTCTTTACATGTTTGTCAATTTTTATTTTCCAAAACATCACAGCACACGCATGTACAGATCTAATAAAAAAACTTTAACCTGAAGCCATAGAAGTCCTATATGATGATGTAATTTATTTAACCCTTTACCTAACATGAAAAGCAGACGACACTTGCAAACAAAATTCTTGTATAATGAATTTTTTCATTCTTTTGTCGCAAAAACATAGGTTATGACCCCTCATTGGAATGAGCTTCACGAACTCATTCCGAAGAAGGGTCATAACCAGACCTGTTAACTCTCCCGGTTTCACCGTGAGTCTCCCAGTTTGAGGCACCAACTCACGCTCACATCCTATTTTCTCCCGATTTGACACTTTTCAAAATAGTTGTCCTGAAATCCATCACATTTTACTGTTTACAAATTTCTGAAATCTCCGACACGCGAGATTACAAACATTTGTGTGAATGTTTTCAATGACACAGATTCGGCTGTGATTGACTCAGTTTCTGCAAAATTCTGCATCTTTCAATGGCGAGTCTTGTGTTCTATTTTGTAAATTAAACAAGTTGTCAAGTGGGTCATGATATATAAATTTATGATGCAGAATACTTGTTGGAAACGATAATTTATCAAAGATAGACATTTACTTGACACAATATAAATAAATTGTGTTTGATGGTAAAACAGAATGCCAGTTATGCACGATTGAAGTGTGAAGTAAATACCACAAACATATGATTTTCAGTCGGTTTTAAAAATTTTTAAATATCATTTGCAGATGAAATATTGACTGAAATGTATCGTGGCAATTGTGAATAAATTGGAAAAAAGTTAAAAAATTTATAGTAATTTATATATTTTTTATACTTACCAATGACCCAGACTTAGCTGGTGCTAACTCCACAAAAACCAGGGCCAAACACAAATTTTGCCCCCCAATCCCCAAAATTTGCATCCAAAACAAAAAGAAATCATGTCCTAAAGGACCTCCATAGTACGACTCTACTGCGCATGCGCAGTGACGCAGTCGTCCCGAAATTGGCGCCAAATATCATTCTTACTGGCAGTGCCTGGTCAGCGCTATGTACTCAGCGGGGAGGCAAGAGTTCCCAACTCAGGGAGGGCCATCCCCGTCTGGGTCATTGGTAAGTATAAAAAATATATAAATTACTATAAATTTTTTAACATTTTTATACTGTACCAATGACCCAGACTTAGCTGAATAGTAAACAGGCTGGAGGGCCTAGGACATAGAGGAAAATCCAATAAGCTCAATTATAAAATAAAGAGATAACCCCTTAAGGAGAAAAGGAGTATTAGGCTTTACATGTATCTTTCTTATTTAATATTTAAATTAGAAAGATACACTACCCTTAATAATTGAGCACAATAACATTCATGTTCTCTATTAATATCCAGTATAACCTTTATACTAATTATTATTAAAACAAGCCAATAAATAAAGTAGTCCAGAGAATTGAGACTCTTTATAATCATTTAAAAGTGTCCGAGTATTGTATATTAAAGCCCGTTTGACACTTGACATATACAAATGCTTCACACCGAGCTACACTTTAAAAATAAGACATGAATGAAATTAAACATTAATATTACACTTTAAAACCATCCCGGAAGCGACTCAGAAATACTGTCTTGGAGGAGGCATTCCCTTGCTTTTCACTATAAAGCAGGTGACCTAAGGGAACACCCGCCCCCCCCCCTTCCCCTTGCCCTGGGTCAAATAGCCCAGAGCGAAGAGGGCAGCCGGACGGAGTCACTGCCGGAACAGAAAGCCTGCATAACTATAGTTGCAACTGTTTAGTGGACGACATTCTGAGCAACAGATAACGGACCTAAACAATGCAGGTCTCCAGAAATGGACTCAATATTTCTGAGATAAAAATTAGTAAATGTGGATGGCTGAGACCAATAAGCAGCCTTCATTAAATCTGTAATAGCAACACTATTAGCATAAGCCCAGGAAGTAGAAAGAGCTCTTACTTCATGAGCAGAAATCTTAAGCACAGACTGCTGAGAAGAAGATAAATCTTCATACGCAGTACGGATAGTTAACTGAATCCATCTAGCAATAGAATGGACTGAAATGTCCTTTCTATTAGGCATCAAAGACAGAAAGAAACGTTTCCGTCCCTTTCTGATGAACTGAGATCTCTGTTTATAGATACGTAGTGCTCTAACAGGACAGAGTAAAGGCCTACGCCCGTCTGAAGACGGAAGAGCCTTAATAACAATAGGTTCCGGATATTTATTAGGAGCCTGATTCTTAGCTAAAAAACCGACGTTAGTAGTGAAGGTGATAGTGTTCCCAACACTACGATAATGAGAATCATCCACCGATAGTGCATGAAGCTCACTGACTCTTCTGGCAGAAGAGAAAGCTAAGAGAAAAGCTGTCTTATAAGATAAGAATTTGAAATCTACTGTCCCAAGAGGTTCAAATGGCTTTTCCTTCAATTTAAGGAGAACCCAAGCTAAATTCCACTTAGGAATTAATCTAAGAGTTCTGGGTCTATTTATCGAAAAGTTTCTAACCAATTTCGATAAAGAGACATTAGATCCAATTTGTAAACTATCATGATGTGCATAGGTATCAGATAACATAGATCTATAACCCTTTATAGTAACCGGTTGCAGTTGATTTCGTCAAACAAGTATACTAGAAAGTTAGCAATGTCTGGTATAGAGGGATCAAATATATCAACAGAATGATCCCTACACCAACGACGGAAAACCTTCCACTTAGCCGCATAGTTTAGCGAAGAGGAGGTCCTCCTACAGTTAGAAATCGCGTCCACTGCTCGTCCTGTAAAGTGCTTGCCATGCAAGAAGGACCGCACAACGGAAAAACGTGAAGGTTGAGACCTTGCGGGTTGTGATGCAGTTGGCGCGATTTCCCCTGCCAAAGAAGATCCTCTCGTGGAGGGAGCTTCCGCGGTAGGTCCCACAACAGACACCTGAGTAGATTTATCCACGGTCTCTGTGGCGACAGAGATGCTACCAACAGAATCTTGCATTGAGATTGTTTTATCTTTAGCAATACTTGTTGAATTAACGGCGCTGGAGGATACGCATATCCTATCATTCCGTCCCAAGGGATCGATAGAGCGTCTACAGCAAATGCTCTTGGATCCGGACACGGGGACACATACGTTTGCAACTGATTGTTGAGATGTGTCGCAAATAAGTCTATCATTGGCCGTTCCCATTGGTAGCAAATCTGATTGAATACTTGTTTGTTGAGAGTCCACTCCGACGGCAACAAGCGACCCTTTCGAGAAAGGGAGTCTGCTAGCACATTCAGACGACCCGGTATGTGACGGACCGAAAGAAGAACGTGATGTTCCAACGCAAACAGAAGGATTCTTTCCGTTAGATTGAACAACGGAACTGAATGAGTGCCTCCCTGATTCCGTATATACGCCACTACTGTCGTATTGTCGGATAGGATTTGGACATGAGCATCGTGAATAATGTCCATCCAGTGACGTAACGCAAGCCAAATTGACATCATTTCCTTGATGTTTATGTGCTTGCACAGGAATTGCGGATCCCAAAGACCCTGGCATCTCGAATCCGTTGGGATTAATGATGCACCCCAACCTGTTTGACTGGCATCCGTCATAATGGTAAAACTCGGATCCGGCAACTGCAGCGGAACTCCTTGAGTTAACCACTGAATGTTTGCCCAAGTCTGAATCTCTTGTTTCACTTGATCTGACAAGAGAACGTCTACATCGAGCGAATGAATTTTCACACTCCAATTCTGAGTCAAGAAAATTTGAAGAGGCCGTGTGCGTAGCCGTCCCATCGGAATGAGATCCGCAGCGGCTCCGCACAGACCTATCAGTCTCATAAATTCTCTCGCTGTGACTTTGTCTGTATTTAGACAATAGCGAGCGTAACAACTGACTAATTTCGCTCTGGTTAACGGCAGACGAACGAGATTGTTGTGCGTCTCGAAGCTCATTCCCAGATGAGTGAATGACTTGGACGGCACCAGATCCGACTTCTCCTCGTTTACTATGAAACCGAGACGTCGGAGCAATAGAAGAAGATTCAGAACATCGTTCTGAAGCGTTAACTCGTTGCCGTACCTCTGAAGAATGTCGTCCAGGTAGGCCGACGTTACCGCAGACGAATGAGCTCGGAAGTAAATCATTACCGAGTTCATTACTCGAGTGAAAGCCCAGGGTGCTAGATTCAATCCGAAGCACATGGCCCGGAACTGATACACCACTCCTAGGACTGCGAAGCGTAGATACTTTCGGAATGTCGGATGTACCATGACGTGAAAGTACGCATCTTTGAGATCTATGCTCGTTGCATAATCGTTCACCCGAATACTCGCTCTGACCGATCGAATCGTCTCCATATAAAACTTCGGAGCGATGATCAGCTTGTTTATCCAGCTCAAATCTATGACTGGACGGAACGAGCCGTCTGGTTTCGGAACCAGAAACAGATGGCTGTAGAATCCCAGCGATTCCTGGTTTTCTACGACCTCTACCGCGTTCTTCATTAAAAGAGACTGCACCTCTGATAGCAGAGCGTCTCTTTTCTGAGGGTTTGACGGAAGATGAGTCCACTTTGGACTTCGAGTTAATGGAGGCTTTCGTTTGAAGGATATCTTTAGACCTTCCGAAGTCACTCCTCTCACCCAAGGGTCGTCCGTAATCGACGCCCACTCTTGAGAAAAACTCGACAACCTTCCGCCAACCGGAACGCGATAGAGGTTTGAGCCATCACCTCCTGGATCTGCGAGGCCTGCGGTAGGAGAAACCACGTCTTCCACGACCCGCACCTCGCCTCGTCGACCTCGGGGCGTCCGACCGATTGTCCCGGCCTGAAGGACGTCCCGAACGAGAGTCGCTATCCTGACGGTCTCTCGAATAAGAGCTAGAGGACGCACAGGAACCTCTATAGGAACCTCTCTTGGGCGGATAAGACCCAGAAGTGCCCGCCTTATTCGTGTCTGCTGAATCCGACCTTTTAGGAGCGGATCTAAACAACAGAGAATCACTAGCTTTCTTTTTAATATTATCATAAATAGCGGAAAGCTTGCCGTCAAAGAGAAGATCTCCTGAGACCGAAGCGACTCTAAGAGAGTTCTTCACCTTAGAATCCACTAGTGTGGATGTAGACAGGGCTGCGTCACGTCTAACCAACTCCAGATTAGCCACTGAAAGGGCGGAGTTACACGTGGAATAAGCTACTGCCCTTGAAAGAAGTCTTAAGGAGGATTGTATATCCTGAAACTCTTCCCCTTGAAGACGCAGTGATAACGCCTTCGTAAGGTGATCTGCGTAAGATAAGGCATCTAAATTGGCTCTGTTAGACGCAATAGCTGTTTCCAACACTGCGGTTGGAATAGAAGCTGACGACGGTAATGATAGCTCTAAGTCTTCCGCCTCGTCGTCCATACGCAGAGGAACTCTCGGTATACCCTGACCTGCCGTGTCGAATTTATTCCTTGCATTAATGAAAGGCAGGTTGAGAGTATTTGCGGACAAGAAGCCTGCTTTCCCTGTCCTGGAAGCAAGTTTAAACATAGCGTCGTTCAATAATTCAAATGTTCTTGCAACATTATTGGACTGCGACGGAAACTCGGGAGCGATGTCCCTGAACCGCTCGAAAAAATCAGAGTCCAATGACGCTATAATTCTCCTGTCCGGAAGCGCAGCAGTCTGGCCCGACGGAACAACTTGAGGAAGAAAGTGCCGGATGAAGTCTACGGCAGCTTTGTGTTGTTCCGAAAGGGATAGCTCCAATTCATCCGTATCCCTTTCACCATCCGGTCGGACCTCCCGATGTTCCCGGTCGTCCGCCCCCGATGCTTCGGCGGAGCGTACCGACCCAGCGCCGTCGGATAATTCTCGATCCGACACCGTTTCTGTCGGCTGCTGGGATGCTGCGATAAGCTGTGCTATCTGCACTAGAATGTCCGACGTCGAGACCTGCGGAGGAGCGGTCTTTCGCTGCTTTGCCGAGGGCAGCTCCGCATCGGATGGCTCCCGCATACTTTTCCTATGCGAACGTCCGGAGTCCATCGGTCTCGAGTCCCTGGCTGCCGGATGGTGTGACCTGGTCGCCGAATAATCCTTCCTCGGCGAAGCTGGCAAGATATCGGAGGTCACGCAGCCAAGGTGCGGTCGTGTGCGCCGGCGAGAAGAGGAAGCCTTAACAGTCTCTGCGGACTGCTTATACAACGGAGCGTCCCGAGCGACGGACGTATGCTCCGCTAAAGACACATTTTGTACCACAACATCTGGTCCCAGATGTTGTTGTACGAGAGAGGGGCCTCTCTCGCTCGCGGCCCGGCTGGACCTGGACGAGCTAGGAACCGGACTAAAAGGCTTCCTCCGTTCTCGTTCACTATCCGCCGTCACTGGGTGTGCATCTATTATTTTTATAGTGCTCGCATCACCCAAAATTTCCTCTTGGACCGCATCGGACGAACCCGGCTGCCGAACCATTCGGTGAATGGACGCTACACCGGGCGAGCTAGCGGACGACATTTGTCTAATCTCCATGAGCACTTTTGCCGCTAGCTCTGTATTTAATTGTGACGACGGACGCACACTTGAAGAGGATAACATGGAAACATCACCCTGTTCTGGTTCCTCTGAAATAGAAACTGAGAGAGTAGAGTGACCTTGTGGAGAAAGAGCCGGCATCGCTCTTTCTCCAGAAACAACATATCGTGACACACGTTTCCAATGTTTCTCATCCCAATGTTCACATACAGGACAGGGATTAATGCGAGAACACTGACTACAATTTATGCAATAATCATGAAAGTCAGAGGAAGATTTCTTCCTATTACAATTTGAACAAGTTCCTTTCATTGTGAAGGAACAACAATAAGTCCTAGTTACTCGCAAAAACCCCTGACACAAAGATACATAATAACATGATCCATTAATAAATGAAAAAACAATTGCAAAACAAAATAATTTTGAAAAAATATTTTTTCAGAGAAGCCCAAGTTGCTGAAAAGTAACGTTGAGCCCCGATGGATCCGATGGCAAAGTGTGGTCAAAAATTTTAAAATTATATAAAATAATTAATGAGACACTTTCGGATAATATAAATGTATCTTATAATGAGATAAACTACCTCAAAGACAAACAGCCCCCCTCAAAAAAGGCTGTTGCCAATGAAAACAAACAGTGTAAACACAGAAGAAAACATGACTCCAGGCACTGAAAAAACTGGCCCGGAATCAGTCCTCAATTACACTCTATCTGATGCAAAACAGAGACTCCCAGGGGAGAATCTGCAGAACATCAGATGGAAGATGCAGAACACAAACGTTATACACCCATGGGTGAAAACGTAACTATGGGGAAAATAACAGAAAACATTCTGTAACCAAGCAACTCTCCCAGGGAAATTTTAGAAATGAAACTTCTCAAAAATATGCCAAAAGCATGGGAGAATTGCAAGGGGGGACTTTAGAAGGTTAGGGGAGAGGAAACACTGAATAAGCAGTGCAACAATTAGCAAGAATGACAACAAGAGGCGTTTGCCTCGAAAATAGGCAACTTAACATAATTTTAACAAAAAATTTTAAGTACAGCCCTGATTATTTTTTGCCACTTCTTTTTTCCTCTCCTCCTTCTATCCTCCTTAGAATCACATTTTCTCCAAGAATTACGTGTCTGGCATCCTTTAAACTGAGATTTACAAGCACAAAGATCAGTGAGATGTTGACTGATGAAGGGCCAAACAGAGAATGATATTTGGCGCCAATTTCGGGACGACTGCGTCACTGCGCATGCGCAGTAGAGTCGTACTATGGAGGTCCTTTAGGACATGATTTCTTTTTGTTTTGGATGCAAATTTTGGGGATTGGGGGGCAAAATTTGTGTTTGGCCCTGGTTTTTGTGGAGTTAGCACCAGCTAAGTCTGGGTCATTGGTACAGTATAAAAATATATAGATTTACGATTTTATAAGGTAAGTTGAGTTTGGAATCGTATTCTTTGCGAAATAAATCACTGAAGTTGTAATTTACATGAATAAATAGCATGAACGAAGAAGGAATGCTTGTGTTGGTTCTTGAACGTTTTGGTCCTGGGACGTTGCGGCCCAAGATGTTTCAGCCTCCGTGTATTGAAGCACCAGGATGGGCTTGCATGAGCAAGGAAAAATGGCCGGACTGAGGGGGGAGGGTTGGGGGGGGGGGGTTGATACAGGCAAAGGCTAGATAGGCATCCACTCACATTTGTGTGTGTCCGGGGAGAGGGGGTCATTGTCAGGGGGGGGAGACTTGGGCCAGTGATATCCATATTTGTATGCTTTTACTGACAAATACCATTAAAAGTGTTAAAATAAATTATTAAAATGAAATATAATGCATTTTGGTTGGAGGGTGGGGGTGCCCGGGTGGGACTGTGGGAAGCATAACAAGGAAAATATTGATGTATTGGCCACGCACAAAAATCTCACTGACAAGCATCCAAATCTCACTGAAAGCTCATCAAAATCTCACTGACAAGTCACCTTCAGAGGTTAATAGGTCTGGTCATAACCTATGTTTTTGAGACAAAAAATGAAAAAAAATAATGAAAATTAATTGGCCATTTTTGTGAATATAGCAATGGCCTGTTTTGGCCATTACATTGGGTAAAGGGTTAACCCCTTTCAAGTTCTAAGAATCCAAGAACTGGAAAAGGTGTAAATAAGTTCACAGGGTTTGGTTATGATTGGGTCACCTTGTATTATTTCCAAAAGTGCAGAGCTACAGATAATATGCGGATAAGCATTAAAACATGGATTATTTGGAAGACTACATTATAAATAATTTTGTGGTCAACAAGTAGGCCTCTAAGATTATCACCTTGAGGGGAAAGTTCCAGAGAAGGTAATTCAGCTTGAAATCAATGCAACCTAAAAACTGCAAGTTATGTGCCTGTATACTTGCCAGTGACCATGTATGAGAAGATTCAACATCGGTTCATAAATCTGGATGTTGTGCACACAAGAATTTCAAATAGAAACAGTTAGGCCACACAAAGTAGATCTTCTGTTTCTCAGGCCATTATTTGAGAAATAGCATGCGTGCGAGCGTTTTTTTATTTTATTTTTTATTTCAGTAATTTCTTCTTTGCCATCAAAAGTTCATGTTCTTGGTTCAAGTTTTAGGCCTCATAAATTACAGAATAGCATGGGTGGTGGTGTATTTCATCCCTTGAGTGCAAGAAGGCTTTGCAATGCTAAAGCATTGCAAAGCCTTCTTGCACTCATGGGACAAATTCATCAATATTTTTAACTTAGGTAAAATATCAGACATAAACCATTTAATTTTTATTTTTTTAAAGTTTAAATTGGTTATAAAAAGAGAGCATTTGGCAGCCAAAAGGACCATGCGGGAGGGTCTGAGAAACAGATTTTTAATTTTTTTAGGCCTTATAAATCAAAGTTGCAGAGAACATAATTCAGTTAAATATCATTGCAACATAAAAATTCAGAAAGATGCACAAGTTTACCTGCTAGTGATCACACCTGAGAAATGTAATCAAAACCAATTAGCCCAGAAGTTGTGCATACAATTATTTCATATAGAAATCAATTTCATGTCTGAGTTGAAGAGTAGTTAATTTAGTTAAAAATTGTTGCAACCTGTAAATTGAGATGTACACGTATGCATATGAATGACTACTTGCTAGTGATCAAGTTTAACAAATTTCATCAAAATTAGTTAAAAAACTTGGGATTTGCAGCACACGCAAGACTTCAGTTCAAGGAGGGATGATTCCATTCAAAACTGGTACACTTTAAAATTTTGGAGTATGTGCATGTACACTTACTTACCAATTATCATGTATGGTAAGTTTCATAAAAATCAGTTCACAAGGCTAAGAGCAATGTACACAAGAACAAAATGGCATTGATGGGGCAGAATGGGCATTCAGGCAGTTCCTATATTGTCCCCACTTTTGAAATCAAGAGGGCCCAGGGGCTGTAAGTGCTCACCTGGGAAAATTGTTCAAAGAAGGATTTAAGGTCACATTTTGCATCTATGGTGAATTAAAACTACAGAGACCAATCATGAATCCAGGCACTTTAAACAACCTTGGATCTGAACCCTCACTATTATACAAGAATACTGAAAATACAAAATATCAAAATGTTCTAAGAATAAGATTTTCAAAGAATATTTCTCACAATGCACTATGTTAAAATTCGGGCTCTCATAGGAAGCAACAATATGTCCCAAGAGACCCGATGTAAACAAATTTGAATCTGACCTCATAAGGATGCAATATACTAAATATCAAAAGATTCGGACACAAATAATTCTTTTTTCATATTGCACTAAGTTAAAATCCAGGCACCTATAAGAAGCCCAAATATGAATGCAGAGACTTGATTTGAAGAAATTTGAATTTGCCCCCCCCCCCCCCCCACCCCTCCCATACCAAATATCAAACAATTCTCATTGTTGGATCTGAAAAAGACTTTTAAAGAACATTCCCAAGTTAAAAGTCAGACTCGCATAAGAATTCCAAATATAGACCCAGAGACTTCATTTGAACAAATGTGAATTTACCCCCATAGGGAGCCCAAATATGGAGCCAGGGGCTTGATCTAAACAAACTTGAATCTGCCCCAATAAAGAAGATGCTATATACCAAATATCATAACATTCTGGTGGATCTGAAGACGAAGATTTTTAAAGAATGTCTCTCATCTCAAATATGAACACAGGGACTTGATTTGAACAAACTGGAATGTGATCCTCATAAGGATGATGTATACCAAATATCAAAAGATTATGGCAGGTGGATTTGAAGAAGGTTTCTGACTAGTGGATCTGAGGAAGAGGGTTTTTAAAGAATGTTTCTCATATTGCACTAAGTTAATTTTTGGGTTCCCATAGAGTGCTCTAATATGAAGCCTGAGACATGATTTGAACAAATGTGAATTTGTGTCCCCCACCCCCTCAAAAAAAAAAAAAAGAAAAGAAAAAGATACTGTATACCAAATATCAAATGATTCTGACTGGTGGATCTGAAAAAGATTTTTAAAGAATTATTCTCATATTGCACCGAGTTAAACTTTGGACTCTCGCAGGGGAGCCAGTATATGAAGACAGGGACTTGATTTGAACAAATTTGAATCTGGCCCTCCTAAGAATTCTGCATACCAAATATGAAAAAATTCTAACTGGTGGGTCGGAAGAAGAAGACTATTAAAGAAATCTTTTCATATTGTGCCAAGTTAAATTTTGTGGGAGCCCAAATATGAAGATCGGGGGTTTGATTTGAACAAACTTGAATCAGCCCCCAAGCACTCCCTCTCCCCCTCAAGGATGCTGCATACCAAATATCAAAAGGTTCTGATTGGGGAATCTGAAGAAGAGGATTTTTAAAGATTATTTTCTCATATTGCACTAAGTTAAACTTTGGTCTCCCAAATATGAACCCAGGTTCTTGATGTGAAGACCTGACCCTCCTAAGGATGCTGCATGCCAAATATCAAAAGATTTTGATGGGTGGTTTTGGTGGGAGAGGAGTGGGGGGGGGGGGGGGGGTACTAATAGAGTTATGTCCCTTATGGTGCTTCCCATGGGTGAGGCAACTTTATTTGAATAAACTTGAATTCAAATGACGAGGAGCATGCATATCACATTTGGTTAAAATTTGGTCTGATTGTTTTAGGAGAGGTCGAAGTTTATGCCAGATCCAGATGGATGGGCAGATAAAGGCCAAGGGAGTGATCACTAAAGCTTCCCTTCAGATGAGCTCAGATGAGCTAAAAGCAATGGTGGTGGGGCAGGGGCACAATGGGAGGTTAGCAAGGATGTGAAAAAAATATTTGATAGCATTGTGGGATTGATATTGTGTGGAAATAAAAAAAAATGTAAACAAATATTTTTCACTTCTCAGCCTCTGCCTAGCACTTGTGGTTAAAACAGTTGATGACATACTGCTCACACACTTTAAAGGGTAAATTTTAAAATAGATTTCGGCAAAGTTTCTGATGGGTGAAATGTGCAGTTCCAATAAATCGAGGCATGCATACCCCCCTGTACCCAAATCTTTTCTGAAGTTCTGAGTAACAACACAGAAGCCAAGAATAGATATTAATGCTATAGATGACAATGTCTGGTGAAAGCAGAGCAGACCATATGTAAATAAGTGGCAATGTACAAGGAAGAAGTCGATGCAATTACACGTTTAACGTATAGAAGAAACTGACCTGAATTATCTTAAACTATCTGGGTCATGAGATTAATGAATTACATCACATGCTGTACAATGGGAGAGTCTTTTAATCTACATTTCTGAAATATTCAAAATCTCAGCATAATCAAGTGTTATGTGTCTGATTATCTCCATCTAAAAAGTCAACCAAATATAATCCATTCAGCAAATTTTCAAATTCTTTTTCTCCAGTTGAAGAAAATATACACCTTTCTTGTCATTTTAGTACATGCATTGGTAATGCCATTTGCAAAAAGTAAATTTCAGAAATATTTTTCAGCAAGCTATAATATTTTGCCGAAGTCGTAACATTTTTTTAAAAGTCATACTTACAGTAAAAAATTTGGACCACAAGGCTACTGACTTCATTGATGCATCTGTTCCTAAGCAGTCAGTATATACTTTGAGATCTTTTGAGGATTTACCAGAGAGAGTATATAATGGGCCTGCACTCATAGCACCTTCTGAAAAAGAATAACCATCAAGTGACTCAATAAACCTCACTCCCTTTAGGGTACAAAAGTATTAATTTCCAAAATAATTAAAAAATTCTTCTAGACTTTTTTTAAAAACATATTAACAGTAATCTTTTACTGTAAACTTGAGGGACTATAAACAATAGAGATAAAAGGAAATAAAATGTGCCAAATATTACTGCCGTATATCTGCATATCATCCGTTGAGTTCAACAAGGTGTCATCTGCAATGCAAAGGCACTGTTGCAATCAAGGGACAAGGGACAATATACAAGTACGACAAGTTGGTAATTCTATAAAGAGTTAACTTTGGGCTAAAAAAAAACTTAGGGCTAAAAAATATTTTTGGTTCTCAAGCAATCCCTAATTGAAATTAACTAGTTGAGTGCTAGAAGCCACTATCAGGGCATACCAAAAATTAGGGCGACGGAGCAAAAGTTAAAAAATTTATAGTAATTTATATATTTTTTATACTTACCAATGACCCAGACATAGCTGGTGCTAACTCTTAAAATATAGGGCCAAACACAAATTTTGCCCCCCCAATCCCCAAAATTTGCATCTAAAACTAAAGAAAACATGTCCTGAATGGCCCTCCACACTTCACCTCTGCTGCGCATGCGCAGTGTCAAGGACGTTCCGAAATTGGCGCCATTAATCATTCTAATAACCAGTGCCTGGTAAGCGCTATGTACTCAGCGGGGAGGTAAGAGTTCCCAACTCCTGGGAGGGCCATCCCCGTCTGGGTCATTGGTAAGTATAAAAAATATATAAATTACTATAAATTTTTTAACATTTTTATACTGTACCAATGACCCAAACATAGCTGAATAGTAAAAAGGCTGGAGGGCCAAGGACATAGAGCAAGATGGAATACGCTCAATAATATAAAAGAGAGTCATCCCCTCTAGGGAAAAAGAAGTATTAGGCCTTACATGTATCTTTCTTATTTATGATAAATTAGAAAGATACAACACCTTCCAAAATTGAGCATCATACATCCATGTACTCTATTAATATCTAGTATAATCCTTATACTAATAATTTTTAAAGTAAGCCAATAAATAAAGTAAGTCTAGAGAATAGAGACTCTTTATACTCCTTAAAAGTGTCTGAGGATTGCATAATCATGTCCGTTGACACATGCTATATTCAAAAGCTATACTTTAAAAACTAAGACTTGAATGAATTTTTAAAACATAAACTTCTCACTAAACAACCATCCCAATAACAGCTCAGAATTACTAACTCCGGAGGAGGTATCCCCTTGTTTTCATAGTAAAACAGGTGACCCAAGGGAACACCCTCCCCCTCCCTTTTCTTGCCCTGGGTCAAATAACCCAGAGCGAAGAGGGCAGCAGAACGGAGTCACTGCCGAAACAGACAGCCTACCTAGCTATAGTAGCAACTGTTAAGTGAATGACATTCTGAGCAGTAGATAATAGACCTAACAATAAAGGCCTCCAGAAATGGACTCAATATTTCTGAGATAAAAAATTCATGAATGTGGATGGCTGAGCGCAATGAGCAGCCTTCAAAAATCTATAATAGCGACACTATTAATGTAAGCCCAAGATGTACAAGAACTCTTACTTCATGAGCCGAAATCTCAAACACAACTGCTGAGTCAAAGGTATACCATAAGCAGTATCGATAGTTAATTGAATCCATTAGCAATAGAATGGAGCGTAACGTCCTTCTAATAGGCATCAAAGACATTAGAAGTTTACGCCCGTAGTAATAAACAGATATCTGTTTATAAATACATAAACTCTAACCGGACAGAGTAAAGGCCTATGCCCGTATGAAGACGGAAGGACCTTAATAACAATAGGATCCGGATATTAGGAGCCTAACTCTTATGCAAAAATCCAACCTAAATAGTAAAGGAAGTAGTGATTCCGAAACTACGAAAGTGAAAATCATCCACCGATAGTGCATGAAACTCACTGACTCTTCAGTAAAAGAGAAGCCAACAGAATTACTGTCTAAAAGGTCAGAATTTGAAAACTACTGTTTCCCGAGGCTCAAATGATTACTTAGCTAAATAAGAACCGAAGTTAAATTCCATATAGGAATTTAATATAATGATTCTAAGTCTATTTATCGAAAAGTTACTAACTGACTTAGATAAAGAGACATAAGACTCAATTGTAAACTATCATAGAGTGCATAGGTATGAGGTAACATAAACCTATAACCTTAATAATAACAGGCTGCAGTAGATCTTGTCAAACAAGTATACTAAAAAGTTGCAATGAGTAGTATGGAGGGATCAACAATATGAACATAGTGATCCCTACACCAACGACGGAAGAGCCTCCACTTTAGCTGCATAGAATAGCGAAGAAGAGGATCTCCTATAGTAAGAAATCGCGTCCAAGGCTCGTCCAGTACAATGCTTACAATGCAATAAGGACCACACAACGGAATACGTGAAGGATGCGACCTTGCGGGTTGTGATAAAGATGACACGATTTTACCCAGCGAAAAAAGATCCTCTCATTGAGGAAGATTTCGCGTTAAGTCCCACAGTAGACATCAGAGTAAATTTACCCACAGTCTCTGTGAAGACAGAGATGCTATCAACAGAAATGTATTGTGGTTGTTTATCTTAGCAATACCTGCTGAAACAACAGCGCCGGAGGATACGCATATTCTATCATTCCGTCCTTTTAGATCAATAGAGCGTTAACAACATTAGCTCAGAGATCCGGACAAGCAAACACATACGTCTGCAATTGATTAGCAAGCTGTGTCGTAAATAAATTATCATTGGGCGCTCCCATTGATAGCAAATCTGATTGAATACTTGTTTGTTGAGAGTCCATTCTGACGGCAACAAGCGACCCATAAGTGAACAGGAGTCCGGTAAAACAATCAGACGACCCGGAATATGACGGACCGAAACAGAACTTGGTGTACTATAACAAACAGAAGGATTCTTTCCATTAAATTGAATAACGGAAACGAATGAGTGCCTCCCTGATTCCGGAGATACGCCACTACTGTCGATTTTAACGGACAGGATTTGGACATGCGTTTCTGAATAATGTTCATCCAATGACAAAAAGCAAGCCTAAAAAACATTATTCCGCGGAAGATAAGTGCTTGCTTAGAGACTGCGGAACCCAAAGACCCTGGCACTTCGAATCCGTTGGGATCAATATTATATCCCAACCTGTTTGACTGGCAACCGTCATAATTATAACACTCGGATCCGGCAACTGCAGTGGCACTCTCTGAGTCAACCACCGAATGTTTGCCCCAGTCTGAATCTCTTGCAATACTAGATAGACAAGAGAATGTGTAAATCGAGCAATACATGGATTGCTGAAAAGTTGCCGTCGAAGAGAAGTTTCTCCGAGAACGAAGCGACTCTGAGAGAGTTCTTCACCTTACTATCCACGCGCGTGGATGTAGCTAGGGCTGCGTCACGTCTAACCAACTCCAATCAGCCACTGAAGGGCGGAGTTATACGTGAACAAACTACTGTCCTCAAAAGAAATCACATTGAGGATAATATCCCGTAATTCTTTTCTTGAAGACGTAATGATAACGCCTCAGTAAGGTGGATTACGTATGATAAAGCGTCTAAGTTAAGTCTACTAGACATCATTGTCGTTTCCAACATTGTGGTTGGAAAAGACACAGACGGCGAAAAAGAATATTTCCAGTCTTTAACCACGCCGTCTAGACACATATGAACTCTCGGTATGCCCTGCTCTGCCAAAATAAATTATTCGTATAAATGATAAAAAGGCAGAAAAGAGCATTGCGGACAAGAAACTAAACTATCATGCTTGGTAGCAGGCTTATATGCATATATAGCGTCGATAAATAATACACATGTTCTAATGACATTATTGGACTGTGTCGGTAAGTCAGGGACAATGTCCCTGAACCGATCCAAAATTCCGTGTCCAATGACGCTATAAGTCTCTTATCCAACATCGCAGCAATGTAGTCCGAAATAACAATCACTGGAAGATAATGCCAGAAGATATGAATGGCAGCTTCCGATGTTACGAAAGGGAAAACTCGAAATCTTTCGAATCCCTTTCGCCATCCTGTCGGACCCTATAAAGCGTTCGGTCGTCCGTACCTGATGCAACCGCGGTCCGCACCGACCCAGCGCCGTCAGATAAATCCTGATTCGACTAAGAAACTGTCGATTGCTGGGATGCTGCGAAAAAACTGTGCTAACTCGGATAGTCACTGAGGCCTGTGGAGAAGCGGTCCTACAATGCATCGCCGCTGGCTGCTCCGTGATCGTTACCCCGTGCATACTACTAATATGCGAGCGAACGGAGTGTATAGGCCTCGTGTCCCTTGGCTACCGGATGGCATGACCTATTCACCGTGGAATCACTGAATGACGAAACTGATCGGATACTCGAGATCACGTAGCCAATGTGCGGTCGTGTGCCCTGCTGTGAGGATGAGGAAGCATTATCGACAGTCTCTCGGACTGTCAATATAACGGAGCATCCCGACCGACAGATATATGCTCCGAATGTAAAATATCTGAACCACAACATGCGGTCCCCTATGTTGCTGGACGAGAGAGGGACCTCTCTCGCTCACAGCCCGGACGGACCTGGACAAGCCACGAACCGGACTAACAGGCTTCCTCCGATCTGTTCTCAATCCGCCGTCACTGGGTGAGTACTAAAGTAATTATAGTGCTCGCATCACCCAAATCTCCTTCCTAGACCGCAACGGACGAACCCGGCAGCCGAAGCATTCAATGAATGTACGCTACACCGGGTGAGCTAGCGAATGTCACTCCGCTGATCCTACAAGGGACCTCTTAGGCGATAGACATATTCCATGAGCACTTATTGCCGCTAGCTCTTCATTAACTATGACGACAGAGGCACACTTTTGAAAGACATCTCCGTAACTTTGCGAACAAGAAACCCGAAATGCTTGGTAATAGCAAGCATATAATAATAATATATTATAGCGTCGTTCAATAATTCCAAAGTTTGTGTGACATTATTGGACTATGTCGGAACTGAGGGACGATGTCCCTGAACCGAACCAAAAATTTCTAAGTCCACCGACGCTATCAGTTTCTTATCCGGCATCGCAGCATTCTGGTCCGACGAAAGAAGCTGTAGAAGATCAAGTCAGATGACATACACAACAGCATATGTTGTTCCGAAAGGGAAAGCTCGAAATCCTCCGAATCCCTTTCGGTATCCCGTCGGACCGGATGAAATTTTCGGACGTCCGTACCCGCTTCCGCGGAGCGTCCAGACCCAGCATCGTCGGATAAAAAATATGCGACAGATTCAGTTGATGCTGGGATGCTGCGATAAGCTGTGCTATTTAGGAAAGCACGTCCGTTCCCGAGGCCTGTGCAGTAGCGGTCTTACGATGCATTGCCGCCGGAAGCTCCGTGTACATTGACTCCCGCACACTTTCCTATGCGAACGTCCGGAGTCTGCAGGCCTCGTGTCCCTGACCTGGTCGCCGATGATTCTCTGACTGGCGAAGCTGACTGGATATCCGAGGTCACGTAGCCAAGAGCGGTCGTGTGCGCTACCATGAGAATAAGGAAGCCTTATTGACAGTCTACTCCGGACTGCCTATATGTCGGAGTGTCCCGAGCGACGGACGTATGCTCCGAATGCGAAACATTTTGTACCACAACATCTGGGGCCAGATGTTGTTGTACGAGAGAGGGGCCTCTCTCGCTCGTCATCTGGATGGACCAGAATGAGCTATGAACCGGACTAAAAGGCTTCCTCCGTTCTCCCTCTAATCCGCCGTCACTGGGTGTGCATTTGGTTGATTTATAGTGCTCGCATCACCCCAAAACTCCTTCTAGACCGCAACGGACGAACCCGGCTGCCGAACCATTCGATGAATGGACGCTACACCGGGCGAGCTAGCGGACGTCAAAGGCCGTCGAACCTACTAGGGTCCTCTTAGGCAATTGGCGTATTTACATGAGCACTTTTCCGCTAGCCCTTCATTAATTGTGACGACGGAGGCACACTGTTGGAAAAAATCACAGATACATCACCCTAATCTTGATCGTCTGAAATAGAAATTGATAAAGTAGAGTGACCCTGCAGGGAAAGGACCGGAGTGTCCAATTCCCCACTAACATACCATGACATACGCTTCCCATGTTGTCATCGAAATCATACGATACAGAACAGGAGTTAATGCGAGTACACTGACCACATATATAATGATTATAAAAGTCAGAGGAAGACTTCCTCTTATTACTATTGATCAAAATCCTTTCAATGTGAAAAGAAAACAAAGTCCTGGTACTCGCACCAACCCCTGGCAATCAAAATACATAATAATAATATGATCCATTAATATAGAAAAAATAATTGAAATCAAAATATTTTTTCAGAATAGCCCAAGTTTCTGAAAAGTAACGTTGAGCCCCAATGGATCCCAAGCCTAAGTGTGGACAAAAATTTTAAAAATATTTTAAACAATTTATTCAACACTTATGAACAATAATAATGTATCTAGTTATGATTAAAATAACATCAAGATATTATTATCAAGAAATCCCCCCCTCACACAGAGGGCTGTTGTAAATGTAAACAATGAGTGTAAAAACACTAAAATAAGACTCCAGGCACCCAGGCCTGGAATCAGTTACCAAAAATACACTATCTGATGCAAAACAGAGACTTCCAGGGAAGAAACTGCAGAACATCAGATGGTAGATGCAGAACACAACGCCTAACCACCCGTAGGTGAAGACGTAAACATGGGGAAATGAACAGAATTCATTCTGTTATTCAGCTAAAACTCCCAAGAAATTTTAGTAATAATAATTACAGAAACTATGCCAAAAGCATGGGAGAATAGCAAGAGGGGACTTAAAGGAAAGGGAGAGAGGAAAACACTGAAAAATCAGTGTAACTAAATAACCAGAATGACAACAAAATGGCTGCTGCCTCGAAAATAGGTAACTTAACATAATTTCATTAAAAAATTTTAAGTTACAGCCCTGATAATATTCTGTCACACATTTTTCCTCTCCTCCTTCTCTATCCTCCTTAGAATCACCATTTCACTAATATTTATGTGTCTGGCATCATTTAAACTGAGATTTACAAGCACAAAGATCAGTCAGATGTTAACTGATGAAGGGACAAACTTAGAATGATTAATGGCGCCAATTTCGGAACGTCCTTGACACTGCGCATGCGCAGTAGAGGTGAAGTGTGGAGGGCCATTCAGGACATGTTTTCTTTGGTTTTAGATGCAAATTTTGGGGATTGGGGGGCAAAATTTGTGTTTGGCCCTATATTTTAAGAGTTAGCACCAGCTATGTCTGGGTCATTGGTACAGTATAAAAATACTAATTTTGCTTGCACATGTTTCATATTCAGCCAAACACAAGTGACACTTTGTTTATATAAATTTGTTCTATGACAAATTATTGGAGAGTGCCTGTGGGCACTCTCCAATGATTCGTAATAGAACACATTTTGAATAACAAATCCAGATCACAAAAATAATCTAGCCCTCAACCATTTAAACCCCATCATTGAACATATTTATTGCTTGCAGAGTCTTTAAAATTAGTATGAAATCATGAGACTTTAAAATTTTAACATTTTTGATTGATGTATATTTATTTGCATGTGTGTGCATTGAAGCATGATTAAAAAACAGCTTCTATTCATTATAATTGTTTTATTAACATAACATTTCCTATATTCAGCAAGAACTGGAGTTCGTAACTGCCACAGTCGCCCCACCATTGTGGCAATCTGAAAAATGGTGCATTATTTGTTGTATCATAACAGATAAAAAAGCATGCTCCAACACAGTGCAGGACACAGGAGGTTTGTAACAAATCACTGCAGTGATTTATTATTTGTACATGTAAATAATCTGTGTCTTTAAGACATATATGATGCCCCCAAGTGTTCTACCATATACATTCTGCTTGAAAACTGCAAGAGGAGTTAGCTGGACAAACCACGTATCAATGAGGTGAAATACTACAAAAAATTGATTGACTTCAACAACCAGTAATTTTGTGAAATATTGAAGCAAATCAAAATGCTGACAATATGCACACCACTGGTATATGTACAAACATCCTATGAAATAAAAAAAGTCCTAGCTTTAAAAGTGTGAGAGGAGTTAGCCAGACAAACAATGTACCCTAGATGCAGATGGGTGGAAAAATGGATGATGGACAGATGGACAGACAGTGGATGGACAGCAGATGAATGGATGGATGGACAGACAGGGGTAAAACAATATTCACCCTGACTATTCATCACAGGGGCATAAAAACTAAATATTATGTGGATGGGATATACTTATTTATTTATTTAATGATGTTTAAGGTCACATATTTATGCACAATGGCTAATCATGACCGTGACAGTTTTATGGGTGGAGGAAGCCAGAGTATCCAGAGAGAACAACCGAGCTGCGATGAGCAGCTGCCAGCTCCCCAACATCGTAACTCCGCACTGCAGCACGTTGCACCTGGACTTAAGATACCAGCCCAAATATGGACTTCCAGCACTCAACCAGCTAATAAACAAAAATGAAAGTGTCGATGACACTGTAGCTCAACTTGTCAAGACAAAGACATGTACATGTAGAGTATGTGACACAGCAATGACAAACATCTAGGTAATGACCTGATAACAAAGGTACATATAAAGTATTGTAATGGTCTGTACATAAATACTGACTGTAGCCTGTAACAAATGTATAGGTAAAGTATTGTAAAGGTGGGTGACAGTCAGATTCTAAACTAGAAAAAGAAATCTTTTGAGTCCCAGAGTGGGTCTGACTGAACCATAAAATATTTGTTCCCAAAGCACAGTGATAACAAAGGCACCCCAAAACACATTCGTTCCTGTCCCAAGGTGAAAACAAAGGTACCCAAGAAGTTTTGTGAAGATCAGTTCATAAATAAAAATTGTATAGAACTTGTGACAAAAAACCGATTGGACCTAATTTCGGTACAAAATGGCCACTGGCAGCCATCTTGAATTTTGGACCGCACCCAGAAACACTCATTCTCATCCCAAGGTGATAACAAAGGTACCCAAGAAGTTTTGTGAAGATCGGTTCATAAATACAGCCTCTACCCTGAGCCGTATTGACATGTGTGCTTACATTGTGTAAGTAGCACTGAATAAATCAAAGTTCATCGAATTTGCATAATTTCTGCACGAAAAAAAATCCCTTACAATATGTGATGTACTCCATGTTACT
This sequence comes from Pictodentalium vernedei, assembly GCA_031216915.1. Lineage (NCBI taxonomy): Eukaryota > Metazoa > Mollusca > Scaphopoda > Dentaliida > Dentaliidae > Pictodentalium > Pictodentalium vernedei. The sequence continues at coordinate 229,490,745 of CM062297.1, read as the reverse complement.
AAACATTCATACAAAAATTTATTCAAATCAGAACTTTTATACAGAAGTTCTGTACAAAGGACTGATTGCACTAATTTTGGTACAAAATGGCTGCTGGTGGCCATCTTGAATTTCAGACCACACCCAAAAACACTTGCTCTCATCCCACAGTGAAAACAAAGGTACCCAAGAAGTTTCGTAAAGATTGGTTCATAAATATGCCCTCCAGTCTGAGCCTATAGAAGTTGTGTACAAAAAACTGATTAGACCTAATTTCGGTACAAAATGGCCACTGGCAGCCATCTTGAATTTTAGACCGCACCCAGAAACACTCGTTCTCGTCCCAAGGTAATAACAAAGGTACCCAAGACATTTTGTGAAGATCAGTTCATAAATACAGACTCTAGCCCAAGGCATATTAACATGTGTACTTACTGTGTGTAAGTCGCACTGAAAAAAATCAAAGTTCATCTAATTTGCATAATTTCTGCACGAGAAAAAAACCTGTATTATATGTGATGTATCCCATGGTACTAAACATTCACACACAAAATTATTCAAATCAGCGCTTTCATATGGAAGTTCTGTGCAAAAATCTGATTGCACCTAATTTTGTACAAAATGGCTGCCATCGGCCATCTTGAATTTTGGACCAGACCCAAAAACACTCTTTCTCGTCCCACGGTGATACCAAAGGTACCCAAGAAGTTCGTAAAGATCGGTTCATAAATATGGCCTCTAGCCCGAGCCGTATTGGCATTTGCACTTACAGTGCTGAAAATAACACCAAAAAACATCAAAATTAGTCTAATTTGCACAATTTACGCACGAGAAAAAAACCCGTATTATATGTGATGTATCCCATGGTACTAAACATTCATACAAAAAAGTATTCAAATCAGAGCTTTCGTATGGAAGTTCTGTACAAAAAGTTAAAAAATTTATAGTAATTTATATATTTTTTATACTTACCAATGACCCAGACATAGCTGGTGCTAACTCTTAAAATATAGGGCCAAACACAAATTTTGCCCCCCAATCCCCAAAATTTGCATCTAAAACTAAAGAAAACATGTCCTGAAAGGCCCTCCACACCTCGCCCCCACTGCGCATGCGCAGTGTCAAGGACGTTCCGAAATTGGCGCCATTTATCATTCTAATAACCAGTGCCTGGTAAGCGCTATGTACTCAGCGGGGAGGCAAGAGTTCCCAACTCCTGGGAGGGCCATCCCCGTCTGGGTCATTGGTAAGTATAAAAAATATATAAATTACTATAAATTTTTTAACATTTTTATACTGTACCAATGACCCAGACATAGCTGAATAGTAAAAAGGCTGGAGGGCCAAGGACATAGAGCAAAATGGAATACGCTCAATAAAATAAAATAGAGTCATCCCCTCTAGGGAAAAGAAGTAATAGGCCTTACATGTATCTTTCTTATTTATGATAAATTAGAAAGATACAACACCTTCCAAAAATTGAGCTTCATACATCCATGTACTCTATTAATATCCAATAATCCTTATACTAATAATTTTTAAAGTAAGCCAATAATAAAGTAAGTCTAGAGAATAGAGACTCTTATACTCCTAAAAGTGTGTGAGAATTGCATAATCATGTCCGTTGACATATGCAATATTCAAAAGCTATACTTTAAAAACTAAGACTTGAATGAATTTTATAAACTTAAACTTCTCACTAAACAACCATCCCAATAACAGCTCAGAATTACTAACTCCGGAGGAGGTATCCCCTTGTTTTCATAGTAAAAACAGGTGACCCAAGGTAACACCCTCCCCCCCCCCCCCCTTTTTCTTGCCCTGGGTCAAATAGCCCAGAGCGAAGAGGGCAGCCGAACGGAGACACTGCCGAAACAGACAGCCTACCTAGCTATAGTAGCAACTGTTAAGTGAATGACATTCTGAGCAGTAGATAATAGACCTAACAATAGAGGCCTCCAGAAATGGACTCGATATTTCTGAGATAAAATTCATGAATGGATGGCTGAGCGCAATGAGCAGCCTTCAAAAATCTATAATAGCAACACTATTAATGTAAGCCCAAGAAGTAGAAGAACTCTTACTTCATGAGCAGAAATCTTAAGCACAACTGCTAAGCCAATGATATACCATAAGCAGTACGCTAGTTAATAGAATCCATTAACAATAAAATGGAGCGTAACGTCCTTCTACTAGACATCAAAGACAGAAGAAGCTTACGCCCTTGTAATAAACAGATATCTGTTTATAAATACATAAACTGTACCCGGAAAGAGTAAAGGCCTATGCCCATACGAAGACGGAAGGACCTTAAAATAATAGGTTCCGGAAATAGGAGCCTAACTCTTATGCAACAATCCAACCTAAATAGTAACGGAAGTATTGATTCCGAAACTATGAAAGTGAAAATCATCCATCGATAGTGCATGAAACTCACTGACTCTACAGTAAAAGAGAAACCAACAGAATTACTGTCTAAAAGGTCAGAATTTGAAAACTACTGTTTCCAGAGGCTCAAATGATTACATAGCTAAATAAGAACCGAAGTTAAAATCCGTATAGGAATTTAATCTAAAGATTCTAAGTCTATTTATCAAAAAGTTACTAACTGACTTAGATAAAGAGACAAAAGACTCAATTGTAAACTATCGTAGAGTGCATAGGTATGAGGTAACATAAACCTATAACCTAAATAACAACAGGCTGCAGTAGATCTTGTGAAACAAGTATACTAAAAACTAGCAATGCGTAGTATGGAGGGATCAACCATATGAACATAATGATCCCTACACCACGACGGAAGAGCCTCCACTTTAGTCGCATAGAATAGCGAAGAAGAGGATCTCCTATAGTAAGAAATCGCGTCCAAAGCTCGTCCAGTACAGTGCTTACAATGCAATACGGACCACACAACGGAATACATGAAGGTTGCGACCTTGCTGGTTGTGATAAAGATGACACGATTTACCCAGTGAAAAAAGATCCTCACATAGAGGAAGATTTCACGTTAAGATCCACAGTAGACAAGAGAGTAAATTACTCATGATCTCTGTGAAGATAGAGATGCTATCAACAGAAATGTATTGTGGTTGTTTATCTTAGCAATACCTGCTAAAACAACAGCGCCGGAGGATACGCGTATCCTATCATTCCGTCCTATAGATCAATAGAGCGTTAACAGTATTAGCTCAGAGATCTGGACAAGCCAACACATACGTCTGCAATTGATTAGCAAGCTGTGTCATAAATAAACATCCTTGGGCGCTCCCATAGATAGCAAATCTGATTAAATACTTGTTTGTTGAGAGTCCATTCTGACAGCAACAAGCGACCCGTAAGAGAACGGGAGTGCGATAAAACAATCAGACGACCCAGAATATGACGGACCAAAACTGAACTTGGTGTACTATAACCAACAGACGGATTCTTTCCATTAAATTGAATAACGGAAACGAAAGAGTGCCTCCCTGGTTCCGGAGATACGCCACTACTGTCGAATTAAAGGACAGGAATTTTGGCATGCGTTTCTGAATAATGTTCATGCAATGACATAAAGCAAGCCTAAAAAACATTATTCCGCGGAAGTTAAACTGATAGCTAAAAGACTGCGGAACCCAAAGACCCTGGCACTTCGAATCCGTAGGGATCAGTATATCCCAATCTGTTTGACTGGCAACCGTCATAACAGCCACACTAGGGTCCGGCAACTGCGGCGGCACTCTCTGAGTCAACCACCGAATGTTTGCCCCAGTCTGAATCTCTTGTAACACTAGATAGACAAGAGAATGTATAAATCAAGCAATTCATGGATTGCCGGAAAGTTGCCGTCGAAGAGAAGCTCCTCCGAGAACGAAGCGACTCTGAGAGAGTTCTTAACCTACTATCCACGCGTGGATGTAGCTAGGGCTGCATCACGTCTAACCAACTCCAATCAGCCACTGAAGGGCGGAGTTATACGTGAACAAACTACTGCCCTCAAAAGAAATTACATTGAGAATAATATCCCGTAAATCTTTTCTTGAAGACGTAATGATAACGCCACAGTAAGGCGGATTACGTATAATAAAGCGTCTAAGTTAAGTCTACTATACATAATGTCGTTCCCAACATTGAAATTGGAAAAGACATAAACGGCGAAAAAGAATATATGCAGTCTTTAATCACACCGTCTAGACGCATATGAACTCTCGGTATGCCCTGCTCTGCCAAAATAAACTATGTGTAAAAAGATAAAATGGCAGAAATGAGCCACGCGGACAAGAAACTAAACTATCATGCTTAGTAGCAGGCTTGTATATATATATATAATATATATAGCGTCGAAAAATAAAACACATGTTGTAATGACAATATTGGACTGCGTCGGTAAGTCAGGGACAAAGTCCCTGTACCGATCGAAAAATCCGAGTCCAATGACGCTATAAGTCTCTTATCCAAGATCGCAGCAATGAAGTCCGAACAATAATCACTGGAAGAAATGCCAGAAGATATGAAAGGCATCTTCCGATACTACTAAAGGGAAAACTCGAAATCTTTCGAATCCCTTTCGCCATCCTGTCGGACCCTATAAAGCGTTCGGTCGTCCGTAGCTTGATGCAACCGCGGACCGCACCGACCCAGCGCCGTCGGATAATTCCTGATTCGACCGAGAAACCGTCAATTGCTGGGATGCTGCGAAACAACTGTGCTAACTCGGATAGCACGTCCGTCACTGAGGCCTGAGGAGCAGCGGTCTTACGATGCATTGCCGCAGGAAGCTCCGAGATCGTTACCCCGTGCATACTTCCAATATGCGAGCGAACGGAGTGTATAGGCCTCGTGTCTCTTGGCTACCGGATGGCGCGACCTATTCGCTGTGGAATCACTGAATGCCGAAACTGATCGGATACTCGAGGTCACGTAGCCAATGTGCGGTCGTGTGCCCCGCTGTGAGGATGAGGAAGCATTAAAGACAGTCTCTCGGACTGTCACTATAACGGAGCGTCCCGAGCAACGGACATATGCTCCGAATGTAAAATATCTGAACCACAACATGCGGTCCCCTATGTTGTTGGCTTCCTCCGATCTGTCCTCAATCTGCCGTCACTGGGTGAGTACTAAAGTAATTAAAGTGCTCGCATCACCCAAATCTCCTTCCTAGACCGCAACGGACGAACCCGGCAGCCGAACCATTCGATGAATGTACGCTACACCGGGTGAGCTAGCGAATGTCACTCCGTAAGCGATAGACATATTCCATGAGCACTTATTGCCGCTAACTCTTCATTAACTATGACGACAGAGGCACACTTTTGAAAGACATCTCCATAACTCTTCGAACAAGAAACCAGAAATGCTTGGATAGCAAGCATAAAATAATAATATATATAGCGTCGTTCAATAATTCGAAAGTTTGTGTGACATTATTGGACTATGTCGGAACTGAGGGACGATGTCCCTGAACCGAACCAAAAATTTCTAAGTCCACCGACGCTATCAGTTTCTTATCCGGCATCGCAGCATATGTTGTTCCGAAAGGGAAAGCTTGAAATCCACCGAATCCCTTTCGGAATCCCGTCGGACCGGATGAAACTTTCGGACGTCCGTACCCGCTTCCGCGGAGCGTCCCGACCCAGCATCGTCGGATAAAATATATGCGACAGATTCAGTTGATGCTAGGATGCTGCGATAAACTGTGCTATTAAGGAATGCACGTCCGTTCCCGAGGCCTGTGCAGTAGCGGACTTACGATGCATTGCCGCTGGAAGCTCCGTGTACGTTGACTCCCGCACACTTCCTATGCGAACGTCCGGAGTCTGCAGGCCTCGAGTCCCCGGCTACCGACCCAGCGCTGTCGGATAATTCTCGATCCGACACCGTTTCTGTCGGCTGCTGGGATGCTGCGATAAGCTGTGCTATGTGCACAAGAATGTCCGGCGTCGAGACCTGCGGAGGCGCAGTCTATCGGTGCTTCGCCGAGGGCAGCTCCGCATCAGATGGCTCCCGCATACTTCCTATGCGAACGTCCGGAGACCATCGGTCTCGAATCCCTGGCTGCCGGATGGTGTGACCTGGTCGCCGAAGAATCCTTGATCGGCGAAGCTGGTAATATATCGGCGGTCACGCAGCCAAGGTGCGGTCGTGTGCGCTGACGAGAAGAGGAAGCCTTAGCAGTCTTAGCGGACTGCCTATACAACGGAGCGTCCCGAGCGACGGACGTATGCTCCGCTAACGACACATTTGTACCACAACATCTGGGGCCAGATGTTGTTGAACGAGAGAGGGGCCTCTCTCGCTTGCCGTCCGGATGGACCGGAACGAGCTATGAACCGGACTAAAAGGCTTCCTCCGTTCTCCCTCCGATCCGCCGTCACTGGGTGTGCATTAAGTTAATTTTATAGTGCTCGCATCACCCCAAAATTCCTTCTAGACCGCAACGGACGAACCCGGCTGCCGAACCATTCGGTGAATGGACGCTACACCGGGCGAGCTAGCGGACGTCAAAGGCCGTCGAACCTACTAGGGTCCTCTTAGGCAATTGGCGTATTACATGAGCACTTTTCCGCTAGCCCTTCATTAATTGTGACGACGGAGGCACACTGTTGGAAGACATCACAGATACATCACCCTAATCTTGATCGTCTGAAATAGAAATTGATAAAGTAGAGTGACCCTGCGGGGAAAGGACCGGAGTGTCCAAATCCCCAACAACATACCGTGACATACGCTTCCCATATTGTCATCGAAATCATACGATACAGAACAGGAGTTAATGCGAGTACACTGACCACATATAGAATGATAATAAGGTCAGAGGAAGACTTCCTCTTAAAACAATTGATCAATATCCTTTCAATGTGAAAAGAAAACAAGTCCTGGTACTCGCACTAACCCCTGGCAATCAAAATACATAATAATAATATGATCCATTAATATAGAAAAAATAATTGAAATCAAAATATTTTGAAAAAATATTTTTTCAGAACAGCCCAAGTTTCTGAAAAGTAACGTTGAGCCCCAATGGATCCCAAGCCTAAGTGTGGACAAAAATTTTAAAAATATTTTAAACAATTTATTCAACACTTACGAACAATAATAATGTATCTAGTTATGATTAAAATAACATAAAGATATTATTATTTAGAAATCCCCCCCTCACACAGAGGGCTGTTGTAAATGTAAACAATGAGTGTAAAAACACTAAAATAAGACTCCAGGCACCCAGGCCCGAAATCAGTTACCAAAAATACCCCATCTGATGCAAAACAGAGACTTCCAGGGAAGAAACTGCAGAACATCAGATGGTAGATGCAGAACACAACGCCTAACCACCCGTAGGTGAAGACGTAAACATGGGGAAAGAACAGAATTCATTCTGTTATTAAGCTAAAACTCCCAAGAAATTTTAGTAATAATAATTACAGAAACTATGCCAAAAGCATGGGAGAATAGCAAGGGGGAACTTAAAGGACAGGGAGAGAGGAAAAAACACTTGAAAAAACAGTGTAACTAAATAATCAGAATGACAACAAAATGGCTGCTGCCTTGAAAATAGGTAACTTAACATAATTTCATTAAAAAATTTTAAGTTACAGCCCTGATAATATTCTGTCACACATTCTTTTCCTCTCCTCCTTTTCTATCCTCCTTAGAATCACCATTTCACTAATATTTATGTGTCTGGCATCATTAAAACTGAGATTTAAAAGCACAAAGATCAGTCAGATGTTAACTGATGAAGGGCCAAACTTAGAATGATAAATGGCGCCAATTTCGGAACGTCCTTGACACTGCGCATGCGCAGTGGGGGCGAGGTGTGGAGGGCCTTTCAGGACATGTTTTCTTTAGTTTTAGATGCAAATTTTGGGGATTGGGGGGCAAAATTTGTGTTTGGCCCTATATTTTAAGAGTTAGCACCAGCTATGTCTGGGTCATTGGTACAGTATAAAAAAACAGATTTCTGCATCGTCGGCACAAAATGGCGGCTGGCAGCCATCTTGAATTTCGGACCGCACCCCAAAACACTCGTTCTCGTCCCATGGTCATAACAAAGGTACCCAAGAAGTTTTGTAAAGATCGGTTCATAAATACGGCCTCTAGCCCGAGCCGTATCCAATTGTTGACGTACAGACAGATGGACGATGGGCCATGACAAAAGCTCACATTTGGCTTTGCCAAAATTGAGCTAAAAAATAAAATAAAATAAAGAATAAAAATAAAAGCATCTGCCCCCCATTGATTTGAAAAATTAATTGCTTGAGAACCAAATGTATTTTTTTCTTTGGCCTAACATTCTTGACATTTTGTTTGAATTTCTTAAATAATACAGCTTCTAGCAAGTAAAATAAGTCACTCAACTTGAGAATATATTTTTGCTGTTACCAACAGAAGATTGAATACTGATACTATGACATTAAATAAGAAGGCAAATGAAAGGTACAAAATTAAATTGCTCATACATTGCAGAAGAAAATACGAAATCTACTTGTCTAAAGACAAATGAGACCTTTACAAAGCTTCAAAACACACCAATAATATATTTATTTTCTACTTATCAACTTGTACCTTTGGGTATTTTGAATATGACACAAAAGTGTGAGCATGGATTTTTTATACTTACTAACAGACAGCCTGCTAGGTAATTGTTTGTCATATCCAGTACAATTTACTTCTGCATTTCACTTCAGAATTGCCAACTGAAGTAGCAAATTACAAGGGCAGCCTGTCACTCAATGTGCATTTCAAAATTTCTCAACAGTACAGTTCAAAGTTACAAATTCAGACATAGAATGTGACAAGACTTGTCTGAACCAGCAGAAGCACCTGACTTCAATGAATATTTTACAGCCACACAACCCGACTTTTTTCTGTGTGTTCAAGGGATGTGTCTGTTTTTTTTGGATGAAGTGGTGGTTTTGAGATCCCTTTCTTCCACAGAAGATTATCATTTATTTTGTGCCTTGAACTCTTGTCCCACTTTCTTCATAGATCGGAACTAAAGTTGGGACTATGCTAGTCAGACACCCTGTAACAGAGTTATTGATTCAAATTAATTAATGTGCTCTATACAAGAGTAATGCAGGTCGAGAGAATCAATTATTGAGATTGAGACCCAACTGAAATTCAAGAATCTGTTCAAATTTCAAGACTTTGAAAATAAATTTTTAAATTCAAGAACTTTTAACAGGGTTGACTGTCTTAAGGGTGAGGTTAATTCAAGGACCCTTTCAAGTCATTTTATCCTTTGAACCCTGGTGATATCTACCATGTCAGTTCAATGACAGCAATTGGAAGAGTCCATATTCATTATTTGGGGGTAGACCAATCAATATTTTCAACATGCAGACCCAAGGCTGCACACTGAAAATATTAATTTGCCTACCCAACACATACACTTAACCCTTTACCCAACGAATCGCCCGCATCCGCCTGCATAATTTGCAAATTGATCAGGTGAAAAAATTAAATTTTTCAAAATATTTCAACAAAACCCTATCACGTGACCCTTCATTGGAACGAGCTCATTGAGCTCGTTCCAATGAGGGGTCACATGATATGGATTTGTTAAAAATTTTTGAACAATTTAAAAAACTTATATTTGAAATAATATATTTTGAAATCGTCTGCGTTGGGTAAAGGGTTAACAGCCACCCTATTTAATGAAATTATAAAGTATCATATTCCTGGATTGAAAAAGTGGCCCCTTGAGTTCAAAGGGTTAAAGGATCTTTCAAAACATTTCTGGGATAATTCCAAGCTATATGCTCATAGCTTTGATAAGACATTCTAATTAAGAATACAGCTAAAAGTTAAAACCTAGAATAAAGTTGAGTCTGCTCACCTTCAATGTTGTATAGCACAGGCTCATTCCCAGTGTTTAGACCAGACCTGTTAACCTCTGGAGATGACCGTCAGTGAGATTTTGATGAGCTCTCAGTGAGATTTGGATGCTTGTCAGTGAGCTTTTTGCGCGCAGACAGAACATCAATAATTTCCATGTTACCCCCCCCCCCCCCCCTGACAAGACACTCCACCCTAATGTGTTTTATCTGAACAATTTGTCTTTTCAAAATATGGATATGGCCATGTGCCAATATCTGAGCTTGTTCCAATGACTTTGTACTTGTCGATTGTTCGTGGTAATTCAACCTTCCAAAGCTCCCCCCCCCCCCACCCCCGCCCCGCTGGTTATTCACATGAAGTAATTGGTCATTTCTGAAGGGGGTTTGGAATGGAGGTGATCATTTTTCAGTGAAACGTGAAAATTATGCCACAGCCACAGGATGAAACGTCTTGGGGATTTGTTGTTGTTGTCCATTTATCACTACAATTCGCGGATAAAAAAACCTCCCAAGTGCTGTAAATTACAAACTTTTTAAGAGATTTTTTTTGCCAAAAACAGAATTTCTTTCACAGCCTGCCCTAGAAAATCGCAAATCGAAATTTTTTCCCAACATACAGAAAATTACCGCAACTCATTTGAATGGGCCGTTCGTCTACAAAATATAATTATCTGAAATCCGAAATGCACAATAAATTTGTGCGTATTTTTGCCCAATTTTGAGTGTCTATAATTAATAGTATGGGATTTATATTTTGATGTGACTGCTGCTCTTATATCAAGCAAAGGTGTGTGTTTAATATATAATCAATTTCAGCAATTATCCTGCATCTCAAGTTCATTTATTTCGACTGTGAAACGTGTTGCAATAATCACAGAACACAATAGCCGGCCATTGATAAAAATCAAAAATGGTTATCAGTTCTGATGTAACTGGTGACGTTTCACACAAACTTAATGACCTTGCCAATGAGAGTAGAGCACATGCTTTTGTATTTGTAAACAAAAGCTGGTGGATTCAGTGATGCCGTGATGGATTACCGGTACTGAATAACTAATTTTGAAAAGTATCAGAGCGGGAGAAAATAGGATGTTGCCGTGAGTGCGGGAGATTGGGTACCAAACCGGGAGTCTCCTGGCAAAAGCGGGATAGTTAACAGGTCTGGTTTAGACTAATAATAAACAAGAAAAGTCTACAGCCTTTCCAGGCAGACAACACCTGACTAAAAACACCTACTACACCAACAGGTCTTCACACATTTTAATGTTCAGTAAAGACTCTCCCATTTCCCAGGTTTGTTTGAGTTAAAATGTTGAAGCAATCTTGAACATCAAGGATTTTGAAGGCCAATGCAGAAATTTCAAGTACTTTCTTGGCCTTGAAGATACATATTTTCAATTAAATGACTTAACCGGTTCTCGTCAAATCACCGAAGTTAAGCAACGTCGAGCCCAGTTAGTCCTTGGATGGGTGACCGTCTGAGCAATCGATTCGGACTCCCGCATTGTGTCTTTGGGCAAGGCACTTAACCCTGATTGTCTACAAGGGGGATCGATGACAACATGTACTAAGGCATACTGCACATCAATCGTGCGCATGTCTTCGACCAATCTAACCCTGCCTGTGCTGCATGTTACGATGTTGGGGAGCTGGCAGCAGCTCGGTTTTGCTCAGTGGTTCTACGGGTACTCTGGCTTCCACCACCCATAAAACTGTCACTGACACGATATGACCTTGACTGTTAAAGTGTTGTTAAACCTTAATAAATAAATAAATTAATAAATAAATAAATAAACTGAATGACTTTCAAGAGCCTGGAATCAAAACTTTAAAAAAAGAAGCACTTTCAAGTACCTATACAAAACCCATTCATCATTCCAAACTTGGTAGCTTTGAATTTCTAACATGAGGTAGCTTCTATAAAATAGGCATCAGTATCTCATCTTTAAAATATTCTTTTTTCCAAATGACACTGATGTTATCACACTGAATATGTAGGTCAAATGAAATGTATAAAATTGAAGTGATGATACATTAAATTAATAGGAAATGAAGTGTTTCTGTTGACAAATGAGGGCTTCAAAAAGCTTCAAATCTCATTGAAACAGTTGTGATGTTACATCAGGTAATGAAAATGTATATGAGAAAAAAATAAAAATTATCTTTCCCACCTCATAATTGTATCCTCTTATACACCATTGCATCAGTAGGGCTTTAAATCACTGAATACAGTTGTTGTAATTGCTGAAGCAATGAATGTGCTTTGTTGAATGACTTCTGAAATCTCCAGTGCAATTACAAAACATATAGTTCCAGTGGAGTTGATTTCTGTTTATAATATCCGTTCTTTATCCATTTGAGGTAACTGGATATGGCGAGGCTAAATGGGCAACTTTATGTATGCCCCACTCCACACCCCCACCCCCAACACTACCTACACACCCTTATAACATTTCAACAATTACTTAACATTTATTATCCTGGACATGAGCTCAAGGTTCACCCCTACTCAATTCGTTATCATAACAGTGAATGCATCAGTAAAAAGTTAGCCTGTCATGTAACTAAAAGTATAATGCAAACTCTGTGCGGAAATGACAGAAATCAGGCCTTTAAATCCTACTAAATTCATAGGGCTAACCAATGTCCCTAAATTACCAGAATGTTTCCATATTAGAGAGTATAACAGATAGTTTTGGGTTTGACTATGCTCTTCATTGAGTTTAATCAAGTGGTAAATTAACCCTTTACCCAATGCAGGTGATACTAAAATTTATTATTTAAAATATTAATTTTTCAAATTTTTCAAAAACTTTGCACGAAGCCATATCATGTAACCCCTTCACTGGAACAATTCAACTGCTGAATTTATATATAATGCGACTGGATGTGGTTGATTCATTAGCTAAAGGGTTAATGGATTTTCGGAGACACTAGGCAAGTCCGGAGAAGTATAATAATGGCATTTCGGAAGTCAAATTTATCCCCAAAACATTCTTCAATGGGGCTGAACCATAACTGATTTGGTGATTCACTGAAATCCCTAAATTATAGACCAATCTTTAGACCTTCTGAAATGTCAGCTCATGATTATATCATACCAGAGGTAGACAGAATTTCATTCCATGGCTTCTGTGCAATAATTCTTAACTCTACTGGAGAGACAAGAGATGTAAGTGACCACAATCTAACAGTTGAGTCTCTAGAACAGGATGCTAATAAAAATGGTCTATCTGGGTGACTTGTTAAACCTACAAAATAGAAAATACAATAGTTTCTTAACTCTTTACCCAACACAGTCGATATCAAAATGTATTATTTTAAATATCATTTTTTTAAATGTTTCAAAACATTTCAACCAAATCATATCATGTGACCCCTCATTGGAATGAGCTCGTTCCAAAGAGGGGTTACATGATATTGTTTTGTTGAAATTTTTTGAAAAATAATATTTTTTCACGTGCTGAATTTGCATATTATGTGGGTGGATGTGGCCGATTCATTGGGTAAAATTAACCCTTTACCACCTAACACAATTGAAAATATCCAACCAGCCCTGTACACAAAAAAAACCTTGAAATTTTTTTTATTTTTAAATTTTGTGCCTTCAAAACATAATGTACGACCACATAATGGAATGTGTTAAATAAGCTCATTCATTTGTGTGGTCATACGGAATGTTTTGGAAGGAAAAAAATGAAATTTTGATAGTTACTGGTATTCAAGAAATTATGTTGCAATTATCAACTTCTAATTCTAGTCATGTTGGACAAAGAGTTAATTGGCACAGAGGTAAAAGCCAATACTGAGATTCTGTTGAACAATTTTACATGTCACAAGTATTACTTACCAGTCATTAATTTTTGTTGAAGTACACTCATTAAACAATTTTCAGTTCACAATAGATATATTATTTTAGGCCTATAAAAGACAAGAGGCCTGTCACGCCTAGAGAGCTCCGCTGAGGGCCACTGATCGCATGGGCATGTTTTCTAATACTAATATTGTTACAAACTTTAGCCGAAAAATTTTCAGTTGTCACGAAAATTATGGCTTGGATCGATTACATAATTTCTGAACCGCTGAATATTTTTACACCAAACTTCATAACAATATGTATTATCAATAGACGGTGTGTCATCAATTATTCTATGGTCTGTAAACCCACAGGGTCAAGGTCACAGGATCAAGAAAATCTTAGATATTTTATGATCCTGTGACCTGTGACCTTGACCCTGTGGATTTACAGACCACAGAATCATAAAATATCTAAGATTTTCTTGATCCTGTGACCTTGACCCTGTGAGGATACAGACCGTAGAATAATTGATGACACACCGTCTATTGATAATACATATTGTTATGAAGTTTGGTGTAAAAATATTCAGCGGTTCAGAAATTATGGCTTGGACAAACAAATATCCAAAATATCTTAAGATTTTCTTGATCCTGTGACCTGTGACCTTGACCCTGTGGATTTACAGACCGCAGAATAATTGATGACACACCGTCTATTGATAATACATATTGTTATGAAGTTTGGTGGAAAAATATTCAGCGGTTTAGAAATTATGGCTCGGACAAATAAAATGTTGATGACGGACGGACGGACGGACGGACAGACGGACGACAGACGACGAACGACAGACGACAGACGAATCAGTATAAGAAAAGCTCTGCTGACTTTGTCAGCGGAGCTAATAAAAAAATTAGTTCATGGGCCCTTCAGCATGGTCTTTGTGTCTATAACATACTCTCTTTTTATTACCATTGCAAATTTTAAAGAAAAAAAAAATAATTGGTTTATGTCAGATAAATTACCCAAGTGAATAAAACGGATAAGATACACCACTGCCCATGTTATGCTGTAGATTATGAGGCCTAAACATAAAATAAACCAAGGATATGCCCCCTTGAGGGTAAAGAACGATTACAACAAAAAATATAAAATAAAAAACACATACACCTGAAAGAATATTTATAAATAATGGCCTGAGAAACAGATCTATTTGTGTGGCCTTATTTCAATTTATTGGAGAATGACTAAAGCCATACACAAATAAAATAGATTACTTGCGCAATGCTGAGGATGGCATATGCCCCCGCCAGCAATACCATGGATAGCATTACAGATATGAAGCATTTATTACTGGGTTACGGATGAAGGATGACAAATGGTGTACCTTGGACAGATTAGAGACCATTGGGGCATTATTATAAAAAAAAAAGGCCGCCCAGCCACACGTCCCTCAAAAAAGTGTGCAATTTGAGGTATTTGAAAAAAAAATATAATTTTTCGAAGTTGCAAAAGGGACATAACTCTGGCAAACAATGCTGGACCAAACCCCGATTTGAACCTGACCTGTGGTTTATGTTGATACACCTATACCAAATTTTATTTGAATCAGTCAACAACAACTAAAGTTATCATCGGGAAACAAAAAAAAAGAAGAATTTTCGAAGTCGAAAAAGGGGCATAATTCTGGAAAGATTGTCTGACCAACCCCGATTCAAACTTGACCTGTATTTTATGTTGATACACCTACATACTAAATTTCATTTGGTTTGGCCAACTATAACTTAAGTTATTGTCGGGAAACCCCAAAAAATTAATTTTTTAAGTTGAAAAAGAGGCATAACTCTGACAAAAATTGTCGGACCGCATCCCAATTGGAACTTCACCTGTATTTTATGTTGATACATCTACGTAACAAATTTTGTTTGATTTGGCTGACTATAACTGAAGTTATCACCAGGAAAAACAAAAAAAATGAATTTTTGAAGTTGAAAAAGGGGCAAAACTCGGGCAAAAATTGTTGGACCGCACCCCAATTCGAACTTGACCTGTATTTTATATTGATACACGACATACCAAATTTCATTTGATTTGGCCAACTGTAACTAAAGTAATCATCGGGAAACCAAAGTGGGACAGATGCATCCACAGACGGACAGACAGACAGACACTGGTTATTTTAATAGTCCCCCGGAAATTTTTTTTCGGGGGACAACTATTAAGAGTCATAATAGGGTGACACAAAAAGGTAACCCCACCTCTTTAGCAAATGTAAGAGTGACTTGATTTGATCTGATAATTTTGTGAAAAATATTTTTCTGCAATCTTTATAAATGTTGCACATCTTCAAGGCATGTGTAACCACATCGTAAAGTTTCAATTCTCTACATTATAAACTGAGGAAGGAGTTGCTTACACCATGAAGGTACTCTCAATTGAAAAAACACAGAAAATTTTTTAAGTTGATAAAGGGGGGGGGGGGGGGGGGTGGGGGGGGGGTGGCTCAGTAGGTAGAGGAGCTGCCAACCGAGAGGTCCTCGATTCGAATCCCATCTGCGGCAATCGTGTTGTGTCCTTGGGCAAGACACTTCACCCCCACGCCCAGTAAGGCATACTGCACATCGATGGTGCACCTGTCTTCAACCAATGCTAACCCTGCTTGTGTGGAGTTAGTATGTTGGGGAGCTGACAGTTGCTCGCCATTGCTCGGTGGTTCTCTCCGGGCACTCCAGCTCCCTCCACTGGTAAAACTGTCGAGGTAAATGATTAGCCATTGTGCAGAAATATGTGACCTTAAAACACCAATAAATAAATGAATAAATAAATAAATAAATAAATAAATAAATAAATAAATAAATAAATAAATAAATAAATAAGTTGATAAAGGGTAATAATTTTGTGAAAAAATATTTTTTCTGCTAACTCCATAGATGTTGCACATCTTCATTGTGTGTATAATCATATCCTAAACTTTAAAATCTCTACATTACAAACTGTGAAAGTAGTTGATTACACCATGAAGATACCCTCCTCAATTAAAAAACACTGGAAATTTTTGAAGTCGATAAAGGGCAAAAATTTTAAGAAATATTTTTTTCTG
Organism: Pictodentalium vernedei; assembly: GCA_031216915.1. NCBI lineage: Eukaryota > Metazoa > Mollusca > Scaphopoda > Dentaliida > Dentaliidae > Pictodentalium > Pictodentalium vernedei. The sequence goes on along the minus strand of CM062297.1, from coordinate 229,474,049 downwards.
CAAACTTTTGTAGATGTTGCATATCTTCAAGGCATGTGTAATAATATCTGAAAGTTTCAACCCTCTACATTAGAAATGGAAGGATGAGTTGATTACACCATGAAGTTTTCTAAGTCTATAACGGGCAATAATTTTGTGAAAAAAATATTTTTTTGGCAAACTTTATAAATGTTGCACATCTTCATTGTGTGTGTAACTATATCCTAAGGTTTCAAATCTGTACATTACAAACAGAGGAAGGAGCTGATTACACCAGGAAGGTACCCTCAATAAGGCACCCTCATTAAAAAAAAAAAAGTCGATAAAGAGCAATAATTTTGTTAAAAAATATTTTTCTGCAAACTTTATAAATGTTGCATATCTTCAAGGCATGTGTAACCATATCCTAACATTTCAACTCTCTGCATTAGCAACAGTAGGAGGAGTTGATTACACTATGAAGGTACTCTCAATTAAAAAACATGGAAAATTTTCTAAGTTGATAAAGGGCAATAACTGTGACAAAAACATACATTATCATCTGACCTTCTAACATGGTAAAGTGCTGAATGTAGTTTTGCGTTGTGCAAATTTCAGATGGCTGTCTTGAAAGGTTGTATATGATACAATTTCGGGATGGACAGACGGATGAACTGACTGATGGACACAAGGAATACTATATACACCCCTGCCAGGTAGGTGGGGGTATAAAAATAATTATTAATAAAATAACACAAACACAGCTGCATGTACTTCCCATTCACAATATTATCAGAAAAAAGCTATATATTAAATTTGGATAAAAAGTCTTGAATGCTTTTCTTTGAAATGTACTGACAAGAAATGTCAATGTGCTGACAATAAAGTCTCTAAGTATAAAAATGGCAATAACATGGATGGATGGATGGATGGATGGATGGATGGATGATGGATGGATGGATGGATGGATGGATGGGCAGAACTCATTCCTATATCCCCTATATAGATTATTCCTATATCCCCCTTGCACTTCATGGCAGGGAATAAAACTAGAGGCTCAAGAGAGCCTAAAAACGTTCACCTGGACCATGTTGTCCTAAACTGTAAGGGTTATAGTATGGGCTCTCACAGCACAAGGCGCCCACTCGAACGGGAATTTCAGCGACCATGTTATTTTTATAGCCTATCTATTCTAGTTCCACGATCCGGTTGTTGCATAGAAAATCTCTGGGGCAAAATATGAAATTTAACCCTTTTCTTATGCTACCCCACTCCATTTTAATGCAAAACGAAGCAGCTTCTCTTCCATGATTCGTGAGGCAGACACTGAATTGTTATGAGAAATAGTCAGAAGTTGCCCGAAAGTCACATTACGTTTGTTCTATGACGTCATTTTTCATTCGAGTGCATAGAAAATTTGTCGATTCAGTGAAGTTTGTCAGTGTCGTTTACATTTACTGCCAATATTGCAGCCAATACTATGCTTGTCATACATTTTTGTAACCTGTAGCATACTTTCGATAAACTGATACCACTATGAAGGCTGTCGGACAATTTAGATAAGAATACCACCCAAAAACTTAACCCTACCCCCAAAATGTTATGTTGCCGCATTTTCTTTTATTTGGGGGGGGGGGGGGGGGGGGGGGGGGATTTAACAGAACGATCGCGTAAATTTTTATTTTATCTGGATCAGATAGTGTTTTCAACCTCTATATCGTACATTTAGGTACTGAATATGACCACTTATATCCAAAATTCCTACCAAAATGGTCACCAGAAGACCAAAAATTGTGATTTTTTTCGTCAGTGTTTTCCAAATTTGCCATCATAAAACAAGCTAGTTGGACTCAGTATCGACGAACTCTCCACTTTATTATACAAAAGGTGCCCCTTTCTGAGTAATTTAGGTTAGGTTTTTCCGAGCCGGCCCATCATTCTGTGTGGTGTGTAAATTATTGCGAACTGCCCAAATCGGCGTTGGACCAATGGCGATTAACCATGTACCGAAGAAGAGTTACTGAAGATGTTTGCCCAGTCCTTTCACTATAATAACTGATTAACAACCACCAACTCTGCCAGAATAACATATTTCCGCTCAGCTATCAGAAGGTTCTGTTTTTCTGTTGACACTTTAACTGTTCCGTATTTACAGTACAATCATCTGCTCATACTGACTGCCAACTGATTTTCAAGAAACAGAGAAACACACACGGTACGTACAATAATAAACTTAGAGATTTATTATTTCTGGAATATCAACGACTGAAAAATATGTTGTCGACAACAAAATTTTATGTCTATCCCTGACCCAAGTGACAGCCCATCCCTCGGTTTCACTTGTGGTACGAATTGAGGTGATAAAGTCGTGAGAAGATTATCGTCCACAACTCACGCTCAATTTTGTACAATTCTAAGGGACGCCAAACGGACAATAATTGAAATGGTAATTCGCCATGACATAATTCTACTCATATAAAATAAAGTCTACTTTACTGAAAACTTTTAATATTGTAATTGCTAATGTTTAAACTCTTATTCCAAATTAGATTAATCTTATTCCTAACCACTGATCTCATTTATCATTTCAGGTGATGATGGCAAATTCCCTCCCGACGAAACGGAAACACATCGACACAATAACCTGTATTATTCATTTTCCAGCATTGGGGCAAGAAGACTCCAAAATAACTTTGATAACAGATGCGAGCTACCAAAAACTTCTACAGTGCAAACAAAATCTCGAATGTGTGGGTCGTTTTGCGGATCAGTGTGTGGGGATTCCTGTTCAAATGTATGATTCCGAAAAACATGGATATCACAGGTCATGCTATGCAAAGTTCACACACCCTCGGAACACAGCTCCCCCCACTGAGGCAGAAGAAAGTTGCAGTAGCAGTGAGAGCACATACCAACTGCGCCCAAAAGACAGACAGGGGCATGGTGACATTTTATTCCCGGAAACTTGCGGCATATGCGGAAAATTGACAATAAAGTTCCAACAAAAGAAACAGCTACCAACACGGATCATCACAAAAAGTGTGGAAGAATCCATGAAGAAGGCTGCACTGATGAAAGGGGATACGGAAATGGTAGCATTGATATCAACAGAAGACCTTATTGCAAAGGAATTTCGTAAGCATGAAAAGTGCTACAAAGACTACACTCGTATTATTTCGCAGGATGATGCCTGTAGCAAACAGGGGTCCGACGATTGTGTTTCTACGAATGACTCGAAGTTTGCCGATGTGTGCAAATTCGTAGACGTGCATGTTCTTGGGCTACACCAGAGCATCTCCATTGATATTCTAAATAAGATGATGGACATTTCTGTTGCGAGACACTATCGTTCTAAACTCAAACATAGACTTCAACTGACATATGGAGATGCACTAACTTTCGTGACAGTTTTTCCAAATAAACCACAAGTTGTAATGAGTACAAATATGTTTAGCGGGACACCAAAGGACATTGTCCAAATAAGTGGGGAATTTATTTTAGGGCACGCCACCAAGCTTTTGAGGACTTACATAGTGGATTTCATCAGCAGTGTGCCGGATTTGAAATGGCCACCGTCTCCAGAAAGTCTCAGTGTACAAGAACGCACCCCACCGCTCTTGTTAACTAATTTTATTGAAGGCATCCTGAAGCCAACTGATCAACGGAAAATCCACGTTGCAGACAGAACGACCTCCATGGCAAAGTCTGTAGCCCAAGATCTTATATATGGCGTATCACATGGTACTTTTATCACAGAGAAACACGCGCTGTTAGGTGTTGTAATCCATAATCTGACAGGGAAGAAAACTCCAGTCCAAATCCTGGCGAAACTAGGCCATGCTCTAGACTACAATGTAGTGTGTGAAATAGAAACAGCATTGGCGGAACAATCGGTTGAATTCCACAAACATGCACAACTGTTGCCATTGCAGCCATCCACGGATTCCTCTACTGTTCTTACACATTTCTGGGTGGACAATTTCGACTATAACATCGAGACCCCAACAGGACACGGTACGGTTCACAGTACTCATGGTATTGCTTTCCAAGAGGAATCGGAAAACTCAGTTTACAGAACGGCAAATGTTGAACTACCTTGCTCGAATCGAAGATCGTTTGCTTTCCCCTCATTGAGAACTTGAACCTCGGCGTGTGAATCCAAAGCTTGAGCCCCCTGAGATTCGGACTGTGGCGAGTGACATAATTCCCAAGGATGCAGCTGTAAACTGTCGGAAAAAGTTGATGATTTGGAAAATTGGGAGAGCGAAAAACAGCGAAAACCAAACTGTTCCAATTTTTGATGGCTGGGTAAGTTTGATATCCACTAACAGAAGCGAGCCAGACTGCAATACGTTCATCACATACCTACCTCCTATACATAACTCAATAAATGAATACTCTACTGTTGTAGAGTACTATCACGCGTCCAGACATTCGCACGACAAGCAAACATGCCATGTGTGCACATAACGCTCGACGTTGGGGCTGCCTCCAAGGCCTACCAAACAGTATGGAACTACCGAGGACTTTTCAGATATAGTCATTCACCTGGGTGACTTCCATCTCATGATGGAGCTGTTCGGTATTATGGGTACTCTAGTTAGTGGTAGTGGTTTTGAAGATGTAGTATTACAAGCTGGCCTATGTGCTTCAGGTAGTATGAACGGTGTTCTAAAGGGAAAGCAATACAATAGGTGTTGGATGGTGCATGAACATTTTGCCGATGCATTGGAACGTCTTCTGTTCGAGAAGTTTTCAGTCGACCAACCCATTCCGAAGATTATTTCTGACTTGCTAAAATCCAACCAGTCCGGGGAATTGGCAGTGGTGCTTGACAACAAGTCCCTGGTTGAGTTCTGAGAATCGTACGAGCATTTTAGGAAGCGTGTTCGCGATGGTCTCGTCGGTAGAACACCTCAATTTTGGTTGCGTTATCTTGATATAATGGACATCTTACAGATGATTCACTGTTCCCTCAAAGAAAGTGACTTCCACCTTCGGTTACAATGCTGGCAAATGTCTCTACCATTGTTTTTCGCTTTCAACAAGCAGAATTACAGTCGGTATGGCTCCATGTATGTGCAGACACTTAAAACACTCTGCTCGCTGCACCCAGAAGCCAAGGCAAGCATCGAGAATAAAGGAATCTCTGTTCATCGGGGACGTGGTAAAGTCGGGAGACAAGCAACGGACCAGGCCGGCGAACAAACGTACAACCAGAGTGCTAAAGTTGCTGGAGGTATTAAAGAATTTGCATGGAATAGGTCTACCTATGATAAATGGGTTTTAAACCGGCCACAAGTTGCCAAGTTCAAAGAAGCGCTGCTTCATATTGTTGACAATGATGCTTCGAATACCGATGGGCACCCAGACTGCAAGCAACATCGCATAGTTCAGTCAGAGAAAAGAGTGACAGAAGTATTGCACGTACTGAAGGAGGAGTTCTTTAACCCATTCAGCGAGGAGCTAGATCGTGAGAAACTGTACAATTTATCCTCAGGAGCTCCAGTTCCCAATGAAGTTGCCATCGATATTGCATGCATCTTTGACCATGGCGAGGAAGCAATGGCAAAGTTCTTCGAACAAAGGCTAGACAGTTCAAATGTAAATTTTTTCACCCCAATAACCAGGCTCAAGCGCGGTTCATTCGAAAACGCAAACAAACGGATGAAAGTTTCATCGAAAGGCAAAACGAAGGAGCTTGCCATACAGAGAGATATACTTGGTAAGTTGTTGGCTTACTCGAACAAGCGAAATGTTGTAATAGATATTGACAGAGTCCTGTCTTACTGCATTGGATCTGTTCCTCTCTGTCTTGCACATCCCGACGGAACACGAAGAAAGACATCAAAAAGTGTTCTTTTAGATGTATTAGTTCAGAGTTGTAACGTCATTAACTCTGGAGATCTGCCAGCTAGGAATGGTGTATCGGCATTTGTGATCGATCTTATGGCAACTGCGCGAATGGTACACCCTGTGCCACCAACGTTCGAAGAGCTGGCTCTCCACTTATTCAAGACATTCCCAAATGGATACAAACGGATATATGTGATTGCCGATACCTACAAAGGCGCTTCGATCAAAGCAGATGAAAGATCCGGTAGAGGTCAGAGTGCGCGATACGTCATTGGTGGCCCAAAGTCAAAGGTCCCAAGGAATTTCAACGAGTTTCTGACTAACGGGGCGAACAAAGAACGCATGATTGACATAATATTGATGGTGTGGAGAGAAAACCATCAAACGCTTCTCCGCACAGAACAAACGTTGTTCTTCTCTGCTAGGGACCAGTGTTATGTGATCAGTAAAACCTCGGTTAGTGTCGTAGAGGAGCTATGTTCTGATCACAAGGAGGCGGACACCAAAATAGCCTTACACGTTGATCACATTTTTAAATCTGACCCTGGACCAGTTGTTGTTCGTTCGCCATCGGGAGATACCGACGTCGCCGTGATTCTCATCGGATGCTTTCCCGATTTGATTCATGATATTTACCTCGACAATGGTCATGGGAACTCGAGGAAGATAATCAAAATTCTTTGTCCCGAGAAGTCAATCTCTGTTTGATAGGTTTCCATGCTTTTACTGGAAACGATTATGTTTCAGCAATGTTTGGGAAAGGGAAGAAGGTATGCTTTAAAGTTTTACAGAACAATAACAAATACATAAGTGCATTTGCCAGCTTTGGCTCAGATTGGAGCATTCCGTCTATCGATGGCGATATCGAAGACTATACATCGAAGCTGTATGGGAAAAAGAGACCAACTGCTGTGAATGAAACACGCCGGCAAATATTCTGGGAAAATTATCATGGCAAGGGGAAGATCATTGATCTTTCATTGCTTCCTCCATGTTATGACAGTCTCCTGCTCCATGCCAAATGAGCCAACTACGTCTCTCGAGTGTGGCATTTGTCAACGGTTGCAATAATGAATGCACCTAGTCCATGTTCAAATGGATGGACAGACAAAATGAATGTTCTGTGGACCGAAACGCCATTCCCAACAGACTTTTCGTCTATATTGATCGAGTGTGCAGAAGAGAACGCTGATGAATGTGGAAGTGATTACTCTGATAGTGAAAGCGACACAGACAGTGAGGATTCCAACGAGTCCTAGGATCTGAGAAGTGACTTTCTTAGAATTCAAATTCACTCAAGTATACGAACACACCCATTGATAGTATCGTCTAATTTAATTTCGGCTTGCAGACGAAGGTATCATGACGTTGGCAGAAACTAACTGTTGTCAGGTGGAGGGGGGGGGGGGGGTTGTGTCGTTTGCAGTCTCGTTTGAATTGTCATACAACCTGCATAATATAATGATGACTTAATAAAAGATTTTCTCATGAAAAGCTGTCCAATAACATTTAGCAAGAATTATTGGGATTTGGGATATTTGTTTCCTATGGATTGGGATTGGAAGGTAAAAAGCGCCGAAAAAAACTTTTTTCAAATTCATGTGGCCATTTTGTCAGCAACCTTAAACACGGAAGTTCATATTTGGAGCTAATTTTGATGCCATTCATCCTGAAACATCAATTATATGTGCTAGTTATGCTATTTGAAACTTAACATTGCTGCTGCCTGCATATAACTTGATGTTGATTGGCTAAAGTCAAGTTAAGCGCAAATGTCCTTCAGGACATTATAATTACAGTCAAATTGATAAGCCAATGCCAAAAAAACCAACCCAATTGATAGGAAAGGGTCGCCCAGTATACATAGATAAAGTGTTGATTACTATTTTATTTTATGACAACTCTGGCGAAAAATTACGAATAAACGCAAGTTTAGGGCTTCTGGCGGCCATCTTGGATTTAGGTGGCCATGCATAACCCGAAATGTACTACAATTTCCTTGCAAATATGATAATCATACGCACTGATCGGGATACACTGAAAATTTAGACGATCGTTCTGTTAAATCCCTCTCCCTCCCAAAAAAAACAAAATGCGGCAAAATAACGTTTTAGGGGTAGGGTTAAGTTTTTGGGCGGTATTCTTATCTACATTGTTCGACAGCCTTCATAGTGGTATCAGTTTATTGTAAACATGCTACAGGTTACAAAAATGTATGACATGCATAGTATTGGCTATAATATTAGCAGTAAATGTAAATGACACAGACAAACTTCACTGAATCAACAAAATTTCTATGCACTCGAATGAAAAATGACGCCATAGAACAAACGTAATGCGACTTTCGGGCAACTTCTGACTAGTTTTCATAACAATTCAGTGTCTGCCTCACGAATCATGGAAGAGAAGCTGCTTCGTTTTCTTAATTTTGAGAATGTGGGATGATCTATAATACACGAGCAAGCACGGAAAATGCATTAAAATGGAGTGGGGTAGCATAAGAAAAAGGGTTAAATTTCATATTTTGCCCCAGAGATTTTCTATGCAACAACCGGATCGTGGAACTAGAATAGATAGGCTATAAAAATAACATGGTCGCTGAAATTCCCGTTCAAGGGGGCGCCTTGTGCTATGAGAGCCCATACTATTATGGGTATGGAGAAAATGTAATCTGAATGAACCATATGACAGATTCGCCAGCAATTTTTTTGTCCAATTGTTTCAACTGCTCAGAAGAAAGCTTCACACCAAATACATAATCTCTAGTCCGTGCAGTTTGGGAAATATTGGACATTTCATTTCTTTTCTATTTTTAGCGCCAGATGTTCCGACGCGAAAAATTTTGGGGGCATGAATGAAGTACTTAGGGTCAACTAATGCCACATATAAAATTTGGTTCAAATCACTCCACTGGTTCTTGCAATAGAAATTTTCAGGGGAGCTCAAAAGTGAGCCCATCCCCTGGAGAGCCCAAATATGGACCTATCAACTTTCTTTGAACAACTTTTAATCTTGAACACCAGAGGAAGTTTCATACCAAATATCAAAGCATTCCCACTTGCGGTTCATGAGAAGATTTTTAAAGAATTTCATCATATTTGGGCATAAGACCAAAAAACTAAAACAGAATACCCTCAAGATGATGTGGCCCATATATGTTTCAATTTGGGCCATTGGTTTGTGAGGAGAAGATTGTTTTTCACATTGGCCTCTCAATTCGGGAAATAAAAATTTTGTGTGGGACACAAAATTTGGATCTTCCCTTAGTTAGTTAAAATATTGACCTAGAAACTTTCATTGGACAAATTGGAATTTTGGGTACCAAAAGTGGTTGTATATCAAATATCAAAGCACTCTGATCTGTGGTTAAGGAAAACAAATTGTACAAAAGGAATGCAGGTATTTAGGCATCAGGGATCAGAACCACAGAGACAAAAAATTTTTTAATGTACTTACTTATTGGTGTTTAAGGTCACATATTTATGCACAATCGCTAATTGTGACCACAACATGGAGATAAAGCCAAGTTTTGTAAATCGTTTATACCCATGTTGCCGATTTTAGAGGACTTCCACCCCAAGCATTGGTGACTGGGTCCTATTTTACAAGTGTAACAGAACTTGTTTATCACAGTAAACAAGCACTACTGCACTTCCCGGAGTTCCCACGGGGGGGGGGGGGGGGGGGGGGGGGGGGGAGTAAAAGTGTATGTTGACCCTAATAATTTTGGATACTAAATATAATTTTTTAGTGTTCTGTGATTTGAGAATAAATGGGGAATGGGAAGGCTATGGGTATTGAATTTGTTCCTATTTTTTGCTCCTGGGGTTCCCAGGAGCAAAAAAAATAAAAAATTTGTCTTAAAATTGACTGAAACGCATAAAAAAAACAAAAAAAAAATTCCGGATTTTGGTCCAAAATTTTCTAAGTCCCACCCGGACCCCAAACAGAGAAAAAAAAATAAAAATTTTGTCTTAAAATTTACCATAACACATAAAAAAACAAAAAACTAATTTCTGGATTTTGGTCCAAAATTTTCTAAGTCCCACACGGATCCCAAATTTTCAGTGAAAAAATATATAAAAAATTTTGTCTTTTAAAATTGACCAAAACGCATAAAAAAACCAAAAAACCAATTTCCGGATTTTGGTCCAAAATTTTCTAAGTCCCACCCGGCCACCGAATTTTGAGCGCAAAAAAAAAAAAAATATGTCTTAAAATTGACCGAAACGCATAAAAACACACACACACAACAATTTCCAGATTTTGGTCCAACATTTCTAAGTCCGGAATGGGACCCCAAATTTTCAGCCTAAATATGAACCCAGGGACTTGGCTTGAACAAACTTGAATCTCACGTCCCTAAGGATGCTGCATACCAAATATCAAAAGATTCTTATTGGTAGATCTGAAGAAGATTTTTGAAGAATATTCCTCATACTGCACTAATTTAAACATTTGCGCTCCCATAGAGAGCCCAAATATGGACCCAGGGAATTGATTTCAATAAACATGTGAAACAATCTTCCAAAGATGTTATGTGAAATTTGAAAGCTTTTGGAGCAGTGGTTTGGGAGAAAAGTAGTCTTATATGTTTTTCCCATTACCCACAGTGTTAAAAAATGCTGACTCAGCACTTTTTCAAAGTTCCAGAAAAGTACCCCATGATAAAACCGATAGCAATTTTTTTGGACCATTCCATTCTGTTGGTCCTAAGGAAGCTTCACACCAAATAAGAATTCTCAGTGCCATGTAGTTTTGGAGATATGGGCGTTTTGATTTTTTTCTATTTTTAGCTCCTGCGGTTCCCATGGGGTGATGGGAAAAAAAATTTGGGCATAAATTAAGTACTTATGACCTAATAAGCCCTTATATAAAATTTGGTCCAAATCTGCCCCTCGGTTTGGAAAATAGCAATTTTGGGAGGGGCAAAAATTATTGCACCTCCCACAACGATGGCAAATATAGCCCCACAAACTTCTCTTGAACAAATCTGAGTCTACACCTCAAAAGGAAGCTGCACACCAAATATCAACTCTCTGCTACTGCTGGTTCATGAGAAGAAGATTTTTTAAGATTTAAGCACACTTTTTGGGCATGGCCCTACCAAGGGGCGAGGCAACTTGATTTGAACAAAATCAAATTGCGATGTCATAACAAACTATTATCTCAAATATCAATTAAATTGGTTCAGCGGTTTGGGAGGAGAAGATGCAAACACCATGTTCACGGACGACGGACGATGGGCGGTAAGTGATCACTATAGCTCTCCTGACTGAAAGTCAGGTGAGCTAAAAAGAATGCCACTGTTGAGCTCACTGGCAGTGTCATTTAAAATCTTGTAGTAGAATGATACTACAACAACTTATTCTGTTTTTCCTGATGTGAATTCCTCTTTGGTACTATCAGAAAATCTCAGTCAAGTCAGATACCAAATACCGAACTGATACCGAGGTACACCCCCGAAAAAAACTAAACCAAGCTCAAAATTTCAGTACCGCCCACTTTTAACTCATTCTATCATTTTTGATGGCATGTGTTGATCTACTAGTTTGAGTGTTTGACTTCTGACTGTAGGGGATCACAAAAAACATTCTATGTGATGCTGAAACAATTATGTCCTTCAATATGTACATAAAGACAACTGGAAACAAAGCTTAAAATTCATACGAGAATCAGAATCAATTCTTACTAATAATTCTCACAAGGAAAACAATGAAAATTAACTGATTCTGGAAAAATGTTTATTTGATTCTTGTCATTGAATCTAAAAGTGTCCTGAAAGGCCTGGAGAAATTTATTTATTTTTTGTTCACTCAAAATACGGTAACACCTTGGCTTTGTTATGGTGTCTGTGAAGTCTTGGCTACCAATATAGGCAGATAAGCATGCATGTTGGAACATATGTTCTATGTGTACACGAAAGACAAGAAGCTTGCCAAAATTGGAATTATACCTTTAAGGGTTAAAGTCTACTAAATTATATAAATACAAAGGCAACGCAAAGCTTGGGCCACTGCCCCGACCCATAGGCATGTTCAAAGCAGCCTTAAAGTATTGTGGGACAGAGAAATTTTCTAAGTCGAAAGAGTGAAAAAGGGTCATAACTCTAGGAAAAAATATTGGATGGAACCTGCTCCTTGTGTATATCCATTCCCCATGCAGGTCTTTTCGTATACCAAAAGAGATCCAAATACGACTGATGGCTTTGAAATTACAATCTAGAACATATTGAAACCAGAAAAAATGAAATTTTCGAAGTTGAAAAAAACCCATGACTCCAGAAACGGGACAGACCCAGTTACTTGTGGATATTCTTTTGTAAAGTGGGTACATGAGCATATCAAGAATAAATCAAATCCAACATGCACTGAATGCAATACAGAGGATGATAAAAAATTTCCAAGTCAAAAGAGTGAAAAAGTGCCATACTGTAACTCTGGGCAAGATTATTGGACAGAACCCATTCCTTGTGCATATCTGTTCCCCCATGCAGGTCTATCAGCAAATCAAAGGAGATTAAAATCTGACTGATGGCTTTGAAGTTGCAATGCAAAATGTTTGTATGGACAGACAGATGTATAGACAGACAGACCAATGACAGAGGGCTTCACCAGATACCCCCGAATCCTCTCCTTCGGTGGTCGGGGGCATAATAAATATGAGGCATGTTTTACAATGGAATATGTCCTGGATGTATTCACAAGGGTTTAACAGTACTTTCAAATTATAAATTCTTTAGGAACTGAAAATGGATTCTTGCAGCAGGAGTTCAATCCATTCGCTCGAATCTTGGCAAACTTTATGGTCTATGCATGAACAGTGGAGCCCACTTAACTGGATATCTCTTAAATGAATAAGCCTATCAACTGAATATAATTTCCAAACACAAAACCATTTACCATATCTCCAGTACAAATTTGACCTGTTAATTGAATATATGTTAAAAACTCCAGTTAATTGAATAAAAAATCTTGTAACCTGTCAGGAAATTACCCCGACTCTTCTTAGTTTTCCTTTGCTTATAGACCTATTTGGCCTAGTACACATCCAATACAGGCATTTAATTTATTATATCTTGTTTGACAAAGCTCCTGGAGCTCTGTCAAACAAGATATACTAGAATAAATCCTAAGTTTATCTTTAGAATACATGCAAGTGACACAATCCCTGTTAATTGAATACTCCTGTTAATTGAATAATTTTCATTGGCAAAGTGGCTATTTAATAGCCACTTTGCCAATGAGAGTGATCAGTGGCTATTCAATAGCCACTTTGCCAATGAGAGCGATCACAAGAGTCCTCACTCATCTCTCTGCATAGACCTGCAGAGAGATGAGTGATCTTTCTTGCTCACCATCACTTTTGAAAAACAGATTCCAGGAGATTTGCAATCACATGCCAGCACATTTTATGAAAAAAGGATTTTTGAGGGGAAGTAGACTCCTGCAAAAATTCAAAATTTGATTCGAAGTTTGATTTGAAAGTCAATATTCCATTTGATTCGATTCAAAATCGGAAATTTGATTATTTTTTAATATACTTCAACCATAACCATGAATGTTTATGGATTGTAACTGATCACATTATTTTATATTGAGTATTGTTCTGAGTAGAAACAGAACTGACTTGTAGCAGTAAACAATGTTTGTAGCAATGTAGCTACAACTGTACAACAGTTATAGTTACATCGCTACAAACACTGTTACCGCTACAACTGTTCATTTCAACTTATTGTGCATTTATGACCAGTGACCATTATAAAGTTTTGAACTTTGAAAAGTTATTCAGCTGTTCATCTTCAATAAATGATGTATTTCACAAAATGATCACATTATTTTATATTGGGTATTGTTCTTTCGATCACAGTTACTGGATACATTGTCAAAAGCAACGGTTTTGTAAAAAAAATACCCCTGATTATTATTATATAAAGGGAGTAAAGCAGGCTTTAATTCACAAGTGGATCGACTCCATTCAGCATCGTATTATCATTTTGTTTTAGCCATTCCACATTTTTATGCAAAACAAATAGCTTCACAACCGAATGGAGTCAATCTGATTTGCAACAAATTAAAAAAAAAAAAAAAAACGTGATAAATGTATCACCCCGGTTCGTTTAAAATGTTTATTGTTGCAGTTTCGAAGCTACAAAGTCAACAATTCAAATAGTTTCAATCAATAGCCAGTATATTGGTTTATATCTCAATTTACAGAGTGGGAAGT